>CM052552.1:54224198-54319157 GCA_028533065.1 Trachops cirrhosus
CCTAGAAGAGAACATAGTGAAATCTCAGACATTTCTTGTAGCAATATTTTTTTCTGATAGCTCACCTTAGGCAAGGGGAAAAAAAGAAAAAATAAACGAATGGTACTATATCAAAATTAAAAAGGTTTTGCAAAGGAAACCAACAACAACAACAACAAAAAGAACAACCCACTGAATGGGAGAACATATTCACCCATGATACATGTGATAAGGGGTTAACATGCAAAATTTATAAAGAACTTACACAACTCAACACCCAAAAAAAACCCAAACTGATTAAAAAATGGGCAAAGGACCTGAATAGACACTTCTCCAAACCTCTTTGGAGGTTTATGGCCAATGTATAGATTGGCCATCTAGATGGCCAATAGACCTATGAAAAGATGCTCAACATGGCTAATCATCAGAGAGATGCAAATTAAAACCCCAATGAGACACCATCTCACACCTGTCGCAATGGATGTTGGCAAGGATGTGGAGAAAGGGGAACCCTAGTGCACTGTTGGTGGGAATGCATATTGGTGCAGCCACTGTGGAAAACAGTATGGAATTACCTCAAAAAATTAAAAATGGATCTGCCTTATGACTCAGTGATTCCAGTTCTCGCAATTTATCCAAAGAAACCCAAAACACTAACTCGAAAAAATATATGCACCCTTATGTTCATAGTAGCACTATTTACAATAGCCAAGATTTAGAAACAGCCTGAGTGCCCATCCGTAGGTGAGTGGATAAAAGAAGCTGTGGTACACTTACACAATGGAATACTGCTTGACCGTGAAAAGAAGGAACTCTTACCCTTTACAACAGCATGGATGGACCTGGAGAGCATTATGCTAAGTGGAATAAGCCAGTCAGAGAAAGACAAGTACCATATGACTTCACTCATGTGTGGAATCTAATGAACAATATAAACAAAGAAAATAGAAAGAGACTCATAGAAAGAGAACAGACTGACAGCTGTCAGATGGGAGGGGATTGGGGACTGGGTGAAAAGGGTGAAGGGATTAAGCAAAAACAAATAAAACCTCATAGATAACAGTGTGGTGATTACCAGAAGGAAAGGGGGCTGTGGGGAGGTAGAAGGGAGTAACGGGGAAAAGAGCGATGGAAGGAGACCTGACTTTGGCTGGTGCATACATAATACATGTACGGATGACGGAGAATTGTGCACCTGAAACCTAGATAATTTTATGAACATTGTCACCCCAATAAATTCAATAAAAAGTTAAGAAAATACAAAACAATTTGCTATGCTGATAGATTCATTTACTCATTCGTTCCGCATTGTGAATATTAAACTTTAGGACAACAGACTAAAATATTACGAAAAATGAGACTTATTGAAGGTATAAATTTTCTATAAGCTTCTTTTTCTTGAACATTAAAACATCTGTTCTTTTCAGAAATTTTGGAAGAGGTGTAAAAAGAAAATATAAATCACCTCAAATCTCAGCACCCAAAATGTAGATGGAAATAACCACCATCTACATTTTAAAGGATTGCTTCCAATCTCTTTTTTCTGTGCATTTTTATGTTTTTGTTTGAGATAATGTTAGGTTTATAATGTTGTATCCTGCTTTATTCATCAAATGTCATAACTTTTTGCTCATTCTTAATAATTCTTCAGGGGTATTTTATTTTTCCAAGTTGCATTTTCTTAGAGTACCACTTTTGAAAAATAATTTCCTATTTTTAAAAAATTGATTCGTGACCAAGTAAACTCAAATTTGGGTTGAATTTATGGAAACTTATTATAAATAGACTTCTGAGATAAAGCCAAGGAAAGTGATGTCTTCTGTGCAACAAGCTACTTCTGTATTAGAGATATTACATAATAAAGCCTGTGTGGTCAGAAATAGGCAGTCAGAAATCAGAAGTTGAGCCCTGGCCAGGTAGTCCAGTTGGTTAAAGAATTGTCCCCATGTGCCAGGGTTGCAGGTTCGATCCCCAGTCAGGGCACATGGAAGAGTAAACCAATAAATGCGTGGAGAGGTCAAACAACAAATCTATGGCTCTGTCTCTGTCTCCCTCCCTCCCTCTCTCTCCCTTCTCTCTCTCTCCCCCATTCCTCCCCTCTCCAAAGTCAATAAATTTAAAAAAGGGAAAAAAGAAATAAAAAAATTAGAAGGTTGAGCCCCGGCTGGTGTGGCCCAGTGTATTGGGCACCAGCCTGCGAATCAAAGGGTTTCCAGTTCGATTCCCAGTCAGGTCACATGCCTGGGTTGCAGGCCAGATCCCCAGTAGGGGGCGCACAAGAGGTAACCACACATCGATGTTTCTCTCCCTCTCTTTCTCCCTCCCTTCCCCTCTCTAAAAGTAAGTAAGTAAGTAAATAAATAAATAAACTATTTTAAAAAATTAGAAGGTTGATAAGTTAAACTGATCCTATGATAAAAATAATTTATAAATTAAAGTGAACAGTTTTCTACTACAAATGTTTTAATGGGTAAAATTTCCTTTAGCAAATATTCATGGTCTCAAGTTGACAAGGCAACTCTCCTTGGTAACTGCCAATATTACGGAAAAATCTTTGCTCTTCTTAGCAAACAAATTGAGACAGAAACTCAACTTTATATGTTTTTGTAAGTTTTAATTTTTACACTAACTGATATGTAAAAATTCACTTAGCTGTAACTTATCTCTCTGGAAACAGAATGGCTAGCAGAACACATTATCTTCTCAAAACATTTGTGCCTGCAATTACTGTACTCTGTTCAGGGTTCTTCACTGCACTGTCAATTAAGGCTTGTAGCTTCTTGGCTTCGGTGATGTTTTCTGGCCAAGATGCAATTAAAGAGCATGGAGCTAATACTTTTTGCCACACTTGCTTTCAATTTTTTTTTTTTTTTTTTTTACTGCTCTAAGTTAAACTGCGAGGAGCATCTTTGTGCATTAAAGCCTCTCCTTATTTGATTTGTATAACAGAAGTGTAATCACGGAGTCATAGGGTATTAATCTTGTAAGTTTCTTGGTGTATGTTACCTGAAATTCTCTCAAAATGTTGTACCCATGTCCACTCTTAAATACATGGCAACTGCCCATCTAACCATGTCCTTGCGAGCGCGGAGCATCGCTTTTAGTTTTGCTATTACAATCGGGAAAATAAAACCCTCTCATCGTTATTTGCATATCTTTGATTACCAGTGATCATGACGATTTACTTTAATGTCTACCGAGCATTTCTCTGCCGTGAGTCATATGAAAGCGAAACCAAAGAAAACTCGCCCAAACTTTTCTGAAATAATGCAAGTCTCTTTGCATTGTGTTGAGGGATTCTTGGAGGTGAGACTCCTGATTGCATTAGTACAGTTTTTGAATGATTCCTTAGCCTTTTCTTCTCTAATCTATTTTTTAAAGATTTTATTTATTTGTTTATTTATTTATTTCTTTATTTTAGAGAGAGGAGAAGGGAAGGAGAAAGAGAGGGAGAGAAACATCACTGTGTGGTTACCTTTCACATGCCCCCAACAGGGGACCTGGCCTGCAACTCAGGCATGTGACCTGACTGGGAATCGAACCGGTAACCTTTGGTCCTCA
Organism: Trachops cirrhosus; assembly: GCA_028533065.1. NCBI lineage: Eukaryota > Metazoa > Chordata > Mammalia > Chiroptera > Phyllostomidae > Trachops > Trachops cirrhosus. The sequence goes on from CM052552.1 coordinate 54,227,739, forward strand.
GGCTGACACTCAATCCACTGAGCCACACCAGCCAGGGCAAGGCATGACTGAAGGTTTAAATTCATGCTAACAACACACACACGTGCATGCACATGCAGAGCCTATCATTGCCTGGTATTTTTCTACTTGTTTTGTCTGGATTCTAGAAAAGCATATATCAGCTTCACAAAACACCTTACTGTCTTGTTTGGAGAATATCATTGACAAGCATGGAATAGTTAATACATGCTATAAGGCTACACATACCAACTTACATGATGTCAGGGTCAAATGTATGCTACCATATATAGGTAGAAAGAGCAATATTGATCAGAATCATTGGGGCAGTCTATTTGGCGGGTAGGAAAAAACATTGTTCTGGGAAGGATTTTGTAACACTTAGGTAAATTAAAATGTAGGCTGACATAGTGCAGATAGGGTGGAGCAGCATAAACAAAGGTCAAATGGAAAGAATAGCTTCTTCGAGGGTCGGTGAGGACATTGTTCTTTGAAAAGCTACTCCAGAATTTTGAAGAAAACCCTGATTCACTGCCATTATATTTAAGGGTGTATTAAATACCCTACGTTATTATAGAATGAGACATTTAAATCTCATGTTATTGGCAATGGGGAAACGCTGTTGAATCTTCAGAAGAGAGAGATGAAGTAGTCTGCGCTCAGGGTTTCGGGATAGGGATCTGATGAGATGGTTTCTGGATGTTTAGAGAAGGGAGTGATGAGCTATTTTGTTTTGCTTTGTGGCAGCTGAGATGATGAGGGTCTTCGAATAGCAACGGGAGAGAGAAAAGGGGGGCATGACTCCAGACGTTTTCTTCCCGAGGTAGAATTGCCTGAAAGTAGTGGCAGATTGGATGGGTTTTAAAAGAATTACAGCATGCCTTCTAGATTTTCAACCCTGGTGACACAGAGAACGGTGAAACGGTTGAGCAAAAAAGAAGAAATCGAAAATTGATTGAGGCAGTAGGAAGTAGATCTGAACTGTATTGATTTATATACTCGTGGATTTATTTATATAGTTCATCTTTTCATAAAAATTTACTTTGGGCTGATCATCTAAACGTATGAACTTCTTACCCTGGCTGTTGGGCTCAGTGGACTCAGCACTCAGCACTAGCCTGCGTGCGAACTGAAAGGTCGCCGTTTCCATTCCAGGTCAGGGCTCATGCCTGTGTTGCGGACTGGTCCCCAGTGGGGGGCGCGCAAGAGGCAACCAGCTGATGTTTCTCTCACACTCTCTGTCTCTTTCTTCCACCCTTCCCCTCTCTCTAAAAATAAATAAATATATCCCTTTAAATGTGTGACCTTCCATACCATAAGCATATATTTCTCATTAATCTTATCAAGAGCCCACGAAGTATATTATCTCCATGGTGCAGATGAAGCTCAAAGAAGATAGGTCATTTGCTCACATAGCCTAGCTGGGATTTAAATGTACTTTAAACGAAACCAGTGCCTTAGCCCCTGAGCTAATCTTCCTGGAAGTGACAGTAGCTTTTGAAGAGGTAGTATCCTGGAGCCATTTGGAAGGGAGAACTAAAGGAATGTTTTAGAATAATCAACATGATAAAAAAAAGATTCCTTGTATTTTTAATGCCCTTTATGTATGAAAGGATAGGGACGAGGTAAGGTTCCTAGCTTTTACTGAGCAAGTATAGGAGGTTTTAAGATACAATATCACGTGTAGCCTTCACATCAGCCCTCAGAACAGGTACTGTTACTGGTCCCTCTACAGCTGGAGAAATGGAACCTTAAGGTTCAGGGATATTAAGGCTGTTTGCCGAAGCGCACGGGGAGGGTGCATCCTGGTTACGAGGAACAGCATTCATGTCAAACAAATTTGAGTTTTAACCCTCAGGCCTTTGGTTTCCTTGCCTGTAAGGTGGACCAAAATAACAATATCAAAGTCGGGGGTACTGTATGAGAATTTGTGTATTTATCGCTAACATCCACTAAGCACCCAATGAGTAATAGTCACTATTATTCTTTAACTGCAGAGTCATAATGTAGAACCCATCAATTTTCCTTTTTTATCCATCAATTTTTTCATTATACAGTAATACTCTTCTAGAAGATGCTGAATGAAACAATTTGGAGGAAAGCACAGACAGAAGTGTGGAAAACAAGACAGATAGATAGCTCTGGCTGGTGTAGCTCAGTGGATTGAGTGCCGGCCTGCAAACCTAAGGGTTGCCAGTTCAATTCCCAGTCAGGGCACATACCTGGCTTGGGGGCCGGGTCCCCAGGAGGGGGCGCTCGAGAGGCTACCACAGATTGCTATTTCTCTCCCTCCCTTTCTCCCTCCCTTCCCATCTCTCTAAAAATAAATAATTTTTTAAGTTTAAAAAAGAAGGTAGATTTAATATTCATTCATTTTTAAAATGTAATATATGCACATGATTTTTTAAAATGAAATAAGAGTAGTATGGAAAATAAGCCTCCATTTCAGCCCTGATATCAATCCTCAGAGGCAATTAATAGTACAGTTTCTCTGTTTCCTTCTGTAGATATTTTATGCATATAGAAGCCAACATGTATATAAATATGCTCTTTTTTTACACACTGATAGCATAATAGACACAACGCTCTGTTCTTTGATGCCATTGCCTTTTATGTATTTAAACTAAGATGTTTTTTCTGAAGAGAAACAACCTTGACAGATTGTGAGTGAAAATTTGCTATCTGCAGAGTTACGTTAGTACCGCTATGAGATATAAAACCAGGAATAAATGTAAGACGTTTAAGATCAGCACCTAGTATAGCCTTTAAGTCAAATTAGACAACCATTCAAAACTATAAATGCTAACTGGTTCTCATGGCTTTCAAAACAAACCAAGAAGTCATTATTGCTAAATTAGAGAAATTAAGATGATCGGCGGAAGTGCAAGGAGAATGAACCATTTTAAATGCTGACGCATTTCAGGGAGTGTCGGTGACCTGTCTTCTTAATTCAGGATTTGGACTGCTGGTCAAAAGAAATTCACATCCCGTCTTCCTGACTTCCCCTTGTAACACACTCACTTCAGTGCGATCATGACTTTCTGTTTCAGGGTGCTTAAGAATCTTGGAAACTTAAGAAGATCCCAAGGTCTAACAGGGGTGTCCAAGCTGCGGCCCAACACAAAATCATGAATTTACTTAAAACATGATGAGATTTTATTTGTGTGTGGAATTAATTACATGTCGCAATGTATTTAATGTGTGGCTCGAGACAGCTCTTCTTCTTCCAGTGTGGCCCAGATGCCAAAAGACTGGACATCCCCGGGTCTAGAAACTCCTCCAAAGAAGAAATTAGGCCTCATGTGCTTCTGGGAAAATTTGTTTTCCAGATTTCATGTGATGTCAAATACTTGCAAAGGTTCAAGAAATTCGTGGAGTCTGTGTTCAAAATGGGAGCCGGTGGGAGCCTTAAGCCAAAAGGGTCGTTTTGAAGTCCTAATTAGAGCGAGCCTTTGTATTTGGTCCTCTGGCTCCGTCAAGGAAGGGACACCACCGGAAGACAAAACAGAATAATGAATAAAAGCAGACATGGGAATGTGCAAGAAAATGCTGCTTCTGGTTTGTGTAAAACTTGTGGGCATTTGCCTGTTTAAAGAGTGTTTCTTGGCTACTTTATTAATTCAACTAAAGCATCCCTTTTCCTCTGTAGGGAAGAAGAGAAGAGAAAGTCTTGGCTTCCAGTTATTCTCCTAGCTGACTAGGGAACCCAGGACAAGTTACTAAGAACTTTGTAGTCTTTTTTTTCCCCCTCTTTCATTTGGAAAAAGGAAGATTTAGAATGAGAGATACCTAGTTCTAAGTTGCTATTATATCATTTTCTTAATTTGATAAAATTATGGCTTTTAAAAAAAAATCCCCAAAGAATACCCATAAGGGGCAGGTGGAGATAAATTAAAGCTACCAAAAGAGTTTGCAGAGTGTAAAGCACCACGCAGACATAATTATTTTGGTTGTCATGCTTTCTTCCTTGACACACATGGATCTATGGAACTAATACATGTATTAATTCTGTAAAGTAATTATTTCATATACTTAATAATTTAATATGTTAAAGGTGATAAATGTTAAGTAAAAAAAGAAAAAGAATTTAATTCCTGGTTGCCCAGTAACTGTGAAATCCCTCAGCGGTCCGGCAAGAACCACATTCTTGAGACAAGATTTAGTCCTCTCGGAACGTACCCTCCGGCTGTGTTCCAAAAGCTCATTTGTAAGTTAGTTGCTTACAGCTCGGAATAACATGTGTTATAAATGGTGGTTAGCTCCTGAAATCACAGAATCTTACCTAACCCTGCGCTGTATGACGAGCACGCACCTACGTATTTCTATGGGAACGAAGTGCTTTGTGGATAGAAGTTCACGTTGCTGTAGCTGATTCCTCTACTCCCAAGACTTCCTTGGATTAGAAGAACTGGACATTTAATCATAACGGGTCTCGTTACCTTCCTGGTCACTCCCGTCACCCCAGTGGCCTGTCAGTTTCCCTGTCTGGTCCATAGTGTTCTTTGTGCGAAGGTGTCTCTGATCTCTCAGCCCCGCCGCCCCACCCTCTGCCCCCTGCCCTGAGTCATGGTCCGTCTGAGGGCACTGCCCATCGGCCTCATGCTGGTTGGGATTACAAACACACGGGGAAAACAAAGACCTGTTTCTCCCATGGCTGAAGCATGGGACAAAGCCATGAAGGGCTTTGGGTGTCAGGAAGAGTTGGCCTTGAATCCAGGCTCTGGGATGCAACCTGAGGGAGGTTACTAAACACCTCCGAGCCCCATTTCACTTGCCTTGAACAAGGCTGGTGATATGGAAGTCAGAGCACCGTGTATGGCATCAGGTGCCTGCAGCGTCTGGCCTTGGCGCCCAGTGAATGTTAGTACTCCTTTTGCGAAGGGCTCAAGAGTTCCCTATGTTTTGAAAAAGAAGACTGCTTGAAGCTTGCCCCACGCGTTTCGTTTGAGGGTTCTGAGGGGAATAAAGGACCGGTCAGATCCAGTGAAAGCTGAGATCAGAGGAGACAGACACAAAGAGGTAGAGAAAGCGGGAATGATTCCTTCCCGCTGTGAAGTGGGAGTCAGCCCCAAAGGTGGGGTGGAGGAAGCCCTGGACATTGCAACTGGGAGGGAAAGGGGGGGCACTCACTCCCCCGGCTTCAGGGCCATTCGTGAGCTGTGCTGATGTGCCTCATTCTTGAACTGAACCCCCCCAAAACTGGTCAAATGAGAGAGTACATGCATAATATTAAGCAACTTCCAAATACAACATAGTTTTTGAGGTGATACAGAAGAGTCTTTTCCTAGTAACACTGATAATTTCCCTTTCTTGATTCAAGTGATTTGCCCCGACACCTGATGGGTGACTGTGGATCCATCCCTCCGGAAAGCACCCTTTCTTTTTGAAAGCTCTTCGGTCTGTGTCATGAGACAAAGCAGCCCATCATCTAATGAAAAGCTCCTACCATTGATTAATTCTTTAACAGCTGCAGCTGCTAAGTGATTGGTCTTTTTTTTTAACACTTTAATCTTTTTTTTAAAAGATTTTATTTATTTATTTTTAGAGAGGAGAAAGGAGAGAGAAAGAGAGGTAAAGAAATGTCAATGTGTGGTTGCCTCTCCAGCACCCCCTACTGGGGACCTGGCCCACAACCTAGGCGTGTGCCCTGACTGGGATTCGAACCGGCGACCCTTTGGTTCACAGGCCGGCACTCAATCCATGGAGCCACACCAGCCAGGGCTGATTGGTCTTTTTTTATAGAATAATTTACATGTTAGCATCTTTATCAGGGCAGATAGGGGTTAGAACCGCTAGTATACAGTGTCCAGAAAAATTAACACTAAAAAGAAAGCATTGTCTGTCACATGCTCCATTGTTATAAACATCCCACTACGGCTAGGCTTCTGCATGCATGATCAGTTTCAGTCATGCCTCCTGGCCCCTCCTCCCGCACCCGCAGAGTGTACAAAATGCAAGAATGAGCAAATTTTGCTGTGTTTGAATTGTGTGCTATCTTGGACTAATTATTCATGCATAAGGATTTAACTGACAGTGAAACACCAAAGACCTAAATGATTTCTTTTCCCTAATAAGATTAAAGTGTGAGTGCCAGCCTAAGGCAGAAATATTGCAAAAAAGTTTTTGCTAGATAGTTAATTTGCTTTTTCCATGGTAATTACGGTCAGATTTCCACTGCTGTTCATTTTGGCATCTGCATTCATGGAAGTATGAAGGGGAATGGATACTGGAGAGTGCAGAGGTTGGGAACCAGAAAAACGGAGAGAGGCGGACAGAGGACGGGAATCATTTTCAGTCAGAAACTAAAACTTACACTATTAGATAAAGGATAGATTTAGAATTTATCCTTTAGAAAGGATAGATTTAATTTGAGTTTCACAACTTCTGAATAAGTGAAGGTACCAAAGGATTTTTTTAAAGGAACATTTATCTTAAGAGCTCTGAGTAAGAAAAGGTGTTACTTGGCTTTAAGGAGATTATGCATTAATGAAGAGATAAAAATAGAAACATGTCTAAAAAGTTAATGAAAAATTAGTTTCTCATAACTGTTCATATATATGTAGACATTAATTTCCAGAGAAATAATGTGTATATTTAAATTTTTTAAGCCTTACATCTGGGAGAATCAAACTTGTGAGCATCCCATTCAAAACAAATGCGCAGTTAGAACCTCTGCAGGTCTATTTATGTCTACAGTGCCTTATCCATGTAACAAATTCAGCTGAGGAAATTTTAACTATCTCCATTGGTGTATCTGTTTTATTAAAGATTATATTCATTTATTTTTCGAGAAAAAGGAAGGCGGAGGGAGAAAGAGAGGGAGAGGAACACTGACCAGTTGCCTCTAGAACATGCCCTGACCTGGGACCAAACCCTCAGCCCAAGCATGCGCCCTGATAGGGAATGGAACCAGCGACCTTTTGCTTTGTGGGAAGTTGTCCACGCAACTGAGCCACGCCAGTCAGGGCAGGTCTTAAGGGTTTATTCAGTGATTCATGAATCAGGCAGCATCCCATCTAGCAGACAGAAAGGAGCTCTGAGGAAGTACACAAAATGAAAAACCTTTACTAGCAAAAAGTATATTGGTTGTGGCAAGGTCACTTTCCTAGGGGATAACAAGCGTGGATGGGGCGGATGACCACCTTGCTAGAGCTTATCAGGTGATTCCTGATTGACAGAGTTGAGATTCCATTTCTGGGAAAGCGGAAACTGTAATTAGGTTAATTCTTGGTTTGGCGATGTGAGGCTTAGCATAAGTGACTCCATTTTGTTTTTAACAGCCTTCTATTCTAACAGCTTTAAACATTAAACTGTCAAGCTGTCGTGCATCAGTGTCACCACCTGGTAGCAAAGATGGGGAACTCTGATCTAACTTGTCTTTACTGCTAACTTTTTTCCTCCACACTAAAGAGGATTGCAATTTTGTTGATTACAGCCCAATTAACATGTCAGTTAGAAATGCATTTTGCTGCAAGTAATAAAACATCTGACCAACTGTATCTTAACCACATAAGGGCTGATGTGTTTTAGATAACAGGAAGTCTGTAAACAGCAGAGAGCTAAGGAGGAGTCCCATGATGCCATCAGAGATCTGCTGTACCATCCTTAGTGAGTGACCTGTGACCTGTGACCTCGTGTGTCCGTGATGACTGCTGCCGCTCTGGCAGGAAAAGGCAGAAAGGATTTTCTCCTTTGGAGGCACTTCGTGTTTCAGTTTGGAAAAGTAAACCCTTTCTTACAGGTATCTTCTCAGACATTGGCCCAAACTGTGTCCACGTGGCCGCCCCCGGCTGGACAGAAGTATTGAGATCCTACAGCCTTTGTAGTTGAGAAAGGCCAGGGAGAAACAATTTGAAAATGGTGTTGACTAAAAACCAACCTGGAGAATCGGCCACGATGAAATACACCTGAGTCATCTTTCTGGCTGAAAAGCATTCTGTTTAGTTTACCTTTTTTCTTTTATTCCAACCTCTTTATATCTTGGGAAAGTCTGGATATCTTCATTATGTGTGTTTCAAAAAGGAAGTCCAAGCTCAGACTGCAAGGGCTAAGCAAGAGAATCATTAGTGATCCACCCTCGGCGGTGGGAAATACTATTTGAAGAAACCTCAGATGGAGGATCAGTGTCATCCACAGCTTATACACGGTAAAAGTGGAGCTCTTCCTTTCAGAGTGTAATTCGATTCAAACCACATTTAGTGAGCACCGACATTTTTCACCCTAGGTAGGATAAACACAACACAAATCTCTTCAGAGGTACTCATTTTCCTTATCTCATCTTCTCTTCCTATAAGATGGAAAAGTAAGGCTACTTCTCATTAGCTGGATCATTCCTTTTTATCAGTATTGCTGTAGATTTTATTGTTTATTATTTAAATTAACCTTAAATAAACTTTTGCGGGCTTAGAAATTAATCACTAGTTTCATAAATAACCTGGCTTATATGGAGATTTTTCAATTCATTAACCCTAAAAATGTACATTGGAATACAACTTACACCATGTTGGAAACTACTGTTTGTTTTTTTTTTAGGATTGTGTTTATTTATTTTTAGAGAGAGGGGAAGGGAGAGAGAAAGAGGGTGCCGGCCTACGAACCAAAGGGTCGCTGGTTCGATTCCCAGTCAGGGCACATGCCTGGGTTGGGGGCCAGGTCCCCAGTAGGGGGCTCGTGAGAGGCAACCACACATGGATGTTTCTGTCCCTCTCTTTCTCCCTCCCTTCCCTTCTCTCTAAAAATAAATAAAATCTTTTAAAAAATGTTTTAAAAATTTACTGCAGGTTTGGACATTTCTTATATCAACATCATGTTTTCTGTGTGTATATTGCTTGGCACATCACAAATACCCAGGACACATGTACTGATTTTGTGTGTCTGAATATTTTATCTTTTTGTTTTCCCCTATTTTTTTTTGAAGCCTGAATCTTTCATCCCTGAGCTTAGTACACATGGAGGCCCATGATAGGTGCTTAGAGAAATATTAACTGATGATTTCTTAAATGTACACGTAATTTCCACTTAGTGAAATGTAGTCGTTAAATTGACGAGGGGTTTTGGTTCAGTCTTCCCATCCATTCCTCCCCTGGAAAAGTAAGTGTAGGAGGGCAGTATTTTTGGTGGCGCAATCATTTAGCCTGATTGTGTTAGTAAAAGGTGGAGTCCAAAGAATTAATAGCTGGAAATTTTTGTGAAAACTCAGTGAGAACTTTTTCCATGGAGTAATTTGAGTGAAATCCAGATAATAGCCAGTTACTGGAGGAACTCCACAGTAAGCGCTTTTCAAGGGCCAGAAAAGGAGTGTAAATGTAAAGTTTGGGGGACAATAAGGAAGTGGTCAGGCCGAGGCTTCAGCCTAAAAAGAAATGGCTCCTGGGGCCAAGTTGGCCATTTAAAGAACTGAAGATAGATGGGTGGGAACTGGGGCAACTTGAAAAGCCTCTGTGAGCGCCAAAGGGGCCTCAGCTTTTCCCATTGTCCTTTGAGATTTTTAACTATTGGCAAATCCTCCCACAATTTTAAATACCCTCCTGGGAGCCAAAACCAATCAAACAAACAAAAACAGAAAGCCAGTCTGCAGGCTCCATTCAGCCAGTCGGGGACCTCTCGCGCTGCGGTTACCAGAGACATAATGGAAAGAGATCAGTGTTTGGGGAGAAACATCATATGTTGAAATCTTCGGAGATAAGGGTGGAAAAATAAGTAAACTGAGAAGGTGAGGCCAAGGTAGGAATGCTGGGATTTCGGGAAATCTTGCTGAGTTGTTCTAAAACTGGAAACCAACGAAGATGAGGCTGGCATGAAAGGCCGTGAGGAAATGCACAGCTGTGGATTTTCATCATTCAAGTAGCTTTTCCACAAATTCCCCTGTGAGAAGGGACAATAGAGTTAAAATAGGTAGTGTCAACTATATTACAAAGAAAGTGTGCCTTTCCGATGTAAAAAAAGAAAAATTAAGGCACAAATTAAAAAAAAAAATTGTGAATTTGGTTATATGAAAAGCTATCCACAGGTATTTGATCATTTCAAATGTCTCGCCTTTATGAAAAGGAGTAAAAATTAATTAAGCTGTCTCTGCCCTAGAGAATCTGGAATGTGTGTTCCCTTCTGAAGAGAGAGAGTGGGTGAAGATTGGCTAATTAATGAAGTGTAGAGTTGACAGGGACTGGGCCGAGTTTCTAAGTTCGTGTAGTCCTGCCCGTAGTCGAGCGGCTTTTTTAAGCAGTGCTGACCACAGAAGAGCAGTGTCGGGACTTTCTGAATCAAAGACAGGAAATCATATCATTCGTGCCTGTCACGAGAGTGGACTGCGTGACTGTAAGTTTCTTGTCAAGAGGAAGATTAGAAGGAAAGAGCATCGGCTTGATTTGGTGTGGTTATAATTGGAGCTTGTAGAAGACAAGTGAGGCAGCTCAGAGACTGAGGCCCAATGGAGTGACCTTGCTGACTGATAAGGGCGGCATAGAAGGGTAGAAGAGGTTTTGCAGTGAGCTGATAGAAAGAAAAAAAGCAGGCTGAATACGGAGTTTGGGAGTAGGGAATGAAGTGAAGGATTTTGAAGGCGGCCCTTCATCTCTCTGTTTTCAGTGCCTTATCTCACTCCCAAGCTTAGCTGCACCGGATACCCCTGTGTCTGGTGCAGGCTCTGAGGTAAACCTCAGAGGGTGAAGGAGGAGGTGGCTAGCTAGGGTGCTTGGCTGTGTGGAGTGCTGGAGAAGGTGTTTAGGGCTCTGAAGACTTGCAGCCAGCCCTGGCCGGCTGTCCAGTTGGTTCTAGCATCCCCTCATGCACCAGAAGGATGTGGGTCTGACCCCCAGGTCAGGGCGAGGTAGGGGAGCCAACCGATGGATGGATCGATTTATCTCTGTGTGTCTCTCTCTCCCTCCATCCCTCCCTCTAAAATCCATAAACATATCCTTGGGTGAGGATTAAAAACTAAAAACAGTCTTGCAACCAGTCTTGGGATATTTTCAGCCACGTTACAGCCTTCAGGGGAACCCGGAGCCTCTAATTTCTGCGACTTCTCTGCTCTGCACATCGGCACACTTCTTGTCAGGCGCCCTCCTCCCCGCCTTCCCCGCCTTGCTCACACATTAATTTAGGCCTGGGCTTTGTCTGGTCTCCTAAATCAGTTACCACCAGATCATTTTCCAAGCTTCCAAGATGCTGGAGCTCTGTCTGTTCTCTCCTCTCCTCTCCAGCCTTCTCTCTTTTTTTGGAGAGTAGATGTTATTTTTAAATCTTTTTCTGTCATCCTAGTAGAGGTTCGGGAATAAGGAGAGATAAACAAGTCTGTTCCATCTGCCATGTCTAACTAGTAAGTCTCGAGACCTCAGTCCTTAACGCGATGCAATGGGCCTCTCCCTGCCCACCTCTCAGGGCTAATCTGGGGCCATTCCTCTCCCTCGCTCTCTGCGATTCCAGCACTGTGGACCTTCTTAGGATTCTTAATGGTCCACGCTCTTTTCTGCTGAAGAGCCTCTTTTGCGTGTGCTGACCTTTATCCTGCTGTGCCCTTCCCACTCCTCACCTGGCTAATTCCCATCACCCTTCAGACCTTGGCTTGAACTTCACTTTCTCAGACGCCTGCCTGCCTGCCCGCCCGCCCTGTGTCTCCATGTGTATATTCTCAGTAGGTATCAAAAGGATAGATGGAAGGATTATTGATAGATGGATGTCTTTTAAAATGCTATAAAGCAGTTTTGCCTCCTCTTTTTAAGTCATTAGTATTATATATATAGTTGTTTTTTGTTTTTGGTGGGCAGGTTTTTGAGAATTAGAGCCAAATCCTTTCTGATTTGAAACTTAAGGAAGAGGGTCGTGGCATAGCAGTGTCCCTGTGAGTCAACTCCGCCTTACCTGGGGAAGATCTGTGGCCTCAGAAATGGTTTTTAAAATACACAGTCCCCCACCCCACCCCAAAACTTGACATTGACTGTTTGTTACAGAAGCTGCTTTCTCAATAAACCTTTTACCAGAGCAAAACCAATTTGAATTTCAAGTCTTTCAGATAGCAGTGTTGCTAAGAAGTAGTGAGATTCTGCTGAGGAAGGCCAAGCAAGAGGAGGGAGCCAGAAAGGCTTTAGACAATCCAAACTCGGGGTGTTCTGCTGTCCTTTATTTCACAGCTGAACTTTCCGATGTTTTATTTTTGGTTTATAACCTGTTCCTCTCTTGCAGAACTGAGTCTTCCATGTTTGTGGCTCGCCGGTTACATCATTTCTCTTCTTCTTTTTTGAGAAGAATTCTAGAGCCACTGGTAGCAAATAAATAATGCCATTTCCCATCTGCAAACATAACTTGATAGTGATTATAAATTCACAGAGTTGGCTTTTTGCCATTCATGCAGGTATGAATGTGTAATTCTTATTTATCTCTGAGTAGGTTTATTTTGCCCCATCTAACTCAAACTATGTTGGTGATGAGATTTTAATGAGTTTAGATTTTAAAAGGCCACATATATATCTAAAAAATTATAGGCCAAGTATAATGTGTTTGTGTACCTCTGGCTAATTCCATTTTTTTTTTAAGATTTTATTTATTTATTTTTAGAGAGAGGGGAAGGGAAAGAGACAGAGGGAGGGAAACATTAATGAAAGGGCAAGAGGGAGAAAAACTGAGCTATACCTCTGGCTTTTTTTTTTAAGATTTTAGTTATTTATATTTAGGGAGAAGAAGGGAGTGAATAAGAGAGAGAAGCATCAATATGTGGTTGCCTTTCCAGGCCCCCTGTTGGGGACCTGGCCAGCAGCCCAGGCATGTGCCCTGCCTGGGAATCGAACCGGCGACCCTTTGGTTTTACAGTCTGGCACTCAGTCCACTGAGCCACACCAGCCAGGGCAACCTCTGACTAATTCTTTAAACAGTGTTCCAGAGCTCTGGCTGGTGTGGCTCAGTGGATTGAGCACCAGCTTGCGAACCAAAGGGTTGCCGGTTCGATTCCCAGCCAGGGCACATGCCTGGGTTGCAGGCTAGGTCCCCAGTAGAGGGTGTGTGAGAGGCAACCACACATAGATGTTTCTCTCCCTCTCTTTCTCCATCCCTTCCCCTCTCTCTAAAGATAAATAAATAAAATTAAGAGTTTTCCCAGAACCTTTCCTGTTCTTAAGGAGTTCTTGAAGAGTTCACAATAATTCTACTTTTTACTCTAAAACTTCTGAAAGGACATTTTGGTTTAATTTGCTTTCAAGCCAGACTTGGTTTAAATTACTCAGTTTATCTCAAGCCTCATTAAGACCCATGGTTCTTCTCTATGCTAGTGAGTTTGAGCTGCTAAGAATAATACTCACCATGTGGAGAGTCCATTAGAACACCATAGGAAGAGTGAGGCTGGGGAATTAGAGATGTATTATTATATTTCAAAATCTGCCACTTTCCTGTAATAGAAGGGGTGTGGAGCGAGACTGCCTTGTTTTGGCTTATTTGGAAAAGTTGGAAAATTATTAAAATAGACATGCAGTAGTAGTTTAATGCACACTGTATGCCAAACACTGAAAGTTGGACCTGTATCAAAACAATATCATACTTCCTCTATGTTTTATTTTTGACTCATGATCACCTGCGTGATTTGGATCACATTTCTTCTGTGTAATGGCGTTGGTAGGAAGAAACAAAGACCACACCACTAATTTATCTGTTGGAATAATCTTTAGCCATCCAGCTCTTTCCACTCATTAAGTTTATGAGTTCATTATCGTTCTTTTTACCTAATATATAAACATAGTGAAACTCTGGGCCTTTCCATGTGGTCTCCACAAGCCATTGGAAAGCTGGGCTCAAATAGCCTTTGCTTTAAAATCTAGACCTCAGTGTAGTCATAGATAGCCGTATTTTTGAAGTATGATTTACAGGCAAAAACCAGCTGTAAAATTGGAACGAAGGGGCTTAGTGTTGTATTCCTATAATATTTTCCAAAGTTTTCCAGGAGTTTAAAATGCTGAGGTGTTTTTCACTATTTTTGCAAAAACATATCCAACACGTGATCATTTGTGACTCGAAGTTCATCGGGTCATTTCTCTTTTTCTGGTGATTGGACACCTTCCCCCAATACCTCCCACAGAATGGAAGTAAAAGTTGAAAAACAGAAATATTTACCAGAGTCAAGAGAAAGTCATAGGCTAAACAAAGCGGGGGAAACCCTGTTCCGTGTTTTGTGTGTGATACTAAAAGCCAAATGAACCATCACTGCAGTAGCTAGCTCACCAGAGAGGGTAGATCTAGGCTTGATATTTGCCCGTGTTCCTGAAATTTCTAGATTTCTCTATTTTTAGGCTAGAACCAGCCCTGGATGAAATACTTCAAGTCATTAAGAGGAGTGTATAGTTCAGCATTTTTATCCTTCTGAAGTATGCTTTCTATCAGCTGCCATGGCAACATCGCGTAACTCCTTTCTTGGATAGTCTCACTCCTCAAGTTCCGGTTGTGAGAGCTAGTGAGCTCATTACAACTGGGATCAGAGTCCTGGGTCGGCAGCTCCCCGGGGCGGGGTGGAAAGCGGAGGGCAGCCTCCCACGCGGGATGGGGGTGGGGATGGGGGTGCTTTATCCTTATTCCGCATGCATAGTTTAGCTACAAGGTCAGCTCCAGCCTCATCCCAGGACAATGTCGCATTGTGCGAAGCTGTACCACATCGTGAGGTTTCTGTGTGCATCCTACACACTTTCTCAAGGCAGGGACTTGTCTCTTCCAGCTGTAAGCCAGAGGGAGTGGTGCTAGAGACTCTGAGCAACGCAGGCAGACTCAAACAACACAGATGGTTAACTCTCTTGAGTGGGGCCTCCATGGCACCAGAACTCCGCCGTTGCAATTCATTGCTGGTTACTGGATATAAATTTGTATGGCTTCTGGTGCAGTTTGAGGAAAGCTAGGCACATTTCCTGCTGTTCCTTTTTTTCTGATATCCCTGAATTACTGGTTGAGAGCTAGTTGGACTCTGGTGCATAGAAAATTCGTGGCAAAAGGCTTGTTCTCCAGTGGTGGGTCGGAGAATAGGCTGGAAAGGGTGTCAGGGAAGATTAACTCCAGTGCCACAATTAGAAGGATTTGGAAGGGAAGAAAGTTTGAACTGCTTCGGGGAAGCTGAGAGCACGGCTAGAGCAGGAATGTTCCAGATGCTTGTCTCTGATAGTATTCCACTGCGAACCACACCCTGAAAGAATCCGATCATCCCTGCCTCTCCCCCTTGGATCTGTGGCTGCTGGAATTTGCCAGTTCTTGATATGAACTGTGAGATTTGGATGGAGCTCCCGTGGCCTCATTTAGACCATTTGTTCTGAATTCTGAATAGAACCAGGAAAACTGGAAAGGGGAGAGGAATTGGGGGCATGAGAGAGAGATCAGTGTATGAACGAAGGAGCATAGTAGGAAACTAGGCTGATGAGTTAAGAGGCCGTTGAAAAGGAGGATTAGAAAGAAAGGGAAAGAGAAGAGAACGTTTTTGCCAGTATCATCTGCCAAGACGTTTGATTGGCACATAGTCCACACTGCACACTTTCATGTAAGTAAATGAATGAAAGGAAATTTGGAGTTGGAGGCCTAGTCCCTGGAATAAGGGGAAAATGAACTGCCCTTGATTAGAAGTGCAGTTCTTTGTCTCTCTGCTGCTTATTTTACAAAGAGCCAAAGGGGCTCGTTTATGACTGTGTGAAGGGACGCTGCCCTAGCAAGCATAGGGAGAGTGTGATCGAAGTGATGAAGGGTGTTAACACCGTTCTGGGGAGGAGGACAGCCATTGGTTTCTCATGGATTAGTGCCACAGGACTACTCACTCTATGAGTTAGCTGAGACCACCCAAGAAGATAAGCACTAATGCCTGGAGAAGGGAGTCAACGGGAGAACCGTGACTCTTGAGGGAGAGGGAATGAAGGATGATCAGAGGGACCCAGGTCAACCAACTTCGACTCACCAGAGAACAAGGTCCAGGGAGAAGTGAATTCACTTCAAGGGGAAGGACTCTGTCTTTCAAGATACTTTTATACACTTTTAATTTATTGAAGAACCTTTATTGGTATTCATCCTAAACAAGAGGTCCACAAATATATCCCAGGGGTGAGTTTTTGTTCTAAATGACTATAAGGGTTGTTAAATAATCTCCTGAACGCCCACAAAATGGAATGGAGAAAGATTGAAAAACAAAAGACAGGACAGATTTATACAGAAGTTACACTTGAACTTTTTTACATAGAACAAGAAACGTTATGAAAATGTACAAGTAAAGACTCAGCTGCACTAGAAGGTCCACATGAATCGCCTGAGATCTTGTTACAATGTTGGTTCTGCTTTATAGGTCCGGGTAGGGCCTGAGATTCTGCATTCCTAACAAGCTCCAAAGACACACTGAGGCCGTTGGGCCTCTATCACAGTTTGGGTTACAAGGACCCACGAGGTTACAAGCTTCTGGTTGGTAGGTGTCGATAGCCACCCATGGTTAGGCATGGGTAGGGCCTGTCCTCTCATCCGCGTTGGCTACGAGTTTGTCACGCCAGCAAGTCTCCGAACAAACTCTGTCACATGTGAATATTTAGTAGCTCCCGGGCACAGGACGATCTTCAAACCCGTGCCAAAGGCACAACGGAGTCTGTCAGAGTGCTGCCTTCTTGCCTCGCAATCCATACCTCTAACCACAGGCGTCTCACTGAGTGGTTCTCAAAGTGTGTTCCCTGGAACAGCAGCGTCAGCATCACCTGGAAACTTGTTAGTTCTCGGCGCCTGTCCAGACCTAAGGAATCAGCAGATCTGGGAGGGGGCCTAGGAGTCTGTATTTTCAATACTCCTCCAGGCCACTCCGATGGAAGACTCAGGTTGGAGAACCCCTGCTGTAACAGCAGGATTCTGTTAGCCGTCTAATTGAATTCAGGCACCCAAGAATCCAGGGAACCACCGCCGGACACTTCGGAGTCCGAGCTAGAGCACCGTTTCTAAAGCAGGGGGACCTGCTAGCTTGTTTCACACCCTGTTAATGTGAGGGCAGGACGTGTTTCTGAGCCTTTTTGGATAGTCCTCCTATTTCGCAAACCAGTAAGATCACCAGTGCAAGCCCATCTAACATTAATTAGGATAATTAATGAAACCCCTGGTGTCACAGAAGCTAAATATAGCTGAAGCACTTACAGTGGCCGCGTCTGGAGTGAGGCCTTTTGATTAATTGCTAGCCAGCCACCCCTGGAGCGTGCATTCTTGATTAAGACAACTGACCGCCTCTGCAGTGTCGCTTAAGCTAACACATACATACATTACACTGTATGTATGGTCCACGTGAAGGGTTTTCTTCACGCTTTTAAAATCTGCTTCGTGAAGGCATCATGTAAGCACAATCAAATGCACCCATTCCAAGGGACAGTTTCAGTTTGGCCAGATGTATACACTCTTGGCAGAAGTACTGATCCTCCTTGCCCATTCCACGGGGATCTGTAGCCAGTAACCTCCACACCGATCAAGATGTGGAGCATTTCAGACAAGATCGGGCACGTGCAGGGTGGTATGGCCATGGACAAGATACGTAGCATTTCAGTCACCCCCCAAAACACCCTTGTGTCCCTTGGGGCCAGTTACCCACCCCCAACCCACCCCAGGCTACCATCTCTCTGCCTTCTAGCACTGTAGGGGAGATTTGCCTGTTCTAGAATTTCACGTAAATAGAATCACACAGTGGTCATTCTTCGTGCTTGGCTTCTTTTACCCGGCATTATGTTTTTCTGCTCAGTTCACATTGTTGCATTATTAGTGGCTAGTGCCTTTTTATTTCCGAGCAGCATCCCGTTATATGACTATACCACAATTTGTTTATTCATTCTTCTATTGGTTTGTTTCCAGTTTGGGGCCATTATGGACATTCACGCACACATCTTTTTGTGGATATGGTTTTTTTTTTCTTTTGAGTAAATATCTGGGAGTAGAATAGTTGGGTTATAAGATAGATGTATGTTTAATTTCATAACAAATTGCTAAACTGGTTTTCCAAAGTAGTCATACTATGTTCCCTTCCCACCAGCCGTGTATGAGAGTGCCAGTTGCTCCGCATCCTTGCTAACATTTAGAATTGTCAGTGATTTTTTTTGTAAATTTTTACGCTGAATATTTTAAAGTAAATTACAGACACTGTTTTTCTTCCCCCTGATTTCAATTCAGGTCTTTATAGTTGATCTCTGCAAATGCCATCAAGCTAATAATGGTGATCCAAGTGACTTGGGTATGGAGTAGATTATTCCCCTTTCCTGACCGGCAATTAAAATTTTTTTTAAATTTAGTTTTGGAGGGGAAAGGAGGGAGAAAGAGAAGGAGAGAAATATCAGTGTGTGGTTGCCTCTCGCACACCCTCTCCTGGGGACCTGGCCCGCAGCCCAGGCATGTGCCCTGACTGGGAATTGAACCAGCAACCCTTTGGTTCCCAGACCAGCACTCCGCCCACTGAACCACACCAGCCAGGGCTCCTCAGCCCCAGTTAGAATCAGTTTTGTGGGTGCCACTAGATTATGGCAGTTAGTTGTGTTTGCCACTATGTTTTGTTGTTTCTTTTATTCTTTTGTTCATTCTTTCAGTGTGTTAATCAGTCCCCTAGCTGTGTTAGAGCTGCCTTTTTAGAGAGCACTGAGATATTAAGTTACTGGGAAATATGACAGACATGGGAGACAGGGCTCTTGTTTTCAAGGAGGTTTTTGGAGCTGGGTTCCTGCAACAGAAATGCACAGAAACTCTAGAAAAGACATATCGCCCAGAGTGTATCGAGGCTTGCATAGACTTGAGTAAGGGTATCATCTAAATATAGCTTTCTGCCAGGTAAGGTGAGTTGGAACGTGAGAGGCAGGTGACTATAGAAACCACAGTAGCAGAAATTGTTGCGTTGTTAATCTGTGCTAAATACCGGAATGATTGCACCTGAGAATCTAAACTAAATATTTATTTTAGTCCCAATTATATTTGAAAATACATCTCACACACATATGTTGCGTAAGAAAGCCTCCAAATGTTAACAGTGCATATGGATTCTTTGTTCACCTGATGTTGTATTTTCCTGTAATTTCTAAGTTTTCCACAGCGAACATATTTAACTTTCATAATCAGACAAAATTGTTATATTGCTACTTGATTTTTGCTTAGTTCTGATAGCTGTTTCCATAATATAGTCCTTGTTCTCTTTAATCTTGTGTAGCAAAGATTCACTACAATAGAATCAAGATTACGGTCTGGGAAAAAATGCCTGTCCCTCTTTCCCCTCTCGGGAGCAAGGATGACATGGCCTGCAGACTATGCCACGCTAGTCTTTCATAAAACTTAGGTGTTTTGATTGTCAAAGAGGAAAAAAGCTGTTTTCATTCATCTCCCCACATGGACAGATTTTTATGTCCCCAAACCTGGGGCATACGCAAGAGGTCTTAGTCCTCGAGTATTTTGGTCAGTGTAGCCATCATTGGCCAATCACGGTGTGTTTTCGTCTGTGCTTTCTGGTGAAATAACCAATCACCTCTGTTTCCCCCTTTTCCCTCCAGCTGACCTGAACAACGTCAGGTTCTCAGCTTACAGGACTGCTATGAAGCTCCGAAGACTGCAGAAGGCTCTTTGCTGTGAGTATTAACCACTTCTTGAAGTACTTGGTACTTGTCCTTTGCTGTAAAAAATAACAAAAAGTGGGTCAGGGGTATTTTCATTGGGGAGGAAGAAGTAGCTGTGATTAGTCCATTTGTAACATAGAATTCATTTCGTGAAAGTATCTTCGGCCTGATGTTCCCCTAGACTATTTTCTATTGTATCGAGTCATTCCTATCACCATTCCTCAGCGAGTGCTATGAAATCACTAAAAGATTGATTATTTTTATTTCCCAACTAATGGCATTGGCATCCAGAATTACCTTTGTGAAACTTGAATTATCCTCTCCTATTATTAGAGGTATGAGTATTCGATTGTATTATCTAAAGCAAAGTACACTTCCGCGTGTTGTTTTTTACTTGAATGCTAATTAACATTCAGATAAACATTGTGGTAGAAGGAAGATGACAGGATTGTTTTTCTGCTTTTGGTAAATACTGTTCCTCGACGGGAAAATCCTGAATGGTCAGACAGCTCTTGCTTTTCATCAGAAAGTTTATATAAGTGTTATCAGCAAAGTGCATTACCGTCTAATACCGACTGCTCATGCACATCAATGACACGGCCACGAAAGAGACAGGCACAGTCCCTGCCCTGACGCAACTTAGTTTAATGAGGGATAGGCAGGGTGTCCCTAGGATGGAGACATGGGTAAATGTATATATGATCATCAAGAAATCTACAATCTTAAAAAAAAATCCTACCAACCTTTATGAGCACGCCGAGGAAAGGTGAGGTGATAATGTCAAAGTCATGCAGTTAGTCATGTCACAGTGGAAGAATGGGGGTACTGTGAGATCAGGTAGTTGTTGGGGGGCAGGGGGAGGGGAGGGCGTGGTTCAGAGAAGGTTTGCTTATAGAGATGATGTCTTAAGCTACATGAGTGCAGAAACATACATAGAGCTCACTCTCAGAAGAGTGTCCCAGTCAGCAGGAAGAGCATGCGCCAGGTCACGGAGCCCAGGGGCGTATCCAGGAACCGAAAGTACTTCCGCGTGACTAATGCAGAGTTCCGAGAAGGGGCTATGGTGACAGTAGTGTCCGGCGGAGGTAGCGCCTGGTTGAGTGTGGTTGGTGGGGTAACAATATGGGTGCCATCATTTATAGTTTTAATTTGAACATGTCACCTAAAATGTCACGTGGTGTGCTTGAGTGTGACAGTGTTGTTACAGAGTGACATGCTCATGATTTCGCAGTAAAAGATTTTGTAATAAAAAGGGGCATTACTTGTGCCGGACCCTGTATTTGGCCGATGAGAAAAACAGGCAGAATGTGAAAGGCTTTTTAATCAATTAAACTATTTGGAGGTCATTGGGGAGCCATATAAGGGAGAGGACATGATGGGGTTTTCATTTACAAAGGTTATTTTGGCTGTGAAATAGGGCGTGGACTGGGGCGGGGCGGGGAGGGGGTTGCAATGGACAGGACAGACCTGTTGAGAAGTTTCAGTGATCTAAACCAGGAACATGGTGGCCTGAACTGGCAAAGTGGGGCTGGAGCTAAGTGGGGAGAATGGAGAAGTACTTACTTTGTGTTGGGTGAGGGGAGTCCAGGAAATACTAGGTGCTCAGCTGGGGTGAATGGTAGACTTGCCCAATCGAGTTAGACCCAGCGCTTTGGCAATCAGGAGAAATAGGCACGCTATACTTAGGAATTATTAGCATGTAGATGCTCAGGTAGCATGTGGAGTAAGAAGAAAGAGTATTTAGGACAGAGGGGGCTGCCAAGGAATGACCAGACGGGGTGAAGGCAAATACGAACAGGTTAAGGACCACTTACCTCACAGCAGGTCGGCATGAAGTCAGCGTAAGTGTCTGTATGGGGTGTGTTAACTTAGGTGAGATTTTAGAGGCACGGTGGAGGTGGTGAAGTGGGCTTAAAAGTAAATCCAGAAGTGGGGATGTAAAGACTGTTGGTGTGGACAATTCTTGGAGAAATTTAGTTGTGAAGGGGAGGGCAGAGGGCTGGTAGTTAGTTGACATGCGCTGAGGAGTGAATGATGTATACATATAAGAGACACTTGAGTATTTCAATGAGTATGAGAAGAGGGGACAAGATTGAAATTATTGACTCAAGAGAAACTAAGAAACAGTGCGAGTGCCCAGAGGGTAGGGGCAGGTAATCCAGAGTCCAAGGGAATGATGGGCACCACATCCCCACTGTGATGCATGGGGCCGGGGGAGGAGCCTGTACAGAGAGCAGGTAAGGAAGGAGAGAGCTGACGGCGGGAAGGCGAGGAATACCTAAGTAGAGGTTTCTGTTTTCTGTGTGACGGTGAAAGAGACTTCCTATGCTGCAGTTAACCGTGGAAGGTGATGAACTTGAGACTGGGCTGATCACAGAGAACAAGAGAGAGGTGCAGCATTATGGAGCCCAGAGTCGGCCGAGCGCCCCCGGGTGCTGGGCTTCGGTATTGCTGCAGGCACACTCAGCAGCCAGGAGCCCCGTTGTTCTGCCCTAGGGTGGGCAGAGGACAGCTGGGCCAGACAAATGAGGATTTGGGCAAAAGAAGGAGTAGGTGGTTAAAGTGGTGTCTGTCGAGTCCGTTTGGGTAGGAGAAGCTATGAATTCCGATGGAACCTGCTTATTATGAAGTAGAGAGATCAAGAGCCTGACTGCTCAGGGAGGTGGAGCTAGAGTTAGTGCGGAAGTAATCGGGAGGCCAAGAAGCTGTGGTCGGAGAGTAGCAGCGTAGCTAACCATTATTTCAGAGGTGGAGCCGTTCCCACTGATGAGGTTACGAGATGACCATTTGAGTAGATGGCACAGGTGGACCAGAAGTGAATTTCCATGCAGATGAAATTGTTAAGGAACTGAGAGCCTAGAGTGATGCCCGAGTCATCCATGCCAGTGTTGAAATCATCCAGAATCGGGGCCACACTGTGGGGGAGAGAAGGACTGTGACCCCTGGGCTGCCAAGTCTCCAGGGTCTGACCAGGGGTCTGCGGAAGTGAGCAATAAGATGGTCAAGGAGGGTTGCTGGCATGTGCTTTTTAAAATGGAGATGGAGCCTTGGGTGGCGTGGTTCCGTGGATTGAATGCCAGCCTGCAAACCAGTGGGTCACTGGTTCTATTCCCAGTCAGGGCACATGCCTGGGTTGTGGGCCAGGTCCCCAGTAGGGGGGCGCATGAGAGGCAACCACACGTTGATATTTCTCTCTCTCTCTCTCTTCCTCCCTTCCCCTCTCTCTAAAAACAAATAAATGAAATCTTTTAAAAACTAAAAATAAATGGAGTTGGAGAGGAAACTTCCTAGCAGTGGATTTGTTTGAAAGGAGAAAGTAGGCTTTTCCTCTTCATTTTGGTCTCTCCAATACTTAGCATACAGCCTAGCACAGAGCAGGGTTGAATGTGTTTTCATGGAGTGGATGCATGACTGAAAGTAAATTTAGGTTTTTATTTCTTTAGCTCATAGTCTGAAGTGATCATTTTTTCAGCTATATAGCTGCCAAGTTTAAGTGGTTTTAAAGGGCTCCCCAAGCCTAGGATTTCCTCAGGGACCTGTTAACGTAACCAGAGCTGGAAAGAGGCAGCTTGGGGTGGGGCGGAATCAGAGGGCTGGATGGAGAGAGTCTCCTGCCTCTTTTTCTTCTTCTGTCCCTGCCCCATCCCAGAGATACCCGCTTTCCATTGATAATGGGGTAATTAGGAACTGCCTAAGGTAAAGTGCTATTGGATGTAGTACATTCCCAAGAGAGCCCTAAAAGTTCAAAAGACATCATCAGCTGGCCCAAGTTATACTATGAAACAGCCCAGAAATAGACTAGATTGGAAAACCTTACAAAGACTATGCTTTTCCATAAAGTTCCTTTTGACCTTGGATCTAGGCGTTATTCAGTTCTCCTGTTAAAAAATTATTGTGTTCACGTGCGTGTCTCCTGATCTCATTTCAGTTTATTTTAAAACTTCCGATAAACATTGTAGAAATGGGGCTATTTGCTATTATTAAAAATTTTTGACTGTTTGAGGTTATAACCTTGTAATGAAGTTAAGCTGTGGATATAGGATTTTCACATTTAAACATATTTGAAACTCTCAGCATTTCCGTTCTGAGAATGACTTTTCTCAGATTTGAAAAAGACTTAGGTCTAACAACATTAGGGTGTGTTTACTTACATTAAGTACTGGATTCTCGAGAATGGTAAGGAGAGTTCCACATCAAATATGAATATAGAATGAGGAGTTGACCAATCCTTTTATTATTGAAAACATGTGTGGTCTCATTACTTAACTAACTACTCAACAGATGATTTAAGAAATCCCTCTTCATTTCATATTTGCTTAGGTTTCTCTTCTGGCCTTCTTTGTCATTTTTGTGCCCGCAAAGCCATGATAAAGAGCCATTGTCTGTGGGACAGGCAAAGAAAACTTGTTCTGCCTAGCTTTTCCAAGCGAAGGTCGCTTCTGCTAACTCTTACTTTAATGAAAATTAACGATGTTATCGGAGTGATGTCCTGATGCCAGTGAAGAGTTTGAATTACAGATGCCTTAGAAAATACGCAGTGCCACTGCCATTAGGCACCTTGGTCCTAACTTTTCCACCTCACAGGAAAGCTCCGGCCTTGCAGAAACCCGAATAACACAATTTCATCCAGTATAGAGAATTTGCCAGTTAAGTTGAGAACATCACCATTGGCCTATAATGTCCCCCCTTGGTAATTGGTTTAATGTTGCATGACTCCACACTGCCTTTCAACGCATTGGGAATGAAAACTCAACGCAACAGCAAAGCGGAGACAAAGAGCAGGTCTTGGTAAGAAGGGTTTATACGGTGGTCTCTGTGGCTGATACCCCATGGAAAGTTAGGGAGCAGATAATCTAAGGTTTTTCTTTCTCCTTCCGTAGTTCTGATGGCATACTGTAGATGTGCGGCTTCTAAAATTAAAAATATAGCCAGCTTCTAAGAGCACAGATAAAACTGCACTTAAGCAGAGCGCGTGTATTGAGTTTATTAGCGTGTGGTGGGTTGGAGAGAGCCCAAACCATGGGCAAATATACTGCAGTTGATAAATGGGGCAAAGACTCTGCAAACGAGAAACAGAGAACAATTTGCTTCTCTTCAGCAACTAAATCACACAGTAGAGAGATTTTAGATAGCCTGGAGCTGTCTGAATAAAGGTATACCCTCATCACAGTAAACCGGGTGAAAAATGCGCTCCCTTCTTGGTAAATGCACCTCACCTTGGAGGGTGCACTGCAGTGGCATTAGACAGGGTTCAGTTGCTGAAGAAGACTCCTAGGAGCCATGATAACATGGCTTACAAATGTACAGTCTTGCAGGAAATGGCTTCACTAAGAACAGCATGACCCTGGCTGGTGTTGCTCAGTGGATTGAGTGCTGGCCTGAGAACCAAAGGGTTGCCGGTTAGATTCCCAGGCAGGGCATATGCCTGGGTTTGTGCGCCAGGTCCCCAGAAGGGGGCGTGCGAGAGGCAACCACACATGGATGTTTCTCTCTCTCTCTTTCTCCCTCCCTTCCCCTCTCTCTAAAAATAAATAAATAAGTGAAATCTTAAAAAAAAAAAAAAAAAAAAAAGAGCAGCATGAAAATCAGGACATGCATTCACAGCCAGAGACTGCCTCACAGCAAGCGGGCCTGAGAGACCAGTGTAATTATTCTGTCCCTCCCCTGTAAACATCTGCTTTTCCCATGTACTATGTATTATTTGTCACATAGGTTAGAGGCCAGGTGTCTGTTATTTCAGAATTCAAAACATCTTGAGGATGGAACCAAACGAATTTTCTCAGCTCATCTGGATTGACAGATCCTGGTGCCCACAGAGAGGGGTCCTAGAGCAGGACACGTGTCTCTCCCCGGAAAAGCACTGCAGTGCTGTTTAAACTCTGTCCTGTACCCGTGAGTTAGTTGCTCACTAGGGGAGGGATAGTTGGACTTCCCTTGTGGTGTTGAAGCTGTTCAGGAGCACCTTGTAGGTTCCGTTCTCCAGTCATCATTCTAGAAGTGTTCCATCCTTAATCTTCCTCCTGGAATTGGATCCCCTCGAAGTGCGTGCTCTCTTTGCGCTAAGAGGTCTTTTCCATTGGTCTGCCTTGTCTCATTCAAACCAAATTCTACCTGGCCAGGTACACCTTGCCCAGTTCCTAATTCTCCCAAGGTTCCTTTATGCCCAGTGGTCCCAAGCTCTTTGGTCCAGCAGGCATGTCATTGCCACTGTGTTCTAACATCTTTACTATAACTCGGAAATGAATTTGAGATGCAAAAAAGTGGACTCCCCCAGGCTAACGTCATATGAATAGCAGTCACTCCTGAATGCACTGCGGTTCGGGCATGCCCCAGAACTTTCTCTCTAACCATCTATGTCAGATGTCTCGCTTTTCAATTTCAGAGACGTAGGCCTACCAAATGAAACGTAATTCTTCCTCACTGATCCAAGTGTCCCAATTGTCCCTCCAGCCATCTGTGGCTTTCCTCATATAGTAACAGGGCAAACAGCTGTATTTTTACACATGAGATTAGGACAGATGAGACATAAACCTACTGGATACCCAGGAGTACCTTTCTTAAGCCTTCACCATTCCGATTAATGTCCACACAATGTTTATTCAAATGATTATATATCAGTGTTTTCCACAAATGACTGTGGGTAAATAGTCTCTCAGAGTACTTTCCAACATGGGTCTTTAGTAACAGAACCAAGAACGTAAAGACGTAGGTCCTTTACAATCGCTCTGTGGAGTCACGGTTTCAGTCAGAACTCCCATCTCTTCATCTGCTGTGTTCAATAGGTGGGCCAGCTGTGCTCTCACTTCTTGGCTCTTTGAAAAGGGCATCTGAATCACAGCTAAGGGAGCATATTGTTCTCTTCGTGGAAGCGTCTTTCCCGGCACCAACATTATGTTAGTTTTCCCTTTTAAATACGCGTTTGGTGGCTTGCTTCCCTTCGGCAACAGTCTTACCTTTCCTTATCCAAAATTTTAATTCAAACCTCTCCCTCCCCACTCCCCTCCCCCACACGAAGTATGTCCCTTGGGTTCAGCGTCTGGTCTAGTACACGTTCAGCTGGGAACAAGATAAGCTATGCCGGCGCTTCTCGTTCAGTCTCTTCCCAGTTGTAGAGGCTCAGATAGGATCAGTACAGAAAAACTGGGACTAATTCTGTCCAGTAGGCAGGTAAACATGTGTGACAGTCAGTCCCACAGAGGCGAGGTGTGGGGAAGGAGTACTCTGTTCCACCAACCCCTGAGGAATTCTTGCACTTATGTTCCAACTAATAGCCTTAATATCTTGTTTTGGAATATTACCAGCCTTTGAGACTCTTGATCGTAACCCTGGTCCAGGAACTACTAGGTATGGCATTGGAAAAGGAAATTGTGGGCAAGTGGGAAACACCTAACAAGCTCTCTCCACTTGAAGGATCTGTTTCATTGTAATTGGTCTCACTGGTGGGGCCCATTCATCAAAAGTGATGGTTGCCCAAGTTCCTGTGGTTGGGACTCCACCTGCAGGCCGGAGGGGGTGAAGTTCAACGGCAGGAGATTCTGAACTTGAACTTTGGCTAATGCAATCAAGGGACTGAATTGTAGCAGACCTGCCATGAGTTTGCAGTTCCCTCTTAATCCATCTGTTCAGCTCCTGGAGTTCAGGTTCCACCATTTCCCGATGCCGCTAGGGAGCTCTGTTATCGATAACCTATTTCAAAGCCCGTCCTACTTCAAGCATAGCTTGGCAAGGAGCCATGGTTCACTTTCATACCTTTTATCAGAATCATCTTTGTTCTTCTTAAATGTCTCAGCCATATTTTTAGCCAAGATTGACTTGGGGGCGGTCTTCTAAATGATTTTACCTCTGACATTAATTGCCCTGGTGGTGGCAGTTGGGGCTCTGTTGCTGAAGAGGACTCAGAACCCAAATAACCACGCTTACAAATGCATAGTTCATTGCAGGAAAAGTCTACGATATACCAACATTAAACTGAGGGTATGTGTCACAACCACAGGCTGAATCACATATTAGGGTCCAGAGAGGCCAGGTACAAGCTCCAAGTGTCCCATCTCTGTAAGCGCCACACCAGGGAGCACTTTGTTTCTTGGATCAAGAACCACCCACCTGTATGAGCGCAAATCGCTTTGGAAACCATGAAGCACATGCTAGAGCCTTAGATAGGGCTTCTTGTAGCCTGCTGGTAACCCGGGAATATTCTTCCTACGTAGCCAGTCCCAAAGACAGTGGCCTCCACTGCTCTCGCTGAGACCATCTGAAAATGGCCAGTGTTACTGCTAGCAATAAACAATAGTTAAAACTGCCCTGGCTGGTGTAGCTCAGTAGATTGAGTGCCGGCCTGTGAACCAAAAGGCTGCCAGTTTGATTCCCAGTCAGGGCACATGCCTGGGTTGCAGGCCAGGTCCCCAGTGCGGGGCACATGAGAGGCAACCACACATTGATGTTTCCCTTCCCTCTGAAAATAAATAAATACGACCTTTAAAAACAAAACAAAACCAAGAATGAAAACCTGTAACCCATGGCTACACGTCATGAAAAGTTACTTCTCTTCATTGTCTCGGTCAAGGCTCTGCATTATGTAGCTGTTCTAGCAAAAACATCTCGTACCCATTCCAGAGGCTCTGGATTAACTCACAGCACAATTACGTACATCACAGTGCATTGGCCTTCTTGCTGGGCAAAGATTTCCTTGCAAAGACCTTCAACCTCAAGATTAAGCTGCCTATCGAGTGAGTTGGTGTGATGTCAACTGAGGCCTCCTCTTCCCACAGGTGCCTTCTGCTACCTGGGGAGTGGGCGGGGATAGTCAGCAAACACATAGCAGTTATCTTTTCCTGACCCCCCTCTGTTTCTGTCTGCACTCATTAGATTACATATTATGTCCATATTAACACAGCGTATTCAGATTTGCCCATGGGGTGAGCTTGGAGTCGTGTGGGCATCCTGGGACTTATTCTAACTTCGTGGTGCTGCTGTTATCACCAGTAGGAAATGAAGGATGGCTTTCTCTTTCAGTGAAGTCTGTAAGAACACCTTCTGCTTTTCAGCATGTCCCGCCGTAACACCCACAGCAAGTCTTCTCGTCTCTGGTCTCGGTTTTCTGTACCAGAGGTGCCTTCTAGACCCCAAAGCCTCTGACGCTGTAAAAGACCAAAAAAACCTGCCTCACCTCCTCATTTGTCGTACGGAGAGAGGAATGGAGTTAGCATTTGAACTTGGTGTGGGGAGGGGATGATGAGGCACAACCAAAGCCTCAGGAACCATCAGTGGGGATCACGTGCATAAGTCCCCCCCATTTCCTGCTTTTCCAGCACAGCAGAGAGGATGCTGCAAAGCCAGTCACTTTTGCCCCGTCCGCGCCCTCTCTCGCCCCACAGCCCACATGCATTATGACCACCACCAAATGGTCCCTATTCTTTATTGCCATCAAAACCTATGGCATCCTCTACTGTAAAAAATTTTTGAAAGAGAGAAGCTCTTAGAACATACTTGGATTTCAGTAAAGCTTTAATATATATTCCCCAGTGAATACACTAAAGGATACATACATTTTTTTTCCCCTAAATGGAAATTCCTGGCTTGAGGTAAAAGGATAATTTCACAAAGTTCTCTCTGCTGGTTGCTTGTTGAGGCTTCTAGAAACAGCTAATCGTTATCTTTAATGTTTCATCAAAAAATCTCAATACATCCTATAAGATGTTTGTTTTGAACAGTTAAGTGTGTATCTGTGTGACAACTAAGCTGTCCCTATCGATTTGTTTTTATCTCATTTCTAGCCCGTAGTTTCAGCAACGCATACCTAAACAGAAGTCTTGTCAAAACTGTTCCATGAAAGTGGAATTCTGTCTGTTTCGGGAAGCGTGGTTTCCGGTCTTCTGTGATGGATCGTGCTCGCGTCTGACCACGCGCGGTTTTAGCAGAGCACACTGCACCGTGTTTCTCTCCTAACTGTGTCATCTTTTGCTCCTGTTATTGCAGAGCAATTGCTTTGCTCCCCTTTGGAGCTATTTCTACGCCAGATTTTCTATTCTCCGTGTTACGAGTTCACCTGTACAGAGATAAGAGTAGACCCAATGAAAAGAAACGCACGCAATTTTGCTGTCTCTGTGTTTCTTTCCATCACACTGGTGAATTAGACACAATATGAAAGTGAGTCTAAGAATTCTCACCTGTTAGTTCTCTTATCCTCACATATAAAGCAAAGTATTCATGACTAAGGCAGAGTAACAACAAAAGAAAATAACAGAGAAACTTCCAAGCTTCCTTCAATCTATGAAAAAACATAGTGGGAATATCAGTCTTTAGAAGAAATCCGTTTCTCTCTTACGCAAATGGAAACGGTGGGCCACATATCTTAAATGCTCGCTCTACCTGCACCTGAAACTGTGTCCTCAGAGAACGGCAGGTACACAGAAGAGAAAGTGAAAGTGAGTTTTTGAACCTCTCTCCAGTCTCCCCTGCTGTCCCCGCTCGGCCTTTCCATCCTCATGTCCTCCTTCCTGCTCGCGTCATTATTTTTGAAATTCTTTATTCTTTTCCTACCCGCCTCCCTCTCCAATGAAGTCCTGTTCCTTTCTGCCACTTTAAGCCGAGTCTCGGCTTCCATGTGAAGAGGTCGTTATGCTGAGAGTATTTTTAAGCAAAAGGAGTGGGGCCTGGAGAGAGGCAAGATTCGCCACCCCAAAATGTGTCACTTTGTCACGTGGAACACTTTGAACTGAAAACAACTAAGGCCCCAAAGACTCAGGAAGAACCTCTGACCATCCCTCTAACTGCCTAAAAGAATTTAGAGAGAGGACCTGCCCGCCCCAGGAAGGGAGCTATCATCACAGATAACTATGGTTTTAATATGACCTAGTGTGACAGACAGACGGGGAGGAAGCTAGCAAGTCCCGTTCGATCCAAGCCCTCACTGTGTCCCACAGTCTCCGTATGACCTGGCAATCATAGTTTTGACTGAACATGAAGTCTTTTCACCTTCCTGTGAATTGCCTCACTGCCCTTTGAAGTTCCACATCTCTACCTCCTACTCGGTCCAGAATGACCACGAGACCTCATTTTTCCTGACCGTCTTTGGAAGTTTCATATTTATGTGGCTGCCCAATTTGCACGAAATTAAATTGCTCTTCTATGCATCTTTTTCATATCAATTTCATTCTTAGACCAGTCAGAAGAACGTAGAAGGGTAGAGAAAAAATTTCTTCTCCCCAATGGCCTTTGCCTTGAGACGAAGAGCGCTCATCTGGGGCATTTTAGGGAAATTGGTACTTGGAATCACAGAGCTTTGCTCCCTGGGATGGAAAACAACAAAAAAAACCCCTCCTGCTCCCACCACCAGCTCTCCTTCATGCCTCCAGGGAAACTTCAAAAGTGACCATTTTCCTTTTTTAAAAAGCGAAAAATTTGTACTACATAGGTATTAACCTACATAGGTATTAACCACTATTTTTGTTTCTTTCCCTTAGCATTTAATTAGAATCAACCACAAATAGCTGCTAAAATACATTAAAGCCTTAAATTTACATCTGATTAGTATTGGGCAAGCTGTTTGCTGACTGGGTTGGCCGGTGTTTATCTGCTGTTACGTTTATAATTGTATTGCCTCCTCCCCCGAGATGCGTGAGAAATTTACTTAATTAGCATTGATTCTTTCCCCCAAAGGAATGAGCATTCAGACCACAGCTTAGGTGTATAAGGTGCTATAAAAGCATGTCGTTGCATCTCCAATTTGGTTTAATAGACTGGCTTTAGGAAAAAGCATCTTTTCGTGACACTTGGGAATAAAGCAGGCAGTATGCTGATGCTGGACACGGTTGCGATTTCACTTCCGTGAAATTTTTGTCTTTCAGCATAGATTAAATTACCACCTCAGATCATGGGAACTTCCCCCCACACATATACACGTTCATACAGTTCTTAGAGAATTGGAAAAGCACGACATAATATGCAATCTGAAGGTGAAATAAGAAATGAGGGGGCCTCGGGCCTGCATCCTGGATCGATTGTGCAGTTGCTTTAGTTTGCCCGTGGAACATTGGAGTGGAGTTGATTATGTTTCCACCTAATGTTAAGGTAGCGGAAAGATGATGAGGCGGCTGATATTCCAAGGAGAAAAACACTTAATGATTATAAATGCATAACTGGAAATAGAGTTTACACAACCCTAACCAAACAGATGAATCAAACTGACCTTCTCTAAAACGAATGCAAGCAAGTATGATCAGGAACTCTTTTAAAAATCTCTAGTAAAATAGTTTTGTCCTCATTCGGTTGGAAATGACTCCGTTTACATAGAACACGATAGACCCCCTTAACTCTCTAGTATTCCCCAATACTTCAAGATTGGAAACTGGGTCTTCACCCAGTCAGCACCAGGGACACGTGAGAACCGCCGCGAATCCTGAACGTTCGTCCAAGTCATCAGACTTAGCATCGAGGGATGAAAACAGAGCACTGTAAACGAGGCTGGGGTGCGAACTATGTAAATGTCAATATTTGAATATGTAAAGTATGTGACTATCCAGCCATTACACTGCACACCTGAAACTAATACAGAACGACAGTGAATGGAAACTGTAACTGAAAAAACTAAAAATAAACAAAAGAGGGGAGCGTTCGTTTCGGATTTGGCATTTACTGAAGGGTAGGAGATATCTCTACCAGGAATCTCAAAGGAAAAGACAAAATAGTGAACACGTGATTTTCCCCCCCTTTGAATCACTTGTGATTTTCCGTGACTTTTGCAGTGGATCTCTTGAGCCTGTCTGCTGCGTGCGATGCCCTGGAGCAGCACAACCTCAAGCAAAATGACCAGCCCATGGACATCCTGCAGATCATTAATTGTCTGACCACTGTTTATGACCGCCTGGAGCAAGAGCACAACAATCTGGTCAACGTCCCTCTCTGCGTGGATATGTGTCTCAATTGGCTGCTGAACGTTTATGACACGTACGTATGGCGAGCTTTTCTCCCAGCCTCCGTCCCAGGAGGCTTAGCGAGCAGAATAGTGCGGGTTTCATGAGCATCCGACCAGGGCCCCCAGTCTAGAAATACGGTCCGCGGGTGGAAAGGTCCGTGAAGCTGTGCGACCTAGTGCTGTCCCTGCGATAACTCATTTTTGCACTTACTAGAACGGAAAGTGTTTTGTGTTGATCAGGTAGGAGGTAAGAGCTGGAACGTCGATTGCTCTCGGAGTAGAAAACAAACAAAATCCAGAGATATGTATTTTTTTACAACGAGCCAACCTGTAGCCTTTGGCTCTTTCCGCTTCTTGCCTGTGCACTTCAAAGTCCCCCGTCCACTGTGGGGTGGCCCCCTCACGAGGGTGGAAATGGACAGGCTCCCAGAGATGCTGGCGCGCCCGTCACTGGATCTGAATAGTGCTCGCTTGTAGGCGGGAGATTTCTGCCGGAGATAATGAGTTGGTGAGCCGAACAAAATGAAAATAAGCCCTTCATGCAGCAAACTCGGCTCCTCACACTGAAGACGTTTGGGTTTTGTTTTTTCTTTTTCTCTTAAATACGGTTTTCCTGGCACCTCCATTCATCAGTCTTTCTTAGACAGCACTGGTTTATTTCTCTGGGATTGCACACAGGAGAGGTCCTCAGGTTGAGTTTTTGTCTTGAGCTTAAGTGAAGACAGTTGAGGAAGGTAGCTGAAGGAATTGGTCTTAATTGTGTGCCTGAATTCTTCTTTGACCTCAGATTTATTACATGCCTCATTTCACATGTCAAAAAAAAAATCTCCCCATTTGGAAATCTGGCAAGGTTGTCGAAAAGGAGTCCCACATCAACTATTTCGCTTGTGCATTTTTTTCGTAGATTTCAGCCATCTCCTAGATTACAATGTGTAGACCCTTTTTTCTTTGTTATTTTGATAAGGTGTCGTTTTTTAAATTCTAAGATCACCAGGCTATTGGATTCTGATCGTACCCACCACGCCCTTGAGCCTGCTGGAGTGTAATTGTGGATTACCCTTACATTTGCTTTCATAAGGGTTTGTATTCAGGCCATTTAGCACCATTTTCTTTGCAGGTGACATATGAATGGATTCAGAGTATATAACTTCCTTTCAACCTGCTGGAAAATTATTTGGGAACAACTTAATTCCTTAAAGACCTCAGTTACTGTCTAAAGTTTGTTAAACTTTGATTGGCCTTATTTAAAGAGTGGACAAGGAGAAGAAAATCTTCCAATGATAGTAATTTTCTTAACACCTTAGAATCTAGGATTTGTGTTTGACTAAGGGATCTAGTAAATTGTGCCCGTTGAAAGTTAGCATATTGTTTACCAAAAATAAAAGTGCTAAATGGGAAAATGAGTCTACAGTCTTTTTTTTAAGCAACATCTGAGGTTCAGTTACTTTCCATAACAGAATAAAAGGTGAAAATTATTGACATTGTCTATTGAATGAAAAAAATTTTTTATTATAAAATATTTTCCTGTGGATATAATGAACTTACTAATAAGTTTGTCATGTAGAAATCTTTATTTCAGCTTTATATGTCAACTGAAAGTATATATATTAAAGCATCAATATAGCAATAGGTTATTTTTAAATTGCTCTTTAAGATCATATTTTGAATGCTCTCTTATAGAGTGTATTGTATTTTTCTTGTAGAGATAAACGTTCATATTTTATATTATGTGTCACATGGCCTGAAGTGGTTGATTTTCTTCTGAATAAGGGCCATCTGATGAAAATCTAAAAGAATTTTTAAGAGAGCAGAGCAGTTAGTTGCTGGTAATTTTTTTTTTTGGCGTCAATAACCCAAAGTGTAGGTAATTTGCTTCAGTAAACAAAATAGCTTAGTGCATAGTAGTAATTCATCCACTCGCCGACTTAAACCCAGGTGGCTCTCCATGGTCGAACACAAGGGTATTTTTCCTATTTTATGTAGAGCCACTCATACAATTCCGGTAAGGGCTTTTAAGAATAAAAACTTAGTAATATTCATTGCTCGAGCTGGCCAAATTTCCATCCCATTCGAAGTCATCAACCAAATAGATAATGAACTCAGAAAAGTTCTTACTCTTCAAAAACAGCGGTCAATAGAGTTCTCATACTAAGGTTTTGTCTTCGCTGAAGAGTGTTTGCTTTCTAGTAAAATGTCAGTAATTGTTTTCTGATTTGATTATTTATAATAGGGGACGAACAGGGAGAATCCGGGTCCTGTCCTTTAAAACCGGCATCATTTCTCTGTGTAAAGCGCACTTGGAAGACAAGTACAGATGTAAGTCATGCGTAGTAACTCCTTATTCTTTTATTCATGTTGGCTAATTACCCCCGTTCTGGAGGGAAAATGACATAGTGTTCTCATCTGACAGCAAGTTCTTCATGGAAGATGTAGAACTGCTTTTAGAATGTCATAAAATGTGGTTTGTGCTGTTCCCTGTCAGACAGTAAATCGCAGGTATTTCAATAGAGAATGAGGAGTAACTTTTCCAGTCCAAGTATTATTTTACATTATGGTGACTATGTCTGAATAAAACATATGTCCGCAGGGGATAATGCCTCATTTCCCTAACCCCTTTGTAGAAGTCAGAAAAATATACGTGAAGGGTTTTTTTAAAGATTTTATTTATTTGTTTTTAGAGGGGTGAGGAAGGAAGGAGAAAGAGAGGGAGAGAAACATCTCTGTGTAAGAAACAGAGATCGCTCCTAACTTGGGACTTGGCCTGCAACCCAGGCATGTGCCCTGACTGGGACGCGAACCAGCAACCTTTTGGTTTGTAAGCCAGCATTCAATCCACTGGGCCACACCAGCCAGGGCAAATATGGGGGTTTAATCCATGCTCTTGCCCAGTGTTTTGGAATCTTATTTAAGGAGTACTATCTGGCATGGGTGTTCAAGAAACACTGCTTATTTTATAATCATCTTACTGCAAGATGTACTGACATAGCGAATTCTATGATGTGACTGACATTTTATTATTGGAGAGACAGATAGCTTGCCATTTTTTACAGGGCAAGTATCACCTGATACAATTTCCTACTGATTAGCCATTAGGTTCTTCTGCTTAAAAATTGTCAATCCACATTTAAAGCAAACACTAGAGGAGTGATGGTGGAAATATGACTAAGCAACCACTCATTCCCATTGTGAAGGACTGTATGTGTTTTCCCCTTTAAAAGCTTGTAAGAAGTCTTTTTGGTAGGAATATTAAAGAAGCCTAGTCTATTTTGTCTTTTCTCTTTTCCCCTAAGGCCTAGCCTCACAGGAATGAGGAGATGTGCTGAGCTTAAGGACAGGCAGGAGATAAAAGAGATTAAATTCCTCCAAAGCCACTCTGTGCCCTACTGCTCATGTCCCCCCTAGGACTAAGCCACAAAATACACAAGCCTTTTTAGCTCTCACTTTTATGTACTTTCCACTTGAGTTTTCTCATCCTAAAAACCAAAGAAAAATAACTGAACAGATTTCGTTAACCATTGAAGAACATACTTTGGGTAAAACAGAATCTTTCTCTGGGTTTTTTTCCCTTTAAATGTTGTTGTGACTTGCTATAGATTAGTTTATAATCTAACCTTATTGATGATGGTAAGCACATCGTAATACTCAATTGAATCTTCAAGGGAGCTTCGAGCCTGTGTTTCAAATAACGACTAAGGCGGAATGTGTTTTGAGGTTGGTGAAACAAAGCCATTACCTCCAAATTGGGATATGTGCAAATCCTAATTCCGAAAAATCCCTGTGCGCATGTTGCGGAGATGGTAAAAAGCGCTGTTTGCAGTCTCCTTTTGGACGTCGCCATCTTAGCTCTCTCGTTAAAATATTTCATGTCTTAGAGTTCGAAGTGTGCTGATGAGTAGGAAAAGCTTTCTTGATTTAATTTGGGGGGCAGCTTTTATTTGAATACAGGGTATGACTAAAATGACTTTATTTCTGAGAGCAGAACACGTCGCAAGCGTGTGGTGTGTTCATACATTCCGCACACCCACTCTGTCGGGCACCTGCTGTCCGCCAGGCACTGCTGTTCTGCTCTGTGGGCACTTCTGGCATGTGGTTGCCCGCGATATGGTCCCTGGTCTCAAGGAGTTAGCATTCTTCATTCAAAAAGACCTATCGAACCAGTGACAATGTAAAGGGGCTGATTACAAATCTGTACAGCATCCTGTGGGGAAAACAAAGAAGAAACTCAATGATCTTACGGCTTCATAAAGAAGTCCCAATTTGGGGACATTTTTGAATCACTGATGTCCAAAAGAGGGTGGTGCTTTAGGCTACTTATATGGTTCCTAATGCTAAACCGGTTATTTTGGTATAGTAGTTGTGTTCTATATATAACATATTTTCCAAAGGATTGTGTTCTGGCTTAGGAAAAATTCAGGCATCAGGATTGTATGTAAACTCATTTCCTGAGAGGTATAATTCATCCGTAAAAAGTACTAAATGTCTAGATTAACACACAGTAGAAGTACCATATTTTGCTGTGTAAGTATACAGCAAACACTTTTTTGGCCCAAATTTTGGAGAGAAAAATAAGGATGCGCATTATACATGGGTAGTACCTGAAATACCTTCCATCTGTTCTTGGGTTTTGTAATTGTTTGTCACAAAAAATTTCTTGTTCCATAATATGTTCAAAAATAAATGCTAAAATTCATTTATAAAACAAAAAAAAAGTATCTAAATATAAATAATTGAATTAAAAAATTAAAACAGCTCTGGTGGGTTGTTAAACCACACATTGTTGTTTCTCTCCCTCTCTTTCTCCCTCCCTCCCCCTCTGTCTAAAAATAAATAAAATCTGTAAAAAAAAATTAAAATGAAAGATTTTTTTTTTCCTGAAAGTTTGGGCCAAAAAGGTGGGCATGCTTTATACATCGCAAAATACGGTAACCGCTCTCTGTGGGAGTATTGGCTACTCTTGAGGAGTGGTACTGGACTTGAGTTGGCCACTAGGTTCTGCTAGCCTCTCCTTCGTGCCGCTGGTTTAATTGTTGCAATTCTCTTCTTCCTTTGGTGTAGACCTTTTCAAGCAGGTGGCAAGTGCAACAGGATTTTGTGACCAACGCCGGCTGGGCCTCCTCCTACATGATTCCATCCAAATCCCCAGACAGTTGGGTGAAGTGGCTTCCTTTGGGGGCAGTAACATTGAGCCGAGTGTCAGAAGCTGCTTTCAATTTGTAAGTGATTCCCCTTTTCAGTAACTGTTTTTCTTCAGTAACTACTTATTGTTTTGTATTGTAGAAATGAATTTTTAAAACACACAGCTTTAGTTTCTCACATAGCTCTTCTGTACGCAGGTAGCTAGGGGTTTTTTGATATTTGGAACCTCTTTAGGTAATGGCTTCTGGAACTCTGGGTTTGTGGGGGTGGACAGGACAGCACAGAGGAAGGAAAAGAAACCTCCATCTGCAGCTGGGACCCCACAGGTACTACGGTGCTGGGGTGGGGGGAGGGAGTCTGCAGTGGTTCCGTGGGGCAGAGAGTAAAGCTCCAGCCATGGCAATCCTTTGTATATAAGAGAAAGACTTTTAGCCTGGGCTGGTGTGGCTCAGTAGATTGAGCACCAGCCTGCGAACCAAAGAGCTGCTAGTTCGATTCCCCATCAGGGCACATGCCTGGGTCATGGGCCAGGTCCCCAGTAGGGGGCACACAAGAGGCAACCACACACTGATGTTTCTCTCCCTCTCTTCTTCCCTTCCTCTCTCTCTAAAAATAAATAAATAAAATCTTCAAAGAAGACCAAAAAAAAGAAAGACTCTTATACGCGTCTCTTATTTTTACCTAACACTATTATTATAGCCTCCCTTCAATCAAAGGCTGTTGGTAAAGAGCCACTGACACAGCTTTATCATTTTTTTAAGAAGTTTTCCTTTTGTGTCTTTGACACCTCTCTACTATTCCAAACCCTTCCCATAGTCTTATCACAAGGTCGGAGGTTTGTACCCTCTGCTAATGCCCGTCACTCGCTCAACACCGTCTTGGCCATTTCCTTTCTGACCCTGCCCCCTCGCCTTTCCACACTGAAATCGGTTTTCCCAGAAACACCCTCTTCTTCCAAATGCCTGCTACACATTTAGGTGGTTTCTGTTTTCTGATAAAGTGGGTAACGCTGCACTGAATATCTTCAACCACTTAGCCCTTTTCTTTGACTGAAGTTATTTCCTTAGGACAAGTTCTCAGGACTGGGATTATCAGTCTAAATGACAGAAAGAGTTTTGTGCGTCTTGTCAAAAGTTGTTTCTGTTTGTAAGGCCACCAGCGCTGAAGGAGTGAGGTGTTTGCCCCATCACATTATTCAGAGTGCTCTTACCGATTTTTTTTAATGCTGAGACCTGTTTTTCTCATATGGGGTTTCTCAATCCATTCTAATCCCATTACCATTAGAACTAGAGATAACCGGGTTATACCTGCTGTCTTTGACCACAGACTAGGATAAAACCATAGCAGGCCTCGTGAGCAGAACATTGTGAATGTTTAGGAGTTTAGAGCAGTGTGAGCGCTCACTCAATAGTGAGCGGGCAAATGGACTGAACGCACATGCAGTGAACACACTCCTGTAGAGGTGGATATACTATTTGGATTGTTTTGCCAAAAGTGTGCAGAGTACCTGTAAATGCAAAATACATGTGGAGAAGAAATAAGTGCATTTTTTAACCGCATACTCACATCTCCCAAAATGTGAATAGACTATCACTACCTCTAGATTTCTCTTGCATGTTGCTGCATTAATATTTCCACTTCAAATGCAGGCACAAATAACTTTCCCACAATGAATACTAATAACCACAAGTAATCCAGATTCGTTTTGGTGTTTTTTTTACAATCCAATTATGAAACAACTTGAGATGATGTGAGTTGTGTTTTTCCTAAGTGTTTTTTCTTTAGTCGTTTCAGTTACTTTTTCAGTTCTAGGTGTGAAACTCACAGGCACGTTCATTTGTGTGTATATGTACACAGTCGTTATGCGTTGTGACTTGGGTGGAGAGTGAGTGTCAGAAAACAAACCTGCCAAGAGCCATCTGTTCAGAGACAGCTCCTGCTGCAGAGTAAGCTGGGCTGGCTTCAGAGACACCGGAGCCATTGTCCTGTC
Organism: Trachops cirrhosus; assembly: GCA_028533065.1. NCBI lineage: Eukaryota > Metazoa > Chordata > Mammalia > Chiroptera > Phyllostomidae > Trachops > Trachops cirrhosus. The sequence goes on from CM052552.1 coordinate 54,267,319, forward strand.
GCCTCACCGTCCTGCCTGTGCTACTGCCACCAACACCAGACAGCCACCGCCACCCTTGCTGTGGACTCTGGGTCTCGGTGTCTGTCTGTCTCTCTCTCTCTCTCTCTCTTTTTAATTGAAATGTGCAGGGTCCGGCAGAAGTAACGCCCACCTGGGTGTGGTTGGTAGGGTAAAATAATATGGGCGTTATAATGTATACTTTTAATTTGAACATGTCACCTAAAATGTCCTATGGTGTGCTTGAGTTTGATATTTTTATGTTACAGAATGATATGCCAATGATTTTGTAGTAAAAGGTTTTGTAATAAAAGAGGGGCATTATTTGCACCAGACCCAGTACTCAACATATAACACTATACGTTTAAGATGAACAGCAGGTCTGCAAACAATGTTTCATTCAACCCTGTTTCCTTCTAACATTGATGAGATGCCACAGGAACTTAACTCTGGTTTATGTCAATTAGCCTATGGTAAAACTGATTTCATCGTAAGTCGTGTTGCTTAAAGTCACAGAGCTTATCGATGATGTTAAGTGAGGACTTCCCATACATCACATTGATTTGATACATTTATATATTATAATATGATTGCTGTTGTAGCAACAGTTAACACTTCCATCTTTCTTTTGTGGTAGGAATAAGTAAGGTGTAGTCTGTGGCTGCTAATGTGGTTGAAGGGGCCGCTGAACAGAAGCCGTGCTTTCCCCAGCTCTCCCAGGCCCTGTCCCCTTATGAGGAGCCCACTCTGGTCCGGGTTTGCCCGTTGCATCCTCTTGCTGGATGTTCGCCTACCCTAAGCTCATGTCTCTGGTTTCCGTCCACCCCTATCTCTGTCCTAGCAGCGCTGTCTTCTCAGTGTCCAGACTTTGAACTCAGTCCGCCCTCATACTTACTGAATGTGTCCTGGCCAGTCAGTCTCCAAGCTCCTGGGAATGTCTTTTGTGAGCCTGGGGGACGTCAGTGAAGATAGTTATGGTGGTATCAAGTGGCTTTTATTTTCTTCTCGCTACTATTTTGTATTTTCTGAATTTTCTCCTTTGAACATGTGGAATTAGAAAGAAATTAGTAAAGTGCTATTTTTTTTTTGAGGGCAAGAAACATCTTTTGCTTGATTCCTTTTCATTGCACTCTTACACTGGTTTCAGGCCTTCTTGTCACAAGGGTCCTCTCCGCACCCTGGTCCCCGCTTTCATTGGCCCTGGTGCTCCTTATGCTGGTTTTACAGAAACGTATTCACTGTATCACACCATCCCTAGAACTCGGTTGCTTGCCATTGACCACGGAATAAATCCTGACTTCTCCACCTCTCAGACCTTTTGTCATCTATTTCTATAACTGCCCACTGTTTGCTTTCACTGCCGTGAAAGACTTTCCCCTACCGCTTGCACCCACGTCGCTTATAAATAATTCTGTGGCTATTGCTACTGATGATACTACTTTACCGTGGCTCACTCAGACTCTCTCAATCCTTACCAACCCTGTGAGGAGAATAGAAAAAGAAGGTTTGGAGTTTTTGTCTTTGTTTAAGTAAATGAACAGTTTACCTTTGCCCCTAAAATGGCTCAGCTGGTGGAAGAGTTCTGGTCTTAGTCCAGCATGCCCACCCCACCCCGACTCCACGTTACCACCTCATCCCCAAATACGCACTGTCTGATACTCTAGCTGACCCTTGGATGATGTGTGTTTGAACTGCGTGGGTCCACTGAAATGTGGACTTTTTTTTTAATGCCTAACGTAAATGCATTTACTTTTTCTTATGATTTTCTTCATAACATTTTCTTTTCTCTAGCTTACGGTATCACAATACAATATATAATACATCTAACATAGAAAATCTGTTTAGTCAGCTCTTTATGTTATTGGGAAGGCTTCCGGTCAACTGTAGCCTATTCGTGGTTATGCTTTGCAGGCGTCAAACGTTACGCTCCCGCATGGGGAGCTGGTGCCCCTAAACCCTGTGTTGTTCGAGGGCAAACCGGATGTTCCCAGCAGAACCTCGTGCACGTTTTCTATGTGCAGAGCTAGGTGAGGTTTATGGTACTTCCATGTGGGGATCCTCTCAACTTTGTAGTGATTTGCAATCAGGTTGAACAGCTCCACGGTGAATGCTTTCTTCCGAATTGACATCACGGCCGGGAGTGCTTCTCCTCAGCCAGGTGCTCTGGTGCTCCCTTTGCCTTTCGCTGTGCTGTGTGCACCGCGCCTGAAATGTGATGTATTCTGTAGGGAAGGATAATAGGCGTGAAAATGCCCCCTGCCCTTTGAAGTGTTGTCAGACCTTGCGAATGGGGCCTGGCTGGTTCCTTTGGCAAGCTTGTGCTCCAAGGCAGATGTTTCTAGCACCCTAAGGAAACACCAATAACAGAAGTCGTTTCTTGTTCAAATGCATCATCCGCTGCCTTGCAGGAGAAGCCAACCTCAGACTCTAGTCCATTTTTTCCCTTGGTTTTCTTGTCACTAGCTGGAACACCGACTTCTTTTCAAGTCGGTACAGTTAGAAAGGGGTTAGTTTCTGATTCATACCAAGGGCCTGGCAGGGACAGGCAGTCATGTGCCAAACTTGCCGGACGGTCTTTGGAAGGTTTCCTCATCCCATAACCCTCCTCCCTCTGGCGGTGGATGGTGCTGATGGTTGCGCAATAATCTGAATGTTTTGCATGCCACTGAACTGCCCGCCTAAGAATGGTTTAAAAAATAAAAAATAAACAAAGAATTAAAATAAAGAATGGTTACAATAGTAAATCTTATGGTAAGTGTATTTTACCATAATCAAAAAATTGGGGAACACATTCCCCCAATTTTTTTAAATTTTATTTTATTTTAATTGTTGTTTGAGTACAGTTTTCTGCCTTTTACTCCCATCCCAGCCCACCCCCTCAGCCCTCCCCCTCCCTCCCATTTCTACCCCGTCCCCCACCCCAGTTTTTGTCCATGTGTCCTTTATACTTGTTCCTATAAACTCTTCCCCTTTTCCCCTGAAATTCCCTGCCCTCTCCCCTCTGGTCCCTGCCCAATTTTTTTTTTTTTTAAAGAAGAAAGGATATCACTCTCAAACATATGTATATATGTTTATATACATATAAAATGTTTTGCCTGTTTAAAAATCAGTATAAGTTCTGCCAGAAATTATTCATTAAGCCAGAAATGAAGTTAGATCTATGGGTAGTAAAAAGGAAAACTTACTATAAATGTATGGATTGGACAGTGGTATGTTCACTGATATTAAATGAGGCAACAGAATGTGTCTCCGCCTTAGAAGCATACTGCAGTCAACACATTCACTGGGAAAAGCCGCTCTTTTGGGCAGTAGTAGAAGTAACGTTTTGAAACCACTTTGTTTTGGAAGTACGGGTTCATTGAATGTACCCTCGGCTGTTCCTCTCCCGTGTTCCATGGAAACGTCTCTGTTGACAGAGCCGGTTGACCCTGTGACCTCAGTCAGGCCAGGCCTGGCCCTGGCAATGAGTCTCACAGAGCACGTGGAGCAGCCCTGCACAGTGTCCACATCTCTCCTTTTTCACATGCGGAAACGGAAGCCCAGGGCCGTAGACTGAGTATATTCTACATCCCGCAACTCTGTGACGGCAGAACTAGCCATCAGGCCCCAAGTTCCCTATGTTCTGGGCCGGTGTTTCCTTCTGCTAAACCATCTGGGTAGAAATAGGGGGCTTTGACCAGTTCCAAATGCTAGGCTGAACTAAGGAAGTTGCATGCGATCCCGTACATGGATGTTAGGTCATAAGAGGATGAGGCGTATAAATGAGCTGTCCTACCCCAACACACTTACACACACAAACACCTCCCCCATTGTCTTTATTTAAAATCCTCTAATCCCTGTTGCAAGTATGTCGCCTACCCTCAAATGAAACCAGATAATATTTCCATTTAAGTGAGAAATGTAACACTTTTCAGCAACTCTGGAAAGAGTGATATATCTGAAAATGAGTATGTGGCAGTGTCCCCTCCCCGTGGTAGTCTTTGTAGTGTTTTGCTCTGTAAACATTTTAAGGGCTTTATTGTTTAGATACAATCGAGATGCCAACTTCATATTAAATACGCTCCCACTACAAGAGCTTGGGTGTCAAAATCTGTTTATTTTACATCTGTTTTCTGCCTCCTGTCGTATTCACGCATCAAAATGAATCAGTTGCTTTTTCATCTGTTTTCTGAATCTTCATATTCATGTGACCAAAATAAATACCATCTACGCACAGTCGCTATAATACAGAACGATACAGAAATGAGAATAAATTCTAGTCTCAGCTATTGAGCACAAGTATATATAATCGTGTCCCTGCTTATCCACAGGAATACACTCCAAGTCCCCCAGTGGACACCTGAGACCACAGATAGTGCCAAACCCTATTACAGTGTGTTTTATTATGGACATACAGTAAGAGACTAACAATAAACTCATAATAAATAACAAGAAACTCATAATAAAATAGAACCATTATAACAATAAAATAAGGATGAGTCCAACACAAGCGCTGGGATAACTCAACAGTGGGTCTGATAACCAAGATGGCTACCAAGTGGCTGACGGGGAGGAAGCGTGTATACAGCATTCACACACAGGACAAGGAATGATTCACGTCCAGGAAGGGATGGCATGAGATTTTGGTGCACGATTTAAAACTTAGGAATTGTGTCTGAAATTTTTCATGTGATATTTTCGGACTGCAGTTGACTACAGGTAGCTGAAACCGCAGCAAGTGAAACTATGGGTGAAGGGGACTACTGTATCTATCTGTGTGTGTGTCACATATATAAATAAGAACTCATTCTGGAATACCTGGGGTACTGAGTGGCAGAGTGGTCAAGTGCATAGGCCTTCGAACCATCTGCTTGGGTTCAAATCCCAGCTCTGGTACTTGCTGGGTTTACAACCGTGGGTGTGTTTCTTTGGGTTAAATAGCCAATAGAGACGGAGCACTTACAGTTGCCGCAGGCACGTACACTGTAGGGCCCCCAAGAGTTAGCTATGATTATCTAAAGGGCATTGTAACATGAGAATGTTACTCAACAGAAAGTGGGGGGCCCTGCTCCCCGCCACACCCTCTAGGCAAAATTCCAGAGGCAAAGGTTTGCTGGTAACAGAAAGGAGTCTTTATTCAAAAGCTACACAATTTTGGAATAACAGTTTTCCACATGCATTAGTCATTTAAGCCTGTCAATCAAGACTAAACTGTAACTCTTTAATTACAGCTTTAATCACTTAAGCCTATCAATGAGCTCTTAACTCTTTAACTCTTTAGTTTCATTTTAATCACTTACACCTATCAATTAATGCCAAACTCTTTAACACCTGAGTTCCCTTATCATTCCCCTGATAGTTTTTAGTTATCTTATCCTATAAGATTAGTTTATCACTAAAACAACGTAAGATAAAAAAGCTACACAATTTTGGAATAATGGCAGGCTTCTGCCTCAGAGCCTGTCCCCTGTAGATCACCCAACAAAGGATAACCCTGCCACCTTCTGCCAGGCCGCCCAATCCTATCCTAGCCTGCTCGCAGAGTTCCTTCTCCCATCCAAAATACTGTCCTTTGGGAGACGCAGGCAGCTGCACTACAATCATCCAGGCAGCTCAAGGAAGAGAGCCCAAAAGCCAGTCTTTGCCCTCCTTTTATTTTAAATCTTCTGGCCCATAATTCCATGCGCTCCTGAGGTGGTCAGCTTCTCAGCCAATGGGGTCATACACTGTTTACTGTTGCCCGGGGCAACCTTTGCCTACAGCCCCCTCCCTACCCCTCCCCAGTGCTCTGATCAGATCTCTGTATTAGGAATATCCCTCCAAGGTTAACAATTCCTTCTATGTATAACCAAGCATCTGTAGATTAGAATTTAGAGAGTCGAGATCGTGTTTTCCCTACAAGTGTTAAAACACCTTGCCAGGATACTTCCTAACCAGTCTGACAGCATTCCCCGTGACAGTGGATCACATTTTACATTTTCCATCCTTAAAATTACTCCCCCAAATTCCGCTTTCATTAGGTTTCCTTTGGCTTTTTGTTCTGTGATCAGAATATGATTCCTTTAGTTCCACAGATGTCCTTCTTCCACCCCTTTTGACTGGCTGATCGCTACTGGTTAGGAAGTATGATACTAGTGAGTTTCTGCAATTTGATATTCATGTTCAGGTGTCTCACCGAGCTCCTCCCTGGCCTGCTTATGCACAGTTCGTTGGAATCCCTGCCCATTTTCAGGGAGATCTTTATTAGAGTATTATCACCATTGTTGGGAGTTGACTGTTGGTTTTCGATAGCTGCGGATTTTTTGAAAAATTGCAAGTTATGGTGGGTTTAAGCTTATAATAACTTCATTTAGTGTGCTTTGTGTGGTTAACCTGTCACAGTGGAGTGATAGATCATTGTCTTCATCCGTCTTGTGAAATAGGGTTTGGTTGTAGTTGACAGCTGTTTCAGTTGTGTACTTACTGCTACGGAAAAGCACACGCCATTCTGTTCTCCCTCCTCTATCTTCCCAAGTTGTACTCTTCACTGTCACGACTGAGTTTTCCTTCTCCCTTCCTTCCTTCCTTCCCCCCTTTCCTACGAAAGTTGAGGCAGATACTAATGAAAAACAGTTGTTTTGAGAGCCATCCCTAGTTGGGAGACTGTTCGAGACTCGCTCACATTGGTTCGCCGTTAACCCAATATATGTAGAAACCCAAAAAGCTCATGGAAACAAGGAACTTTCGGTTCAGCATTTGCTGTGTTCCTTTTTTCCACGTTTTGCCGCTGGTTTATGAATTGGAGTTTTTTTAAAAAGATTATTTAAGATTAAGGAAAATACAAGATAAGCCTTATCTGTTTATCTGGGTCCTTAGGGTGTCTTAGTTCTCTAATCTAGAAGCTAGAGGGTGTTTTTTTGTTGTTGTTTAGGTTTTCTTTTGGCATTGGATGAAATATTTGAAAATTGTTTTCTGTCTTGCTTTGTTTTTTAAGCTACCAAAAAAAAAAACGTGCTTTACAATTTATTCTGGTGTTCACGTCTGTGAGTTTAGACAAATGCATATAATTGTGTCACCGCCACTATAATCAAGACACAGAACATTTCCACCGCCACTAAAATTAAATACTCATTCGCTTTGTTTTCATCCTGCCTACTCCCAATCTCTGGAAATGACTACTCTGTTTTCTGTGCCTGTACTTTTGCTTTTTCCTCAGCTGGATTTTAAATGATTGTAGGGGGCCATAGTGGCAGAGTCAGTGGTCCGGATTTTACTTTAGCATAGAGTCCTCACTCATACTTGAGGAAGTATGACACCCACAGAAAGATCTACGTGCTTTACCTGTGTATGTGCAACTTGCCTATGAGATAAACACTCTTTAGCAGAAATTAAAGGTGTTGAGTATATTTATGGATCTGCATAAATTTAAAAATTGCGCTGGTGTTTCCTGGAGCCCCGGTGTTAATTAATTGGTTTATTAGTGAGGAGTGGAGAAGACCCAACTAAGGTCAACACCGCTGTCCTTGAACACATAAATGAGGAGTGGATAATCACCCAGTGTTAGCGTTTGGGCTGATGTTATCTCTAATGGGGGATTGAGAATCCTGATGAATATTTAGATCGGTGACTGCTGGCCTCCCCCTTGTTCCGTTATCTTCAGGACTCAAAATAAAAGACTTGATTTCTCCCCAAGACCGCAGTTATGGGAAGCCTTTCACTACTACTTGTCTCATGGATACAACTCTTGACCTTTTGGTCCTAATTGGAAACAAGAAAAATTTCCGTGATTGTGGGCATCCTCCAACTCACTTTGATAGCTGCAAATTCACAGTGAGATATCTGGGAAAAGCACTTCGAGGCCCAGGATACGAGGGGATGCTTCCAGAACAATGAAGCTAAGCGAACAAACAGAGGAAATCAGTGTGGTGTTAGCTTTGTGTTTTCTGAGGAGTTTTTCACACTGTCGGTGATACCGTTGATATTGGTGCCATTTCCCCAGCCCCTGTCACAGAGATTAAAGTCACGCTTGCCCTCCCCCGAGAAGGGGTGATTTGGAAGAAACAATGCTTTCATCCAATGTTTGACTGTGGACAAACTTCAACCGTGAACTAGAATAGAAAGGGCAGGATAATCCACACCCACGTGGCTTGTGCATCTGTACACCCCCGGTTGGCGCTTTCCCTCATTTACATTTCCTTCCCTTCCTTCCCGCTCTCCATGTGTGTCCGTGTTTGAATATACACACCCCAAATTTTCCCCTTTACCAGTTAAAAGCAAACAACATAAACCCCTAGATACTTCAAAATGCATCTGTTTTAAAAGGACTGTTGCCTCCATCACTGCAATGCTGTCTGTCACCACATGCAAATTTAACACGAGTTCAGTGATATTGTTACCGGACTAAAGGCGTTCATTTGCCTGTGCGCATGCAGACAGGAGTTTGCAGCCAAGAAAGGAGAGGTTGATTTCTAAGGAAATGGCGCCATGCTCGGAGGCCCAGGTGAGCTCGTGCTCAAACCTGGCTCTCCGACATCTTCCAGGGGGTGGGTTGTACAGGGGGCAAATCATGAAACGTGATGACTGAGGGAGTTGGGGTCATGGGCCCTACTGATTGGGTGGGGCCTGGGCAGGGAGCAGTTGGTGGTCATGTCAGGTCCCGCTGTCAGCCAGCGAGTGGTTCTGCTTGGTTTCTGGAGGGTGTGGTCCATTAGGGTCGTCTGCTTTCAGGGGTCAAAACACACATGAGGTCAACATGTTAAGTTTGACCAAACTCTGTTTTTTGTGGTCAACAGACCTGGGGTTTTGTTCTTAAGACAGTTTGACTCTGGTCCTAAGGGGTTAACAATCAAGGAAGGCAGTGGATGGACAGAAAGGCGAAAGGGTCACGTTGAAGAAACGGTTTCTGCAGGGTTACAATATCATCTAAGCATGCAGCCCACACTCAAGTTTCCCCATTACCCCAGAATGTTCTTTACATCTGGCTGTTTCCATCCAGGATCCAGTCAGGGTTTTTGCCTTGTACCTGCTTGTCATGTCTCTGAACTTGCACTTCATCTGAACCGTCTCCTCATATATTTGGTTTTTTCCCATCATGGCATTGATATTTTTGGAGAGTCCAGGCCAGTTCTGTTGAAGAAAGTCCCATATTCTGCAGTTTTCTGGTTATTTCTTTATGATTAGATTCGGGTTAAAATTTGGGGGCAAGAAGATGATGGGGGTGATACGGTGTACTTCCCACTGCATCACATCTGGAGGAATGAATTAACACTGTGTTCGTATGGTAGCAGTAAGATATATCTATTGTAAAAGAATTCTTTTTTTTTTTACAGATTTTTTTTGTTTATTTATTTTTAGACAGAGGTGAAGGGAGGGAGAAAGGGAGAGAAATATTGATGTGTGGGTGCCTCTAGTGCGCCCCCTACCGGGGACCTGGCCCACAACCCAGGCATGTGCCCTGACCGGGAATCGAACCTGTGACCCTTTGGTTTGGCCAGCACTCAGTCCACTGAGCTATACCAGCCAGGGCAGAATTCTTTTTTCTTTGTAATTAAAAACTCATTTCTGTGGTACTTCGATACCTTGTGAATATACTATTCTTCAACAGCCTTTCACCCAGTTGTCTTAGTTTCCATTGATGATCCTTTTCTAATTCAGTGACCATATTGATGGTTACATAGTAGGGATTTGCTAATTCCACCGTTCTTCCTGCACTTCTTAGCAGGCTTTCTTCTGTGAAGAGGAGCTCTCGCTTCTCCCCTCTTTTGTTCATTCTCACTGTGGACATCCAAGGTGATTTTGAATGTGCAGAGAATGGGACTTCTGGCTGAACCGCCTTTGGATCCGTGTTTGCCATGACCTTGCTTACAGTGTCAACGTACAGAATTGACAGTCCTTTTCCCCCACAGCCATGTAACTGCATGTCTGATAAGTGCATTTCCATGTTAACCAAGTCTTTTGTGGGAGTGGCAAATTGACCACATCATATAACATGAGCTGTGTGCTAATGAGGATTAAGAAACTCATAGGATTTTCTCTTTTTTTTTTCTTTTTGCTACCTCAACTTATGTTGGCTTGCACCTGTCAGTTCATGTAGCTGATATATATATATATGCCATAGCACCTAACTGTAGGAGGGAGGACACGTGATGCCAAAAAAGAAGGGGAACAGGAGACGGTCAGGGGCTATATGAGTATGCTGTTATCACAGGAGTTTCTGAAAATTCACTTGTACCTTCATATAGCTCTTAGGAGAGCAGCATAGATTTCAGTTCAAGATGTGGTCCCACTCTGGCTGGTGCAGCTCAGTGGATTGAGCACCAGCCTGCGAATGAAAGGGTTGCTGGTTCGATTCCCAGTCAGGGCACATGCCTGGGTTGTAGACCAGGTCCCCAGTAGGGGGCGCACAAGAGGCAACCACACATTGATGTTTCTCTTCCTCTATTTTCCCCCCCGTTCCCCTCTGTCTAGAAATAATAAATAAAATCCTTTAAAAAATTTTAAAAAGTTGTAGTCCCTAATGGGACTTAGCTAGCTATCAGAGCCTCTAGCACCCGCAAACAACTTAAAGATTGAAAAGATTTTGGATATCAGCCTGTACATTCCCACAGGAAATCACTTTTGTCTTAACCTTTGTAAAACTACTTTAAGCATACATATTTTTAGGATTAAAATAACAGATAATCTCGAGCCATTTCCTTAACCCTCTTTGCGCCTTTTTTCATCTGTACCGTAAACAGCTTGTCTCAAGAGTTACCTAACCCCAAGTTTCTGTGATTATTTGCTAAATGTTGTAAATGGAAAAGGCAGAAAGGGAACCGGATTAGTGAACTTATTTCAAAGCTTGGCCATTGTCAGCAGAGTCTTACCTGATCTTCTGCTTACCAACTCTTGTAACAGAGCTACGAGCCATAGAAAAACAGTCTTGTGCAGATAACGCGGCCTTTCGCATGGGGCCAGCTGTTCTCCAAACAGCAGTAGGCAGATGTGAGAGAACGCTGGGTGGGACTTCATGTAAATCATCCCTCGTGTCCCTGTGGTCTAGTTGTCTTAGGTAAAAACGCCAGTCTCTTGTGTCTAGCAGGATCAAAATGCCACCTTCCATTTTATTTGTTACATGCAGGTTGCGTAGAGTTGTATAGATTTTTTTTATCACTCATTTGATTTTCATGAAAATTGGGATTGTTTGGAAAAGGAGTCATTAATATTCTTTACAACTTGTTCTTGTTCCTCCTTTTATGTTCATCGCTAGTGCAGACTTCTCTTTTATGTAAAATATTCCACCGATGCCCTTGGTAGATTTAGAGGTTGTTAAAGAAATTGTAACGACAGCTCAGGGAGCAGTCGGGAACTGCCTGTCCCACACCGTCTGACCCTGGCTAGTCATTCCCCTTGTAGTTTCAAACCTTTGTGTACGGGCCATAATTCACAAAACACTTTTGATCCATTTAAATTCAGCACATCTCTCCAAACACTAGGGCTTCGTACAATCAGGGCCAGAAATGTGGGGCTGTCAGCTACTAATGCCAGGACTTATTATCAGTGGCAACGATATTGAAATGGTTCTTTGGATTTATGAAGGGAATATTTTACTGCCGAAAACAGCAAATGAAAATGGCCAGGAAGGAGAGATTAACCTTTGTAGAAATCTGCGGTGTGTCCCCAGTGTTTTTGAAAAGTTGACCTTCTTCTGTCAGTAGGAATGTTTGGAAATCCTATTCATGCATATGGATGTATTTAATATTTATATATTCAGTTATTGCTTTTCCTCTGAATGGGCAGAAACTCTACGAAGTAAAATGAAAACACACACACATGCGCGCGCACATACTCTTTTACTCACCGACCTGCCTTACCTGGTGTGGGATGAGTATTTGCGTGATTACGTAAATTTCTGCTGTTCGTCCTAGCATACATCGCTTAGAGTTGCCTATTGGAAGAGCAGCTTAGTTTCAGATCAGGCATGATGCTTTTAGCATGTTCTCTCGTAACTTCCACCTTGGGTTTTGTTGTTGTTGTTGTTAGTCCTGTTTTCCTCTATCCACAATCTCTTAACCAGGGGTGGTCTTTCTCCCACGTCCTCAGTAGGTGAACAGGCCTCCCGCAGCTTCTGGGTTTCAGCGTTGCAGAGGAAAGCAGCCTACCCGCTCGGCCCCCTCCAGGGCTCTCAGGGAGGTCTGGCGTTTGTTTAATAGTCACGTGCTCACATTGGTTTCTGAGTTTCAGTGAATGAACCCTGGTGATGTAAGGCATGGACGTTAGGGCAGGGATTCTCGATCTTGGCACTACTGGCAGTTTGGCCCGGATAATTCTTCGTTGCAGAGGGCCGTTCAGTGCATCGTTGAACGTTAGCGGGATCCTGGCCTCTTATCTACCAGACCCTAGTAGCAACCCCTTCCACAGTCGTGACAACCAAAAATGTCTCCACACATTGTCAGATGTTCTCTGGGGTACAGAATGGTCCCTGGTCGAGAAGCACTGCTCCGGGACATGGCTGCCGGCCCGCGGGATTCCCTTCAGGGCCCCCGGCGTGAATTTGGCGCATTCCTATATGTGAAGCCATGGCTATATTCTAAATACAGGCTCCAAATCTAGAAATAGACTATTGGCCTTTTGTGTGTGACATCGTGGCAGACAAGCCAGACCTTTTTACTTTAAAAAAAAACTGTAAAAGTAAACTTGGAGCAGTTCAAGAATGTGCTTATTTTGGCTTCTACTCTTTAGACAGCCCTTGTAAGTTTAAATTTTTTTTTTCACTCTTTGGGATGACTAGGCATTTTTTCCATTTTAAGCTCATTTAGATATTACAATCGTTCCTGCATTCCCACCCACCATTGAATTCGGCAGACTTTCTTTGGAGGGTATAGAAATATAGTTCCTACCTCCAAGTAACTTACAATCTAGGGAAGAAACTAAGGAGGTTTAGGCAAGTCTTGCGTCCAGGGCAGTAGTTCCTGTTCATCATCCGAGAACTACTTGGTGCCATGTCTTGCGTGTTTACTTCTCGCTATACTATTTCTTTCAATGTTTTAAGTATTGGCATCGTTTTTGAAAAACCTCACAACTGAGAGGCCAGTTGCGTTCTCTTAAACACACGATGTACATGTTCATGATAGCTGGGCTGCAAGGCTTGCCGAATGATCTTACCATCACACTTCTCCTGTGGCCATGAACCGATATCTAAGACGAAAATAACTATTCAGGTTGATCCCCTAGCAGCCATATTGGGCGTGGTCCTTCGGTGCCTAAGAATGTATGGATAGCGCAACCCGTGGGAAACCCAAAAGCTATTCTGAACCCTGGCAAACCCCCTAACTCCAAACTTGCCACCTACTGTCCTTTGACATTGAACTAGAGCCTTTGGCTAGAAGTTGCAGATATTGGGATTCCTTTAACTACCTTTGTACTTGTTAAGATGACATGCGTATAAAGTACCCCTTCGGTGTGCTGTGATGGGGAGGCAGCAATGACAACCGAGTCCTTCCCCCGGCCTCCACGCGGTGGTGGAGAGTTGCTGACAGGTGAAAACCAACACAGGAGGAGTGGAAACCCTGGATGGTGTTAACCTGTGGCTGTCACAGTGTAAGGAGTACTGATAGTTTTGCTTTTCGTGTGTGCATGCCACAGAAGAGGAAAAGTAAGATATTACCAGAAACAAGGAACAAAAACAATCCAGGGCTAAATGGCCCATTCCTGGAGTTCTTGTTTACATGGTTCAAAAATGGCATGTAGGGGTGAGGGCAAAGGTCATCCTTGACGCCGAGAGAAGAAACCTGAAATGTCTATGTTAAGTCAGCAAATAATGGCCCCTACAAGGATGATGTCAATCCAATGCCATCATACCTGTCTTTTGTTTTAAATTTATTTATTCATTTTAGAGAGAGAGGAAGAGGGGAAGAGAAAGACAGAGAGGTTTGTTATTCCACTTACTCGTACTTATGCATTCATTGGTTGCTTCTTGCACGTGCCCTGAGTGGGGATCGAACCAGCAACCTTGGTGTATCGGGACAATGCCCTTACCAAACTGAGCTACCCAGCCCAGGCCCATACCTGTCTTTAGAGCTCAACAACTTCCTATTGTTCCTGTCTATCCATATTTTTTTCCTAGAATGCAATTTGAGCTGAATTTTAAAAGTTTTCGGTCTGTTAGATCTTTTCTAGAAGCTTGTCTGACTTTTATTCTTCCTTCCTTTATTGCCAGATGAAAAGAGAGGGAATAGCACCAAGATATAGAATGGTTTGTAGTAACCATGAAAGATGGAAACAGAATGAGAATGCGAACCCCCATGTCTTGTGGTCAGTGCCGGCACTGGGCATAGGCGAGTGGTTTCCAAGGAGCCCAAATGATGGAGCTTGCATCGTAGGGGCTAGAAAGAACCTCGAGCATTTCCACCCTCGAAGCACAGGAGAATCTATAGTATTTTGAAAGAGAACTGTCTCTAGCTTCCCTTGGTAGTTCACAGTAATGCTTTAACTACTTCCAGCATCAGGAAATTCTTCCGTAGGAAATACAGCCGAAATTCTTCATGCTGCTTAAGCCTGTTACGTCTTGTTCTGTCCTCAGTGGAGGGATTGAACAGCTGGTCACAGGTCCCTATGCAGGAGCCACTTGCATAATTGAAAACTTATTAAATCGCCCCTTCAGTTGCTCTTTCTTGCTCGTTCTTTTCTTTTTTTCATGGCTAAATAATCTCAGTTCTCTTAAACTGTTCTCAGAGGTCTTTCAACCCCTTTAATTATCCTCGTGTCTTTCTGCCAAGCCTTCTCTAAGTTCTGGGTTAGCTGTAGCCACCAGAGCTAGACACCATTTTCTATGAAGCATTTGAACAGTACAGAGGGTAACGAGATCACTTCCTCACGCGATACCTGCTATGCCTTTACTAAATCATCACAGACACGTTATTGCCTTTTATTCTTTTGTATTTTGCACCTACTTTGGTTGCTGGCTCATGGTCAGATTTTTGTTGTCTTCCAGAATGCATAGAAGCTTTCCACTATATTACACTCTCTGTATTAAGCATGAATTCTTACTCTGCCTCGTTTCTTTGAACCCATCATTAAACGAACGATCATTTCAACCTAAGTCAGAAAAAAAGTGTATAAGCTCAGATGAAGCATCCATAAACCTGTGTTTTAAATAGAAATGAATTAGTAGTGCTTTTCAGTTTACTGCCTTTCTGGAATGGTTTGTCCCCTCACTACAAAGGGTTCGTTTGATAAAGTGGATTTCAAGACCAGTGGAGCAAGAGATTGTTATAGGACATATTGTAACTGAGACTTGTAGTCCTTTTGACAGAGTCTCTCACTACGCCTTTGTGTACCAGACGGAGAAACATGTGCAATAGAGATTAGGCGACGGTGTAAGTAACTGGAAAGAGTCGCAGTGGAACTAGCAGACAGGGCTGAACGCCGGATTTCTCTCGGCCTGAGGGCAGGCCCTGGTGGTGCGCCTCATGGTTAACGTTGGCCTAAACGTCTGATATTTTCACCAGGGACTTTGTGATGAAGACAGAACACACGTTTTAAAATGGGAAAGATACAGAAAATTAGGTATCATGGCTGGTTCATGGGCTGTAAGAGTCTGGATTTTTAAGGGTATTGATGAGATTGTACAGTGGGATCAAACTGACAGGACATGTTTGGACAGAGCTGAGAGGAAACAAATCGAAATGAACAGGTGCAGAACGCAGGAATGTCTGGCAGAGGTCCAAAACAGCATTTCCCATCATGCCCCACACGGTATTAGTACCTGGTGGTGTTCACAGGCTTTAAAAGTTGTTTTGTTTTGTTTTGTTTGTTTGTTTGTTTTTAACAAGGTCCTGGGACCACTGAATAGCAAGTGTGGGAAAATCTGAGGTCAAACAAAGTTTAACACGTTTCTTTACTGATGACCTTCTTAGCTTCTAATGTGTTAGCGTACATTAAGAATTTTAAGAGGTAGGTATAATATGCAAAGTTTCCTTAATTAATTCAGCCTTCTTTTTATGAAGCATTTTGCTGGGTGATTGATCTGCCGCACACACTGGGAAACAGTGACCCAGGGATTTTACTTGAGTGGAAACCCACGTGAGCCTGCAGTATCAAACAAAAGCAAGTCATCCAATTATATTGTCCAGAGAAATGGAAGTGCCACTCCCAGCAGATCGTATTTGGAGAATAAATTTCCAAAGGACAGTGGCAAACCAAGCCGTGTCATAGAGGAATAAAATCAAAGGAATAGGGGTGAAGAGGCATGGACAGACGTGACAACTCTGTAAAATGTCTCAAGGGCTATGTGGCCCTGGTCAATGTAGCTCAGTAAATTGGAACATCCTCCCGAACTCCGAGAGGTCGCCAGTTCAATTTCCGGTCAGGACACATACCTGGGTTGCGGGTGCAGTCCCCGGTAGGTGTGCATGCGAGAGGCAACCGATTGATGTTTCTCTCACATTGATGTTGAGGAGGGGAGTGGGGAGAATGCGCTATGTCAAAGTGGCAAGCTTCTGGGTTTGTGGTCGGATGGGTAATAATGACAATAACAATGGCAAATACTGACCCGGCCCTTGCTATGCGCCACCGTTCCAAGTACCTTTCACTTGTTAACTCATTTACATCTTACAACAACCCTGTGATGTAGGCACTATTAATAGTTCCATTTCGTGGCAGAACAAAACTAAGGCAGAGAGAAAGTTATTCTTCCCAAATGTCACACAGCCTGTAAATGAGGAATCTGGGGCTTGAGCTCTCGTGGTTGGACTCTGGAGCCCCGACCCCTGTTTGCTCTGCTGGTGGATTTCAGCTCAGGCTGAAGAAACCGTTTTAACAGGGGTCCCTATAGGCAGATGTTCAAGAGCATCCATTAAGGATGTTGGCGCTCGTGCACGGGTAGTATTTGTATAGTGGCTATGAGAACGCCCGGGGAACTGGTTAAGGGTTTGGGCTCCATGACCGCTGAAGGTCTTTTATTGCAGTAGCTCTGTGGTGCCATTGCAAGAGGACACGTTCACTTCTGTGGTCCCTTTCATCTTTAGGTTATAGAATTGTTTTTTATTTTATGATTGGGTATGTTTTTTAAAGATTTTATTTATTTTTAGAGACAGGGGTACGATGGGAGAAAGAGGGAGAGACACATCCATGTGCAGTTGCCTCTCACACGCCCCCTACTGGGGACCTGGCCCACAACCCAGGCATGTACCCTGACTGGGAATCAAACCGGTGACCCTTTGATCCACAGGCTGGCACTCAATCCACAATCACACCAGCCAGGGCGAATTCTTTTTTATTTTAAAATTTTTTCCACGAAGGACCTGTGTATTGGTACTCTACACAGAGAAAAGTGCTCAACAACAGCTTTTATCAGGAGCTCGAATTGACACCATTTTGCAGCTAGGAAATTCAAGCTTGTTTTAATGTCGGGAAACTGGTCGTCGGGATAATGACTGGAGTATCGCTGAAGTCGTGAGTGCTGCAAGCCAAATGACCTGTTGGTCCAAACCCCACTGCCTTTCTGTCTGAAAGGTGAATGGAGTCTTTATCAGCAAAGCACCTTCCAAGAGAAGCAACTTGGGTTTGCAGTTGAAATACCCGTGGAGTGCATGATACTAAGTATCCGTCATACATTCAGTTTAAACTGGTCTCAGAATAGGTAGCGCCCTTTGGTTCTTGGCGGAAATCATCACTGGAGAAGGCACTTTCAGTGAAGAGCTCAAAGTATCTCCAGAAAATATTTTAAGGTCGATGTAGTACATAGGGAAGGAAAAAAATTAAGCACGTGAGAAACCGAGGGGAGCGAGAAACAGCAGGCCTACATGAATGTTATATCTTAGAATCATTAGAGATTACTTTTTGAAAACCATGTTTAGTGTGTTGAAAAGAAAATGACAGACAACATTGAAAAATATCTACAGGGAGCCACCAACTTTAGAAGTGACCTTAACAATGACCAAACCGAACTTCTAGATATGAAAAAGTACAGCAACCGAAATTTCAAACTTAGTGTTTTGAGCTTATACATCAGACTGGATGCTGCTAGAGAGAGAAATGCATACCCAGGCAAAAGGGATTATTAGCAGCGAAGCATAAAGGACAAAAAAAGGGGAAATAGGGACATCCTGTTCAGAGCAATGCAGGCTAGATTGACAAAGTCTGTGTTTACCTCAGACTTCTGTAAGCAGAGCACAGAGGGAATGGACAAGAGGCACTATTTGTTCAGATCAGCACCGAGAAGTTTCCAGAGCTGACTAAAGACTCTAACCCACAGGTTCAAGAAGCCCAGTTAATCCTAAACAGTATAAATAAAACCCTAGAGACACAACACCAGACAGGAGAAAAACAGATTACCTTCAAAGGAGCAGAGGTCAGCTTTACTCTTGACTTCTGCACAGAGCAAGTGAGATAAAAGGGGAATAGTGTCTCCCTGTGCCAGAGCAAAATGGAAACAAGCCCCCAGCTAAACATCTATGCCCTACGACAGAGCTATCGGGAATATGGATTCAGAAAGCGATTGTCAGACCAAACCTGAGGAATTCACCACCAACAGACGCTAAAGGAATGAAAACCAAAACAAGTGGTTGATGTATGGGTCAGTCTAACAATATAAAAAAATTCAAAGACAGTCTTGAAGAGTTAAAAAAGCAAAATCGAGTTATAATACGTGACGGTGATCACACAGAAATCAAGTGATGACTAATGTATTTCGAGCTTTTTCAACTCATGATGCTGCTTGGGCGGAATGGTGTTTGTTAACTGTAAGCTCTGAAAGTGAGAAGGGAAGAGCGGGCAGTAGAGACAGACGGACAGACAGACAAAGAGACAACAGGTCCCCATGACAACGCTAGACCTGGAGGTTTGTGCTTAGTATCAGCTCTGCCACCCGTTCGTTGGGCGGCCTTTGAAAAGCTCCTCCTTTCATCTGTGTCTGTTTTCTTGTCTGTGAAATGAAGCTTTGGGACCCGACGAATTGTAAAGCCTCTTCATTACGATTCTATGGCACGCTGAGAAATAGACTCTTCAGGGGGGAAAGAAAAAGGAATCAATAGTTCCCAAGTTGTCGTTTTTTTTTTCCCCCTCCTTTGAAATTTCATCAATAAACACTTGCCTTTTACTTCTGGCTAACTCACATATCTGTTGAAACACTGGAGCTAAATATAGTCTCACTGAGGTGTGTATTTTGCTTTCCATTGGTTTGGTTTGTTTTTGCTTTGTTTTATTTTGTTTTCTTGTCATCTAGTAGCCACACAGAGTCAGGGCTGTTCACCAAAGCCTTAGGGCTGGGCGGCTTGCAAAAGCCGGACCTCCCCGTGCAACTCTTGTTTTGTTCTTTCTTTTAACTTATTACCTGAACTGACATATGCCTCCTTTGCTTTGTCACCTGTCCTCCCCACCCCCACCACCCCACCCCCCGCCATCCGTTCTCCCCCATCCTCGCAGGCCAATAATAAGCCTGAGATCGAAGCGGCCCTCTTCCTGGACTGGATGAGACTGGAGCCCCAGTCCATGGTGTGGCTGCCCGTGCTGCACAGAGTGGCCGCTGCGGAGACTGCCAAGCATCAGGCCAAGTGCAACATCTGCAAGGAGTGTCCGATCATTGGATTCAGGTATCGGGAACCCCCAAGATGTCATTCATTGTTTTCCGTATCATTCCTTGCCCGTGTACACCTCGATCTTTTCCCTCCGGTACCAGTTGCTGTTCGTTTGTTCCTCTTCAGAGTGGGAGAGGAGGTGATCGAGGGGGAGCCTCCGTCACCCCCGTCGCTCCCCGGTCACTGGGTTATTTCGTTGGGTGCGAGTCATTAGGCAGGTGTCACTTTCCAGGAGCTTCACTCTTCAGCTGTGCAGGGGCACTGCCTTGGGTGGACAGGGCTGTCTGTCTGTCTGTCTGTCTGTCTGTCTGTCTCCACCAAGATACTTGTCCATTAGCAGTATACTGATAAACTGTGCCTCCTCCTTCCTGGAAGCAAGACATTTGAACCATGTTTTTCTTTCACGGTCTTTTCTGTTTATGGAAAGTGTCCGGGAA
The DNA here is from genome assembly GCA_028533065.1 of Trachops cirrhosus. Lineage (NCBI taxonomy): Eukaryota > Metazoa > Chordata > Mammalia > Chiroptera > Phyllostomidae > Trachops > Trachops cirrhosus. The sequence continues at coordinate 54,287,267 of CM052552.1, forward strand.
TTAGTTAGGAAACTAAGAAATGATTCCATGTTGGGAGAGCCCTTGTGGTAACTGAGTCTCATACTCACTTTGCACGACTTTTCCCCCTAAAGTAATAAGACTTGTTTTAAGCACCCTAGGATTTCTTTATCCGTGAATGTGATTATGCTCTTCGCATAGTCTCCTAATGAACTTCTAAGGGAATATAAAGTATGCAAGAAAATGAAAGATTCACAGAGCAGCTATAAAAGGAAAAATGTTCCTTACAATTTTAAAACTGAAAGAGATAGGAAACATAGCATCTTAGTTTTCTGATATTCTTAAACCGTCCTGGAAAACCATTGGCTCTGAAATCTTCCACTTGGTTGACCTGTTTGGGGAGACAGGATATTGAACAGCAATCCCAAATCCAAATTCAGAAACAATGATGGATTTAATCATCTGGGTCAACCGCAGCGTTTCCTTAGTAGTAACTGAGCCATAACGTGGTAAACTGGTTGCTTGGTCTGTGCCTGTCCAGAATCCATTTCGCCGCTGAGTAAATACTGTCCCTGGGTATGCTTGGACTTGTTTTAATACTTTGTTGCCTAATAACTGCTTTGTGTCATTCGTGTGCTCTGTCCTTCCATCGTTCCTGCTGTTTACAAAGAGGATTTATAAACCCTTTAGAGGTTTCTAAAGCCTCCATAGACCACGCTGGTTTTGGCAGGTACCAATGATGCTGGGGGTGGGGGGAGGGGAGTGGGGAGGGGCAGTCGCAGGGGGAGAGCAGCGTCTTCCTTCGTTTCTCAGCCTCCCTCCCTAGTAAGATCCAATCGGGGAAATTTTATAAAATAAAACAGGAGACTGCTTTGGAGGACCTAAGAGCATTTTCACATTCCCTTCTTTTGCCCTTCTCCAATGAGACTATTTTAGGGATGAGCACTTCTCTTTCCTTCCTCCTCCCCCGAAAGATGGTTGGGATCTAAAAAAAGGCATCTTTTTTCCCCCCCACATTCCCATATGTGACATGAGGCATATGTTTATTTGAATTGGCTGAGATTCTTACCTGGGGAAGCAAAAGGCAGAGCGCGTAGGAAACAAAGGATACACTCGTCTGGGACAGGGAAGAAGTGGGCCATCCGTGCTCACAGAGGACACATCTCCCATGTAATCCCATCGTGCCCTTTCTTGGGCCCTCAGTTTCCGGGGGGTATATGCGGTAAGGGATTTCTGAAGAGAGAGAAAAGAGATGATCCAAGCAGCTCTCTGAAGATGAATCATGTCAATCAGAAAATGTAATTTTAAAAGATTTATTTTAATTAAAAGTTCCTGTTTAATTTTCTTTTGTCTAATGAAATTGCTTTATCTTTATATATATATTTTTTAAATAATTGCTTCTGAAAACTTCTATCCCCATTATGGGTTGGGGGCGGGCGATTGCCATGCACCGACTTATCTCTCCTGGAAGTTCTTTCAAATACTAGTATTCAGTCTTCAAAAGACTGGAAGTTTGCCAGGAGCTTCTTACTTAATCTGAAAGAGTTCCTAGTGGAGTTTAAATAAGAGCTGAGTTTTTCTTCCGTCGTTATACATGTTTATAGGATAATCTTTCTGCCAAAATGTTTTGATACTGTAGGGGAAGCACCAGAGAATTCTGGAGGTAGGAAGTTAATCGCTTACCTTGTGGAACTAATGAATGCCGACCGCAGCCTGTTTCTAGAATTAAGACAGTGTGGAAGAAGGTTTATTACAGAGCATTCTTTGGGAATTTGATGTGAAGAAATACATATGTGTTTGTTTTTGTTCCTTACCAGGTACAGGAGTCTAAAGCACTTTAATTATGACATCTGCCAAAGTTGCTTTTTTTCTGGTCGAGTTGCAAAAGGCCATAAAATGCACTACCCCATGGTGGAATATTGCACTCCGGTAAGTTAGGCGCCTCCCCGGCATATTTCCATTTGGGGACAAGTTTCCATTTGGGGCAGTATTGCAGATCGTGCGTAATGCTGTGATGTCTACATTCCCTGCATGTTTCCCCAGACGCTCCCCAGCTAAAGGGGCTCCAAATCACAGGCGCCCGGATTGACCTTACCCCTAGTGTGTAGGGCAGAGGCTGGCCCAGGTAATAGGTAGGTTTCTTGGCCGTTTTCATGGGTGGCCAGGAAGACGTTCTCATGTTTCTTTTGCACAGCCCTGGCGGTCCTGTGGAGAGTTTTGGTGGCCGTGGCGCATGCTGGGTATAGAGGTGTACTGTGGGTTCCCCCAAATTCACAACCCACCCCTTTCAGTTACTCTTGCTCATCTCTTATCTGTTTTATATACTATCTGTCACCTGCCAAGTCAATGCTAGATGTCCACCTTTTAAATGAGTCTGTGTGAAAGTATTATTTTTACCCCCTTTTTACAGATGAGGACTCAGGTTCTGAGGCCAAATTGCCCAAGGCTCTGGAATTAAAAGGCGGAGCCTCCTCGTCAGATACTGTTTTGGGAAAATGTTCAGTGGCTAATAGGACTTTGGAAAATCACCAGCAAGATGTGAAGGGCCTAGACCTGGCGGGCAGGCAGACCTGGGTGTAAATCTGATGTTCCTTAAACACTAGCTGCTTGCTATTCCAAGTACGGTCTGCCGACTAGCGGCACTGGCGTTACCTGGGAGGTTACTTAATAAGATGCAGAACTTCAGGTCCTCCGCCCCAGACTTTCTAAATCAAAACCTGCATTTCAGCCAGATCTGCAGGTGGATCCCCCATGCGTCTAAGTTCGAGAAGCTCTGCTTTGGAGTGTTTTATCCTCCCTCATCAGAGGGACCCTGCTGGTTGTTTTCCTTGACTTTTCTCACGTTGCTTCCTTTAGCAAAGGCATTTGATAATGGAGAAGGAACCATGCTGTGACTAGCAGGATATTGAGTAGGTGAAACATGGTGTCCGCTTGGACAACAGTTTTTAAAATACCGTCAAGTGCAGCAGAACTTAAGGTTAACTTTTCGACTTTAATAAGACTTCAAGTGGCCCGGTAGTGGAGGTACTTCGTTTACTCATTGTACCAACTTCTTGAGGTTTGAGTGCCTCCATTTCACAGACGATCCGAGCCTCAGATGGGGTAAATCACTCACTCCCCCAAATTAACCCCGCTAGTCAATGCCAGGCCTGGTTTCCAAAACCTGGTTTGATCTGATTCCAAAGCCTTTGCGCTCAAGCTGTGCTCTCCGAAATTACAAAAAGCAAACGCCCCGAGAGGCTGAGCGCTGGTCCTCCGTGCGGAGGTGTGGCTCTCCCGAGTCTGATCTCAACGTGCTTTCCCTTTCAGACTACTTCAGGAGAAGATGTTCGTGACTTTGCCAAGGTACTAAAAAACAAATTTCGAACCAAAAGGTATTTTGCGAAGCATCCCCGAATGGGCTACCTGCCAGTGCAGACTGTCTTAGAGGGGGACAACATGGAAACGTGAGTAGTGGCAAGAGCAAAACAGACTCTCATTTGCTGTATATGTGAGCTCCTTTCAGCTGAACACCCTCCTTCACTCCCAAGTGCAAACAGTCTCTCCTGTTTCTTCCTCTAGATTGACTTTAGCAGAAAAGAGCAACACGGGCTGATGGGCAGTCGGCATGTCCCGTGCCGATTGTCCCGTGCCGCTGACCTTTCCCAAACGTTAAACCTAATCTCACAGGGGAAACGCCACGTGGCAGCCACTAATGACCTCCACAAGGCTTTTTAAGAGATATGGGACTGTTTACAAATGAGTGATTCCAATATTTCATTGTGAAGTTTCCTCCCTCGCAAATCGGTAGGCGTGTGTCTCTTTGGATCTGATTGTGTGGTCAGATCCAGTCACTTTTTTCTACCGGAAAGAAACGGTAGCCACAGGAAATCCCTCCACAGTAAGTAGTAACGATTCTCCTGGTCCAACCGAGGCTGCCCTCACCTCTGTGACGCCTCCCTTTTGCCGTGACTCTGGTGGCCACCGCACCGCTGTTGGTTTTCCTTTGAAATCACTTTCTGCTTTTCTTTGGCCGTTGCTTTCCATGGTTTCTCCTTAATTGGTTGGGTTTTATTTATTTTGACCTTTCTGTTATTTTATTTATTTGTTTATTTACTTATTTGATTGTTTGTTTGTTTTGATTTTTTGCGGCTGAGTTTGCCTGTGTCTCTTCACCACCTCATTTTTTGTTTTGCAGTCCGGTTACTCTGATCAACTTCTGGCCGGTAGATTCTGCGTGAGTACTTCCACTGAAGGGCGCTGCTCCCACCCACACATTCGCTTGCTGATTTTTCTTGGTTTATTTGTTTTGTTTGAAAGACATACCGATGCCCCCTTCCTTCATTTCCACTTTTTTTCCTTCCCTTGGTGAGACGTGGAGAAAGGCCGATCGGGAGAACCAGAGCGATGGGTTCAGGGCCCTACCTGGGCACATTTGAACCAGCGGAAGTCCTGGCCTTGAGTTCCAAAGAACGTCAAAGAGACTGTTGGGTCGTTAGTTGTATCCCTGGGAGACACGTTTATATGTTCCTCGATGATAAGCAGGGAAGAGCTTTCCAGTTACATAATAACATTCTTTAGCCGCATCTCTTGGGAATCAACGCTTTAGGGCCTTCAAAGGGATGATGGTTTACTCCTTAGGGCCCGTTATAAGCAGACCATTAAATATCAGCAGAATTTGTTTTATAGTATGATGTTGAGTTGGGCTGAATAATTTCAGTGAGGTGTGTGGACTTTTTATCAGGTAATGCCATGTTAATGGACTAATATTTATATACATGAGCTTGTTTTTTAACTGAACCCACTTTGCTCTCCTCTCCAAACTAAATATTTAGCTCATAAGCAGGAAAGTGGACTGCAGTCTTTGCTCTCACTATTGACATGTATTAATAATACTAATATTAGATACCAACAGATATCAGAGTTTATAATGGTAGAAAATTCATTTCGGGGGTCTGCAATTTACATATTAGCAAACAGTGCGCATGTATTACAGTCATTGTGTGGGATTTTTGGTATTTCGAAGTGTACTTGATTAAAATCTGTATTTAAAATCAGACAGCTCTATTATACGTAAGGGATAAATGACCAATTTAGAAGGCAGGCTTATGTAAGAATTCAGTGTATTTTCATTGGGTCTTTTTTATTGTTCCACCATGTAATTTAATTTAAAGTGGATCCTTTTTTCAAATCCTGTAGTGATAAATGCAAACGATTAATTGAGGGTTAGTCTTTCTTGGCCTGAAAGAAGTGTAAGGCATCTTTGTTTTGAAGCCGCATCATTGTGCCCCTTCATTTTGAGATACGGGAGCTCCGAGTAGTGAACTCCCTGGTCCCTTTCATCATCATGCTTACACAGTGTGGGGAGTGATTAAGATCCAATTACCTTCCTTGTTATTAGTAACTGTTTCCCCTAACCCAGGGAGTCTTTTTCTTTATAGAAGTTAGACCCTTTCTCAAATAAGAAGCTTTTTAAAAATCGATACACTGGAATTCTCAGCTTGATCGGATCCTGATAAACAAATGAATTGACCCTGACTGGGAATACGTTTTAACCAATTAAAAAATCCAAAAGGCAGATAGGCTAAAGAACAATTTTTAAAAATACATGGGTAGAGATAGCACAAAATAATAAGTAACAGTGCCTTGGAAGGAAAGAAGAAGATGTTTATTTTATACAGACACTCATGGTAGAAAATTATGACAATGAGTTTGATGTAACTAATTTTAACTAGAGAGTGTTTGTTTTAAACTTTAAAGAAGTTTCAAATTAATAACAATCTCTGTTAAAATATTTTCTCTAATAACTAAAACATACCCCCATTTTGTCTTCTTATAAAAGTTGACTAGATTATTGAGAAATAGTGGGAAGTTTTGATTTTAAAGAAGAAAAACTCAGCAGACTTTTAAAGTCCTCTGTTTTTTCTCACTACCAGTAATTATATTAAAGTCCTCGCTCATAGGATTATACAATTTATAAAAATATATTGTAGAGCGATTCTATTCAGGCAGCAGAGCCAGGTCCTAGGGTGTTTTATTTTGCAGGAATTCTGTCACACGCTAACCAATCCTATGCTGGCGGCAGCATTGAATCCGTTTAATACGGATCACAGAGCTGGAAAGTTCACTGAGAAACAGATCTTCCCTTTTCCCTTTGACAAAACCTACGTCTACTTGTATCCGTCATATGATGTGAAACTGAATCTAGCAGAAACCTTTTACATTGTTTGTCCACAAAGGAGACAGTCAAACAATATTCTTTGAGCCAGTCTCCTTTGAAACCTAAATGGATAAAAACCTAGTGGACTTGTCACAGAAGAGAAGATGGCGGTGGGCGGACTGGAATTGGCCATCCACGATAAAAGAAATGATCCTTCTGGGTACACTGTTTTGTATTTAGAAAGTGGGAAGGGACAACAGTATTCTTTCCTTCCCTTCAAAATGTGCTTTAAGAAGGCCTTGCATGTTTATTTAGTTTTGCTTCTGGGCTAAGTGGTTTTGTACTTTTACTAATTCCTGGTTGTTAAGTGATTCTTCTCTGACCAGCACTCCCTTTTGGCTCATTCTCTGACTTAATAAGCACCTCCTTTAGTGTATATATTTTTTAGATTTCTGGTTATTATGAGTTCTTGTGCTTATGCATGCTGCGTTAGGTGCTGTGTGCATTAATAAGAAAAACAACATGGAATTATCCTCAAGGCTAAGAATTAAAGCTCTGCATAAGATTTTCTATATGAGATTTTATTTCAGTGTGTTGGATTTACATGCCTCGTTTCCTTGGTTGTACTGATCCTTCAAGGTCTCAGGTGTTCCTTCTATACGCTGCCAGGGTAGCAAGTCTTATAAGGGAAAGCCTTAAAATGTTTTTCTCGACGGTGGGTCTATATTTGAAGTCTATAATTGAAAGACTGGTCTGTTCCAGAAGATAGGGCTTATAACTCAAATAATTCAAGCACAAAATTATCGTTACTTGCAGTGAAAGCTTCTAAACAAACCTTAGCATTTTTCTAAGAAGGCGCTGCTCCAGGGTTCTGAGAAATTACCAGATTAAATCTCCAAAGTTCTAGCAGTGAAGATTCACGTGGAAATCTTTGGATCTGCCTATTAAATTGGGTAGTCATCCTTTTGTTTCCTCATGGCAGTTTAAATGTCTTTATAATTCATTTCACATTGGACTACGGTGCCTCTTGACCTACACAACACTGATTTCTTAAAGAAGACTTTATCTATCGGGGAAGACTTGAGTTCCCCGGTAACTTGCTGTAGTGTTGCGGTCCTTTTATGACCGGATGTCTTCTTTAAGAAATACGGATTTCTAGCACATTTCCTATGTAAGCCTCGATAACTACACATAGTTTTCTTTTTTTAATGTAAGAAAAACCAAACGTCTTAGTGTTTCTACCAAGTCCTTGGATGCTACTTGGACGTTAAACTAAACCAGTCCTCGCTGAATAGATTACTGTTGAGTTTTGGATCCATGCCTTTCCCAAAGGGCTTTCTGTGTGAGGAAAGCAATGGAAGAGACCTTTTGTCCTATTCCAATAAAAACAAAAAAGCACAAGCCCAAACTGGTTTTTAAAACAGATGGATTTTTTTCCCTAGAGTTAATCCAAAGATACTGTAACAACTTCAAGGATAGTTAATAGATTAGATGTGAAAGGGTGAGGGAAAAAAATGTGAACCCTTCCAAAATTCTAGTCTATGGGCCACCCCCCCGCTCCAAAAGAAGGATTTAATATCCAAAAAGTATAGAGACTATTCATGCTAATTCCCCCCTCTTGTTTTCCCCTCTGTATATTATCACACGGGATCCCTAATAAGACGTATTTCAGATGTCGTAACATTCTGTTGAATGTAGTCATTCTTCCTAAAAACATTGCAATGCAGTTTGAGGTCAGTCGGTTTGCCTCTGTGAAGTAGCCGTATATACCTGCTGCTCCATCGGTACATATAATCCTTCCTTACAAAATTGCACAGACCAAGACATCTTGACATGCAGAGTCTTAAGAAGTCATATGCTGGAGTGGCCTCTTTGCAGCTGAAATCGTTGGCTGTGAATCTTCTAGGCAAACGTACAGTTTCCATGCAATAAAAAGGGACCTAATAAGTTGCACAGGTGTAAACTGTTACAAATTTTAGACCACATAAAATGCTAAACCAATTTCAGAACTATAGGGTATGAGATATTACGAGACTGAAGGACAAAATGTCACGCAGAGATGGTTTCCCTCAACCTTTTCTAGAATTGAAATTTTCCACGGAACTTTTTGCGCTCCCTCCTTATGGCTTTTGATAAAAGCAGAAGTTACGAGAGAGCCCCTCTCCAGCGCGGATTTAAAATAACTGGATGATATCTCAGATACAGGGACAACTAAATGTGTACATTATCCATAGAATTAGAATAAAAGCATTCTAGGCCATGTATATAACGTAATTGTATGGTGGGTTTTTTTTTTCTCCATTAATGGATGGTATCTATGACTAATCACATTTTCTGCCTTATAGGCCTGCCTCGTCCCCCCAGCTTTCACATGATGATACTCATTCACGCATTGAACATTATGCTAGCAGGTATGAGACTAGTTGAATGCCAGGCAAATATTGATTAAAGTAACTAACCAAGGAGAGCTAACCTATAATAATTTGAAACAGATCTTTTCTTTTTTCCTCCCCCCCGCAACTTGTCTGATTTCTACTAATCAACTTGCCCCCTAACGTGCATGCCACGCCACTGCATGTTGGTTTTGGACACCAATCAACGCATTAATCCAGAACAATCTCCCCAGAGCCCGGCCTTTAAACATGTCTGATAGTTCTGCTATGTTTTGTATACTGAGCACGTTTAATAAATTGGCTTAGAAACCGTATAACCTTTTCAGAGAACTGCTAGACCAGACATAAATATGTAAAGAAATGACACTCTGTTATGTGGAGAATAAGAAAGCATTGGCTGCCCATTTATGTGTTGATTTTCCATGCTTTGCTGTAAAGAAGAGAATAATTGATTTTTCTGCTCCTTGGACTTTGCTCTCTCGCCTTCCTTGTGTTTGAGATGATTTTTATACCTAAACATTGAATTGCTAATCGTAACATAACCTTATGCTTGTTAAACAAATCTGTAAGAGTTTGGTTAACCTTGTTTTTAGTTGTTGTCAAAAGACTTTATTATTGTCTGAGGCGAAGGGGGTTTTTTAAGGTAACAACTGGTAGCAGAACGTGTAGAGCACTCACTGTCAAGTCATCCTTTATCCTCACTCTCACTGCCGAACACGTCTGTCGTCAGTGGGAAGCTGCAGTGATCTTCCAAAACAAGGGGTCGTGCGAGGTCCAGAGTGTATTCGTTGTCAGGGAAGCTTTTCTTGTGAAAACAAAGGCCTGTTCTCAGTGAAAGGAAGATGGCTCTGCGAAGAAGAAAAGAAAACCAACAAACTACAACTTCCTTTCTAATTTAGAGCATAAATGTAGAGCTGCTAAGCACCTGTGGTCTCCCACTCACTGCCTCCAATGGCCAGCACACACATCCTGTAATGGGAAGGATTCCTTTCTCCTCTTGACATGATTTATCCTTTAGTTTTCAGGAATGTTCGATTAGGTCTTGAATAGATTCTAAGAAGTCACATAAGTTTTAATGAGCTTTTACGTTTTTTATCAGGCTAGCAGAAATGGAAAACAGCAATGGATCTTATCTAAATGATAGCATCTCTCCTAATGAGAGCATGTAAGTATCCCATCTCTTTTTACAAAATTGTTCCTGAAGATGAAATTGCTTTGAGGGATTTAGAGGTAGGGTAGCACAGAAGATAGAAAATAGCATTATATACATTTGATCTTTCAGGGAGCCATTCATTTACTTTTTTTTTCCCCACCCTTAACTCTTAACCTGACATGGAATGATCTCATCCAAACTATGGCATTATTGGTATTCCAGAGTAGCAAAAACAGTTTGCCTTATTCTTATTTAATACCATATTACCACAAATTACAGAGTCCCAGATACTTAAATTCTATTAAATGCCTCATTTTTGACCAGACCTGCCCAATACTTAAAGCGATTGGATATTAATTTTTAAAGTGATGGCTAGGTAGTGTTTTCTCCACTCGCGGGGGAGTGGAGACATAACCTTGCCGAGTTGTATTGGTATGCCCATACAGTAGGTTAGCTGTGCATTTTTCTTCAGAGATCCGAAGCAGTAAGTTTTTGTGGTTTAGCATCTTCCCGCACTAAAGACAGTGGAGCAATCTCGTAAAGAGTTTCAGAAGAGACTACAAATTTAGATCACAGGTTTTTAGTGGGATAATAAGTCAGGCCTGTCACACTTAAGGAAGGAGAGAGAGTGATGTTCATAGTGTCAGGGAACAGAGCTCTGGCAGGGAAACAGAGGCTTCATTATAGAGAAGGGGAAGCATTCACAATAGGAGCGTGGAGGAATATCCCGTGAACAAGGGCCTGAGGTAGAGCGAGCGGATTAAGAAACTAATGTCGGGGGGACGGAGAAAGTTCTGCTAACTGAGCAAATAATTTAGAACAAATGGGGTCGAGATACAACACTGTCTTCAGTTTGAGAACTTACGGATGTCTCACCGCTCTGTCATGGAACATTCTAGGCAAAGGGACGAATGGTGAACGGATCGGATGTAGTTGAAATGGCAACCCAAAGTTACACTCAGATGAGAAAAGGCTGAGAGAGCTAGTATCCAAGGGGCATTTAACAGAACTGGTTATTGAAGACATGGGAATAAATCATGTCATCTGTCACAATAAAGGCGATTAAGGTTAATAACAAAGAGTCAAGTGAACACTTAACCAATCGTATATGACTTAGTTACTTAAAACCAAACAACCTTTTCCCCGAACGTAACTGCGGTCCCTTCTCTTTCTCAGCTATGGGGGAAAGTGTTCATGTAGAGAGTACTTAGACAGGAAAATATGTGACCAAGGAGTCAAGCAAATGTAAACAACCTGAGTGGTTTGCTTCTCCTGGTCACTGCTTTTAATATTGGAAGCTCCAGCACATTCAGATTAATTCAGGTTTTATCTGTGTAATAATGGCTGCCATCCATTGACTGCCTAAGAGAACAGCAAGAGAAGTTTAATTATAACTATTTGTTGTAATTAAACATGGGAAGTGCTAGTAATAAAATTCCAGAGTTTAGGAAGAGAGATAATGAATTAGGTGGTAAAGCTGCTTTTGTTTTATTTTGACATGCAAAGCGTTAGCTCATCCTGAGGACGTAAAATCCATGTTGCCTCAGTCTTGGAGGGTAAAGTCGTGATGTTTTAGGGGCAGGTCTGGGGAAGGGGTTTGGAGGATTGGTTGATTTCTGTGAAGGTTTTTAACACCCAATGATTATTTTTAGTCAGCATTTCACTTCTCAACCAGTTACCTGGCTTGATGGACTGAAATCATTTAAATCAGGAGGATTTTTTCCTAAAAATCTGAGGTTTTTTTTTTTAAAAGGAAATTAGTGGGTGTGGAGAGAGAAATAGGAACCTGTCATCTTAATGGTATTTAAACCAAAGATGGCTTTAGCCTCTCATTAAGAACAGAGTGAAGTTCTTACAATTTAAAGGTACATGGACTTTTCAGGAGCTAGGAGCAATGCATTTAGAAAATACTTTTTTCTCAACTGCACTTGAACAACAGTTTTTAAAAATTTTTTAAAACAGGAATTTTTTTCTATGTAGCGGAGAATTTCCAGTTTCAAGGAAGGATTGTGGCTGCCTCCCAAAATATAAGCCTTTTGCCTCCTTGGTCCCCAAAGTCACCTTAATGGCTTTTTTCTTCCAGGGTTTGAGTTATTTTTAATCTAAATAATAATTGAATGAAAGAGTCATCTGTCTAAAGTTTATCATTGTTACTGTCCTGCCTCTGTGGCTTTTATAAGTTCAAACTTGCTTACTACCAAAGCCACACTTTTTAGTTTACGTTGCCTTCCACTTACCAAAATATTTACTCTTATTCATTTAAGGACTGCAGTTTTTCCCCTGGTCCGTGTCAACAGTAGCGTGGGTTAGCGAACAGATTATGTTGACCTGCTTGGTAGCAAAAGCATTATACAGCCATTATTATGTCTTTTAATATTTATTAACTATTAGTTAAACTGTCAACAGAGAGTCTCAGCATTTCTCTAATTCTGCCATGAACTGAGCCATGTAAATAGGCCAAATTCAACTGAAAAGTAGAACGGGAAGACACTTAAGGAGCAAGAGATGCGAATTCTCAGCCACAGGATGGCAGCCCACAAGCTCGGCAGTACCCACATGTCTTTAGAAGCAGGAAGAGGGGTCTAAGTAACTGTTAAGAGCAAAGAAATGTTTCTATTTTGAAATACACACCCGAGTCCCTGACCCCCAGCACAAGTAAGGGGGGATAAAACCAAAACCTTTGATTTTATTTTCCAGAGATGATGAACATTTGTTAATCCAGCATTACTGCCAAAGTTTGAACCAGGACTCCCCCCTGAGCCAGCCTCGTAGTCCTGCCCAGATCTTGATTTCCTTAGAGAGTGAGGAAAGAGGGGAGCTAGAGAGAATCCTAGCAGATCTTGAGGAAGAAAACAGGTGAGTTTTCTTTCTAGCTTTGTCGTTGGTATGCAGAGCGCACACGCCTGCACGCAGCAAAGTGCCAGGAATCTTCTCTTAGCGTCGCGCTATGTCTGATTGTTTTCTCCAATAATCTGTTTAGCTCCATTTGCAGATATCCTGTCTCCCCCGCTCTCTCCCCTCCCCTCTCTCTCCGTTATCCGAAAGAAGAACGTGAATGCAATAGCATAATTAAGAACTCATACTTTAGGTGGGAAAGGAATGAATGCTGACGGTGCTGTTTGATTTCTTGCATGCATTCCAGAGGCTTCGTTTTTCTGCTTGAGAACAGAATGGAAGAACAAAGCAGGCCATTCCATTTTATGATCCCACGATTTGTGCATGTGTTTGGCCGTATTACCTGTCTCCAAGCTTTTAAGAAAGTAGGTTCATTGGCTTGGTCACACTTGGGAACAGGTTAGTTCCTCTGATTTCTCGCCATCAAATGCGGGTACCGTTTATGCTCACAATTGTGGCAAATTAGTGAGACGATTCCGGTTGTCAGCCATCACCTGAAAAAGATGTTCACGTAAATACAGTAGAAGAGACTAAAGACAATTCACAGTGACCGCGGAGAGGACGAAGGTGTAAAACTCTGGGATGTCGTGTGGTGTCAGGGTAACGCGAACCATTGGGCTTTTACTTCTGTATTACATTTATGGTATCACGGGTCCCTTGGTTAAAAGAGGCTATTGTACATGATCACTTCTCATTCAGTGTGCCTTTATACAAATGCCACCAGGCAAGTCTTTAAAGGAGCAGTAGCTGAGATGTGTGGGACTCGAGTGCTTTCATCTCCTTGGTTTAGCCCAGGGCCCCAAGACTTCTTCATCCAGGAGCGGGTGTATCTGAGAACCGATGCCCGCAGGGAGTGTATCACCTCAAAATGAAAAAGCAAACTGCCATTCATCCCGTGCTTTCTGCCGCCCCATCCCTCTTTCCAGCTGTTGGTACCCTTGACCTACGGCCAGAGCTCCTTGGCTTGGTCGCCTATTTCTTTGGTCTTTTCCCCACCCCTCCAATAACTCCTCCCTACTAACTCTAGTTGTGGATCTTTCCAGAACCAAGACCCGTCATGGCATTTTTCCCTCATTGCATTTTCTGCAATTAGAAGGAAATCCAGCTGCTTGGCGGGGCATTTAAAACCATCCGCACTCTTCTCTTGACCTGCTATGACAGTTTCATCTTCCTTCCTGCCTGTGTTCCGGCCACGCTGTTGTAGGTACTGTTTCTGAACGCATCCTGGTCTCAAAGCACTTTGTGGGCCCAGCTCAGGCTTGCTTCTCAGCTTACCTGCTAACCCCCATTCCCCCACTGCCCTATCTGACCAAGGATAGGTCACCCACCCCTCCTCCTCCATGAGCTTCCTCAGAATAATTTTCCTCACACAGCCCTGTTCGACCCTTGCATTCGGAATCTGCCCTTTGTCTGCATTCTCAGAATACCGCTACTTTGGGCCTTTCTCATAGAACTCCGTGACAGTTTGCCTTTTCTATCCGTTACTCCCAGTGGCTCCCTCTCGTGTGATGGCGAATGCTTTGGGGGCGAGGACTATGCGTGTCTTAATCCTCTCAGTGTCTCCTATACATAGTGCCTAGCACAGTGTGACTATTCAGTGCATATTCAGGAAACAGTTGGTAATAAAGCTAAGTTAAGAATACAGCTAGGATGTCACACCAGTACCAGGAGGTAATACTGAACATTTTGTTGGTTTTAGTGGTAACATTACCTTTGGCCTCATTTGTAAGACCGGTTGGCAGTGAAGACCGTGGGAATTAAGATATTTCCCTCGGCTTTATTGAGGATCACTATCAGTATCCATTTATGTTAAAGCTAATTATTTTAGTGGGCAAAGTCAAATGGGAAAACCCGTTGGGATTGGCATTATAAATAGAATTTGTGTTACCCAAGAGGAAACGTATTTTTGTACTATATAATTGTTGCCGTTGTGTAATATATCTTTGTATCTCTTTGGTCAAGAGGTCTGTCCTGTTTGCCGTTAGCATACTTTCTCTCCGCGCCATGACAACCGGGCCACAGAGCATCATGGGTGGAGTACTGATGTCATCATATATATACCATCTATATACATATATATAATTTAATCATTTTCAGAGTACTTTAATGTATTTTGGGTCTTTTAATCTTCCCAAAAACTCTAAAGAAGGCGGATGGGAAATTGTAGGTTCAGCCTTGGGCGGGTGGCTCAGCTGCTGGTTGTCCCAATATGCCAAGATTGCAGGTTCAATCCCCGGTCAGGGCACATACAAGAGACAACCAGTGAACGCCTAAGTAAGTGCCACAATGAAGCAGTGTTTCTCTCTCCCCCCTCCCTCCCTCTCTCTCTCTCTAAGATAATACATTTGTTTTATTTTAAATAAAATGCAGGTTCAGAGGGATTCAAATGGCTTGACCCAGATTTCACAGTCAGCCACTGACAGACCCAAGTTGAAATCCAGGTTTTCTGACTCAAAATAACCAACTCTACCTTATACCAGAGAATAAGGTCATTCTTTGTAAATATCACTTACATAGAATTGTGCATTCTTTGTAAATATCACTTACATAAAATTGTGCATCGCTTTAAATCTCATTTACATAGAACTGTGGCCTATTCTCCGGAACGTACCTTAATTTGAAGGGATATTTTAAATGAATAGACACAATTCAACCAGTTCATCTCCTTGTGGTCCCAGTGATAAACCACTTTTCTCTGGAAGAGATCCAAGACCATTCTAAAAAACGAGATGGTTTCTTCTCTGAGAGAAAAAATAAAAATCATGCCAAGCTGCTTAGAGCTCCAAAATGAAGAATCTGGTATCGGTGCAAGTCTTTCTACCAGTTAGTTTGCCCTTCAAGTAAAGGTCAGGATGAGATTTCTTCTTTCTCCTTGGACTGCGCCACATTTCCACTTCCTACCAGATCCCGAAAAATGTCTCTGTGGAGCTCCCCTCCTGCCAATAGGCTGTCTGGCTTCCTTGGCTCTGTCCTCTCCTATGTAATGACACTTCTGCCCAAAGAGCCGCAGAGCCATACTGTAGCCTCCGTGGTCTTTGAGTTCAGTGTTGCTTAGGGAACCTTCACTTTGCCATTTTCTCCTTCTCTCTCCCTCTCTCTCCCTCCCCCCCCCCTCTCGGAGTTCCCAGGAGGTCATTAGATGCCCTGTCTCGGTGCCTGCCAAGACGGCTGTATTTCCCAAGTCACGTTGGCTACATAATTGGACAAATACAAGTAAACTTTTCGAGAAAATGGGAAGAGATGTTTAAAATTGAGATTACCCGCCCTGGCCCGTGTGGCTCACTTGGTTGGGCGTCATCCTGCAAACTGAAAGAGCACCAGTTTGATTCCCGGTCAGGGCACATGCCTGGGTTGTGGTCAGGTCCCCAGTAGGGGGCGTGCGAGAGACAACCACACATGGATGTTTCTCTCCCTCTCTTTCTCCCTCCCTTCCCCTCTCTCTAAAAATAAATAAATGCATAAACACTTTTTAAAAGTAAAACCAAGGTTGCCTCATGTCCTTTGGACGTGTGCTTACTACATGTATTGTATTTTTGTGTTCATTTATTCTGTAGCTACCACATCTTGAAATGCCTATTGGCAAAGGAAAGAGGCTTGGAGATCCCCATTCCTGACTAGCTGTGTTAACTGAATTCTGTTAATTATTCTTATTCATGCCACCTCCCCTCAGTTCCTTTGGAAAACGGATAGTGGCTAATGTGGAAGTGGCTCAGGGGTATCTTGTCTTTGTCTTTAGAATGTCATTTCTCCCAGTTACTGCACATACCATTCAATCAACATTTGTTGAATAAACGAATACATGAATTGAAATGAAGCTGAATTTACTTTAATTATAGCACTCGTGCATGTACTTTTGACTTAAAAAAATGTTTTAGAACCTAATTTCACACAGAAAAGCCTTTCAAAAGCTCTTCTTCTGCTTCCTTTTCAAAATACTTCCCTTTTCCAGAACTCCCTGATCGGTGCCAAGCATTGCTTTGTCGCAAATTTAGAATGTTTCAAATTCATTTTTCAAATTCTGGGCCCTGTATGTCTCCCCCACTGGCATTCTCTCACTCTTGCTTTTTGCCACAAAAATAAGGTGAAGCCTCTGAGCAAAGCTATATCTGGCTCTGAATTTTCTCAATAGTGACCGTCATGAATTAGGGGGACTAGGGCCTTATACAGCCCTTAGCGTTTCGCTTCTGCATAATGTATTCGCCTCATACTACAGATAATTCAGAGTTGCCTTTATTCGGTCAAGACCATTTGGATGTTGAGAATTTGCTCCATTGTCCGTCCTTAACATTGCAAACTCAAAGTTTGCTCCCCGCCCCCCGCATATATTAAAGCCTGCAATCTCAGGCACTAAATCTGCAATGTCCAATTCTGATGTATTTTTCTCTGCTCTGTCTAAATGAAACACAACTCGCTCTGAAATGCTAGGTGTGACCCTAGCAATGAAAAGGTCGCCTTTATGGCAGGCACACACGGATTGTCACTCGGCTGCCTGCATAAGCACATTGATTAGATTGTTCCCGAGTTTAAAGGGAGGGTAACCTAATTCACTGTGAAAGTCTGAAGTTAGTTAAAGTGGTTAGTAGATGGTACATGACAACAGGCAATTCTGTGCATTTTTAGTACCTTGCTCAGTACCTTTCATATGTCTTTTTTGTTGGGTGACCAGATGTTTTACAGCCTAAATTTGAGTTTTCTCTTGCTCCCTTCATTCCTCAAAAAATTATGCAACATAATTCTTTTTTATTTTTTTATTTTTAGAGGGAGGAAGGGAGGGAAAAAGAGAGGGAGACAAACATCAACATGTGGTTGTCTCTCGCACGCCCCGCTACTGGGGACCTGGCCCGCGACCCAGGCATGTGCCCTGACTGGGAATTGAACCAGTGACCCTTCGGTTCGCAGACCCAAGCTCAATCCACTGAGCCACACCAGCCAGGGCCGATTATGCAACATTATGAATGTTATAGTCAAAGAAACTGTAGATCCATTGCTTATAACACTGAATTACATTAGCTGGAAATCATGACCTTTGCTTTACCTTGTCAGTGATGCCATGACTTTGAGCCCGGGGCTAGTAGTTTTCAGTCTTCACAGATTCAGGCTCTGTTTATGCCGCGTTCCTTTGTGTGAGTCTCCAGCGACGGTGAGAACATAGCCGAGAGGAGAGGTGCTGCAGGGGGTCGGGAGTGGGCCTCCCAAGCAGAGGGTGGAGCAGGTGAGGAACAGCAGAGCATGTCTGGGAAAGCGCACACAGCTGTGTTACTTTTGCAGCAGTGCAATGAAAGGCAAGGTGATGAGGCTGGCCAGATCTGACCAGAACAGGAGTTGGTGCCTCCTCGCCTAGCACAGGGAGCCACTCGAGGGTGGCAGCCAGGAGCGATGTGCTCGGCGTTTGCTTACATATATCACTCAGGCAGCCGTGAGGAGGGTGACTTTGAGAAGAGCAGTCCCGCAGACGGAAGGAAATCTGAATGGGAGGTCGAGTGCACACCCAGGCAAGCAATGATTAGGGTGTGAAGTAAAGTGATAGAAATGGGGAAGATGGTGAATGGGGTAGGGAAGAGGTTGAGCTTCAGGTGCTGGCGACCTACTCACATGTAGATGTGTGACAGTGACAAATGGAATTTGGAAGCTTGCAGGAGTGGTGTGGGCCAGAGATGTCAGCTCTGCGAGTCACCGGCTCACAAATGGTCGTGGAAACTGGGACAGTGGATTTACCTGGCCAGGGATTATGTGGCAGAAGAACACTGGGCTTGGTAGAACTCTGGACGATGTGAACATTAAAATGTCTATTTCAGTACTTTTATTCTTTATTAGGTAGTAACATCTTCTAAAGGGTTTAAAAAGGCATGTAGAGCCCTGGCTGGTGTGGCTCAGTGAATTGAGTGCTGGCCTCTGAACCAAAAGGTAGCTGGTTCGATTCCCAGTCAGCGCACATGGCTGGGTTGCGGGTCAGGTCCCCAGTAGGGGGCGTGTGAGAGGCAAGCACACATTGATGTTTCTCTCCCTTTCCTTCTTTCTACAAATAAATAAATAAATAAAATCTTTTAAAAATATATTCTTTAAGGCATATAGAGAAAAGTGAATCTTTCTCCAGCTTTTTGCCCTGGCTGTTCTGTTCCAAGTTCTGTAGGCTGCCCCTCTGTTGATTTCTTGTATATCCTTTCAGAGATATTTTCTACATGTGTACATCTTTGCGAATTTATTGGTGGTGGTCAGTATTCTTTCACGCAATGCTGTGTAGTGTTCACTCCGGGCTTTTCTTCTTACTCAAGGGTCTCTCGTTACTTTTCTCATGCTGGGGGAAGCTGCCAGAGTAGGGGAAGAGAGCTGGGGAATGATGGGAGCACCTTCCCAGAGGTGGCGGGAGGGAGAGGGGTTAAGGGCACAAGGGCACAGGAGAAGGTGTGGTGGCCGTGGATGGGAGAAGGGCCACTTCTGAGGACAGTGTGCTGATGGGTGAGGATGTTAGGGTAAGGAACGGGACTGGGGAGGATAAGGGAGTGGATGTGAAATGTCCAGTAGATGTCATTGGTAATCAGTAGCCACTGATTCCCACAGGTGGTCCATACACTTTGTCTTTAAGGTGGACGGGTGGGGAAAGAGTGGTGTCCGAGAAACGTACTGAAAGTAGGCCTTCCCGGCAGTTGACAACATGAGCCCCCAAAACAAAGGGCCGCAGAGCCTGTTTAGATAACGGGGCTCGTTTCCCACATTCATCAGGCAGCCGAGATCTTTTACGGCAAGCGGAGCTATTAGAGGAAGAGAAGCCCTAGGGTATAGACATTACATTTAATAAGCTGTGCGAGGGTCACCCGCGCAGTGCCATTCGGGAAGCGGGGACAGGTACACTGCATGAGGTCACCATGACTCAAAGGCTCAGTGTCTAACTAACCAGCCCAGTAACTCAATTTCCTTCACTTCACCCAGAGTTAATCAGAGCCCAAGGGGCTTTGATTTATGCTACACAATACATGGAAATAAATGGGTAACTGAGAATGACTGTTTTATTTGTCCCTTTATCCTAATTCTGTCTCTTTCAAGCTGTCTCGTTATACTAAATATACCAATGTTGCCTTAAACCTTTTTGGGGAACACGATGGGGTTTAAGTATCAATACAAAATCTATTCAAATGGGAAATAAATACCTATTTAGAGACTGGAGTTATTACTCCATCTCAGGGTCCTGTATCTTAGAATCAGATATGTTAGAAATAAGAATAGAGATCAGATTGTTGTCCGGGGAGCCCAGAATCTTGGCGTAGGAAATTGTGGACAGTCGTGAGGACCACTGAAAGCACCCCTCTGGTGAGCAGCGGAATGTTCGTGACTTACAGCTGGAGCCGCGGTCCCCCTAGATGAATGGGCTGGATGAAAGCCGAAGTTCTCATAGTCCAGTTTCCCTTCGTGGATCCCCCGTGGAGGCCTCGCCCTCCTCAGACTTGCTTTCAGTTCCTGCTCCAGAATCGATTGTGCTCATCACTGCTTTAGTCACTTTCCAGGCCTAAGGATATAATTCCATTCAATTCAGCAGCCAGTTAGTGAATGCTTAGTGGGGTTTTCAAACTGCCAGGACTGCCAAACCAAAGAAGCCTTGGTTCTTACTCTCCCAGAGTTCCAAATGTCGTAAAAGCCACTAAAACATAAACATGCAATTATAACCCGGTGATACAAGTGCTCTGCGGCCACAGAGGTCAGTGATGAACCATCTCAGAGATTGGAGAGACCACCACAAAGAGAACTGAGGGTAAAGACCAGATAGGAGTTTTGGGGGCTGAGGGGGAGGGCGGAGAATGAGCTTTCCCTACCCGGTGCGCAGGGAGGAGTGTGTAGCCAGAGCAGACAGCGAGATGAACAGAGTAGTGAATCATGGGTGGGGACCACTATTTAAAGGAGTTTGCAAGTTATACTAAGGAATTTGCATTTTATCTGATAAGCAATGGAACAGTGAAGTTTTTTTGAGGAGGGGAAGACTGAGAGCAGAATTGCAGGCAGGGCGCTAAGGCCACGGGGATTGGGAGAAAGAGGGACAGTGAAACTGTGTTGCAAAGATGGTCGGGCTCCGAACTGAGGCTGTCTGCGGTCAGTGAAGGAGCGGTGGAGAAACGGGAAGGTTGCACTACGTGAATGAGGCCAGGGCAGAAAGGCGGGGGAGGAGTCGGGTGATAGGACATTTTTTAACCGGGGAGCTGGGAAATGATCATGAAAACGCCAACGCAACACAGTACACACAGAAAAAGCTGCCCATTTGCAAAGGTCAGTGAATGGAGAAAAAGACCTCTGTATGGGGCCTAAAATGTGGTGTGTGGGCCGAAAGACATTCAAGTGGAAATTTCCTATGTTGATTTTACGTATGCACTTTCCAAAAAGTGTTTGGGGGGAGAAAAAAAACCCCAGAGCAATAAAATTCCCGCAGTATTAACAGTAAATCAGTAAACCTAGTAGAGATTAGCATAGTTGATATAATTGAGCTTCAGATTTGGTCCTCTCTCCTCTGCAGCCAGGGCATAAGAGGAAACATGATTTGTCTATTGAATGTTGCATGAAAGGCGCATGCCACTTTCTCAGAAAAGACCATGTCTTTCCTGGCTCTAAATAACAACAACAGAAACCAATAGCTGTCATCTGAGTGCTTGCTGTAGACGGAAACAGTTATGAGTACGTGTGAGAGCCTCTTTAATTCTTACGGCGACCCTATGAAGGAGAGGCTGTTTCCAGAATAAAGACTCCCTGGCAGGGAGTGTGAAGGACACGTCACGCACGCAGCTCATGAGGAATGGTGGCTGGAATCAAACTCAGGCAGTCCGGGACTCTTAATCGGTGTTATACTTGATCTGATTATCGGCTAGTTGTATTTGGTACTTTTATAGCAAAAGAACCAAGGAGATTGTATGTGGCTGCTTCTAGTGGCCTTTGATAATTGTGGGAAGCGTATCATTAAAGACCAAAGAAATGATTACAGTTCTCCAAGAATAAAGGTCACTGGTACCTAAAATGTGTTGTGCAGAATACTAAGAGATGCCTTCGGGAAAGGATTCCAAGGACAGATAAGCTTTAGGAACACTCGTATTGGAAATCTGTGAGCAATCAAGCACTGAGTCAAAAAGTAAAGAAACATCAGCTTTCTGTAGTCCGGTGTTGCTTACATTTATCTGACCAATTATAATGTTCTATGGAACGCACTTTGGTAAGAAATCGAATGAAGGAAATAAAATAGAAACAGACTCATAGACAGAGAACAGACTGACAGCTGTCAGAGGGGAGGGCGGTCGGGGAGCTGAGTGAGAAAGGGGAAGGGATTGAGAAAAATAAAAACCTCAGTAGACACAGGCAATAGTATGGTGACTATAAGCAGGAATGGGAGGTGGGGAGGGAAAAGCGGGGGCTAAACGGTGATGGAAGGAGATTTGAGTTGGGGTGGTGAACTCACAGTACTGAAACCTATATAATTTTTTTAACCAATGTCATCCCAATAAATGCTATGAAAGAGAAATTCGAGTTTGTACTAAACTTTGAAAGCCAGGCCAGGAGACAGCGCAGCTGGGTGTTGAGAAGCCCAGCCATTGTCCTTCTGGGGACACCAAAGAGGGTCGCTCCGACAGGTGTCTCTGCAGATAAAGCCTGGATTTTTCTCACAAAAGTAACTTTTGGTATACTCGAGCAGTAGAGCCCTATAAAGACCGGGATGATTCTTTCCGGAAAATCCAGAGGTAGCCAATAAATCATCTCCCGGTGAACATAGAAAATTCTTTGTACTCTTTCTATGGAATATCTCACTGAATAACCTGGCTTTCCAAAGCACCAGTGGAAGTTTCCATCCATAACTTGACAAAATTACCTTGCTGGGTGGCATTCTTAATTGCCGTTAACTGAATTTTGAAGGATGTCTCCCAAAGACGGCATCTCTTGCCTCTGTGACAATTACTGTTGAATCTCTTTCAGTATTTAGATGCAAAGGCCAATCGTTTCTTGAGGCCACCCCTGCACTGTGATAAGAAAGTGTATTACCAACACACGGGAAGGTATTTCTCCCCCTTTATAACAGGTATAGAGTCTGTGTTACATGTAGTTCATCTCAACAGAAGATGAAGGTATGAACTCAAAAGGTAGAGAGCTAGTATATGGTCCCGTGTAACGCTGCTTGAGCAAGCTGATGCCTTTTCCGGCACTGAAGTGTTAAAGAGGATAAATAATACATTAACCTTGTGTGGCTTGGTGCTTAGCAAGCTCCAGTTCACAGAGCCCGTGACTAATGGGAACACCCAAGAGACTGTTGAAAAGACAGGTGAGGAGTTTAAAAGGGAAGTCTGTCTGGATTGAGGAGTAATGGTTGGCGAGGGGTGGGAAGATTAGGAGGAGGATCGGGTCCTCTAGGAGACTCTGTCCAGTGTGTGGAAGGAAGACCAAGAACCTCCCTTGAACGTGCACCCAAGCATAATTGATCACGCCCAGTTAGAAACGGTTTCCTGGTTGTGCAGTTGTGTAAACTCATCCTTTTTGTAAAAAAACTAAAGTTGACCTTTTTCTGTATCTCCAAATTCTGGGTCACCACTCTGTCTGCTAACGACAGATCATAAGTAAATCCACCTGATTCTTTTCCTCTAATTTCGTAGCATGATTTCAAAGATAGAAACAGCCTGTATTCTTAGCTTTAGTGGTGAGAACACTCCGCAGTCCTCTTACATTAATGGAAAGTTCATCACCAGGGTTAAACTGAACAATATCCCACCCACTAGTGATGTAGATCCTGGCCTGCAGGATCCGTGTGTGTTGTGGCTGCTCGTGAACAAATACACACGGACTACAGGAGTCCTGTGGAGGAAAAGGGACGGCATGGCCACTCTCTGAGAGAGGGCGGGCGAGAGGGCCAGAGAGCCAGTCCCTGCCTGGACAGGCTTTTATTGTTTCTGTGGGTACTTTACATGGAGGGTGGTCCTCATTTACCATGCACAGGCTCACTGCATGGGACCACCTCTTACAGAAAACAAAGGAAAGAATGCTAATTACTTCAAAGAGAAGGATGTTTCAGACCAAGGGGGAAAGTGGTTGAACCGGTCACACTCCATACTGGGGAGGTTTAGCACAGACTTCAGGAAGTTACAGTAAGCACTTGCTGTCTCAATTCAGGGTGAGGGAGGTTTAGCAAAAGCAAGTCTCACAGCGGCCTAGGTACAATGCAGGCCTGATTCCCCACGGGAGAACCTCTCCGTGGGCATGGTCCTGTGTGCCACTCGCTCCCCACTGGTTTTCCACGTGGAGGCTGAGCTGCATTTCCACGCCATGCAAAA
Organism: Trachops cirrhosus; assembly: GCA_028533065.1. NCBI lineage: Eukaryota > Metazoa > Chordata > Mammalia > Chiroptera > Phyllostomidae > Trachops > Trachops cirrhosus. Next base: position 54,311,090 of record CM052552.1, read on the forward strand.
TGGTTCCCTACACACTAGCAGGTGAGCTCTTCAAGGGCAAGGGACAGTGTGTCACACAGCTTCATCTCTGTAGTGCTGGCTATAGAAATACGCGTTGGTGAAATGAATGGATGAACACACTTTGGAGGTTTCCTCCTGATGGGATCTTTTGGCTGAGTTTCAGGGCTTGTTTTTATTTCTCTTGTTTCTTATGGGATCGTTCTTCCTCCACATCCCTTAATACACCTGCTTAGGGTGCCATATCATTTTCTATTCCACTGAAACCATCTAAGTTGCTTAGGTTAACCCAGACTGGAGCATTGGGGGCTTACTTTTAGGCTCTTTTTAAAATTCATCATCTGAAAATACTGAAAAGTGTTTGCACAGATAAGTCTGCAGGCAGGTACAGACCGTTTTTCTTTTATGCACATGGGTTAAACTTGACTCCCCCATCATAGGGAAGAGCATTGGGAAATTCTCGTCTTCACTGGAGAAATCAGCTTTCGTGCTATGAGAAATACAATTTTGAATCCAGAACTTAACCTTTTTCCAGAAACATATTCATTAACCCACACATCAGTCCCTTCATTTTTGTCTAGTTATAATTTCTTGATTTTCTTTTCATTTATTTTTAATTATAGTGGACATGCAATATGGTATTAGTCTCGGGCGTACAGCAGTGGTCGGACATTAATGTAGCTCAGTGAGCACTACAGTAGGTCTAGTCACCGTGTCACCATGCATAGTTACTGTGACATTGTTTATATTCCGCCTCATATGTTACATCCCTGTGGCTTATTGTCTAACTTGTAGTTTGTACCTTTGAAAAATCCCTCCCTCCCCCTCCCCCTTTCCCTCTGGCATCCATCAGTTCTCTGTTTTATTTTGTCTCTGTTTTATCTGTGCATTTGTTTTGTTCTGTAGATTTCCCATAGAAGTGGAATAATAAGGTATTTGCCTTTCTCTGTCTGACTTTTCTCACTTAGCATAATCCCTCTACAGCATCCACCTTGTCATAAATGGCAAGATTTTATTATTTCTTATTGCTGAGTAATATTCTATGACATATATATGTATCTCACATCATCTTTATCCATTCATCTATTGATGTTTACCTAGGCTGCTTACATATCTCGGCTATTATACAAAATGCTGCAGTGAACATAGGGGCACATATATCTTTTCAAATTAGTGCTTTTTTATTGTTTCAGATTAATATCTAGAAAAGTGGGGTTGCTGAGTCATATGGTAGTTTTTACGTTTTTTAAAGATTTTATTTATTTATTTTTAGAGAGGGGAACGGAAGGAGACAGAGAGAAAGATAGAAACATCTTTGTGTGAGAACAAAACAGTTGCCTCTCGCACACCCCCCAGCCGGAACCTGGCCCGCAACCCAGGCATGTGCCCCGACTGGGAGTCGAACCAGCAACCTCTCAGTTTGCAGGCTTGTGCTCAATCCACTCAGCCACACCTGCCAGGGCTATTTTTAATTTTTTGACGTATCTCCATACTGCTTTCCAAAGTGGCTGCACCAGTCTGCATTCCCACCAACAGTGCACTAGGGTTCCATATTCTCCACACGCTCACCAGCACTTGTTGTTTGTTGATTTATTAATGAGGGCCCTTCTGACAGGTGTGAGGTGATGGCTCATTGTGGTTTTCATTTGCATTCCTCTGATGGTTATTGACATTGAGTATCTTTTCATACGTCTATTGGCCATCTGTATGTCCTCTCTGGAGAAGTGTCTGTTTAGGTCCTCTGCCGTATTTTAATCGGATTGTTTGGTGTTTGTTTTTGACGTTGAGTTGCATGAGCTCTTTATATATGAGAGATAGCAACCCCTTGTCAGATGTATCATTTACAAATGGGTTCTTCACTCGGTGGGTTGCCTTTTCATTTTGTTGGTTTCCTTCACGGTGCAAAAGTTTGTAGGTTGATGGAGCCCTATTTAGTTTTGCTTTTGTTGCCTTCGCCCTAAAAGACAAATCCAAAAAAATTATTGCTAAGATCTCTGTCACAGACTTCAGTACCTCAGACAGTCTGGTGTGTCGGGGCCGGCCCCACCGCCCTGGAGTCACTTGGGTGGGGCCAAGGCCACCCGTCAGTGTGTGTCGTTGCGGAGCTGCTTGGGAGGGGATCTGCTTCGGGCCTAATGGCCGCTTGTGCAGGGTTTGGGGCCCTGCGGTGGGAGCTACAGTGCAAGCTGGGGCTGGCTGCCGCTTGCGCCAGGCTCGGGGCCATTTGGTGGGAGCTACAACGTGAGCTGAGGCCAACGGTGGCCCGTGCTGAGCTTGGGGGCGCTTGGACTAGGCTTCCATGTGTGTGGGAGGTGTGAGGCCTTTCGGGGCGAGCAGGTTGGGTGGGCCAAGTGGTGTCAGCCAGATTAACGGAGAGTGACAGACCTGCCAACCCCCTGAGCCGGGCCAGCCACGTGGAACAAAAGGAACAAAGGAACAGATGCGCCCGCCTGCGCTTCTCTCCCCAGAGAGGGTCCTCACTAATCCCTTGTCCCTCCAGCCCTCACCCTGAAGTTAGTCGATTCAGTTCCTCCCCATGTGACCCAGCCACTTCTCCACCTGCTGCCTCTGCGCTGGAACGTGGAGCGAGTGAGTGTGCGCTTGAGCCCTGTAAGAGTAATCCCTGATGGTTTCCAAAGGCACATTTCACTCGGGGCTCCTCTCTTGGCTGAGACATCGCTCCTGTTTGTGACTTACCGCTCAGTGGGTGGGGGACCCGCCTGGACTGTGGCCCTGCCCCTCCTCCCGTCTGAACACGGCTGCTTCACAGCCTCAGTTTTAGGATCCTGTTCAACTATAGTCTTCGCGTGGTTCTCAGTGGTGGTTGGTCTAAGTTCAATTGTGAAAGTTTGATGTGTCTGAGGGAGAAGGTGCGTTCAGGATCTGCCTGCTCCACCATATTGACCATGGCCCTAGAACTTATTTTTAATTTTGTGTAGGAGCTTTCTTGACATATAATTTACATACCGTGCAGTTGACCCATTTAAAGTGTCTAATTCACTGGTTATTAGGATATGCGCTGAGTCGCGCAACATTATCACAGAATGAATTTTAGAACGTTTTCCTCACCCCAGAAAGAAACCCTGCACTCATATTCAGTCACTCTCCGTTTGTCCCAAACAACCCTGCCCGGCCCTAGACGGTCACCGATAGGCTTTCTGTTCCTACACATCTGCTTATTCTGGTCATGCTATGTAAATGAATAATACGGTATGCGGTCTTCTGTAAGTGGCCTCTTTCATAGTGTTTGTTTTAAAGAACGTCTCTGCGGGAGCATGTATTAGTACTTCGTTCTTTGCATTCCTGAATGTTGTTCCATCACATGGCTAGACCACATTTTCTTAATCCATTCAGCAGTTGATGGCCATTTGCATTGTTTCCACTTATTGGCTATTACGCATAATGCTGCTGTGAACACGCGTGCGCAAGTACGGAGACTTATTGTAAAGGAGCGAGTCTGTAGTTTTTGTCGTCGTAATAGACGAGGCCGGACGATCAGACATGGCAAGCATGTACAGCGGTGTGTGCCAGGAAGTGAAAAACAGGCCATCGAGATGAATTTACTGGGAGAATGAAGGCCAAGTCCAACTACTCATGAGGGACTCAAGGCTTGGCCACACAAAGCTTATGAAATTATGATTCTCCCAGAGAGTGTTTTAGCTTTTTGCTGACCACAGACAATGGACATTTGATACTTACTGTATTTGTCTGAAAACTGAAACACACTTTAGCCAACGGTACTATTTTTCGGGACTAGACGTCCTCTTAAAACCTGTCCAATCCCAGTGTGCTTTGCAACGGTGAAGGCTAGCTACTGTCATTTTTGTCTTGAGTTTTCTTTATCTGCCTTATTTCCAGGTATAACAATAACAGTTAGGATTTTTAAATGAATTCTTCTCTTCCTGTGTTGAACTTCTGATTAATACATTTAGTCTATAGACAATGATGTGTTAGCCCCCAATCAGGAATTTGTGCAAAATATCTCAATCAGTGAAGATGAAGAAACTAAAGCTAATTGATATTATCAGATTCTGTCTCTGGGGATTCACTCAAGATAATAGATTGGTGTGTTGCTGGCATACATCTCCATACATTAACCCTGTACACTCAGTCCGAATATTTTATTATAGCAGTCATTTACACACCTACTCTGATGATTTTGCATGCCCAGAGGATTCTGTCAAATCTCAGGAACTCTCACCCTAGTAGTCTTAAGTCAGTGATTTCATTTTGTACAGAGGATGGGAAATACTGTGATTTCCAAATTCAAGAGTATCTCTAATAATGGCTAGAGGGCTATAACTCATATATATATACACAGAGAACAAATATTGAATGGAATCCCTTTCTGAACACTATGTATTTTCTGCCAAGCTCAGTAAGTCTTAGTAGATGGCTTTTATTTAAGTGCTTTCTTTTTTTTATATAGATATTTATTTTTAGAAAGGGGGGAAGCGAGGGAGAAAGGGAGAGAAACATCAATGTGTGGTTGCCTCCCACACGCCCCCTACTGGGGACCTGGCCCACAACACAGGCATGTGCCCTGACTGGGAATTGAACCGGTGACCCTCTGGTTCACAGGCCGGCGCTCAATCCACTGAGCCACACCAGCCATGGCTAAGTGCTTTCTTTTAACAGGAAACTTTCAGCACACCTGAGTTTCCAAATCTAAAAAGTTCAGAATATATAGAGAAAGAAGTAACAACAATAACAATAATAATAACCAACGTTTATGGAATACGTAGAAGGGGCTGGGCACGATCTAAGAAAGCTGTACCTATGGAGTACAAACCGCACTGGCTCACGCATCCTCCAATGGGGTGAGAGCACTTCAGTGCGTTCCCCAGCCTCAGAGAGCCGCAGAGCCTGACTGTGACTCGGGGTCTCTCTGGGTGCAAAACCATGCTCTGCAACCCTCTTCCAAGTCCCTCCTCAGCCGGGGGTGGTGCAAGGCATGCAAAACTATCTTCTTTTTCCTTTCGTGCTTCCACGTCTCTTTTTAAATGCAGATATCACTGGAAGAAATGGCACATTATTTCACAGTCCCAGTAAGATTTAAAAGACTACTATATAACACCTTTATACTGAGCAAATTTCAGTAGGAAGGGGGTTGGAATTAGGAGCCCTGAATGCAGGCAAGGGGGACAGTGTTGAGAAAACGATTGGAAGTGAGAGCCTGGGGGAGCCCTGTTTACTTTTTTGCTAAAGGCGGCCTGGAAATCCGTGACTGTAGCTTTCACCCTGTGAGCCTCGCCTGAGTAACACTGGTAATGCCAAGGCGCATTCATGTCTGTTCCCAAATAGTTGAAGGGTGTTTTCAGCTTTGCGTTTGATACCATTTTGCAGGGTAGCTGAAATATTTGTATTACAATCGAAAAGGCTCTGTGCCATTCCCAGTTTTGAAACTACATCGCGCTTGCAAAATTTGTCTTTATCCTTTTTATTTTAGACATTGCTAATTTGCTAGACTTACAGTTGCTGTGATAATGCTCTGTGATTTACTACATTTGCTTGTGTCCAGATTGGTGGATATGATTTAGCTGCTTTTAATATTGTATGAGGGTAAAACTAGAGAATAGTTGTTCCTGCTTTCTGAAGTAGACGCTGTGGGTGCCCGTGCTTTGGTGCACACCGTCATGGATAATACTGTTTAAAAGGCATTCATCAGTGGAAAGTGACCTTGGGTTCTTCAAAATACCATTATGTAACTAGATAATTACACATAGTAGGAAAGTTGCATCTAAGCAGTCGACAACATACTTTGAAAACACTTGGTCTCTGTAAATGAATAGGAATTACACCAAGGTTGTCCTAATTCTTTTTATCATAACTAACATGTAGCTAGCTAGTAGGGATTGCTGGGAGGGCCAAGAGAGTTCATGTTTTCAGCAGGTAGAGGTTAGGGCAATTTGATTCATCTCTTCTATCCATTACTTGGTTAGGAAAATTTCTATTTGGCTAGAATTTTTTTTAATATAATTTTGTATCTGGCTCTAGCTGGTGTGACTTAGTGGAGTGAGTGCTGGCCTGTGAAGCAAAGGGTCGCAGGTTCGATTCCCAGTCAGGGCACATGCCTGGGTTGCAGGCCAGGTCCCCAGTTGGGGGCGCACAAGAGGCAACCACACACTGATGTTTCATATCTTTAATTTTGTATCTGGACAACCACATTTATACACTTGATGGCACAAACTTTTAATCAGATACATCTACAGAGGTGGAGAATGGAGGGCTTTTTTTTTTTAAGCTCTGTGGAGAATAAGAAATTAATAATGGATGGGAGCCTTTTTTTTAGGCTGACTAGCTGCAGGAAGAAATTGTGACAGAGCCATGTGCTGTGAATTTGAATTAGTGTTCTTTGGGGAGCTACCAGAGAAATGTAATTTACAACCTCATCAAGAACGTAAATAGATTCTCTGCGGAGCCGTGGTCTGATCGCTGACATATATTCATCTGTGTTGAAATGACTCCATTTACATTCTAATAATTAGAGAATCAGTTGGGGTGAGATGTACATGTAGAACTTCAGGACAGCAAAATATATATCGGTAACAACATAAACTGATAGCCAGCTAATAAGATGAGTAAAATGTGGACTTGTGGTTAAGCTTGCAAGCAGCTCACTTTGGAACAGCGGTAAGTATCTCATTGATCCTTTATGGGCATGATCTCCCGTGCTTTATAAATACCGCATCCAAAACAGCCTAGCATTAGGATGTACCGTTAAAGGTATTGGCATACGTGTTTGAAATACGAGCAAACGATTTAATTTATGAGGGTTAAATGACAGTTTCCCGGCCCCTAACAAAAAGAGGCCCCGGCACGACTCTGCCAACCATGACCACATTTATTAAGCAACTTTCAGTAAAGTTTTCTCTCATCCAACCCCTTGAACAGCAATTGTTCTTGATAATCTTTGTGAACATTCATAAATACCTGTAAAAGAGATTTTAGACTCAAATCAAAGAACTTTGTATTTCCCTTGGTTTCTAGCCAAGATACCTCTTTTGAGCTATTTCTGACTTTTCAGACTTCTGGCATGACAGCTTCAGGGGGAAAAACGAGCCCCCCGAAATCAAGTTTGTTACTGAGTGAGTGCACTAGGAGGTTTGGGTATGTCACATTTGTTTAAGAGAAAGGTACTTGTTTGGCTCATTTGATCCTGTCCTGGTGAATTTAGGTTTGAATGGATACTGAGAGAATACCGATCACACACTTACGAAATCAACACGTCCTGTTAGGCCTCTGATTAAGATCACGTTAGCGCTTGGCATCTTCGTTGGCTCCTACCAGTTATCCAGTGGTAGATAATACGGGGAGTGAAACAAACCTGAAAAGACGTAGCTTGGCTTTAAAATAAGACGAACGTCTCTGTGGACCAGAAATTGGGTGGGGGAGGGGGCGATGCAGGGCGCAGGAGCAGTGTGTGAGGCAGGGCGAGCTTTCAGCCCCTGACAAGGTGGGGGCCCAGAGCCAGGCATTTGAAATCAGGGCCCCACAAAAGCACACCTGGAGAGACACGTGCAGAGGCATACTTACCCTTGAAAGGAAACTGGAAAAAAGAACAATCTGGACTGCTGCGGGGCACTCCAGATCGTAGGCAGCCAGGGACCTCCTGTGTAGAGCCGGGGGAAGAGGTGAGGAGTGCGGTGTGGAAGGAGAGCGTCAGAGCCTTAATGCCAGGACGTGAACCACGCCCCCTGGTGATGAAACTCACAATAAGTGCGCACATACCGTTCAGCGTGGCTCTGCAGACGACCAGCACGGGCTCTAGCTGTCCCAGGCTAGAGGCGTCTGAGTGGCCGGTGGCAAGCACCACAGAACCACTTGGTGGAGAGAGGTGGGTTCAGCGGGAGAGAGAAATGCACACGCTCCATCCCTTTCAAAATGTGGCCCAAACCAAAGTCCAAAGCACACTGAGAGGTGACAGAGTCCCTCCACACTGACCATCAAAAGATGTAAGCCTAGATGTGAGTGAAATGGTAAAACGGCGCGACAAGAATTGCATGTAAGTATATTAGGGATGTTTGAAGGCATAAATAAGGAAACAACATTTATTTAAAAATAACAAGAA
>CM052552.1:54319257-54329442 GCA_028533065.1 Trachops cirrhosus
TTACGAAACTCAATCGACAGAAGACATTCTAGAGTGGACCCGGTCACAGAAGGTAAGGGAACTAAAAGATGCCCCTGACGCCCTTCTCATACACAGCACCAGGAGGAGAAGATAAGAAATATAAACGAGCAGTTACAACCGGAAATTGACCACAAGGCTCTAAAATACACCTGACAGAAATTTCCGAAGAAGAGAATGGAGGAAATGGCAGAGAAGCAACGTTTGAGGCTGTAACAGCTGAAAATCTTCCCGAGCTGAAGAAGGATGTGAGTTTTTAAGGAAATGGTCTCCCGAGAGAAATTTCGAACATCTGGGAAGCCAAGAAAGCTCTACTTAGGAGCAATTGGTATTCTTTACAGCTCAGCTTTGGGAAGCCCTGGCTGATTCAAATGACCTTTTCTGCTGTTCACTGGAACACATAAAAACAGAATTGTGACGTGTTGTATATACTAAACCATGTCATCTGAACAAAGGCACTTAGAAATAACTCATTAAAAGACAGATCCATAGACAAGTAGGCGCAGGGGACCAAGATAGCGAGGAAGACTTCTCTAGAAAATGTCAGTACCTTTGCGAAAAGTAGATGGCAAGACAGTAATCGTTTGTTTTTAGACGTGGACTTCCGGATGGTATCACGGTGTTTTCAAAAAGAACATTGCACGTGACGCGATATAGGAGAAAGAAGAATCCTGTATAGGACACTACATAAAAAGGTGTTATCAGTTGGGACATTTCAACCACGGTGAACTTCTTGCAAGTTGAAATTCACCACAAGGAGGCAAAAAACAGAAGATCATTCCTGTCAAGTGAAACCTTGGGAACATTGGCTACTGCTTCAGGTTCACAGAAACACTTAGATGATTGTCATTAAGTGGCCAGAGACTGGATTTCATTCATGTGGACGACTCCATGCCTTGTTTCGCACCCAGAGGACCGGCAGACGGAATCTGGCTGAGGGTAAACGCATGTCGATAAATCCCTACTGATCACCGCTCTGTCAAAGCAGATTGCTATGAAACTAACTACTCGCACAACTGTCCTTGAAGGTTGAGAGCCGGTGGGGTTTCGAGCAAGACAGACAGGGAGTTATATTCCTGTAGATGAAAAAGATCCCATATTGATTTCCGGCATGACTTGAAACAAATTCGTAGAAAACTTGTAACGTTAGGTACAGGGTAGAGCTCCTTCAAAAAATAAATAGACTGGGTTTTCTTGCTTTCTTTCTTCTTTAATGTGGAGTTCCAGCATTTTGAAACTGAGCATTTTGGAAGACATGCCATTCCCTGTCCCAGATGTTGAACAACAGGAGATATTTTCCTAAATAGGAAACCCGATCACGAGATTATCTTTCTTTCTCCAGCTGAACAATGAGAAAACCCCGCTTGCCTCACTCGCATCTCGTGTCTTTTCTCATGGATATACATCATAGGTAGGAAGTTTTTTCACCTGATAAAACATCACCCATGAACAACAGAAAGCCGTCACCTTCTTTTGGTCTTTACTGGAACTGGCAGAAAGATGTGAAAGAGATCTAATCAGTCACCAGATATCAAATAGCGTGTGTCCTCCCCGGGAATTGTATTCCCAGCCATTCCAAAGCAAGGAGGAAATGCGTGACCCCAAATGTATTTTATTAAAACGCATAAAAAATGATTTAGGCATTGAACCTGAAAAGCTGGAGAAAAAGGCACAGTAAATTTCACATTATTAATGGACGTGCAATGAGCCTGGAAGACGTGAAGATCTTCGCCACGTTGCAGGCTGTGAGGGCTCCAAAATGTGAAGTCGGTTTCTTCCCAGTTTAATCGATAAGCTCAGTGTAATTCAAACCCCAAACTTCACCAAGAATTTTCATCTGAACAGGTGACACTAAAATCACAGGGGAGGGCCTACCAGACTCCTGCTGCTTTAGAGCAGTGGTGTGTGACATTTGCACAGGGAGGGGACATACAAAGAAACCAGGGGAAGAGAACAGAGAGCTCAGAAGCACACTTGTGTATTCATGTTGATTCTGGACGTGTTACTGATTAGAAATCCCTGGGGGGGAAGGACTACACAGTGAATGGGGCTGGCTTACTAAGTTACCTGTGGGGGAAGTCACAGTAGACCGTATGTGGACACCAAGCGCAACGGATTCTGGGTAAAGTCATAAATGTGAAGAGCAACATTCTCCACTGTAAAAATGTAAGGGTGAGGAAGATTTCCTTAAGCAGAACGTAAAAAGCAGAAAACATGCAGGAATATGTTGAAATTTAATTTTTTGTACAACAGGACACCATGGACAGGTTAAAGAGAAGCTACACAGAGACATGGGTAGGAGATGGTATTTGTTGTGCCCGTAGCCGGCAAAGGAACAAGCATCCGCCATATATCCAGGACTTTAATAAGAAAAAGACCATCCGGGGGGAGGTGGCTAAATGAAACATAAAAAGCCAATTAACACACCTCACCAATAATTAGCATATGCAAATTAAAGTGCACCCATCAGATTAGCCAATACTTAAATGTTCAGTAACCCCCAGTATTTGAGGCAGATGTGGGTGAATGGGAAACGTCGTTAGCCATTTGGTAATATGCAGCAATGTTAGTGTTGCTGGAACGCAGAAATTCCACGTCTAGGTATGTTCTATGAAGAATCTCTTAAACAGGTACCCAAGGAGACAGGTAGAAGGAAGGTCGTTGCATCATTGTTTGTAACTGTGAAAAGTTGGAAACTTATGTCCATTGACGAGAGACTGTTGTTGGCACATTCAAGCAGCAGTGTAATACCTTACAGCACTTAAAATCGTGAACTGTTATGTGTCAACGTGGCTACCTCTCCAAAATGATGTCGAAGGCAAAAAGCAACTCTTAGAATGGTATGTACCTTCTTAAACATTAAGTTCTTAAACGTAAAGTTTAAGAACGTGAAAAATAATGCTGTTGGATTGAATTCCATGAAGTGACCATTTTTGTAGGTAAAAAAAAAAAAAAAAAAAGCAGCCGAATGGCAGCATCTTTATTAAGTTCCTCCTGATATTCGTGGATACGCTCGTGGTAATGACGGACTCGGGATGCAGGATGGGGGCGATGGTGAGGAGGGGCTGGCAGGCTGTTGAGCAGGGCATGCGGGGGGCGCTTCACCTTTAACCGTCATATTTTATTTCTTCAAAAACCTTTTTGAAGAAAATATGGCACGTGGCACATGTATGAAGGCGCTGTGCTGGGTACACGGGTACACTCTCACCATGTTCTTTACACATTGCCGCTGAAAAGGTTTGATGAGTTTTAAAAGCAAACCCCGAAGGGTTGAAAGAGGTATGAAAATTGTGATCTCGCGACATTCTAAAGAAGTATTTACAAAAGGCTGAAATCCTTTGCTGCTGACTTGTCCGAACAGAGCACTCATAAGGCCTTTAGCATAAAATAAGAGGTTGAAAAGCATCTCCCCTCGCACACCGGGCAGACGCTTCCGATGTTACGTTGGTTTCTGTAGCATCGCTAAGACCGTCATCCTAAAATCCATTCATGGAGTGCCTCTCTTTTGCTTGCTCTTGTGTTTGCTGGTGGTCAGGTGCACCGCTCGGCCATTTTATAGGAAATCTGGTGATGATGTTCAACTTACTTTCTTTTTTTTTTTCCTTTTTTTTTTTTTTACTCCCTCGATGCCAACAGAAATCTGCAAGCGGAATATGATCGTCTGAAGCAGCAGCACGAACACAAAGGCCTGTCCCCACTGCCGTCTCCTCCTGAAATGATGCCCACCTCTCCTCAGAGTCCCCGGGATGCTGAGCTCATCGCTGAGGCCAAGCTGCTGCGCCAGCACAAGGGCCGCCTGGAGGCCAGGATGCAAATCCTGGAAGACCACAACAAACAGCTGGAGTCCCAGTTACACAGGCTAAGGCAGCTGCTGGAGCAAGTGAGGCCCCCACCCCTCCAACTTGGCACAGTCACAAAAATTTGCTTGACCCTCTTCAACAAAACTAAAAAAAAAACCACAGAACTCCTTTTTCATTTTTTTTTAATGTACTCGTTGATTTTTAGGGTGGGAGAGGGAGAGAGAAACATCAATTTGTTGTTCCACTTACTGATGCACTCATTGGTTGATTCTTGTCTGTGCCCAGACTGGGGATCGAACCCGCAACCTTGATGTATCGGGGCGATGCTCTAACCAGCTGAGCTACCTGACCAGGGTCAGAACTCCTTTTTTAGAAATGCAGCAATCATCGATTTGTCGAGTACCTAGTATGTGTCTAGCAAAGTGCTGGGTATCGAGGGATACGAGGAGAAAAAACTAGTGTGCTGATTCATATTTGTTCAAGATTGTTGCCTGCAAACATGTTTTTTGTTTGACTGATTTGAAATCCATCTTCAAAAAAAAATACCTAAAGGTTTCCACTCGTTTTCTAAAAGTGAAACTTTTACCTCTTGAAATGGAACTCCCTTTTTAGCAATTAGCATTATTTTCTTTTTTAAGATTTTATTTATTTATTTTTAGAGAGGGAAAGGGAGGGAGAAGGAGAGAGAGAGAAACATCAATGTGTGGTTGCCTCTTGCAACCCAGGCATGTACCCTGACTGGGAATCGAACCTGCGATGCTTTGATTCGCAGCCTGCGCTCAATCCACTGAGCTATGCCAGCCAGGGCTTCAACTAGCATTATTTTCTGATATACCTTTGGGTTTTTGCCTAAGTTTTCTAAAAGATAATTTTTTAAGTCTCCATTGAAAACCTAGTAAGATGCTACATCGCAGCAGACCCTACCTGCACGTGGTCCTGCTTTCTGGGAATGTTACATTTTGGGATGTTCTCTCCCTCTTGCCACGTAATACTGCACAAAATACGAGTTCTCCACTACATTTCCGTGCTCCCGCGTGGTTTCACCATTTTCATGTGACCTCCGACACCAGGGGTGTTAAACTCATTTTCACATCAGCCTCATGGTTGCCTTCCGAGGGCCGAGTGTCATTTCAGCTCCTTGCGTCTAGTTAGGGAGTAGTTACGTTTATACAGTCCTAAAATTACATTCAAAATGAAAATAAGTTTGACACCCCTGTCCTAAATAAATCTAGTTACTTAGTCTAATGACTCTGTATGCCTTGTTGCACTGTGGCTGTAATTTCCTCAGACGTGTCAGGGGGCACAGTTCAGATACAAAGACAATATCCAAGGATCCCGTCGACAGTGAAATTTCCCAGCGGGAAGCACCTTTCCCAGAGTGGGAAACATCACACTTTGAGTCCCGAACGTCTATAATGCTTTCATAGTTATGGGTCTGAGTGTTCACTGTGAAAAGTAACTCTGTTTTCTTCTTGGATGACTTAGCCCCAAGCAGAGGCCAAGGTGAACGGCACAACGGTCTCCTCCCCTTCGACCTCTCTCCAGAGGTCGGACAGCAGTCAGCCTATGCTGCTCCGCGTGGTTGGCAGTCAGACTTCAGAATCCATGGGTGAGTGAATCTCTCCGCTACTCCTGCATGTTATGTCCTAAGGTCTGGAAGGGGTGGACTGTTTGCTGGGAGGTTCAAATCATTAGCTACTTTATCTAATACCTTTTTTGGATGAGGCATTATTATGAATGCCTTAGGGGTACGAAGATGAGTGACATACTCCTAACCGCCCCCCAAAGGGCCACCCATTCAGTTATGTGGAACAAGGCAGGGTGGTATTCAAGTTGCGTTCATTCTGGAGACCCGAGTTGGCTTTGTGATGAGTTGATAGCTGTGAGGGGTTCCAGAGGATGGAGAAGAAGCCAAGTGTACCTGGAGGACACAATAGCGTAACCGAACACGTAGAGATGAAGACGTTGGGCCAAGGGCAAGAAAGAGCCCATAGTTAGTGAAAAGACAGGGTCCAAGCAGGAGGTGGCAACATCAGGCTGCACAGGAAGGTCGCGGTCACAGTATAGTGACGTGAATGTTGTTGGGCAGAGGCGTCGGACTCATTTTGGTGAACGTCCGGGGGCCATGGAAAACCCTAAACCAGGTCAGAAATGTTTTATAAGATGTATTATGGCAGCTGTGTCTGCCCAAAGTAAAACCACCATAGGAGGAAAGACCAGGTAGGAAAAGACCAGTTGTGGGAGTTCTGGGGGCTTAGGCTTGAGAGAGGTCGGCGACAGCATGGGAGGAGATGACTGTGAGACTATTATGTGAAAAATGGAGTCCCCGGACCCAGAGGACCGACTAGAAAATGCGAGGAGAGGAAACGAGGGGAGAGGGTTGGGTCTGACTGTGGACACATTGTGTTTGAGGAAGTGGCAGGTCTAAGTCACGCCCGGAAAGAAGTTAAAATACAGGTCTGGAACCAGTGTACAGGCGCAGGCCGGAGAGCTGTGAGAACGAGCTGCATGTCGAGAGGTGAAGGGTGTGAGAGGAGACGCAGATAACGAAGGTGCCGGGGTGCAGTGCCTTGGGGAAGACCTCGATGTGGGTGACAGGCAGCGAAGGAGTAGGGAGCAAGCCTGGGTTCGAGGAAGATGCGGGCAACGGGTCGAGCGCCGAAAGGCCTCGAGGGAAGTGAAAAGGAATCGCAATTCACCCGATCGCTGTGACTGCATTAGCTACTGGTGAAAAGGCATTTTCAGCCAAGAGAAAAGAAATTGGAGGATTTCTGTCTTTTCACTGCAGTAAAAGACCTGGTAATCTTGCAAATGAGTGAGGCTTGGGGAAAGTAGAAGCGTTTGGAACATGACCAAGTAACAGTGAAGGCTGAGGGAAAAGAGGAATTTGTTGAGGGGATGGTCCACGGGGTCTCGTGTCATTCTTCACTGGCGTTCTATGCCTAGGACTCTGGGCTAAGGAAACTGGAGCTCGCAAAGCGTACGTGGTAAAAGACGGTCAAAACAAGTAAAGCATTTTGCAGTGGTGATGAATCCACTGCTCAGATGGCATGACACGGGTCAACAGCCATTGGCTTACTGGTTATTCCTGCCGTGCTAGGCTAGACGGTGCGGGTTTTATGAAGGTCGCAGATACTTACTTGGTCCGTTCTGTGTTTCTCCTCCTGGAAGGCCGGGCCCCAGGAGTCAGCCCCAGGCTCTATTTCCTATTCCCTGGGCCCCAAACTGGTCAGACCTGACCTCCCCTCACAGAAAGGCAAAGTACCTTAACAAAATTGATGGGGCAAAAAGGGCCAAGGGTGTGAGTGAGTTATACGGTAGAGATTAGGGGCCACAGCCCAGAAAATTCAAAAGTTGAGCATCGTGGCTGCCCTGGCTGGTGTGGTTCAGTGGATGAGTGCTGGCCTGTGAACCAAAGGGTCATTGGTTCGATTCCCAGTCAGGGCACATGCCTGGGTTGCAGACCAGATCCCCAGTTGGGGGTACGTGTGAGGCAACCACACACTGATGTTTCTCTCCCTCCCTTCCCCCTCTCTCAAATTTTAAAAAAATTTTTAAAAAGCTGGGTATTGTGGGAGTAAACTCCTACTTCCAAGCGATGCCCACATCTAAGGGGTAGCCTCCCAGTGAGCCGCTAAAGACTGGACGTGGAGATGAGTGAGGGGTGTGGTGGTGAGGCCCATAGGCATCACCAAAGACCGGGGAAAGCAGATGAGGGCACCGAGGAGAGGGGTGTGTCTGAGGAGGAAGAGAAGCAAACCTGATGAACTTCGAGAACCCCCTTCTGTGGCCCAGAGGCACATCCTCCACGGAAATCACAACTGATAGGAAAGCCAGGTCTCATGTCTTTCGTGAAAGTAAGGAAAATGTTTGACGCTTTCCCACACCTTGGAAATTTAGGTCGATCTCCGCATCAGAGTCTCTGTCTCCAAATGGGATCTGAATAGAGCTAATGGACTACAGTCGGGACTGCAAAAGGTCACAGAGTGTGTGACAAAAATATCATATGCCTTTGAAAAGTCTATAAATTCCAAAAACAAGTGCGGTTTAGTGCCACTGTTGTTATTTCCTACTGCGCGGTGGGGGTGGGGGGGGCAGTTCCCCTTGTTTTGAAGTAAGCACAGCCTGTGAAACAGTCGCATATTTTCGCGGTGAGATGCAGGGCCCTGGGTGCTCAGAAGCATTAATTATTTCGGCCTGTCAACACTGGCAAAGAGGCAGTGTGCCCGTGAAAGTGCCCCCAGGAAAGTACATATAAGCCTGCGGCCCTGATGATTTGTGGAGCTGAGAGGATGGCGGCAGAACTGAATACAAGGACGAAAGTGCTATATTGCAGGGGGTGAGATGGGCGGAGAGATAACTTGCCGATGTAAAATAGATAGGCTCTGTGGTTAAGTTTGTTCTCTGAAAGAAAAGACTAAATCCAAAGGAGATTTTTTAATTGTATAAGCCGACCTCATTTAAGAAGGAAAAAACCCAGCCATCTGCTGGAAGGATGCATGCAGGTATTTAAATAAATGCAGTGCGGCCCGGGGAGGCTCAGTGGGTTGGGCGTTGTCCTGCAAAATGAAAGGTCATGGGTTCGATGCCCGGCCAGCGCACATGCCTAGCTCCGGGTTTGCTGCCCAATCGGAGTGCGTACAGAAGGCAACCAAGAGATGTCTCCCTCCCAATCTTTCTTCCCTCCCTTCCCCTCTAAAATAAAAAAAGAAATAAATAAAATTAGATAAATGAATCCATGCAATGGGTAGCCTCATGCTTTGAAGGTGTGTGTGTGTGATACAGCTGGGATTTGCTGAATTCTGGACAGACGGTTGCATTCTTTAAATACACAACCCTAGTGACCGTTTAAAGTGAAGTGCGGGTGAGTTCATAGGAGATGATCCATCTAATAATGAGTGCAGTGCTCCCTCAAACCATGAAATACTTATCTCTGGTTAGCGAAGCTTCCATTCATTGGAGAAGACAGGCAAAGACATGAATGAACAGTTACGTTCTCTTGGCTTTGCTGAGCTACACACACGCCACCCGTGACTTCCAGACGACTCCTTATAGTGACTCCTTAGCTTCTGATTTAGAACAATTTCAAACTTACGGCAGAACTGCAGTTAATTCAACATTTTGCCACATTCGCTTTATCTACAGTCACATCCACTTACACATAGCTATATGTTAACATCTCTGTAAATACTATATATATTTATATTTATGTACATATTTATTTTTATGTGCATAGATGATTTGTTTTTCATGTCACTCACCTATGTAGTGATTGTGCTTCATACATAATGACACTTCCCCTAAGTCCTTCAATGTTGTCTCTTCCAAAGGTGAGATACTCTCCTGCATAACTACAATAGAATGATCACACTCAGGAAATTCAACACTATACAATACTGTCATGTAATATGTAACTGAAATTCAAGTAGCCCCACTTCTTCCAATAAAGCTACGTACAGCTTTTGGCTTTTTTCATCCAGGAAACAGTCAGGGGTCCTGCTGTGCACTTGGTCACCACGTCCTTCAGTTGGCTTTAGTGTAGAACGCGCCCCAGCCTCCCTCCATTTTTCCTGCCATTGTAGAACATTTCAGAAGCGGACAGGCCAGCTGTTCTGTAGTGTGTCCCTCAGTTTGCATTTGCCTGCTTGTTTACTCGTGATTGCCGTCAAGTTACATATTCTGTGGCCGGTTACCACACAGGCGATGCTGTGTGTTTCTCAGGGCGTCCCCTGAGGGCTTTCCCGCCATTCTCTCTCCGTCCCTTTCTCGCTGCCTGAGCTCCGGCCACGTTGATCACCGAAAGCCCGTATCGCCACACCTCTCTCCTGAGTGTCTTCTGGATCAAAATAGAACCTGGTTCACCGAACTCCTGGCCAGTCTCCAGAACAATTTTCCAAACTTCACAAAGGCGGTCATTTTCTACACTTTCTTCCTTTACCGACCTTTTTACTTTCTAGCTTCCTTCAAATGTAATTGATATACAAAAAAATTGCATACACTTAATTTATGCATCTGGATGATCCTGGACATATGTATGTACCCCATGATATGATCACCACAACTATCCATCACCTCTAAAACCACCCCTTTTCTACTTTCTTAAGATTTTTTTTGAGAGAGAGGGGGAGAGAGAAAGAGAAGGAAAGAAACATCGATCTTCCCCTCTCCTGGGCCCTTAACTGGGGACCTGGCCTGCAACGCAGTCATGTATCCTGACTGGGAATTGAACCAGTGACCCTTTGGTTTGCAGGCTAGCACGCAACTCACCAAACCACACAGAGCAAGGGCCCTGTCCTCACTTTCTTTAGCCAATATAACCATCAATTCACTCATCAAGGCCAGTCTCTTTTACCTTTCTTTTTTTTTT
>CM052552.1:54329942-54348630 GCA_028533065.1 Trachops cirrhosus
AGGGTCCACCAGCCACCGCTGCTTGTGCGCCCAGGGTCTGCTAGGTCTGCTGGTCACCACCCCCTGGCTGGGGCCCACCAGCCACTGCTGATTGTGCACCCAGGGTCTGCCTGCTGCAGACTTGCGCGCCGCCCCGGGTGCTCAGCTCTCCGCTCCGCGTCCCTCACCCGGCCGGACTCTGCCCCTCCTACCGGTCTGGGTGAAAGTGTCTATTTTTAAATCTTTGGTTGTCCGACTTCCATAAACTTCAATTTTCTGTCAGTTCTGGTTGTTATTTTGTTTCTATATCTTTGTTGTCCCTATCTTGGTTGTGCGAGGAGGCACAGTGCGTCTACCTATGCCTCCATCTTGGCCGGAAGTCTCTTTTACCTTTCTTAAAAAGAGAAAAGCTCACTGTTTCTCTCCCTCTCTTTCTCCCTCCTGTCCCCGCTAAAATCAATATGGATGCCCTCGGGGGCAGGGGGGAGTAATGATGATGATGATGATGATAAATTTTTTTTAAAAAGCAAAACTCTTCAGTTCAGCTGCTTCTGCCCAAATTCAGCCTTCATCAGATGATCAGCTGAACAGACAATATGAGTACTCTCCTAACTGGTTTCTCTGTTTTCCATCTCCCTCCCTTTCCAAGCCCTCTTCTAGATGTTTTCAGTTACTCTCCTAACATTCAGATTGCATATTCTTCTTCTCCTTAAATATGTTTGTGACTCCTGTTTGCTTACAGAGTCAAGTTCACACTCCTTAGCCTGGTATTAAAATCCACCTTCCTCTCCAACCCAATGTGTGACTGCCTCCTAACGTGACCACAGAAACCCCACATGGCCAAAGCAATATTGAGAAGATCAAAGCTGGAGGCATCGTGCTTCCCACTTTCAAACTATATTACAAAGCCATAGTAAACACTATGGTATTAGCATAAAAACAGACCCATTGATCAAACACAACGGAGTAGAGCCCAGAAATAAATCCGTGCGTGTATAGTCCATTCGCCCACAGCACAGGAGCCAACTACATACGGTGGGAAAAGGAGAGTCTCGCCGGTCAGCGATGTTGGGAACACTAGCCATCCACATGCAAAACAAGGAAAGTAGACCACTATCTTGCACCATACAGAAAAACCAACTCAAAATGGATTCAAGGCTTGAACATGAGGCCTGAAACCATAAAGCCCGTGGGAGACATCACGGGCAGTGAGCTCCTTGATTGCAGCCTTGGTGGTGAGTTTTTGGAGTTGACGTCAAAAGCCAAGGCAACAAAAGCAAAAGGAAGTGGGACTGCATCAGACGGAAAGCTCTGCGCGGCAAAGGAGACTGGCGACAAAATGGAAAGGCAACCTACGGAATGGGAGAAAATATTTACAAATCATATATCTAATAAGGGGTGCATTCAAAATATATGAAGAACTCATCATAACTCAACAGAAAAGAAGTGATTGCAAAATAAGCAGGAACTCTGAATAGGCATTTTCCCAGAGAAGCAGTACAGATGGCCAGCAGGTCCATGAAAAGGTGCTTAACATCACTGCTCACCAGGGAAATGCAAATCACAACCGCAATGAGATGCAAGAATATTAGCTACTAATTTTAATATCTTTCATCACCACTCAGCAGTGACCAGCTAATGATCAGGGTCACGTTGTATACCATAATCAAAGAACTTAGGCACAGCATTTCCATGTGAGATGGAAACCATCTACCCCAAATACAGTTTTTAAAAGTAGTTGAGACTAATGTCAGGCACTGGATAAACCTTGTTTTTTCCTTTTGAAAAACTGGAGAAAGGCAGGAAAGACCTAAGTCATGAGGCAGTCACACATCAAGTTGGAAACTGGTTACAAACATTGTAATTCTAGTAGTCCAAAGACCACTGACAGGCATATTTGTTCATACACACCCTCCCTTTTAAGGGAAGATAATTTGCTAGTGCATAGTTCCCTTTCATACAAAGAGGACATAGTGTGCTCAGATGTAGGCGATACTGGACTAAGGTTTCTCGTGTCTCCTTCACAGGCTGTCTAGGTTCCGGCTCAGGTCACTTTTTAACCAAGTAGGAAAGTCGTCATTTGAATTGAGAAGAGAGAAGTGAGTCAGATGGGATATTGTCCTTTCAAGAAAGCCTAAAATCATGCTGAGTTTCAGAAGACTTTAAAAAATAACTTGCCCAGCCCTGGCTGGGTGGCAGGTTCGATTCCCAGTCAGGGCACATACAGGAGGCAACCAATCGATGTTTCTGTGTCTGTCTGTCTGTCTCTCTCCTTTCCCCATCTGAAATCACAAACATGCATATCCATATCTCGCCCATAGTAAACTATCCTTTTTAACTTCGCAGACTGAACTTAAGTCATTTCACTTCTTTTTCCTTCACTTACACTTTAACTTTGATGGTGTCTTCCCTGATTTTGAAATATTCATTTCAAAAATGTCTCAGTCATTTGTGGGGACCAACTTCAGACGAGCCATGACAGCTAATGATCCAAAAAGGATATTTACGAGTGTTGGTGGGAATCCCCTTAGAGCCGAGTCAAATGGAACTGTCGATGCTAAGGAATCGCCACTGACTAGCTTTGAAGTCCCTGGACCATCAGCAGCGTGCTATCTGCGCGGGCCCTGCGCGGGCCTTCGCTGTTCCCTCGATCTGATGTGTTCTTCCCTCGGCTGTCTACATGGTTCGCATCCTCACGTCCTTAAGGTGTTTGCTCAACGGCACCTTGTCCATGGGGGCTTCTAACACTCCCCTTTCTTTTTTTTAAGATTTTATTTCTTTATTATTTATTGATTAGGGGAAGGGAAGGAGAAAGAGAGGGAGAGAAACATCAATGTGTGGCTGCCTCTCACACGCCCCCTACTGGGGACCTGGCCCGCAACCCAGGCATGTGCCCTGACTGGGAATCGAACCAGTGACCCTTTGGTTCCCAGGTCTGCCGTGCTCAGTCCACTGAGCTACACCAGCCAGGGCTGACTCCCCTTTCTGAAGGCTCTTCCTCACTGACCCTCTCTTCCGTTACCATCGCCTGACGTACATATATAACTGACTTGTGTATTTAACCGGTGTGCCAGCCTAACAGTGTGAGTTCCATGGAAACGGGCCTCTGGGGTTGTCTATTGCTATAACCTGAGCACTTGGAACACAGCCTGGCATAGGGTTGGGTTTTAATAAATATCTGAATAAGTAAACTAATCTTCCTGTTGTTAAATTGTGGTAAATTCTTTTAGGCAATGAAAATCTAGCTCTTTTAACTTTTCCACTATATTGTGATGCAGAAAACATTAGGGATTAAGGATTTTTAGTGAGTTGATTGACCTCTACTCATGCATATATGTGACAAATCTCATTTTGAATCTTAAAAGGAGATTAGTTAAACCCAAAGGATTTTTCTTTTTACTTACTGAGACAATAAGAACACAAGATTATACTGTATTTGTGCATGTACTACCTAAGGTATAATAGGCACTCAAAAATGTTTGAATGGGCACATTCATCACTGCCATGAAAGTTTTCCATTCAACAGATAGATAACCAATTTTACATTTATACTTGGACACTTATAGTTGAGACTTAACAGGTGATACTTTATGTGTAGAGATGAACTTGGCTGACATCATTGGGTTTATACTTTAGACTTTGACCCTTGAAATAATTCAAGAATCCTTGAATCTTTTTTTACAGATTTTATGTATTTTTAGAGAGAGGGGAAGGGAGGAAGAAAGAGAGGGAGAGAAACGGCAACGTGTGGTTGCCTCTTGCACGCCCCCTGGTGGGGACCCCGCCCACAACCCAGGCATGTGCCCTGACTGGGAATCAAACCGGCAACCATTTGGTTTGCGGGCCAGTACTCTATCCACGGAGCCACACCAGCCAGGGCCCTTCCCATCAGGGCTGTAATGGATTTTTAGATGCAATCATGGACCATTTCGCTAGTGTCTGTCATTTCTTCCTTAAGTGTAACTGGCCATTACTTGTCTTTGCCTTCATTCAGGTGAGGAGGATCTTCTCAGTCCTCCCCAGGACACAAGCACAGGGTTAGAGGAAGTGATGGAGCAGCTCAACAACTCCTTCCCCAGCTCTAGAGGTAAGCGGCACCGCCTGGGAGCGACTCGGACTTCCTGGCGTTCGGCCACTCATCTCCACACCCAACTAGCGTGTCTATTTTCCATATTTAAAGAAACACATGCCGACAATGCCACTTTGGGATCCTTGTGAGACGATTTGCTTTTTAAAGGGGAATTTCTGGTTTGGATGAATGAATGTTCTGGTCTTGGATTCTGGCTAAATTCAAATACCTGTGTACTCACGATGTTCCTAGAAATACAGAATTGTAGCTTGTATTGCTGAAATATTTTACTTGCTTAGCACATTAGTCTGAAGAGTTAATTATGAGATGGCCTTTCTGTAAGAGCAATGACGATATGACTTTTACAGACGAGGGGGTTCATGCCCCGATGGAGCCTTTGCCAGGGACGCACGGTTACCACACAGTACAGCAGTGCCCAGTGCGCGGTGCTAGTGGGGAGTCTCTTATCCCGTCCTGTAAACATAGGCACAGTTAAATCTTTACATACTAGCCTCTTATATTTTCATGTCCATAGATGGAATGAAATCTTCACAAAGAGAGCTATTAACATTTTAGTAAAACAATGTAATTGAGTGTATTTCTCCCCATTGCTCCAACCTTGTGCACTTTGCCCCTTGCACACAAATAGCATTTGACCCCCACCACAGCTTCCCACCAGCCAGTGGGAGCCTCAGATGGTGTCCCCTCGTCCAAGGAGGTATTGTGTTGCTGTTGTTCGTGTTTTGGAGTTTGTGTTTAAGTTGACTGCCCTGACGCCAAACAGAGTCACCGAGCCACTTCCCTTCAGTGAAAGAAAAGAGTGGCGGTGGTGGCCTGTGAGCCAACGAAGGGAAGACTAGAGACCGGAGGGGGAAGCGCGGGGCTTTGTGGCCAGCGTTGACACCCCTCACGGGCGGCTGCCCAAAGCGGGCTGCTGGTTCCTCGCCGTAAGGGCCACGAGGACGGTGTTTGGAGTCCTGTGTTTTTCCTCTCTTTTTGTTCACTGTCGGTTAACAGTGGCCATTGCCTAGCTTTCTGACGCACGAGTAAATGTTGTGCAGTGCACGTTAGAGGCAATAATGTTCTGATAGAGGGTTGCTAAGGAACCGGCAGGGGAAGCTAATTTTAAATGTCTGCACCAGCCATCTTTCCACCGCGGAGCATCTCTGATGTGTTGATTCTAACAGATAGAAATCTTATCTGTCTTCCGCCCACCCCACACCCACCACCCTCATCGCCAGGCTGTCTTAGCTGTCTTCTCTCCCTGGAGGCCATGATTCATAACGAGACCATATGCCAGTCTGACAGAAATCACATGCTCTCACCTTCATCCTGGCAGCTTTTACTAGCCCCTACTGTGTACCGGCAGAGGGGTTAGGGGGTGCAAGCAAGAAATGCCACGTTTCCTGCCTCCTAGGTGTTGGTGGTCAACTGCAGATCCCGACTCCCAAAGTGCAAGTGTCACAGCACAGTAACAGCATGACTACAATGGAACCGTCTAGGACACGACGAAGCCTAGAGGCACCCTTTGTAGATAACTAGGAGGGTAGCCTCAGACCGAGCAAGTGTCCTCTTCAAAATCAATCAGCTGCTAGCAGGGCAGGGACTTTGGAACACGTTCCACTGGCCCAAGCTTTCCCTCGAAGGCCCCAGGCACGGGGTGGGGCAAAAGTAGGTTTACAGTTGTGAGTCCACGGAGTCCAGAGTCTATTCTTGGAATATTTATTCATCATTGTATTATTTTTCATGCAAACAACTATAAACCTACTTTGCCCTACTACCCTATATATACAAAGATCATGAACAAAAGTTGCAAGAAGCCATTCTCTCCGTAGTACATATAATTCACACGATTTCTGTGTTATTTATTGAAACATCACACTGCCGGTCGGAGCCCCCTAAGTGGATTTTCCGAGCCAGTAGTTTAAAACTACTCATCTAACCAGTCTTAGTTTTCCTTACCCAGTGGATATATTTTTTTAAATTAAATTTTAGAATTTTTTTTCTAAAATTTCTATACCATGGTAGCTTCCGCCAGGACCTTGCTAATGTCTTGGAGGACATGGTGCTTTTATTCAAAGTCTCCCGTCCACGTTCCCGTTCCTGTGTCATGAAAGCTGAAGCGCACAGTTGCTACCCCGGGTTTGGACAGCTGTCTGCGCAACTCGGGACAGATGTCGGAGCCAGCGGTCTGACACTGAGTGGGAATATGCTCTCAAATGCCACCTCATGGCGTACTTAACCCTGCTAGATAATTGCCCACAGAGGGAAAAGACTTTTTTTTAAAAAAAGGAATTTACGTTGTCCATAAATATAAAGTATATGGATCGGGGAGTTGCTGTGCAATGTCAGTGTACACTATCTGTGTCGCCCCCTGCCCCAGTCTTCTCTTAGGGCTCAAGTCTTAAAGGACCAGCCAGCCTTCATCTTCCATTTGCATTGAAAGTACCCGGAAGCCCAAAGAAGTGGAGTGCCTGGTTCGTGGCCATTCAGCAAGTTCAATTAGCCTTCTGATCTGATCTCAATGGCCTTACTAAACTATTACCCAAATATTAATACAGGGGTCACATGGTTCTCCATTGATCAATGGATGGCCACGCCGCCCTGCCTAATAGCCAGTGTAAAATGCAAGGTGTCCAGGGTGTGAATGTGCGCATTTAGCCTCGCGATTTTATCTTTCCTGATTCATCTCTAGAGATGGCTGTGTTCACAGCCACTCAGGGGATTTGACTGGCTCGGTGAGCATGCGACACGGAATGTTAGCCAATTTCTATCTAATCTGTTCATCTATAATCTGTCCATCCGTCTATAAGTATATGTAGAAGTTGAATTCCACTGTAATGAAAATCACTGTCTCCTGTAAGACACTTTCGAAACCTCCACCATTATTCTGTCAGAACACCACATGGGTAGGATGAACGATGGCCACAACTTGAAAATGAACCGTTTCAGTGATCTCTCCATACACCTCTGATCATTCAACAGTCTAACAAAGGTGGTTTTCTATGGACGCTCATTCATGAAAGCCGTGCTCCCCTAGTCAGCAGGACGGTGTCGGGCTGCCTCCAAACGAGGCGCCAGTGTGCGTGGATTCACGGATGCTAGGATCTGGCATGAGCTCTCTGTGCAGTAAGGCAATTCAGAGAGCAGTTCACAGTGCTGTGCAGGCATTTCTACTGCCTGCGTAACCTCTTACCTGCCGACCTGTGTCGTGTTAATTTGATCCCCAACAGCCCCTACCAGCCTCTCCCTCTTATACCACCCACTTCCAAATAGGCCCACATACATTTTATTAAGTGCCTCTAACTGACCGGCCCAGCAGCTGTGCCCAACCTGCCATCCTTTCAAATTCAAGTCTTATCTGTGGGTCTTTCATGGAAGCGCAACATCAAGGACTAGGGCAGAAGTGTCCTGGGCCACCTTTCAGGCACCGCTGTGTGTCCTCTCTGCTCCCAAGCAGGATTTGAGCCTTCATTCCTTTACACCGGGGCTGGCACACTACGGTCCCTAGGTCAGATCTGGGCCACAACCTTTGTAAATAAAGTTTGATTGGAACAGAGCCACGCCCATTCATGTATATATGATCTAGGGCTATTTCTTACTACAGTGACAGAGTAGCCATGACGGGGCTGCATAGTTGCTATAGAGACTGTGTGGCTCACGAAGCCTGAAATATTTACTCTCTGACCTTTACAGAGAAAGTTTGCCAGTCCCCGCTTTACGCTGTCATTTCATTGTTCATTCTAGCTCGTTACATACACGCAGCCCCAGGCAGCAGTGCTGATCAGCTTTGAGCTCAGCAAAACCGTGCGCTGGAACTGGCTCGTGCATTTATATCCACATTTCAGTATGGATTGAAACGTTTCAATCCATTGAAACGTTTCAATCCATTGAAATGTTGGGAAAATATCTTCAATATTTAAATATTGAAACATGTTTCAATATTTAAAGTATGGCCACTTGAATCTTCTTTCACTTGTATTGAAACAGAAATCCTAAGGGAGGGACTCATTCTAAACTTTTTAAACTGGTCAGTGAACTGCGAAGGAGAAGCTAAAGGGACCCAGAAACTGAAGTGACATAAACAATTACAACCACCCTGGCTGGTGTGGCTTGGTGGATTGAGCACTGGCCTGTGAGCCAAAGGGTCGCCAGTTCGATTCCCAGTCAGGGCACATGCTTGGGTTGAGGGCCAGGTCCCCCACGGAGGGCACATAAGAAGCAGCCATACATTGATGTTTCTCTCCCTCTCTTTCTCTCCCTTCCCATCTGTTTAAAAATAAAATAGATTAAAAATTTTAAAAAAAAGAACTACAACCAGCCAGCTTCGGTTCATACTGTCTGAGGAAGTATAACTTCTCCAGACCTGACCGGGCCCTTTATTTAGACTCAGGGCTCCCTAGCAAACTTCCTTTTCCTCTTGATTCATTTCCTGCCAGCATCCCACATTGCCAGATGGACACCGTGAGTGGATGTTGGAGGAAACTCATTTCCACAGAATGTATTTATGAAATAAAACTGGTATCTCGTACTTGTATGTACCTATTGAATAAAGAATTTTCTTAAATATTGCATCTCATCACCGTAGAACTGTTCCTAATAGGTACAGTCGAAAACAATAGTTCGTAAACATTTTTTTAAACAAAAAAGGACCTTCCTTTTGTACTATGCTAATGAGCACATTGGCACCCAAGTGATGGGGGAGGGTTTTGGAAGAGATTAAGGTCAATGAGGCTCTGGGAGGTTCATTTACATACAATCTGCTTTCTGGAGAAGTACCTGAGACAAAACCCAAATCCTTTGCTGCATCACCACCGACCAGTCAGTACTGAGCTCTGAATGCAGCTGGGTGTCAAGTGAATGAAGATACGCAACATCATTCTCGGAATCGCAGTTATACTCCGAAACTAAATCATAATTGCTTTCTGCAGTTTTAAAAGTAGGTCAAAGTTACAAGCCGGAACAAGCTCTCCCAGCCTTTGTCATCTGAGCTAGAGGGTAGCAGACAAGGCCACATTGCCTAAAACACCAAAGGACTCGTGGCCGCGACCTAGTGGCCACCGTCCTCAGTTCAGCCGGCAGGTATCAAATACCCAGAGGGTCAAAGCACAGCACAGGGTATTGTGGGCCGAGCGGCGGGGAAGCCACATGTGGGCTCCACGCTCGGGGCTGTCATCATCTTACAGGGGAAGGGAATGAATTCTGCCACCAGACAGTATAACTCTGAATATAAAGATTTTTTTCTTAAACTCGTTAAAGGAGTCAAAAGGAGCGGGTGAGTAATTCATGCTGGCATTTATTTGAGTCATCAGGATGAAATAATGTTCTCTCTTTCCTTTTTCCTGCCATCTGGTATGGGCCTACCACGCCACAGAGAACACGCCCCCCCACCCCAACTGACAAGCAGGCGCCCATTTTTCTCTTCCCCCCCCCCCCCCGACTGGAGCAGGGTCCTGAACACCAGGCAGTGTGTCTACTCCCACAGGGTCTCTGACTCAGGAAAGTTCAGAGGGTTGGAAAAGACGAGGGTGGGGCAGGGAGGAAAACTCATACGTAGAAAAACTAATGTATACCAGAAGTTTGGAGGCCTCAACTTGAGTTTTGAAAGATGTGTTTTTGAGGAGTAGCTCCGTACTTCCTCGCTCTACACTAGTGGCTCTCACATTGTTGCAGGGAGTTTTCAGCATTCTTGGAGCCCCTGAGCATGGCGGGTCATGGTCGTGGGGTCGCGGGGATGACGTAGGGAACGTCAGTTCCTCTCCCAGTTCTGCTTTCATCAGCTCTAAATCCTGGGATCCCGTAGAAGGGTTTGCTCAAGTCACAGTTTGAAAACCATTGTCCTTTTCAAGAAAGACTCGGGAGCTAAAAGGAAATTTCACATACGAGGCATGCTAGGTATGGTTAGAGAGCCCTGCTTTTCAAAAAGAAAGGCATACAGATGGAGGATTCTACAAAGCAAACAAAGCCAGCGAGCGGGTCCTCAGCCACGGATTCTTAAGGCTCCTGATACCTGGTGAATTACGAGGAAGCTGAGGTCTGGAACTGAGTCTGTGACTGATCTCCTTTCCCCCTTTTATTTCGTTCTTTCCCCTCAAACGCCCCCAGTCCCGTCACGGCATGCTCAGCTTCTACCAGACAGAACAAACTGGCCCAGGGGGTGGACGCTAGCCACTAGGCGGACATCGTGCCCTGCATTTGGAGTGCAGAACTGTGACACACTGAGGCCACCAGTTTGTTTCGGTGTGTTCATTGTCCAGTGCAGAGTAAAGAGATTCTGACACTTTTGACATTAAGCTTGAGATTGTCCCGTTGCTCTTGAGAACAATGTTTGATTTGTCAGATTTCTATGCTGTGCCAGCTTTCGTCCCGTTTTACCACGTGAACTCCATGGACTCTAAGTGACGTCACTCGGGTCATGTGAACTCTGTTGACACTGGTTTTAAGTGTACGTAAAGGTGATTTGACTGGGTGTGTCTTTTGGGGTCTTTTTGTTTTGTTTTTGTTTTTTTCCAGAAGGGAATAAATGGTCACCTCAACATTAGTTTGGTAAAAGAAGCAAATTGGTATGAAATTGTGTGTGTATATATATATAAATATTTATGCACATGATTTTTTTTCCTTTCTGATATCTCTGCTTCTTCCTCTCTCTATTATTAAAGGAAGAAATACCCCTGGGAAGCCAATGAGAGAGGTTAGTGAGATTCAGGCTCACGGCCATGGCTTCTGTCTGTCTCATCCCGCTTTCTATGTTTGGCGTTTGTGTAAGAATTGTGTGCGTGCACGCGCATGTTTGTGTCACACGCGTCATCATGTAAGGATGGTAGCCACCTCTCCACTTCCAGCTCATGAGGAGCATTCCTCAAATGTTCATGGCCATTGTCATCACCATGACGACAGGACCACGGGGCGGGGGAAGCAGGAATCTCTGCGTTGGAATCCTGCGGTTCATCATCTGTTGCCATTTGCAACACAAAAATCGCCCAGAGAAATTGAGCTTTGAACATACTTGATGAGTCATATAAAGCTTCTTTCTACTTCCAGGACCCTAGCATTTTTCTGCCAGTGCACTTGGTTTGTATTCTCCCGGGATGACTTCGTTTCGTTTTACTCTTCTTTTTTTCTGGGTTCCCGCACTCTTGCTTTCCCACTTTGGCTAATATTTTGTGCGCACGCGCTGTGTGCCAAGCACTGCTGTCAGCGCTCGCCGCCTTTTTCATTATGTAATCTGCACTGAAAACCCATGAGGTAGGTACTGATACTAAGCCCGTTTTACAGAGTCAGGGAGAGGGTGAGCAGTGTGTCCAAGGGCGCCAGAGCCAGCGTTTCAGTCCAGGCAGCCTGGGTACAGAGCCACACCCTTAACTCTTCCGCTTTATTGCCACTTTAGACAATGGCATGTGAAAGGCTCCTATCATCTCAGCTTGCCCTTCAGATGATACTGTTTTATTTGGCATTTGCAACCAGAGAGAACCTTAACCCATTCGAGATAAAAAGGACTGTGGGGAGTCTTGAGGGCTTTTTAATGCCTCTCTTTGGGTTAACGGGGGGTAGGGTGCAGCGCTATCACTGAGTGTGGTTTGGGGTTTCACGGCAAAAGCTGCTTCGCACTTCCATTCTACCAGGAATATTATCTCGCCATTGAATTTCCCAACCAAATGACTATTCGGTGACAGAGTGTTCAGTGACAGCTCAAGTGAAACAAAAGCATCCTTACCCGAGAGTTTAACGTGAAGGACACGAGAAGGAAAGCTCTCTCGTGGACGGCCACAGCATGTAGTCATCTGCGAGACAGGCCGGACGGGTGGAGAGTCCTTACAAGGGAAGGTTCTGGAATCCTTAGCAATAGGATGGACGAGGGTAGCCACGGATTTGTTTAAAGCAAAGGAGTCACATCGGCAATTCTGCCGACACCATGCCACGCAAGTCTAATGAACTGAACAATCCTTCAGTGTGTCCACGCCAGGCTTCCCGCCGAGGCTTGGGGCGGTGGGGCCCCCGGGAGGGCGGGCGAGGTGGGCTGGGAGGAGAAACTGACGGCACCTGAATCGGTGAAGCCTTGAATACTCCTGACGGCTTGCCCGGCTCACACACTTCTTAGTGAGACTTCTTGGGTTCGTTCTTATGGTAAGTGCCCCTTGAAATTTATTTTAACTTGTTGTAAAATGTTGCGCCACAATTTTGACCACCCTGAACACATTTCTCTCATGAAGGAATTTTAGAAAAGGCCAGAACATATAATTGAAGTCATATAGGCATTTGGAAAGTTTACTACCTGAGGTGCATTATAGTCAGATAAGTTTCCAGAAAGCCAGAGAATCAAAATAATGATGCTTTTTATGCTATGAAAATACCCCAAATATACAGTAGAGCAGAGCTTTTTCTTTGAAAGCTTTAAATTATAGAGAAGAAAAGATAAGGACATTTCACTGCAGTATTCTGGCTTCGCTTTGGCCAGTTGAATGCTAACCATTTATTTGGGAATTGTATTTTTAAAAAATAGAGTGCCAGATTGCTATTGAGGTCTTGGGTCGCTGCCAGAAAGTCTCAATCCCGATCACTGCGGAGGACGACTCCCTCGGGCAGCGGTGGCGTGTGAGGCCGAATGTGCCGCAGTTAGCGCCAACGTGGAAAGACATACCGCGGTCCTGATTGTGCAATGCACGGTGCCTGCGGTTCGCCGGGCCTCGCTCTAAAAGGGATTCAATTAATACTTTCTACAGATGTGTTGTTGTGTCTCCTTGTGCCTGAAGCTCATTCCACAAGCCTGTAATCCTGCCTTTTGTACTCATAGCATCAGATTTTAATGTGGACTTACCTGTCAGGTGAAATTAATGACCCCCCTCGTGTTCTGCCCTGTACACATGGATGGCCGAATTGGGGTACGGCTCTCTTTTCCCTACCCATGTCACAGTGTTACGGCACAGTTTTATGCCTCTGGTGGATTGAGGTATGTGATTCTCTGGGGCCCCGTTTTGTCAGATTTTTTTTTCCCTGGCTGTAATGAAAACATCCATGGAAAATATTGGAATCATTATTCTGGTGAAACAGGTATTTGTAAATAAAGGAACCAAAGGCATACCGTAGATATGGAGAGGTGACTTAACGTCTTTCTAGCATAGGGACAGCCGTGAGGTCATTGGTGAGCATGAACAAGGCCACCTATACCATTTTGTGGGAGTGTGTACGGCAGATTAAGAGTAATAAAGAATAGCGGTACCTGGTAACTTTTTAAATAGCAGGTACCCCTAGAAGTCACACCTCTTGAGACACGAGTTTTCTGTGCAGGTAGTAACTGAACACCATTGCAGGGAGCAGAAGCACCACTTGGTTATAGGCAGGGAGCCCTCACTTAACATCATCAATAGGTTCTGCAGCTTTAAGCGAAACGACATATGGTGAAACCACTTTTACCATAGGCTAACTGATGCAAACAAGACTTGGGTACCTATGACATTTCATGGGTGTTATAACGAAGTGACGTGAACAAAACGATGTCATTCGCAGACTGCTGTACCCTGTAACTACATTTATTTGTCCTTACTATCTTTAGAACTACGGCCTCCACCCCCAGCACAGTCTGAAATAGGCAGCTCTTGATTATTACCAACAAGCCAATGGGGGAAGCCTGAGTTCTTCCCTGTTTTATGGTCTGTAATGTATTTTCTATCTACAAGGTGGACTGCAGTGTAGTCGTAGGTGGGTGACGAGAAACAGTTGAAATGCTATGCATACACCAGGTTGCGAGGGTCTGCAGTTGTGTTTTTACCGGCTTTGTTCATTGCCGTTAAGATTGCAAGTCATTAAAACTGTGCAGCTAGTCCATCCACGTGCATATTTGCATGAATAATCGTGATTTGCCAAGGTTGCCGGGCAGTCCGAAACAGACACAAGAGAAGCGCTCTCGCCTGGTGGCATCAGTTACATATTTCTGCTCCGAGCTCAAAGGAACAGCAAAGGGCCTGCTATGTCTTCCTGTGGTTATTATGGGCTAGAAAAAAGCCCAAGACCCTTTCAGCCCCCTGCCCGTCGGCCCACTCCAGAAGGCGGTACACAGGCTTTGTTACAACTTCTTGTTTGTGGTCTCAATCAAAATCCAGCCTGCGTTTCTATTTTTTTTTTTAATTAGTTCTCACTGAAACTCTTTGCACTAACAAAGTGGAGAGATTTACACAGTTGCTCCCCTTTATATAAATGGCTGCATGGCGTCACACTTTTAATGTCTCAACTGGATCTGGTGCCGGCACTGTGAACCCTCTGCAGAGCCTCTCACTTGAACTAAGTATGAGAACAGAATACCTGCCGTAGTCCATCTTTAATTTTTATAGAGATTTTAGCCAATATTATATGAATCTGTAAAGTTGTTACATGGCGAGGTAAGAATAGCCTACCTAGGAAGGCATTTTTAGCTTCAAAGGCAGTACTTGAATAGTGGAATGATTTACTGATGTGCAAGAATTCAAATAAGCCATATGAAAATATGGGACGTATATGAAAAGTCAAGTCATACTACACTGTGTCTCAAAGTATTTCACGCTAGATCAGAATTGTGCCACAGAGGACCCGGGGATATTGTGCCGCCTTTGCACTCTGTGTTGGGCATTGATGCCGGGTCATGTCATGTTCTTATTAAAAGGCTGTCCCGATAGTTAACCCTCATTTAGGAGGAGATCAAAAATGGACTCACAGGATACCTAACTTCGTGCTAAACATGTGGGTCATATTATAAGTAGGCTCCAGAGTAATTTGGAATGCAGAGTGATTTGTGGTGCCTTCGAGTGTTTGTTTTCCAAGCCAAGGAAAAGCAGAAAGCACGTCGGCACCTCCACCACAGCCTCAGAGGTGAGGCAGCAGCTTCAAACAGTCGTGAAGTGATGATGGCATGTCACAGCAATGGTGGGAGTGACAGTGATGGCAATGGCGTGGCGGTGGGAGTGGCAGTAGTTATGGCGATGGTGGTTTGGTCATCCAAAAATTCAGCTCAAGTACGCAGTAAATAATCTCCCACAGCGCGGTGCAAAGGTGCAACCTATCATGAAATATTCCTGGGATGACAGGAATGTTGCGCTTCCCCGTGGAATCCTTTCGGTCTGTATCGGGAAGATGAGTGCGGTCTCAGACAGTTTCCCATTGAAATGACAAGCAGTAGGCTGGTCCAATACTGAGCTGATACTAACAACATGCAGTGGCTTCATTAACAAGGCTTTGCTTCTTCCTGGAAACCGGGGGAGATCCAGCCCTGCTGTGCATACCCCTGATGCAGCTTCTGTGTTGTCCTCACCAAGAAACGGGGAGCGGTTTCCCCAGTGGCCAAGAGGGGGGTGTAGATCCCTGCGCTGTGTAAAAAGCCTGTCTTTCTCTCTGTTTTCCAGGACAGAATGTAGGAAGCCTTTTCCACCTGGCAGATGACTTGGGCCGAGCGATGGAGTCCTTAGTTTCAGTCATGACAGATGAAGAAGGGGCAGAATAAATGTTTTACAACTCCCGATTCCCGCATGGTTTTTATAATATTCATACAACAAAGAGGATTAGACAGTAAGAGTTTACAAGAAAAAAAAATTCTATATTTTTGTGAAGGGTAGTGGTACTATACTGTAGATTTCAGTAGTTTCTAAGTCTGTTATTGTTTTGTTAACAATGGCAGGTTTTACACGTCTATGCAATTGTACAAAAAAAAAGTTATAAGAAAACTACATGTAAAATCTTGATAGCTAAATAACTTGCCATTTCTTTATATGGAACGCATTTTGGGTTGTTTAAAAATTTATAACAGTTATACAGAAAGATTGTAAACTAAAGTGTGCTTTATTAAAAAAGTTGTTTATAAAAACCCCTAAAAACGAACACACGCACACACACACACACGCACACACAAACTTTTGAGGCAGCGCGTTGTTTTGCATCCTTTCAGCGTGATCTCCATGTGAAATCCATGGCTTTTTCCTTTTCTTGCACATTCAAGATAGGATTTCCTCTAACACTACCAATGACTGCGTCACGTTGCTCTTTTGAGAATCGTTGACTGAGTGGAACTGGCTGTGGGTTTTCGTTTTACACATCTATATGTCTATAAGTATGTAGATACTGTAGGTATATAGACGAATAGATAGAAATTTCTAGAGACCTTTTCAATTTCTTGTTCAAATGTTCCTGCCACTTGCTGATGGCAAGAAAGCGCTTCTGGTCAACCAGGCTTACCTGCTCGGTCTAGAATGAAATGGCCCTGGAGCCAGAGGGAAAGGACCGCCACACTAAAACGTTGTCTGGGGCTCCAGATGTTTCTCATTTTAAACTTTCCACTGACA
The DNA here is from genome assembly GCA_028533065.1 of Trachops cirrhosus. Lineage (NCBI taxonomy): Eukaryota > Metazoa > Chordata > Mammalia > Chiroptera > Phyllostomidae > Trachops > Trachops cirrhosus. Next base: position 54,346,293 of record CM052552.1, read on the forward strand.
ACTAGAACACTGAATTTTTCTTAAAAGGAACATAGAAATGAGTACACGGGGCTTATTATGTCAGAGTGATCCGTTGGTTGACATATTCAGCTTCCTGCTGTTGCCAACGCCACGATTCAGATTGAACGATGCTTCCGTGGAAGTCCGAGCAACGGGAGGCATTTTCACTCCCAGAGACGGGGAGGGCTCTGGGTTCGCAGCCAATCCCTCTGAGGGAGGAGGCTGCTCCTGAAGTAAAGGATTGGATAGATGTTCATAACCATGCGTACAACTCTGTCTAATCACAACTAAATGATTCTTCCTCTTCTCGCAAACAGCAGTGGGTGTTATGGTTCTTTTTTTCTTTTTAGATTTCTTTTGCTCATTGCAGTGAGTTTTTAAATGCCATGAGACTTGGTTTAAAATAACCCTTGGGAAAATGTAAGGCAGTAGCCCCATCACACTGTGGTACTGTTATATATCCACCCAGAAGTTCGTGAACTGTGTTTCCCTCCTTGGCATTTCGCTACGAGTAATTCCACACAGGCTGGTGAGTGGGAACGCAGATTGATTCAGCTGTTCCAAAAGGTACTCCAAACCCTTTTGGGTGGATTACACAGCTTAAATTGTTCAAAAAGTGGAGAAAAAAATCAAGAGGACTAGCTGGTAGGAAAAAGCTTTATTCTTTCATTATTAATTAGTCTTTGATTTTTTTTTGAGTATCGTTCAATCAATAGAAATCACTGTATGACCTATTATTTTGCAAATCTGTTACCTCTTACATCAAGTGTAATTAACTTTTGGAGAGTGGGCTTTGTCCATTATTTTATTAATGATAATTAACATCAAACATGGCTTTTCATGCTATTTCTACCTCACTTTGGTTTTGGGGTGTCCCTAATAATTGTGCACACCTGATTTCACGGCTTCACCACGCGTTCGTTCTGTGAACATTTTTCCCCGTTTCTGTTTTCCTTTATAATTTCCAAAAGAAAACCCAAAGCTCTACGATAACAAATTACATTAAGATGTGGTTTTCATCTTGCTTGTTTTTTTTTTTTTTTTCCTTTACGTAACACTGGACTTTTCCCTTATCCGAGGATTTTATTTTGTTTAACCACGACTTAAATCAAGGGGTTACTTTACTTCCTACTAAGTTTAAGTTTCATTCTAAAAGCAGAGCTAGAGTGCATAATTTTGTTTTAAACTTTTTGTTTTCTCTTTTAGACATTAGCTCTGGAGTGAGTCTGTCAAATATATGAATAAACATTGAAAGCTTTATTGCTACATTTTACGCATAATTTGGACATTATTCCGTGTTCTGTATAACCACTGAGTGTTAAACTGTAAATCATAATCAGTGTAACTGAAGCGTAAACATCACATGGCATGTGACGTCATTGTTTTCAGGTACTGAGTTCTTACTTGAGTATCATAATATATTGTGTTTTAACACCAACACTGTAACATTTACTAATTATTTTTTTAAACTTCAGTTTTACTGCATTTTCACAACATATCAGACTTCACCAAATATATGCCTTACTATTGTATTATATTACTGCTTTACTGTGTATCTCAATAAAGCACGCAGTTATGTTACAAAAAAGCATTGGCTGGACTGCAGTACTTTGTTTTTATTTTCACGTAGTTATTTAATTTTCCAGTAGGTCATTCATGCAGATGGTGGAAAAATGCAAAATCTTGAAAGGCAGACAGTAAATGGACCCTGACCCACATCAACCTCACAACCCTGTGAATAAATATTATTATGAAATTTCTTATGTATCCTGCCACTGTATCTTTATTATTATATAAGCAATTCCAAACACATGTTCCTCCTTGTTTCCTTTTTATTACACAAGATCACATTCTATTTATATACTTTGCTTTTAAGATGTTTTTATTTATTCACTTTTAGAGAGAGAGGAAGGCATGGAAAAAGAGGAAGAGAAACATCAATTGGTTGCTTTTTTGTATGCGCCCCAACCAGGTACTGAACCCGCAACCTGGGCATGTGCTCTGACCAAGAACAGAACCCGTGGGCTTTCTCTGCAGGGCAACGCCCACGCAACTGAGCTACGCTGGTCCTTGCTTTTTTAAACTTAAAATGGATCTTTCCAATTCAATATACAAAACACGTTCCCATTTTTTATAGCTGCATAATATTCCACTATGTATTTGTGGGCTATTGTTTAAGCAGTCCCCTTTGGTGGGATATGTGGGTTGTTTTTGGTCTCTGCTGTGGTAAACAATACTGCACATCACTCATTTCTCACTTCGCTGCTGCAAAAAGATACCTGTGTGACATTCCAAGAAATGAGATTTCTGGATCAAAGGTGGCTTGGGAGACCATTTT
>CM052552.1:54358781-54391246 GCA_028533065.1 Trachops cirrhosus
CTAAAAATAAATACAATATTTACAAAATATATTTTTAAAAAAGAAAAAAGAGAACTGAAATTTCATACAAAAGGAAAAAAACTGGAGTGCTTTAGCATTTTACATTGACGGTGCTGGCCACTTGTTCTCCAGCTCTACTGAGGGAAGAACAAAAAAAAAAAACAAGTTTAAATTCCAGCAAATTCTACCTTGAAGAATTTGCAGTGATGCACAAGGAAGAATTCAATAACCAGCACCCTGCCTAAATACTGCATGCACTGGGTTCATCTTTCTCTGGAAGATTTTATAAAGCGGATTCCCTTTCAGGTCAGGTCCCATTGAATAGCAACATAAACTGGGTAAAAGCTAAAACACGGATGTGAAATGGCTCAAAACAAGCCTTTCTTTCCTCTGACACTCTGCCTTATCTGTCACTGCCTCGCTTGGCTGACCATCCCGTTTGAGCTCGGTCTTTTTTATGTACAACAGGATGTCCCACCCCGAGTCCCAAGCGTTACCACCCTGTGGCCTATTCTGGCATTCTTTTTGCTCAAACGCTGCTCAACATTTGCACCTGTAAATAATGGTAAATTCTGTTTCTCACAATTTTTTGGTAGCCTAAAACTGCATAAAATACCCTGACGTGGTGGTGATACAAAACCTGACCGATTTATATATGTGCTACATTTACAGGTCAGGTACACCTCAGTGGATTGAGCATCAGCCTGCAAACTGAATGGCTGCCGGTTCAATTCCCAGTCAGGACACATGCCTGGGTTGCGGGCCAGGTGCAAGAAGCAACTGTGGGATGTACCTCTCACACATCAGTGTTTAAAAAGAAAAAAAATAAGCATTTACTGGGTTTCTACTTCAGGCAAAGCACTTAGGATACGAGGTGACGAGAAGGTTGGAGTGGGCCGTCCTGTATCTCACTGTCTACTAGGTAAGAAATAATTGCTACAGGTCATGACATAACACTCCCACAGCCTAACATGGGAGCACAAAGAGGTTGTGTGAAGTAAATGGGGGAATCGGGCAAAATTTCACAGAGAAGATCCCTACACTGGGTCAGAAAATTACATTTGTAAGCACTCTGCTGACATCGTCTTATGTGTTTTGTTTGGAAAAGACCTTTTCAATTAATTTGCTCTTCAGAGTATATCGATGTCCCCAGCAGTATATGACAGCCATGAAAGATCCTGTATGGGACTGGCAGCCAGATGCCTCGCGGAGTAACATGCCGCCCAAGGACTATAATTGCCAATAAAAACATTCCATCTTTCTGGTCACATTTAGCAAAGATTATTGAACAGATGAGCATTACTATAAGCAGACTGAATCCGCCAACCACCCCATCTGAATACCAACTGAACAGAGCAATGCTGTACAAGAAAACACACATAGTAGGTCCTAATTAACTTCTCATTGGATTTCATTCTTTCCTAAATGAATCAACAAATGAAACACATAATATATTCATGTGTTTGATAGATTTGTACAACCCCCATCATCAAAAAGGCAGTATATTTGGAGCTTTCTATTAAACATAGCAGATTTGTAAACTATTGAAAAAAGTAGAGAAGAAATGAAAGATTCATATTAATAGCAAGGATTGTTATGCTGATTGGGAGTTATTTGTGCTCTGTATTATTTTTTGCTTTCTACTGAATAGTCATTATCTTACTCCATGTTTCTCTTTGAAATCATTTGGAAAATACAAATGAAGAAGCTGAATAAGGAGATGTGCTTCAACATCTGCATCCTGAAGTGTCAAATTAAAATGACTGTGTAAGTCCTGCCCCACTCAAAAACAAGTAGAGTTTTACAAGTTTTTGGGTTCTTTTTTGGAAGACTATGCAGTCAGGAGGAGCTAGGTGGAGCTGCAGTAACAAATAGGCCCCACATCTCAGTTGCTAAACTCAACAGGGGTTTATTTCTAGTCCACATCACAGATCAGGGGCCAGCCTCCTTCCAGCTTGCAACTCCACCAGTTCAGAGGTCTTTGAGTTGAGCCGCATGGACCAGGAAATGAAAGGCACATTTGCGGAAGTCAAAGAATATTTCCGTGCATATTCTCAGTGTCCAGAATTCAGTCACAATTTCCCAACTTAACTGCAAGGAAGTCTAAGAGATATTGTTTTTCTGGGTGCCCAGGAAAAGGAAGTGGATTGATGAACATCTAGCTAATCTTTGACACACAGGGACGGAACTTAAAGTACACATGTTTATTCCAGCAAAGTTATATATGATGATTAGGGTCCCAAGCCAACGCACCCAAAATGCAACTGAAGAACAGTGCAATTACACTAACACCTGAATGTCACCTCTCTGGCCATCTCGTCTACTGGTACCACAATTGAAAACTCATTAACAGTCCTATTAGAGGTTCTGCATTCTATACATAAACTTATCTTTCACTTAGCAAACATTTCTTTTGCCTACCTGTGGTAGGCACTAGTCTAGGCACTGAAAAACAAAAAGATAAGATCTAGCTATTGCCCTCAGTGGCAATAATGTCACTAACTTTTGTCAGACGAAGGTAAGAAGCACGGCGTTTCCAGAAACTGCAGAGCGATCAGTTGGCTGGAACAGACTGGGAAAGACAGGTGCAGCAGGGGCCAAGGACCCAGACCCTGTGTGCCACGCTGACACAATACGGGCTTCAGTGGGAATCCATTGAAAGAACTGAAGTGCAGGAGTAACAGCCAGATGAGCGCTCTTGAAAGACAACTCCGACTGCCTGCTGTACGGAAAATGGACTAGCAGGACAGGATGGAGAGGGCTGCGGCCATTGTGCAGCTGTCCCTGTTTTGCCATTAAGGACGTTTTGACGTACATGCCTTGACCAGGACATTTTGACATGGGGTAATTTTGAGGCTGTATAAAAAAAAACAAATCATTAGACATTCTCTTTCTATTTTCTTTTTGCTTTGTTATTTTTCTCTTTCCATATTCAAAATAAAATTTGTTTTGTTGTTTTCTCCTTCTGATCATACACTCATCATGAAATATTCAGACAATACAAGGAGGTACAAAGGAAAAGTAAAAATCACCCATAATTCAGTGCCTGGTGAAAACTGCTATTAACATATGCAGTGTATACATTTGCATATCTTTTCCCATGTATACTTATTTGTTAGATTTTATTTATTTATTTTTAGACAGAGGGGAAGGGAGGGAGGAAGAGAGGGAGAGAAACATCAATGTGTGGTTGTCTCTTGCACGCCCCCTACTGGGGACCTGGCCAGAAACCCAGTCACGTGCCCTGACTGGGAATCTTTGGTTCACAGGCTGGTGCTCAGTCCACTGAGCCACACCATCTGTTTTATATCACTATATTCCTGACAAAATTTTGATTGTTTGCAACCTAGCACTATTAAACATGATGCAATCCATTTTCTACGGGCAGATCTCAATTGCTTCCTGAGGATAAGGACAAGTAGGACTGCTAATTTGTAGACTATGTTCACTTGATACTGTTATACATTTGAAAACTACCTTTCAGAAAGGTACCATTCTGCAGTGACTTTCTCCCCACTTATTTTCTTTTATTTCTTTTTTCTTTTTGATTGAATTTACTGGGCTGACACTGGTTAATAAAATAATACAGGTTTCAGGTGCACGATTCTACAACACATCATCTGTACACTGTGTTGTGTGTTCACACCCCCAAGCCAAGTCTCCGTCCACCACCCCACTTATTTTCATTCATTATATTGACGGTGTGTCTGCACGCACCCAAGGTGGTTCTAGTTCTACAGTCCTGTTGATCTCGCCAGATCCCAACTCATCTACGAAACCAGTCACTCACATTGTTGGGAATAGAGAGACATCTATTACAGAATACGCCTTTCGTCCTTTTTGCACTTGCTTGCTAATCACTGTATGTTTGAGAGAATGCGGGTTTGTATTCCATTTCAGAGTAATAAAGCAGCCACCACCACGGTTGTGAGGGCAGATGTGTATAGTCACCGCCCAGCTTTACCATTTTCATTGAAGGACTTTTGCCAGACTGCCAAATCAGCTTAGGTCTGTTTGCAACATCTTTGTTACCTGACAGGGTGATTATGCCTTATTGTCTCATTTGCAATTGGCATTAATAATTATCTTTTTCTATGGCTGTTGACCATTTGCTGCCTTCTTTTGTGAATTACTTGTATATATCCTCTGCCCATTTTTATTGGTGGTATTAAAATTGTTCTTATTCGTTTGAAAGAGAGCTTATTATATTAAGAATATTAGTCTTCTGCCATATGAGTTGCAAATGTTTTCCTTTTTGTCAAATATTTTAACACTGTTTATGGAGGGTTTGTTTCTGAAGTAATAAAGGTTATCGATGTTTTTGGTTATGGTTTCTAGCTTTGGTGTCATGCTTAGAAATTTCTCCCCCAAGATTGTATAATCACTTAAATCCTCTTCTAAGGGTAAGAGTAACTGTTTCACACATTTCTTGGAAAAAAACATGTAATAGCTAAAAGTTTAATGGTTTGTGGAAAATACTTAAAGGTTTAAAATTGCCTTTCTGATGGGACAATAAAGTACTAAAAATGGTTTTGGGTATAATTTGTGAAATTTTGCCTCCTTGCTTTATAGTCTCTCTCCTGTCTCTTCTTTCCTGTCCTCTCCCTCTCATCCCCGTGAATAAGAAATTCAAAACAGAAAGGGAGATAAGTGTGGAAGCCATGGGAGCCAGAAGACACCAGGATACAGATATAGAACCCTGACCTTCACCACTGAGACACACCGATGCCAGCCTTTGAACTGGAAGTCGGTGACCCTTCCACCAAGTGCTGCATTGTCAAATTTAAAAAAATTAATAAAACCAGCCCTGGCTGGTGTGGCTCCAGTCTGCAAACCAGAGGGTCGCCGGTTCGATTCCCAGTCAGGGCACATGCCTGGGTTGCAGGCCAAGTCCCCAGTAGGGGGGCGCATGACAGGCAACTACACAATGATGATTCTCTCCCTCTCTTTATCCCTCCCTTCTCCTCTCTCTAAAAATAAATAAAGAAAATCTTTTAAAAAAAATAAATAAATACAAATTAAAACATTTTAAAAATAAGTAATAAAAAAAGAAGCTGTTGACTCAAACAAGCAGGCACTGCCCGCCTGAGTCAGTGTGCTGTGGGCAGCAGCTGGTACACCGTTCCCAGAAACATCAATGGCAGGGTTCCTAACAGCTGTGTCCAGTCCCCAGCATTAGTGATGTGATCAGCGCTGTCTGTCCCAAGGAATGACGGCAGCATTGTCTCCACTGGAGCAGTTCCTCTGGAAGGTTCCAGCCCTCCTGGGGAACGTGTGAAGTTTGTCATCTCTTTTCTACTTTAACCTGACAAGACGGGTTTTGTTGTTTGTGAGGAAGAAACCTGAACTATACACAAAGAGGGCCAGGAGTGGCTGCAGAGCACATTACCGCATTGTAAGGGGCGTGCAGGTTGATCTTGCCGGCCCCGCGGGCCTGAAGGCAGAGAACGCCCGCCCCAGCATCGGACCCCGTCAGGGGCTCTCGTGTCCTGGTTCTCATTGTGCACCGGTAGCCAAAAGAGCTAGATCGCGCCTGCCAAGCCATGCCTCCCATCCCCCAAACCAGTCCACTCAACGATGGTCACGTACTGCGAGACTCTTATCAACTGCATAGCAGCGGAAAGGACAGAGAACCATTCACTGGCTTTGCTGAAGCTGCAGCCGCAGCCAGAGCAGCAGGAATCAGATTTCCTTGTCACCAGCTTGGAAAAAAAAAATTCTTTGACGACTGTGGTGACATGAGAATATTCCAAACGTCCATGAAACTGGCTCCAAGTTTGTGCCCCTGAAGCCTCGTGTGCCAGCAATTCTGGAGGACATTGGTGCTAATAGTATCCAGGGAGCTGGAATTCTAATATAAAACTTGCTACAACATGCACACACATATAATTGAGACATCTGGTCACCTTCTGTTGAAAATATGAATCTTTTAGGCTAGAACTATTCCTTTAAATATGGTCTGCACCAAAATATAGTTTTTAGCACAACAATCATAATCCTTTCTTCAAAGATGGGAAATAAAAATGCACGAAAAATACGTGAAAAATAATGGTCTGGCTTCAACAAGCAGACCTTGACATCAAACCACTAATGAGAATCCGTGTTAGATGTGGGGAAAGCTCGTGAGATTATTTTCTTTTTAATTGAATTTATTGGGGTGACACTGATTAATAAAATTGTATGTTTTAGGTGCACAATTCTATAATACGTTATCTGTACACTGTATTGTGTGTTCACCACCCCGAGTCAAGTCTCCTTCCATCACCATTTATCCCCCTTACCCTCTTCTACCTCCCCCACCCCCTTTTCCCTCTGGTCGTCACCATACGGTTGTCTGTGTCTGAGGTTTTCTTTCTTTTTCTTTTTTCTTCTTTTTTTTTTTTTTTGCTTAAGATTTGATTTTAAAAGCTTTCAAATACTAAGGAAAATATATATATTCTTCTACACACAAAAAAGAAATAAGTTAACTTAACTCTGCCTCAAACACCTACTGTGCAACCATCTTGGATCTCTTAAGATCATTTTCTAATGGAAGGTGTGCTCAGCCCATCCTGCCTCTAAGAAGTTGACTCAAGGATGAGGTAAAACTTCAGGTAAACAACTTAGGAAGTCTATCCAAATTGCTCAAAGTACTTTGCAGACATGAGCTAATCAGCCTTGTAGATAAGTTTGTGTAATTTGATTCATGTCCACTGTCTCCCCTGAGACTGGTTCAGGGGTGTCAGTTTGGTGAGGGGAAGGTATCTGTGAACAGCGCAGACCCAGGCCCAACCTCCGCGTCCTCGGGGAGGGGAGGAGCCTGAGGCGATCCTTGATCCTCAGACTTCTGAGGCCAGACTTCCTGGTTATAGCCTGACACCTTTCTGCCTCTGCCACCTGGGGCTTCGAAATGAGAAACCGGCTGTGGGGGAAGGATTGTGGGGAAAAACACCCCAAGGGAAAGGAGCCTGGCCGATTGTTCTGTCTCTTTTAAAAACATCCTGAGACCACACACACTGGGGCCTGTTCAGCCATTACCTCCTCTGAACTTGAGAGCTTGTGGGTAACAATAGGAATTCAGTTGAAAGGGGAGGGTGGACTGGCTCTGTCCTCTTGCAACAGCTGCCAATCTATTGTCCTCCCACTCGTGTTGAGAGGAGTCCTCCCCACTGTGCTGGGGGCTACGGTGTGGCTCAGTTCCCCGTGCAGGACTGAGGGACTCATCCTCGCAAAAACTGGCAGTGGTGGCTGGTGCTGGTTCATGGCTCAATCAGTCTGTCTCTGGGAATTACCCTCCACTGAAAGTCGCCTGCTCATCCTAAACTATGCCCCCTTTCTGCGTGCAGCCTGCATTCAACCACTGGCCGATGAGGGGTCCCAGTTCCCTCACCCCAATTTAAGACAACATGGAAGCGCCTCCCCAGTCTAGAGCCCCCATGGCATTGGCCAAGGGGTCTGCATCACAGTTCAACCCCCCCTACCCAGGCCTGCTGCCTTCCGCAGTCCACAGAGGCACCTCCCCAAGCAGCGCTTGATGAACTTCCTGTGCACTAATCTCCACCTCAGCCTGTTTCCAGGGAACTTAACCTAAGACACACTCATTTTAAGTACAAGGTGACAGACCTAGGTAGGCCTAGGAAGAATGGAAAGTCACCAGGTGGGAAAACTGTACCATAGGAAACTGTACCCTGGGAAAGTGCCTGCGGGGGACACTGCCTGCCGACCCTGCCCAGGACAAACAGGTGCCCGGCTAAGACTGGGGTCTGGGTCGGCCCACCCGGCATAACAGGACGCAGCTCTAACTTGAGCCTGACAAGGTGTACCAAGAACCACGGTCAGCAGGAACGGCACCCCGCAACCAGCTCTAGCCAATCAGACTCCCACACCCCAGCCAGTTACCCTTTGCGGGGTTTTGCCCTTAAAAACCCTGCCCTAAGAACAACCGAGGGAGTCCTAACCTCCCTTGGTTGGCTCCACTTTCCCTCTTATTCCCCACTTATAAGCCCTGCTCCTTGGCTCGCTGCCTCTGTCTGGTTTCTTGAGCAACTCCGACCTAACACAAGGCTACTTGGACTTTGGAAGAGTCAGAAAGATAATTTCGCAGGTTTACCTAATTTCTTTTAAATTTTTATTACCTATAATTAAGTCATCTCTGAAGGAAGTACTGATTAGCCTTGACTGGTGACTCATGATTATAGCAGACAGGGCCTGATGCCACACAGAGGTTCCGTTCAGGGTCAGCCATTATCTACCCACAGCAAGGTCAATAGGTTTCGGGCAGGACACAAAGGGTCACTCTTGTATTCATTTCTGAGGGAATTACTGTTAAATGAGACTTGAAGAAAGAAGAAGAGAAAGGAAGTGAGGCAGATGGATGGACGGATGGATAATAGAGAGACAGAGAGGTATGGAGCACCTACAGTATAAGCAATAAGACATCGATGAAGAGGAAAAAGCAATATGGCCCCTCCATCATGGAACCTACAATCTGGCTGGGGGAAAAACACTTTAAAGAAAGTGTGGTAGGTTATAGTGTGGGAAATGCAGGGTGCCGTGACAGTACATAATCCTGACAAGTACAGCACTGAGACCGCTGAGAGAAGAAAAGAAGTGTCAATGCAGAACAAAATGAACAAGTAGTGAACAGGGAAGAAGAGGACGTTAGGGACGCTAATCCAACGAAATAATGGCTTCCCGGGCAAAAGAGGGAATTTGCAGGAAGACATTCTATTCATAATGCTGAAACCCTGGAAACAACCCAAATGCTCAATAAGAGGGGAAGGATAATAATAGAATATTATGAAGTAGTTCAAGTGAAAATAATGATTACATCCATTTGTAGAAATGTGATGTGAAATGATAGTAAATGAGTAAAGCAGAAATGGTGTATGTTCGCTGCATTATACCTATATGCAAATATGTCTTTATAAACAATGCCGTAGACAACAAGAACTTAATGTCTCACATCCCCCACCCCCACTAATCCCCTTGGTTGATTATGTCATCTTTCTGGCCTGATTTTTTTAAAAGGTTTTCTTTGTCCTGTTATAAAAGCCTTATATGTACATGCACCAGTACAGAAATGTCTTTTAAGTCTTTAGAAATACCCAGAAATTACTGTTCTCTATTCCAATAAGAAAAAATGGCAGTATCATGCTGTGGAAAGACCAGCAACTTAGACTGTGTGGGTTTTTTACTTAGAGGGAACTGAGCATTTTAAAATGACATAAAGGATCTACACATTTGAATAAACCAGAGAGTTACAACCTTTTTGGAAAGCCTTCTTGACAATATCTATCAATGGCTTTTTTAAAAGTGCATAGTCTTTTGCAATCTAAAAACAAAACAAACAAAATAAAGCAAAACAAAACAGACTCATAGAAACAGAGCAAAGGGATGGTTACCAGAAAGAGGGGGGGTGATAGGGGAAAAGTTTACAAGGTGACAGAGGATTACTAGACTTAGTGGGGTGATCACACTGTAAGTTATAACAATGCCAAATCATTGTAAGTATACCTGAAACTAATATAACCAATATAAGATTGTATATCAACTATCCTTAAATAAAAAATAGATTTAAACGTTTTAAAAAAGTGCATAGTCTTTCATTCAGTACTTCCAATCCCAGGCTATCGCTAATGGTGTGGTGGTGAATGTTTCACAGCTGGATCTCCGGAGGAAAAACCTTGAATTTGTAGTGCTTGCCAACTTTCATGATGTAAATACTCCTATCTTGGCCAATTTTAAGTTATCAATGTAATATCAAAAGATGCGAGCCCTGGCTGGTGTGGCTCAGTAGACTGAGCACCTGACTGTGAACCAAAAGGTCACCCATTCAATTCCCAATCCAGGGCACATGCCTGGATTGCAGGCCAGGTCCCCAGTAGGGGGCACTCAAGAGGCAACCACACATTGATGTTTCTCTTCCTCTCTCCCTTCCCCTCTCTAAAAATAAAAAAATAAAATATATTTTTAAAAAAGATGTGAAAACATATGTCCACACACAGACTTGTACAAAAATGTTCAGAGCACTATTCATAATAGCCAAAAGTAGAAACAATTCAAATATCCATCAACTAGAGAATGGATGAACAAATTGTGGACATACCCATACAATAGAATACTAATCAGCAATAAAAAGGAATGAACTACTGATACATGCAACAGCATGGATGAATGTCCAAATAATCATGTTGAATGAAAGTGACAAAATAAAAGCATCTGCTATATGAGTTCATGTATATACACTTCTGTGAAATGCAAATTATTGTGACAGGAAGTTGATCAGTAGCTGTTTGGGGATGGACAGGAGCCAGACAGAGGGATGGCCAAAGGGCAGAAGAAAATTCTTTCAGGTGGTAGCTATGTTCATTATCTTGACTGCGCTCATAGTTTCATGGGTGTACACACATGTCCAAACTCGTCAAATAGTACATTTTAAATATGTGCAATATATTCTAATGTCAATTATACCACAATAAAACTGTTTTTTAAAAAAAGCTAATCGGTGTCTTCCGTGCTATCTCCTCTGATGTCCTTAAACTTGACCTTCACCCAGACTGACTTGGCTGGCATATCTTTGTCAGAAGCCTGCCCCGAGGCAGCCAAAACCCACGCTCGCCCTACAAACTGGATGGAGGTGCCTAGGAGTTACATTTCCCACCTCACCTGCCTCTTTGCCCCCACTCCCTTGGGCGGCTTTTAACGATTGGCAAGTGCAAGGGCGTAGATGCCCAGCTCTCTGGACTCTTGGCCAGGGTAATTCTGAAGTGAATTGTTAATACTGGTGGGATTAAGTTCCAGTTCCTCCTGGTGGTGGCTGGCCTAACAATGAACCCATTGATGGACTGTATTTCTTTCCCGGTATCACTTTTCCATGACCCGTGTCCATGCACCCAAATAAACTACATGCACTCCGATCCTTGGACCAAGGTCAGCTTCTGGGGAGCCCAACTTAGACAGGGTCAAAGGTCTGGTGAGGATCTCCTGCTAGACATTGGAAGAAGAGATTGATTTGAAGATCTGAGTTCTAAGGCACTGGCCCTTAAGACCCCTCTGACTTAAAGGACAGTTTCTAAAGCTAACATCTACACAAAAAAAAAATTCACAAAGATGGATGGGTAATAAAAAAGCAAAGCATTGAAGACAGGACCTCATGACCTTTCTTACATCATCAGAAGACAATACTGGAAGAGATGGAGAAATGACAAGAAGAGGGACCGTTGGTTTGGGGGTGTCCAACCTTTTGATGTCTCTGGGCCACACTGGAAGAAGAAGAGTTGTCTTGGGCCACACATTAAATACATTGCAACATGTAATCACAAAAAATCTCATAATGTTTTAAGTAAATTTACGATTTTGTGTTGGGCCACATTCATAGCCATCCTGGGCTGCATGTGGTTCACGGGCCTCAGGTTAGACACCCCTGGAAAGATCAAGTTTTTGTGTAGTTGTGTTTGGGGGAAAATGAGCTTTCCAGCTCCTTCATCCTGTACTAATATCTGCAGCTAACATTTGTTCTCAGCCAGCAACTGTTCCATGTGCTGGGAACAGGGCATTGAAAAAGACAAATTAACGTCTTTGCTCTCATACAACACATACCTTAACAAGGGGAGGCAGACAATAAATAAACAGGAAAATATCAGCGCGATAAATTATTTGTAGAGAATTAAAACTGGGTGAGATGGAGGTAAGGGCTGATGGTGCAACCACTTTACATTGGCTAGTGTGGTCGATTATTGTTCTGCAAATACCCCCGAGAGGAAAGAGTACTTCCCTCCCCACTGACGCTGGCTGTGTGAATTGGTTCAGACAGGTGGGGAGAGGGGCAGTGTGTGAGTCCTCAGTCTGGGCCATAGAAGCCTGAGGGTTTTCTTTTGCTCATCTGGGAGGCAATCTGGATCCCAGCCTGAGATGCAGAGGAGGACTGCCCCCAGCCACCCCACAGGCCTGTGCATATGAGATTGATGCTTGTCGTGTTAAGCCACTGAATTTTCAGGTGGTTTATTATGAAATATTATTATAGCAACAGCTGGCTGATCACCATAGTCAGGGAAGTCTCTCTGAAGAGCTGATATTTCAGCTGAGATCTGAATGATAAGAAGCCAGTCCTGTGATCATTATTCCAGGCAGAGAGAACACCTGACATGGGTAAAAGGACACAAAGGTGGGAATTGGCTCGGCAGGTTCAGGGAGCTGACAGCCATCCTATGAGGCCAGACTATGCAAGGGGCTGCTTGGGAGAGTCTCATGACAGGAGCCTGAAACGAATGAAGCAAAGGCCAGCGTATAGTGGGTTTTGCAAACTACACTAAGGAGTTTGGTTTTCATTGTAAGTACAGCAGAAAGGCCCCTGAGGATTTCAGCAATGTAGTGACACAATCACATTGATTTTTGAAAGATCACTCTGGCTGCTATGTGGAGAATAGATTAAATGGGGGATGCGAATACTTTTCTGCTAAATCAGGATGAAATCTCAGGATCTTCCTGAACACAGAGTTCTTGAACTATTAAACAGAGTTAAAATCTATATGCCAACTTAAATGTAGGTTGTGATAGACACCTAGATAAAATGCAAAAAAAAAAATTGCTGAGGTACTATTTCATTCATGTCAGAAACCACCCCAAACTTACTGAGTTAAAACAGCAACAATCACTCATTTGTTCACAAATCTGCAATTTGGGCAGAGCTTGATGGAGACGGCACATTTCTGTTTCATGTGGAATCAGCTGGGGAGAACCCACCGGGGACTGGAGGATCCATTCCCAACATGACCTCATTCACACAGCTAGCAAGGTGGGACTAGCTGTTTGCCAGGGGCCTTTGTTGTCTTCCATGTAGGACTCTCGACATGGCCACTTGAACTTCTTCACAGCCTGGCTGTTGCGTTCTCATAGAGCGTATTCCAAAGAGACAAGCCCCAACGGGCAAGTGCTCACCCAGCCTCAGCGTGCGGCACAGTTGCTAATTTTCCATTGGCCAAAACTAGTCACGTGGCCAAACCCAGCATTAAAGTGGAGGGGACTACATCAGGACCTGAATACTGAGGGGATGTAATCTGTTACCGGTCAACAATATACCAAAACAAGAGCCAGATCTCTGTCACTCGCGCTCAGGTGTTCCTGCGCCAGAGACATAGCCATGTTCCTACTGCCCACACCCACTGCGCAGCACAGCCCACTGCCACCCTCCTCGGCTATGGACACCAGATCTGCGTTGTCTTGGCTACTGTAGGATGTTTGGCAGCCCTGGCACAGCTAGCTGGCCAAGCACCAGACGGAGCTAGGTGACCATATCCACCCCCACCTACAGCCTGGGCGGTGCACTGCGCCCCAGCACGAGCGGCAGCGCCTACGCCTGGTCCTTGGGTGACAGGTGGACTGTATGCTGTGCGCTCCTCGGCCGTGCGCCTGTGGAGCACTGTCCTGGGCATGCAGAACCCCATAGACTTCTCACTGGCTGACGCCATGCACACCGAGTTCAAGAACACCCGCACCAACGAGAAGGTGGAGCTGCAGGCGCTGAAGGACAACTTCGCCAACTACACAGACAAGGTGAGCTTCCCGGAACAGCAGAACAAGATCCTGCTGGCCCAGCTCCAGCAGCTCAAGGGCCAGGACAAGGCGCTCCTATGAGGAGATGCGGGAGCTGCGCTGGCAGGTGGATCAGCTCACCTGTGACAAGGCCCACATGGAGGTGGGGCATGCCAATCAGCTGAGGACCTCATGCGGCTCCAGGAGAAGTTGCAGGAGTTGCTGCTTCAGAGGGAGTAAGCGGAGGGCATGCTGCAGCCCCTCAGACAAGATGTTGGCAGTGCTGCTTTGACACATCTTGATCTTGAACATCAAGTCGAATCATTGCAGGAAGAGAGTGCCTGCTTGAAGAAACTCCACGATGAGGAAATCCAGGAGCTGCGGGCCCGCATTCAGGAACAGCACATCCAAGCCTGACCTTACAGCTTTCCTGTGTGACATACGTCAGCAGTATGAAAGCGTGACTGCCAAGAACCTTCAGGAAGCTGAGGAATGGTACAAGTCCAAGTCTGCTGACCTCTCCGAGGCTGCTAACAGAACAGTAATGCCTGCACCAGGCAAAGCAGGAGTCAAACCAGTACCAGAGACAGGCGCAGTCCCTCCCCTGCGATGTGGACATGCTTAGAGGAACTGAAAAGCGCCAGGTGCGTGAAATGGAAAAGAACTTTGCTGTCAAAACTGTTAACTACCAAGTCACTCTTGGCTGCCTGCAGGATGAGATTCAGAACGTGAAGGAAGAAATGGCTTGTCGCCTTCATGAATACCCAGACTCACTGAATGTTAAGATGGCTCTTGACATTGAGATCGCCACCTACAGGAAGTTGCTGGAAGGTGTGGCCAGCAGGATTGCTCTGCCACTTTCCAACTTTTCTTCCCTGAACCCGACTGAGGGAAACCAATCTGGAGTCACCCCCTCTGGTTGACACCCACTCAAAAAGGGCACCTCTGATTAAGACAGTGGAAGCTAGAGAGGGACAGGTTATTGATGAAACTTCTCAGCATCACAATGATCTAGAACAAAAATTGCACACAGTTGGTGGGGCACTATATTACCAACAGGAATAAAAAAAGAAACCTGTATCTTAAAGCAACAGTCCCCAGCATTTTTGGCACCAGGGACCGGTTTCATGGAAGTCAGTTTTCCACGGACCGGAGTGTGTGTGTGTGTGTGTGTGTGTGTGTGTGTGGCCCGGCAGGGGGGTGGGATGATTCAAGTACATTACATTCAAGCTCACCTCCTGCTGTGTGGCCGGTTCCTAACAGGCCAGGACTGGGACCGGTATGGGTCCACAGCCCAGAGGTTGGGAACCCCAGTCTTAAAGAAACAGCTTTCAAGTGTCTTTCTGCAGTTTTTCAGGAGCACAAGATAGATCTGGAATAGGAATAAACTCTAGTTGTTAAGAACCAACACCCTTAAGGGATTGAGAGAAAAGTTTACAACATAATCTAGTTTACAAAGAAGGTTTCTGCTAGAAGAGTTTTTAAAAAGTATTTTTGAATACTTTCAAAAATGGTTTGAATACCATTCAAACTTTTTTCCCAATAAGTCTCTGACCAATTTGTTTCTGCTTCAATAAATGTTTGGAAAACAAAAGAAAAAAAGCCAGACCAAGCCAAACTTTAAGAAAACTTTTAACAGAAACCCACCAATTTAAGACTTGCCCCAGTCTGCAGCCATACCACCCTAAGCGTGCCCGGTATCGCCTGACCTAGGAAGCTCTTCCTGTGTGTAGGTTACACTTCAACAAAAGTTAAGGTGAAAAGAAAAACCTTTTTGATTTGTTTATATTTAGTATACATGTTTTTTGGCAATATTTTAAGATCATCTTAAAATTTTTGTTTCTTTTGCTTCACTCACTGCCTTGTAATTTCTACATTTATCAGTCATTATACTTCTGCACAAAACTTACAAGAAAGCATGCAACCTCATTAGAAATAAGAAAATAAAAAATTAAAAAATTAAAAGAGACTTGTTCCAATAGTCAAGGGGTAGAATGCCAAAGTACTCAAAACAGGTTCATTTTTTTAAAAATCCCTTCATTTTAAATAACTACATAGACTTCTTTTTAGCAGCCAGGACATCCAACTTTGCCAATATATTTTCTTCAGTTATAAAAATATAAAAAATGTAAATTCTTCACATGATATAAATGCCTAGCATGTCATAACAGTGGCTGTTGATTAGAAAGCACGAGGGACCAAACAAAAAAGGCAAATGCATAATCCCATAATGGTTAATGACATTGCAAGGAAGAATATCACGCAATGGTGGGATTTTTTTTCCTTCTTGTCTCACGCAAGGTTCACATTTCGCTAAGTGCAGATGAGATACCAACCCAGCGCCACTTCAAGCTTGTAATACAATCCTTTATGGCATTAAAAGGGAACATACATTTATTTGTCACCTTTCCATCCCTTCTGTCCTCTTTCTGCACACCGACCTCGGCAGTCAGCACGGCTCTGCCCCATCTGATGCCGCTTCTTTCACCTGCCAGAGAACCACGCTGACACATTGAAGCTGAATAGCAGGTGCTGCGTTCCATTTTCGGCACCTGCACGGCCAGGGGTTTGGCTTTCATCTTTCAGGGCATCACGTGTCTCTATGGATTCGAAGTAGACAAAGAGGGAGCTTTTCCGTAATTGTACCCTGCCACTATTGTGACTGTGTGCTGTTCACAAGCGATAAGCAAAGGCTGGCCAACCCCACGTGGTGACTCGGACCCCAGTGGAGCTCTTGCATTCTCCCTTGAAGAAAGTAAATTTGAGACACTCAGGATTGATTTCCTCTAAACCAAGGGAACACAGGGGAATTTGGGAGTTTTTCCATATTTCCTGAGGGGGGGAAATAAAGTAAGAACATTTGGGGACAGTGTAGGTTAGATCAGGGATCCTATAAGTCTGATACCTTGAATTTCTTTAGTGTTTTTAAAATCAAACTCATTTACATACCATAAAAGCCCAGATTTGAAGTATATAGCCTGATGAGCTTTAATGCCATTCTAACTACCATCCCAATCAAATTATGAGCATTCCCGTCATCCTAGAAAGTTCCCTTGCAGCCCCTTCTGGTCAATCCCCCTGCCAGAGGCAACCACTTTCTGCCTGTTATTGTCATAGCTTAGTTTGGCCAGTTCTTCAACTTTATGGAAGTGGAAATGTACAGTATTTCGTGTGTGCCTTTGGCTCCTTTTACTCAACCAAGGATCTTGGAGATTCATACATGTCATTGAGTGTATCGGTGGCTCATTCTTTTCATTGTTGAGTATTATTTAATTTTATGACTATATGCCAATTTAGTTATCCATCCACCTGTTGATGGACATTTGGATTATTTCCAGTGTTGGGCTATTATGAATGAACTTACCATGAACATTCTTTTACAGTCTGTTTAATGTACACATGTCCTATTTCACATTCAACATACAGGTACCATTTCTGGATCATAGGATAGGTTCAGATTTCACTTTATAAGAAACTGACGTACTGCTTCCCAAAGTGGCCGTGCCATTTTATCTCCTCACCACATCCTTGAAATACTTGGCATTTTGTGTCTTAGCCATTGTAAAGCTCCAGGGTTATCTCACTGACGACACTGAGTTATGACCTTCAAAATCCAGGGAGCCAGGAATTTGGAAGCGAAGTAAGTGTCAGCCTAAACCCTTCCCATTCAACCTGGATGTGGGTCCAGACCTGCCGCACTCACCTGCCGTTCACTCTGGGTCACCATGGACTTGACATTTAATAAACAAAAGAGGCTTTGTGGAAAGCTGAGATCATACCATATTCAGTAGAACCGAGATAGCCTCCATCTTTAACTCCCTCTTCTCCCCCAAACCTCCACACAAATAGTCAACCAAATCTGTGGTGTGTAACTGACAAATACCCAGACAGAACCTGACTGAAATCTCAGTTTCAGAGTATTGCTTACAACAGCAAAAAACAAGTTCAAATTCACTGTAAAAATTAAACCCACGCGCCTATTAACCCAGGAAAAGCTAAAAGATAATTTGGAAACCCCAAAAGACTGTGATCCCCAAACTATAGCCATTCCCCAAGTCTCTCAACCAGTCAGTGCTCCTGCAGCCTCATCTATCAAATGGGTGTGCCAAATCTGGGGGTCAGAGGTATTTGATGAGAACTGATTAAGTGTGAAAAATACCCAAACTTCCTTGAAAAAGATTTCCTAGAAAATACAAGCCTTTTTGTTTTTTTACTTCCCAACTAGGCTTTGATTGACGCTTAAAGGAGAATAAAAATAATAATAAAAATCAAAGACAAGAGCCCACTGCTTTGCTCTTCTCTATTTTCTCTTTTGTCCTTTTCACCCAACTATTTCTGGAGCCCACAGCTAATAATAAATGATGCGCATTGACTAACCTTCTTCACTTCCCCCCGAGCGAGGACACAGAGCAACTCTATTTAGGATAACATCTCCTTTGCAGAATACATCCCAAAGCTTCCTGGAGTTAAATAATAAGTAATGGAAGGGAGATAGCAGGAGAGAAATTAAGAGGTGAAGAAAGAGGCACAGCGCTCTTTCTTCAGCTGAGATTTAACAAGCCTGGGTAACTAGAGCTGCTGTACACAGCACACTGGGGAGAGAAGAGCCACGCTTGGAAGATGTGGCTGTCGTAGCACATCGCAAAAGCCGTCCTTGGCTGAGCAGACGATGCTACAGGAGCACGGCCCACCTACCTAACCCCGTGCACACAGAAGCAGCCACGATCCACCAGCTACCTGTCCCCAGAGTTCACTACACTTCCAGGCTGCAAGTTGTGAGAGGTACCGGCACAGTTCTATGGGCCCAGTGACCTTTTTTTTAATGCTGGAGAACTTAGGAAGAGAAGCATGGAAATCATCCGGAGTGTTCTCTAAACACTTTCAGCTCTCCACCTTCCAGTACACGGTGAGGTGGCATTTCTCTGTCCCCTTTGAAGGCAGAGCACGTCATTTTCTTTGGCCCATGCCAGGCAAGCAGAAATGGCATATGTCACTTCCCATGGAAGCTTCAAGAGCCAGTGTGCAATTTGCCATGTTTCTGTCCCACTGCTCTGGTGACCGTCGGAGTATGATGAGGCCCCTATCAGTCTGGATCCCTAGGCGGTATTCGTGAATGGGGGGGCATCTTCTGGATGCACAAGGGACAGCTGGTAAAAGCAAGACCCTGTGCTGTCATGACCCCAAGAGTGAGTATCTCCTTCAATTTGTGTGCTAGGCACTTCACTTGCCTCGCTGGCCCTGAGCAAGAATTAAGCTCCTTTTGTGTTAAGATACTGAGATTTGAGGGGAGGGGAGTACTTGTCACTGTAGTGCTCTGTAGCCCATTCTGACTGGTGACACCTGCCTGTCTGGGAGTGGGAAGAGGAGCACAGACAGACTCCAGCCTTGTGCCTGAGCTTTCCATGACACAGACGCTCCAACTCTAGAATCCCTTTCATTTTTATTCCCAAGAAAGCCATGACATCTGGGAAAATAAAATCATACTAAGTAATCAAATTCAGTGAATTGACAGATCTTCCTGTAGGTGAGGGCATGGCCAGAAGAATAAAAAATGAGCGCATTAACAAGATAATCGGGGATTGTCCCAAGGTAGGGTGATTGTATACAAATGGCAAGGAAAGAGGGAAATAGCCTGGTCAAGATTTGGATCAAACGCCCACTCTGCTCTTCTCAGGACCCATTAAAAGTAGTAAAATTCCACCCTGGCTGGTGTAGCTCAGTGGATTGAGCACGGGCCTGCAAACAAACGGGTCACTGGTTCGATTCCCAGTCAAGGCACATGCCTGGGTTGCGGGCCAGGTCCCTAGTAGGGGCTGTGCAAGAGGGAACCACACATGGATGTTTCTCACCCTCTCTTTCTCCCTCTCTCTAAAAAATAAATAAAATCTTTTAAAATTTTTTAAATAAAAATGTGATGAAATTCCATTTATAATGTTCACACAGATCTGCCACAAATTTACCTGCTGGGGTGAAATCAAGCTCTTTGTGTACATAGCCTGTAATACTCTTTATTGCTGTAGATACCGGCTTAAGAGTATTCCATTTGTCTTCAAAATAATGACTTCATTGAGCACCATGTGGTCCAGAGTTGGATTCTTTGGGCTCACAGAACCGTGATGAGCTTTCAGACCTTTTCTCAAAAATCAAACTAACTTCCCCTTGCTGCAAACCTTTAGATACCACCTATAATTAGGATGATTGGCATATCCTGCAGCCTTAGGCCGGAAGATCGCTCAGGTGCTTGGAGAGTGGGCCTAATAAAGCCAAGACCGAGCTCAAGCCCAGGTGGGCCAGTTAGCTTCACACAGAGAAAATCCTTCACAGCCACAAACTACGCCCACCTTTGGGGTCTCAAGACAAATCCTGTCAAATTAGCCGCAAAGGAGCCTGGATGAGCATGTCTATCGCTCTCCACAGCCCATTATTGCTAATGGAAAAATAAAGCCTAACACTCTTCTCATTGGTTACATCGTCTCTCTGGGGTCCTGCCGACTAACACACTTTTTTCAGACATGCTTTTGGCAAAAATATTACTACTCTCTAACTGAATAAATACCCATAAAGGAGCTTCATTTCGGCATAGGTCCCGAACACCTTTTTTTTTTTAACTGTTATGTCAATCGAGCCCTTTCTCCTGAGTTCTGAACCCAGTAGGCACTGTCCTGCAGGGTCCCATCTTTTGGACGCCCCAGGACTCGCACGGTTCAGTGAAAACCAAGGCCATTCCCTCCTCCCCACCTGCTTGGCCTCCTGCATTGCCAGTCTCGAGAATGGTGAATCGGAGCCTGAAATTTGGAAGTCCTAGATTCCTCTCTTTCCCTCATCACCCACCCCCATCTTCCAAGCCTATGGACTTTCCACCTCGATCACAGTTGCACCCCACCCTTCCTCTCCGTTTCCCTTGCCCCTGCCTCTCTCTGTGCCCTGTCTTCTCACCCTGGATCGTTACAGAAGTCTCTCTGATGTTCTCCTTCTCTGCAGTCTTATGCCCCACTAGTCTACCTCTCACTCAGGCCAAAGCCATCTGTCAGAGGCCAAAATCGGACTTTGACACTCCCCAGTTTTCCAAAGTCCCAAGTGCCCCATTGGGGAGCGAATAAATCCCGGAGCTGGGCTCCTGGACTTGCACATTTCTTGGGAATACCTAGATGTAGGGAAAATGGAGTCAGTCAGGCTCCCTCTCCCGGATCGTCCAGGCGACTGTGCCCTTGGCAGCGTTCATGTGGCCTTGAGTAAGGGCCTGCGTGTGTAGAATGAAGTTCTGTTATATAACTGAAGGTCAGCACTTAGTATATAAGGGAGTCAGGACTTCCCGCGGCACAACACGTGGCTTGCGGTGTGCGTGGGTCGCCCCACCCGGGAATACGGCATGTCAGACATCCGGATGGCTCCATGAATTTTCTTCTGTCTGCCCAAAATCCGTTGTGAACTTGCCTGGCCTTAAACAGCTGCAAGACACTAGAGCTCCCCTTTGCATTCACACATCATCCATCATCACAAACGGCTTGTACCTTTCTGTTCGTGCTGCACAGGTTCACACCTCCATGCTTTCGCGCATGTGGGGTCACTAACTGACCTTCAAGTTCTGCCTGGGGAATTTCTACTCCTCATCTCCTTCATCCCTGCCCTTCCTTTGTGGACCTGTTGTGCTGGCAAAACTTTGTGACCCTGTGTTTCAGGGATCTGCTGCTGCAAATCAACCCCTTCTCCTGCAAAGCCTAATGGTTTAAGACAACCACCGTTTTATTACCGGTCATAATTCTGTGGGTGAGCTGCTTCAGCTCAGCGGTTATTCTGCTCCTGGTGAGGTCAGCTGGGGCTGCGGTCATCTGGAATGTCTCAAATGGCTCACCCGCTAGCTGGCAGTTGGTGTTGCCTATTGTCTGGGAACTCGGCCTCTTTTCACTTCCTTTGTGTGGTTTGCTTTTCTCACAGCATGGTGGCTGGATTCAGAGGGGCAATTACAAGAGTGAAGTTTCTGAGTGGAAGGAAGAAAATTTCCAGCTGCTTCAGTGGCGGGGATGGGTCTGGCAGTCCCAACCAGTCCGAAAGAGGGCCATTGCCCCAGCCTGAGGGAAGGCAGCCCGCCTCCAGGACCCTCTACCTAGCCTGAGGGTGGAAACCTACCAAACTCTCAGTCAGCAGCCCCAGAAGAAGTCACAACTGTAGCCTGAGGAGCCATATTCCTGCTCTCTGGGGATCCAAGGCGAATTCTACAAACCAAGATCCGAGAACTTCTCTGTGGGTTGCTGCCCAGCCCCACGTGGGGAAGAGCGCGCGCAGCTGTCGCCCAGTTCTAAGTTAGTTAGTAGAGGCATTCGTCGCCAGCCAGGTGGACTCCCAGGGCCGCTGGGACACAGGGGATAGGTGTTCCGGGGCAGGTCCCGGGCATCTTTTGCAGCCGGCCACCCCTTCCCCTTCCCCACGGCCTTTTGCACACGATGCGTGGCAGGCCGCTTCAGACGGAATGACAAAGGCCGGATAAAGAGTTAGGCGCGCGCAGAGCCCAGGCTGGAGCCGCGCGGCAGCGGGACTGTCCCACCCCGGCCCCCGCGCGCCCCCAGGAAGGGCACGCGGGAGGTTGCACGAGGGAGCTGGCGTGCGAGGGGCGCACGAGAGGCGACGGGAGAGGCACGCAGGGTTTTCCTCGAAGGTGAGTGTGTCCCGAGAGCGCCTGGCGCGCAACTTCAGGGCTCACTCCGCGGGGCATCTGCGCGCGGCTTCCCGACCCAGAGTGGGACACACTAGGCTGCCTGAAGGCCACGGATAAACAGTATCTGTTGGAGGCCCGGCCCGGAGCCCGGTCTTACACTGGGTCTCTGTGGCAGGATGGCATTGGCTGCATTTCTGTGTCCCCACCTCACTTTGAGCTGGCCATGGAGAGCAACCATTACTGTCGCTCGCAGAAGGGTCCTGGCAGTCACTGTGACACCAACAAGGAGCGGGCCTGTCGCCAGCTCTGAGTGGCCTCTGCCATCTGCCTGATGTTCATGATTGGGGAAAATATCTGGATGGTACCTAGCACATAGCTTGGCAACCATGACCGATGCAGCCCATCCACTCACTGGCTTTGCCAGCATGCTCATCAGCCTCTTCTCTGTCTGGATGTCCTCCCGCCAGCCACCAAGACCATGAAGTACAGCTGGCAGTGAGCTGAGATCCCTGGAGCCCTGATCTCTGTGCTGTCCATCTGGGTCATGACTGGGGGACTGGGGTACCTGGCAATGGAGCAGCTGATCTCTGGGGACTATGAGATGGAGGGGAGGACCATGCCAATAACAGCGGGCTGCACTGTGGCCGCAAACATCACAATGGGGTTGACTCTTCACCAGTCTGGCCACGGGCATAGCCATGACACCAGCCAGCAGCAAGGGAACCCCAGTGTCTGACCTGCCTTTATCCACGTGATAGGAGACTTGCTGCAGAGCTTGGGCATCCTGGTGGCGGCCTAAATTTTATACTTCAAGCCACAGTACAAGTATGTGGACCTCATCTGCACCTTCATCTTTTCCGTCCTTGGTCTGGGGACAACCTTGACCATCTTGAGAGATGTGATCCTGGTGCTAATGGAGGGGACACCCAAGGGTGTGGACGGCTATTCAGGATCTGCTACTGTCAGTGGAGGGGGTGGAAGCCTTGCACAGCCTGCACATCTGGGCGCTGACTGCGGCTCAGCCTGTGCTGTCTGTCCACATCAGCATCGCTCAGAGCTCAGGTGCCCAGGCTGTGCTGAAGGCAGCCAGCGCCCCCCTACAGGGGCAGTTCCACTTTCGAGACATAACCATCCAGATCGAGGACAACTCTGAGGACATGAAGGACTGTCAGGCACACCAGGACCCCTTGGACTGACTGCCTGGCCAGGTGCCAACTGGAGCACGGACAGGACCTGCAAATGGCGGGGCCGAGGGTCCCTCTAGCCCAGCCAGGACTCTGTTTACCTTGGCTGTTATAAACCAGATCCCTCTCCCGATCTTAGCTCCATGTTCAGTGTGGGGGAGCCTTGCTCACTGCAGGAACGAGGCTCTTCCCCTGCCTCTCCCATCTGACTACAGCCAGCCCCACAATGGGAACTCAGCCAGGGTAAAGCTAGTACAACCCGAGTCCTCAGGCTCCTGGGTCAGTTCCTGTTGGGGCTGGGTTTGCACCTAACTCTCAGCCAGTGCTGTCTTACTGCCAGCCTCAGGGAAAGGCAGTGAGGCACGCTGAGGGGTGCTGGAGGGGAGCCAGGCCTCAACGTCCCCTGCCCACAGGCTTCATTTCCCTTTTCCAAGCTGTCTGGCCTTTACCTTATGGATCTGTAAAGAAGCCTAGGGATAGAGCCCCCCACCCCCACACCCGCCGCCTCTAACAATGATCTGATTTAAGGAGGCCATGGGGTTTGGGGAGCTGTGACACAGGCTAGTGAGCCAGATCAAGTGGAATAGGGAAACTGAGACAGAGTTAAATGGCTAGGCCATTTATGGCCTTCTAGTAAACCACAAAATCCTATCCTCGCCAGCCAAGGATGCTTAAGAGTAAATGGTTTATACTTCTCCCCAACCACAGAGGAAATACGTAGCTTAAATCACCCTACTCAGAGAGATAGATAATAAAAATCCAGTTAGTGCCATTTGTACCAACCATACCCACGCATGGATGAAGTCAAGGGGAATCAATCTCATTTTGGTGCATCAGCATAAAGCTGGTGAATATTCTATTGAGATCCTCCCCTAAGATCTCCCCTAAACTCCCAGCCTTTAAAACCCTCAAGATGGCCCTGGCCCGGTGGCTCAGTTGGTTGGGGTGTCGTCCTGTACACCAAAAGTCTGGGGGCTCGATTCCCAGTCAGGGCACATACCTAGGTTGTGGGTTTGATCCAATTGCTGTTTCTCTTTCGCATAGATGTTTCTTTCTCTCCCCTTTTCTCTCTCTAAAATCAATAAACATATTTTTTAAATTTAAAAAACCCCCTCAAGATGAAGAACCAGTGTGCCTGTGCCTTCCCCTGCCCCTTCTTCTCCCCTCCCCCCAAGGTGCGTTACCTCTGCCTTCCTCCTAAGCTGCAAGGGCCCTTCTACCTCTGTAACTTTCTAAATAAACTTTCTCCTCCAATTTGAAAAAAAAAGAAAAGAAAATTTCCCGCCCATCTTCTTGGAAGTCTCAGAATGCCACTTCCACCACATTCTATTGGTCAAGGCAGTTGCCGGCCAGGAAAAATAAGTGGCGACTCTATAAATGAGGAGCAGCGTGCTCAAACGGGGAGGGGAGGGATTGTTCAGGCCATCTTTGGAGACCAGCTACCATACCCTGGCTTGGTAGCTTGTTTGGTGTGTGTTCAGTCTGGCCCTAAAATTCTGAAAGCCTCCTGAGGACAGTCACTACGTTTGAATCCTGTATTTGCCCACAGTTCTTAGTACAGATCCTAGAACATGGTACTTAGATGCTTAACACGTTTGCTGACTCTAGCAATCCAATTAAATCCGATGAAATCTGATCAAAGTTTTTGAGCTCCTATTTTGTGTTACTCTATTTTTTTTAAATTTATTTTTAGAGAGGGAAAAGGAGGGACAGAAACATGAACGTGTGGTTGCCTCTCACGCACCCCCCTGCTGGGGATCCGGCCCACAACCCAGGCATGTGCCCTGACTGGGAATTGAACCGGTGACCCTTTGGTTCACAGGCCAGCACCCAATCCACTAGCTACGCCAGCCAAGGCTACATAATTTTTTTAAACAATAACTAGGAGAGTGCCCTGGCCAGTGTGGCTCTGTGGGTTGTGTCATCTCCCATGCACCGAAGGGTTGTAGGTTCGATTCCTGGTCAGGGCACATATCTGGGTTGCAGGTTTGATTCTCAGCCAGGGTGCCTGTGGGAGGCAGCCAGTCGACCTTTCTCTTTCTCTCTCTCTCTCTCTCTCTCTCTCTCTCTCTCTCTCTCTCTCTCTCTCTCTCTCTCCACTTCCTCTCAATCTAAAAGCAATGGGGAAAAAATGTCCTCAGGTAAGGATAGGAAAAAAAACTAGAAGTGGATAAAATGTGCATGACAGAGGCTGTATTTCTCACTGAACATCACATGTTTTTGCCCGCATCTCCCAGCTTCTGTTGAAGTTACTTTGGGCTGAAGTGCTACAACTTCTTGTCCAAGGCAATAAAGAATAAGTGGGAGGTCTCCAGGCTTCTCCTTTTCCTTCTGTGCAGTTGGAAGGGAAACGTTCTGAGATGCTAAGACTGCAGGACGGAATTGAGCCTGCATCTGTAAGTTAACCATTGGTGAAGATCCGTGGAAGAGAGTCATCTCCCCTGCCTCAGACTGTGAAGTGAGCAAGAAATATATCTTGTCTCCCTTCAGCCACGGAGGTCTGTAGGTTTTGTTTGCTACTGTAGCCTAGCTTACTGTGTCCTATTCCACCGAGGGTTCTCTAGGAAGGAATTGAATGTGACATCCTAGAAATTATTTATCCTCTATTTAGGAAAGAGAACCAGCAGATGCACTTTTAAAATACACTTTTGGCTATCTGCAATTGAGGGTTATGCTTTCCTGCCTAGGCGCCAATAATTAAGAAGTGTCTAATCAGATAGTTAGCATCCACAGTCCCTTATCTACACGGAGTGGACTCACGTATGCAGTGCTGTGCAGAACACTTTGCAAAAGCTGAAATCCTGGGCACTAGAAGGTGAGCACGGGAGGACAAAGGCTGCCATGAAATAAACAGGTAATCCTCAAACCTTATGAAGTCAACATCTTCCCTTGCCACACTTTTTAACGGGGCCCCTAACAAGTAGAAAATGACTCTCCCTGCCTCCGCTTTCGCGGTCCTCTTTCTCACAGGCCTGCCAATTTGACGAGAGGTAACGAAGGAGTCCCCCACCTAAGGAAACAAGGAAGCCAGGGGCCAGAGAAATCCACAGGCTAGACACCTGGAGCCTGAACCTTGGCTGGCAGCTCCACTGTGGCCATTATTCTGTTGCCTGAGACTGTCCTAGATGAGGTACTTTATTTCTTCTATCAGCTCCATTTCTTCTCTGGCCTGAAGGGATGCACAGCTGCATACTAGTTTCTGGGTCCTCATGAATTTCTTACGCTGTGCATTAGACTTGAGCCAAAGAATGCCTGTCCTTTGGAGTCAGTTCCTCTGAAGGGAGGAGTGTCTGCAGAAGGCCTGTCTGAGAATGGTCTTACCACACTCAGGGAGCAAAATCTATAAAACGGAAATAGATTTGCCTCTTAATTTTCTGCCCTGAGGTGAGGCTAAATACCCCAACCTCACTCTCCCCTGGCCTAACACGTCCTGCCAGTGCCTCCCATTGGCTGAACCCCACCGGAAGCAGAGGCCGCAGAGGCCGGCGGATGCAGTCAGTAGAGGTCAGCCTCCAGGGCAAAGAGTAAGATGAAGAAGGACAGGGAACAGTACTGGAGAGGCAAATGGAGGATATCCGGGTGAATAATACTGAAAGGTTGCAAGTTTAAAGAAAATTTATATTTAACTGAACTATACTATCAGTCATCAACTTACACACATCAATACATTCAATGGACATGTTCAAGTTTAGAGGCCTTGTCTTCAGCCCTCAAGGTAGCGATGCTCCTTTACACCCTCAGATCAGAACACAGAGGAAGTGGAGACGGGAAGGGGCATTCTCCTCTTCAGAATACAGTGTGTGTGGGTGTTCGGGGTGTCTCATTAGCACCTAACCAAACAGGAACCAGCACAAAACTTTCCTATGGCTTTTGTGCTAAAAAGATGCCTGTTGGTGAAGCCAACCAGAATGCATTAGAGCTTCCTTACCTCTGATCACCGGCAGAGAGGCAGAGCCCGTGGCCCAGTCCTGAATACCCCACACCCTCAGTATTTGTGGGTCCCCACAGCCCTCTCAGTGGTATGACTCGGGGAACACAAAAGTGCTAATGAAGGGTCTTTTCTCCTGGTTCTAAAAGCTCATGCTTCTACCTCCTTCCAGGGTCCGTTTTACCCACATGGAGCATCTCAGCCTGTCAGATTGCCCTGTGAGTCTGTCCGTCCTCCACTCCTCAAATGGCTGTTGACTACTTTCCCAGCCTGGAAGCTCTCGCCGTTCCCCTCATTCTCAGCTGCTCCTGGTTTTCTATGGGTCTTCACTGGTCACGCCTAGTTCTGCATCCTCTCTGACGCGCACTGGGCCAGCCTCGGCCCCACAGTGGCTACAGTGTTCTGCTGACGGGGCCCCTCCTGTGACCTGCTCTCTAGATGCCCCCTTCCTCCGCGGGTTTGCATTGGTTCCCCGCTTTCCCAGAGTTCCTCCCGCCTCCTTCTCCTCAGAGATGCTATCCTTCTGGTCCCTTCCAGTCAGGGATTCTAAGCCTTTACTTCCCACATACTTTTCTGGACTCCCATCTCTGGTGAACAGCCCATAAACGTGTGTGACGCACTAAGCCAACTCCTGTAGGGTTCGAGTATGTTTCCAGCGGGGCTGGGATGAGAATAAGGAATGATAGAGGATTATTAAAGATCAATAAAGTAAAAATCGTGACTATCATGTAAAAATAAAATAAATACGTGTCAATGATTTTATTTCACTCAATAATTAATGAGGAAACCAGTGAGATGTCACAAATGGTTCAAAGAAAATTTCTAAGAGCCAGGCATTGACAAGTGTGGGGATGGATGCACAGATAGATATAAAATGAGTCCAAAATAAGTTGCCTTCCACCAGACACAATTCATTTGCATTCCCGTGGACAAGAGTCATTTGCATTATTAGTTTTCCACAAATTACAGATTATACAATAACTCAAAATCAAAGAAGGCTGCTCTGAAAACGACACCCAGTAAACTTTTTCTTTGCTAGATTTAAAGTCTTTCACGATTTCGCCTGATGAGAGGAGGAAGGCCTCTCCTCTTCCCCATAGAAACTGTTGGAACTGTTGGAAACAGTGTCGAGGAGGTAGGAACAGGAATCTCTGCTTGTGGAGACCAATGAATACGTGTTCTCCTTACCTCCAAATCTCAACAAATGCTACAGAAGGAATATTTGCTTTCCTCCCCCCACCCCAATTCATATGTTGCAACCCTAACTCCCAATATGATGGTATTTGGAAGCGAGGCTTTTGGGGAGTGATTAAGTCATGAGAGGAGAACCTCCATGAATGGGATTAGTGTCCTCATAAAAGGGGCTCCGGAGAGCTCCCTTCCCCCTTTGGCCATGTAAGGACACAGCAGGAATGCCCGTCTGCAATGCAGAAGAGCGTTACTCTCAGAACCCAACCATGTTGGAATCCTGGTTTGGGCTTCCAGCCTCCAGAACTGTGAGAAATAAATCTGTGTTATTTACAAGCCACCCAGTCCCTGGTACTTTGCTTAGCAGCTTGAATGGACTGATACAACTGAGGATGGATACAACTTCCTTTCAGAGCATTGTTACTCAGAGTGTAGTCTGCCATCACCTGAGAGCTTGTTTAGAAATTTAGATTTTTGGCACCAGTCTAAATCAGAACCTATATTTTAAGAGGTCCCAGACATCCCACATTTACGGATCAAAGGACTTAATATTGTTAGCATATCAATCCTCCCCCGAATTACCGGCAGTTTCAATGCAATCCTTATGAATATCCCAGCTACCTTTTTTGGAAGGACTTTGCAAGCTTATCCTAAAATTCATATGGAAATACAAGAGACCCAGAAGAGCCAAAATGATCTTGAAAAAAGAAGAATAAATTGGATGACTCCTACTTCCAAAGCTGTAGTAATCAAGACAGTGTTGGACTAGCATAGATATATAGATTTACAAAATAGAATTGGGAGCACAGAAATAAACCAATATATCTATGGTCAATTGATTTTCAACAAATGCGCCAAGACCATCCAATGGAGAAAGAATAGCCTTCTCAAGAAATGGTGCTGGAATATTTGGAGATCCACATGCAAAAGAATGAAGTTGTATCCCTACGTCTCATCATATATAAAAATGAACTCAAAATCACTCAGATACCTAAACATACCCAAATGTAAGAGCTAAAACTATAAAATTCTTAGTAGAAAACCCAGGTGTAAATCTTTGACCTTGAAGCAAGCAAGTTTCTTGAATATGACATCAACACCTCAAGTGATGAAATAAAAAAGTGATAAGTTCAACTTTTGATCATAATTAAGAACTTCTGTGCTTCAAGGACACCATTAAGAAAGTGAAAAGACAGCCACAGACTTGGGGAAAGTATTTGCAAATCATAGATCTGATAAAGCTCTTGTATCCAGAATCTATGCAAGAACTCTTACAACTCAACAATAGAAAGACAGACAATTGTACTTAAAAATGGGCAAAGGATTTGAGTAGACATTTCACCAGAGAAGACATACACATGGTCAATAAGCACATACAAAGATGTTCAACATCATTAGTCACTGAAGAAATGCAAATCAAAACCACAATGGGGCCCTGGCTGGTGTGGCTCAGTGGATTGAGCACCGGCCTATGAACCAAAGGGTCACTGGTTCAATTCCCAGTCAGGGCACATGCCTGGGTTGCAGGCCAGGTCCCCAGTCGGGGACCCACGAGAGGCAACCAGACATTAATGTTTCTCTCCCTCTCTTTCTCTCTGCCATCCCCTCTGTCTAAAAATAAATAAATAAAATCTTTAAAAAAAAACCACAATGGGATACCACCTTACATCCACTTAAGGTAACTAAAAACATTTAAAAAAATAGACAGTAGCCATGTTGGAATCCTCACACATGGGCTAGTGGGGATGTGAAATGTTGGGGCTGTAAAATGGTACAGCCGCTTTGGAAAATATTATGGCAGTTCCTCCAAATATTAGACAGAGTGATCATATGACCCAGCAATGCCATTCCTGGGTATATACCCAAGAGAACTGAAAACCTATGTCTATAGAAAAACCTACAGCATAAGTGTTTATAGCAATATTATTCATAAAGCCACAAAACATCCCAAATGTCCATAACCTGATGAAAGAATAAAATGTGGTATACTCATGGAATGAAATACTATTCAGCAACAAAAAGGATAAATATTAAAAACATTATGCTACGTAAAGTCAGACACAAACGGGCACATATGGTATGACTCTGCCTGTTTGAAATGTTCAGAACAGGCAAATCTACAGAGACAAAATGTAGACCAATCGTTGCCCTGCTTGAGGGGAGGCAGACTGGGGATTGACTGCTAATGGGTAAGGAACTGCATTTTCAAGTGATGAAAATGTTAGGATTTTTTAAAGATTTTATTTCTTTATTTTTTAGAAAGGGGAAGGAAGGGAGAGAGGCAGAGAAATATCCATGTGTGGTCGCCTCTCGCAAGCCCCCTACTGGGGGACCTGGCCCGCAACGCAGTCATGTGCTCTAGACTGAGAATTGAACCCGTGACCCTTAGATTCTCAGGCTGGCTCTCAGTCCACTGAGCCACACCAGCCAAGGCAGAAATGTTCTGGAATGAGACTGTGGTGTTGCACAACTCCAAGAAAATAACTAAAAAGCATGGAAATGTTCACTTGCAAGGGGTGAACTTTATAGTGCATAAATCATATCTCAACAGCTGTTAACTGTTTTAACGGTCGCAAGACACTCTCGCGCAGAGTTGCTCCAGGTTACCTACGTCACACAGGCTCACGAGGAACTTAGAACACTGCGCCTCACCCCGCCCTCGTGTACTGGATTCTCATTTCATTCCTGAAACGCAGCTTTTAACGGACTGTATCTCCCGTCCCATCTCAGAGCCTTTCGGCTTTCCAGCTGCGACCTAACTCGAGTTGCCGGTCCTCGGCCACCTTAGTCGCTCACCCTGGGGTCACTCCAGCTACCTCGCCGCCGCCGCCGCCGCCGGGGGACCAGAGGCGGCTTGGCCCGCAGCTCCCGCCATCGCGCTGCCTTGGCCTCAATGGCCGCCACAGCTGAGCCTCCAGCCACCACAGTGGCTTCGCCTGAGCCTGAGCCTCCAGCCACCACGGTCGCTTCGCCTGAGCCTGAGCCTCCAGCCACCACGGTCACTTCGCCTGAGCCTGAGCCTGAGCCTCCAGCCACCACCGTCGCATCGGCCACGCCTGAGCCTCCAGCCGCAGCGATCGGCTCACCGGCACCTGGGCCTCAAGCCGCATCACCCACACCCGGGCCTTCAGCCACGGCGACAGCACCACCTGCTCTTGGGCTTCCAGCCCCAATGATGACATCGCTGTGGCAACTCCAGCAGAGCTATCTCCTTAACTGCCAGGTCGGCCTCAACAACCAGATCAACTTGCAGCTCTCCACCGCTTACATGTACAGGTCAGTGGCCTCTTATTTCGATGGCAGCAACGTGACCTTGAGCGAAGTCACCGAGTTCTTCCAGGGCCAAGCCAGTCAGCAGATGTGGCTGCATAACCAGCATGGGGGCCCCACCCAGCAGCCCGACGGCAACAACCCAGTCGGAGACAACTCGCACAGCACCCCAACGGCGGAGCCCTGCCCCCTGTGCCTGGCGATGAGCATCAGCCAAACCCTGCTTAACTTACAGCAGCCAGCCACGGCGAACAACGAGGTCCGCCTGCCCAGCGTCCTGCAAGAGCAGCTGGCATCCACCCAGGGGGCTGGAGACCATTCCACCTCCTTGCACAGGCAGGAGCAACCGGAAGCCACCCAGGCAGAGAGCCTCAATGACAAGTTCTCCCAAGGTGACAAAAAGAACTGAGCCTGGACTGCCTTCCCCATAGCCACGGGGTGATTTCCCTGTCACCCGTGGAGAATGCATACAGCAGTATTGCCCTTATAGCTTTATCATCTTGCAATAAAATTATTGGTTCCTAAATAAATACAGGTTTCTTGTTGATTGGTGCATGCAAAACCCTTACCTTTTAAGATTTAAAACAAGTATCCAGACTCTCTCTACCCACCCATGACCCAATCACATGCACCTCAGGATCTCCAAGGATGGAGGGAGGGGGTAATCCCTGGAACCCTGGAGGGAGGGAGGAGGTATCCCTGGACCCTGGAGGGAGGGGGTATTCCCTGG
>CM052552.1:54391746-54416274 GCA_028533065.1 Trachops cirrhosus
TGAGGGTACGTATGCATAGTAAAAGTGTTTTTCTAAATGCTCTAGAGCTTATAATAGTTGCCTCCGGGGAAGAAGGAAGGGAATAGGATTGAGGAAGGATTAAATAAAGGGGGAAGGGGGTCTTCAGCTTTACCAGAAATGTCTTAGTTCATCCAGCTACACATATGTTAGTATATGTTAATTCAGAGTAGAAAGCTCCGGGTCCTGGAAGCCAGCATGGCAGAGTACCTCTCTGACAAGCTCACCGTGGGTGACAATGATAATGGGGAATGAGCCTCGGGCTGGCTTCTGCACAGGTACAGGGCTGATAAACTAAAAGAGTAACAATGGCATGTTGTGAGTCCAAGTCCCTGTATTTACATTATCACATTTTTAGTTAATAATTTTTATTGGATTTTTTCCCATTACCATTCGTATTTTATTTTTATAAGAATCTCAGGAAGGAAAAAGGGCAGGTGCTATGACCGTGTGTTTACCAGTGAGGGAAAAAAAGGAGGCCGCCCAGGGAAGAAGTTATGGAATGCAGACAGGAATGTAGATCTTCTGATGCCACGTTCCATTTTTTTCCCAGTGAGCCCACAGGTCTATGAATGGATTAAGAAGGTAAGGTGGGTAGACTTGGAATCTAGCCAGATAGCCAGCCCCGGAATGGAGGGAAATCCCCAGCACTCTTAAAGATAGCCTTGATCACTGCGGTCTCTCCCCTAATTACGGGTGTGCTTTCCAGCCCAGGGTGGAGACGGCCTCTAAACCTCAGCCAAAATGCTTCTCTTAGGAAAGAAGTTCCGCGAGTTAGCAACAGAAAGGATCAGAGGTAGCAGGACGCCTCACAGGAAGGCAGTCCGCACCTGCACACCGGAATCCCTCTGTTCAGGCTCTCTGTCCCACACAGGCAGCAAAGTCATGACCTGAGGTGACACTGAATACATGTAACACCTCAGGACAAAAATTCCCCAGAGTCCACCATCCACCCCGATGGCTTCACCCTCCGTGACTTCTCTTCACACGCAATAGGTAAAGGGGGTACCTGCCAAATACACATATTCTGCCTGCAAATCCAGCTCCTGTGGACAGAGTACACCTGTATTTTCCCCATGCACAAGGTATTGTCGTCTATATACAGAGCCATTGCCTTCTGTGGTCTCTGTACTAGGATGTAAAGCTACCCGGTCTGGTTCTGTGTTGGCCACCGGGCTCCCTGTTAATTCCACCTTTTCCTTTCCTGTGATTCAAAGGGATTCCCCAGGATAATGCAGAGAAATCTACTTAAGCCTATATCCTCTTATTTTACCTGGGAAAAAGGATTTCCTCACCCGCCAAGACTCCGAGAGAATCGTGATTACACTGCCGGGCCTATTACAAGCCACTACTTGCAGTATCACATTTCGCAGGTTTTCTTTTAAGAATACCTGCCAGGGAAGTTAAGATACAGCAGCAGCTCAATTGTCTCTCTCCTTGTTCTTCTGTGAGACAAAAGTGAATGCTCTAAATCCCCTCCTTTACGTTCCGTTTGGGGGTCCACGAACAGCCTTTAAGTGTGTGGGGTAGTGGTGGAAAGAAGTGAGAAACAGACCGATGAAGTCGGCCCCATTGCACTTTCCAATGGCCTGACTTTTATCCAGCCCCCGAAGTTTCCTCATGTCCCCACCCTCCTCCCTCCTCGGCCATAAACCTCTCAAAAGGGCTAAGCAACCTTCATGCGGGTGTCATGTGCCACCTCCCTGAATACTCACAGCCTCCCCGACTTCTTCATAAGCTTTCAATGCATGCAAGTGAGCTGTGGCACTGGTCTTCCAGCCCTGGAACATGCCCCCTTGAGACACACACCTGGATGACTGTCAGTCATTGGCGGCGCTGTGTCGCTTGGGAGGGGTGCTGTCTGAAATAGTGGCTGTTGCTATGGGCACCCGAATCTCAGGCAAGGATAATATCAGGATAGACGGGGGGATAATGATAAAATTGATAACTTTATCTCAGGCTCAAACACGGATTCAAATTTATTGTGTTGAATAATTTACCTCTGGGGGCAAAAAAATCCCACTCTAATCACAAAAGGAAACTTCTTAATAGATGGTCGTCACTGACAACTTGTACTGCATTTGCCAGCAAAAGGAAAAGTATGTTTTTTCCCCTCAGACATGTGTGACAAGCGGTACAAAGCAGCCATTAATTTCTCCTGAAATGTCTCTACCCTGGCAACTATCATTATATTATACTCTGTTTCTATGAGTTTGGCATTTTTGCACTTCCCATCTAAAAGTGAAATCATACAGTATATGACTTTCTGGGTCTGACTTATTTCACTGAGTATGATGTCCTCGGGGTCTATCCGCGTTGTTGCAAATGTCAGGATTTCCTTCTTTTTCTCCATTGTATGTATATGCCATGTGTCTTTATCTGCGCGTAAGTCCATAAACACTTAGGCTGCTTGCATGTCTTGGCTACGGTGAATGAATAATGCTGCAATGAACATGGGGTTCAGAGACCGTAGAAGAGCTGACGTTTGAATCTGAAGAAGTTCTAGCCCTACCTTCAACAACTTATTTAGCACACAGCTTCCTTTTTTGTGTGCACGCACACACTGACCCAATGACAGAAGTATCTATGTCTAAAGAAGTGTAAAAAGAGAAATTTTAGCAAGTAGCAACTGCAAATCAGAAGACACGCCGTGGGCTTCCCCACCAGACATTTGAACGACCTCCTCTCACAATTTGCTCTGGAAGAATCTTTTCTTCCCAAACGGAATTCTCTCTGATCAGGGAGAACCACCACTGCTTTCTCTGGAGACTGCCAAGAGGAGAAGAACCTATTGGAAAATGTGAAAAAGAAGACTGGAGGCCTGCAGGGTTTGGGAGCTGTCCCCACTCTGGAGAGCCTCTGACAAGCTTCCTTGGTTAGGGATGATTCACGACGCGGCAGATCTTCAGTGCGGAAGAGTTGCTGGCATCGGGGAACTCCATGATGCCAAGTCCGGGCAGACATCCTGACACAGTCAACAACAGACCCGAGGGCCTTGGCGGAGGGCTCCTACGGCTTTATACGCTACCCACATTCCAGCGGGCCTCTGATATTTACAGGGACACCCACACGAGCATTTCCCTGGTATCTGTCAATCTACATCTTACTGAAAATAAAGATGTTACAACAAGTGGGTTTGTGCAAGATGGAGGGCTTTCCCCTGAGCAAGTTGGGAAAACCCTTTACCTACCTGATTTGTCCGTGGCGGCAAAGGAGGGTGGCCTTCAGGGAAAGGAGTTTGGAAGAAAAAGAAAATGGCCAACTTTTGTAAGATGTCAGGGAGAGAAGTGGAGACCTGAAGGTGGCAGGAAGATGGAAAACCCAATCATAATCGTAATCATTATGCTCCAACTCATACACATATTAAGGCTGACAGAAATGCATGCTCTGTCCAAGAGAATTTCACATATAAAATATGATCGGTCCACATTGAACAAAGCAACTTTAATACGAAAAAGTGGCTTGCTTTTTTCCCCCCGCTCCCCATTCTTCAAGTATGCGGACGCGTGTAGGGAAAAAAAAAAAAAAAGAGGCAAAAGGAGGGAAGGAAAGAGTATCCAACTGATCAGAAAGCCACCATCTAGATTACTGTCTGAGAGATGGTTAGCTTTCAGCTGAACCTTGAGAGAGGAGGAAGAGCTGGCTTGCCAGAGGTGGAGGGGGAAACTACACTAGACAGACTTCCAGATCACGGCCCGTGGGAATGGAGGACAAGGGCAAGGGAGACCGTTCATGTGGCATGAAGGGAAGAAGGGGTCCAATTCAAGGTCAGATGATAAAAGGAGAAGTCTGGAGGACAGCTGAAGGCCAAGCACGGAGTTTTTGTGTTTCCATGAAAGCCATTTGGAGGAAACAGTGGCTTTGGATCTGGACTTCAGGAGGGGGTTGGTGAATCCCCTCTCAGAGATATCCTGGGGTGAGGAGGGTGCCCGGTGAGAGATATCTGAGATGACTGAGAAGCTCCTCAAGTATTTTTCCCTTTGAAGACATACAGAAGCAAATGAAAATAAAGCTTGAGGTAATGACTATTTTTACCCAATTACACATGTATTACTAAATGTCACAAATCCCATGAGCTGGAAGGTGTGATTTTCTGAGTCGGCTGCTGTGTTGAGATGAGAGAAATTGCTCAGTGTTGATAACACTGTTGGATATTGCTAATGTAATTACAGTTTCCCAGGCTGGTCTCAAAAAATTAAGGTTCTTCTATTTTCTATTTTCCTTTCCCTTTGGGGAAGATTATAATAATG
This sequence comes from Trachops cirrhosus, assembly GCA_028533065.1. Lineage (NCBI taxonomy): Eukaryota > Metazoa > Chordata > Mammalia > Chiroptera > Phyllostomidae > Trachops > Trachops cirrhosus. The sequence goes on from CM052552.1 coordinate 54,396,015, forward strand.
TACAAACTAGCTTGGTTTGACTTTACACCCGGTTTTCATGACATTTTTATTGTGTCTTATACTAAATGGATTGATTTTTTTTTCCAACTTGTCTTTGAAAATGTCATTTACACAAAGAGATTGAATGGACGTAATTTGTTTAGTTTCCCAAAGTGATGCTTCTAAGTGGGCCATGATAATTTAATATATATATTGTGTGAAGAGAGCTGATATGAATAACCACAAAAATATTCACAGCATATAGGGAACAAAAATGGATAAAACGAGGTTGGCTAACAAATAAGACTAAGATGTTAGAAGAAGGATGGACCTAAGGTGTCCATACAGGTTGTCCCATTAAGACACAATGTAAATTTAGAGGACATCTATGTATCATTAGAGCTTCATGGTCATTGTTGCGGTTGTTATTTAAGTGTATACAGAAGCGGCCCAACATAACTAATGTAAATCCCTCCTCCTTACACCTTTGAACATCACAGACTGTTGAGCTTAACTGGATTTCTGCTTCTCAGAATTCTGTCATAGCCTCCATCATTGGTCCCTTTGTTAAAACAGTCTTAGACTTTCTCATTCATTATTATGTGTGTCGCAACTGCTGATGACCATACATGAAGCAAGTTTTAAGGTAGTTTGTGTAGGCAGTGTCAATAAGCAGAGAAGCAAGTATCTTGAATGACACTTTCAGGCAGGTAAAAGTCATGGGTAAATTGAAAGGCTATGAGGAGGCGCAATGCATTCAGCCTCTGCAAACCGCTGTCATGTATAACATCTCATGGAGACCTGTCACTGACATTTGCACCAGGCCATAGCAGAGCGTGGCCCAAGGGGCTACGTGGCCTGCAACATGGGAACATGTTTCTCTCCCCTCAGACCACCTTAGGCTTACCAACGTTGGGAAACAGGGGAAAGAGGAACTTTAGGATGAGGTCTTGCTCAGATCTTCTCTTTCAGGGAAAAACAATCAATGACCATAAGTAATATTTGCAAATTACGCCCTGCCCAGGGGGCTAAGGCAATACTGACTTTGGAATCAGACTTCCTGGGTTCAGATCCACTTGCTCGCTGGATGATCTTGGACAAATTAATAAACCTCTGTGAGCCTCGGTATCCCTATCTGTAAATGGGAATAATAATTGTCTTACCTCACAGGGCTGGTATAGATGCAAAACATTTTACATGCAGAGAGCAGAAGAAAAACTCAATAAAGGCTCAAAATAATGACAAAGAAGGCATCACACTGTCCAGATCTCTGTGGTGGGAAGAAGTTCAGGAGACTGCGTCCGGCTCTGGATGCCCGGTTTTGTGGAGGCCTTTGACAAATGGAGCAGCCTGGAACAGTGAAAGACCGCATTACGTGAGAAACCATTAAAGGGACAGGAATATTAGCCTGTGGTAAAGGATAACTGAGGCACTGTTGAGAAATATCAAAGAGCTGTCCCTGGCAAGAAGAATTATCTTGTTTACGGAGTCACTGGAAGTAGTGAGTGAAGGTTATGTGTAACTGGACATCTGGCCATGAAATGGGTTGCTTCTCAAAACAGCGAGGGCCCATTACTAAAAGTGTTGATGCAAGATTTGCACAACCTACATCAGTGAATGATTAAGATTTCATCTTTGTATGAGACACTTGGATAATAATTTCTGGACCTTAGAGCCTAGGTATGCTTTTTATTTCCTTTTAATTTAACTTTAATATTGCAAGTAAGTTTTCAGATGCTGTCCCTTCCTCCACAGCCTTCTTGGGGTGCAGGCTATAGATGGAAGGTGTAGATACAGTTGGCATTATTAGGCTAATTCGGACCTCTTGGAGAATTAGACAGGACTTTTTAAATATATTTTTATCTTTATTGTATTTTTTCCCATCACCATTTAGTCCCCTTATGCCCTCCTCCCCTCCCCCCCCTCTAATGCTTAAGTTAACATTTCCCATCATTTTCTTTTTTTAAATTTACTTTAATTAATTTATTTTCAGACAGAGGGGAAAGGAGACAGAAAAAGAGGGAGAGAAACATCAATGTGTGGTTGCCTCTCGTGTGCTCTCTACTGGGGCCTGGCCCACAACCCAAAGCATGTGCCATGACTGGGAATCGAACCATCAACCCTTTGGTTCGCAGGCCGGCACTCAGTCCACTGAGCCACACCAGCCAGGGCTCCCATCATTTTCTTTTGGCTTTGTGTTAACTGGGAAAGAGGTACCATTTTATGGAAATCACAATTCCACAAAGACTAAAGTCCCTTGAGTAGGAGACGTTTGCAGTCTGTTTACAATGTTTTATCTCCTTTGATCTCTCAGCAGGTACTATTATTTCCATTTCACAGATGAGGTTCTGATGCTTACATGGCAGAGTTTAGGCCTGAGCACACACCTTTTAACTCTCAATCCCTGCTCCTTCCACTTGTCCCCACTCACTGCTTCAAACTCTTTAGTCCGCATACATCTGAAGACCAAAACCAGGGATGAAAAGCCCTGCCAATTAAACTCAGTCATGAAAGAGAAAAAGAAACCAGGCAAACGCTCTGTCGAAAGTAAACCTCAAAAGCAAATACGGAGCTAGAAATTCAATTAGAGAGAACTGTGGAGAGATTTTCAAAAGAAAACCGATAGGGATTAATTAAGGAAACAAAAATAGATAACCAAAAGGGCCAAGGTTTAGATACAACACATTGGAGCTGAAAATACAAAGATACGTCTAGGATCTGGCAAAACGAGAGACAGTGGAAAATTAGGAAGGGTGCATTAGTGAATGAACGTGGGGAAGGAAGAGTGAGACCCGTCGAGAACAATACTAATATAAGCCGCAGCACCAAATGGAACAGAAGGAGAATCAAGACAGGCACCAGGAGAGGTCAATAAAATAACACCCCCCCGCCCCAGTAGAAAAATCACTGTTAAACAAAAATAAAATGATAGACACAAAGAGGCAGGCAGGCAGGGGAAGCAGAACCTAAATTAAAAACAATAGCTTTGGTTTTTGCATGTTGTTTTCAACGGGGGTACAATTCTATTTGGCTTCACTTGGGCTGATTTTTCTTCCCACCAGGCCTCCTTCTGAGCTCTCCAAAAGGGAAATGCCGAGGGTGTGAAGGGGATGAAAAGTCAAACTGCGTATTTTGAATGTGCTTCCAAATGCCACTGAGACAGCTTCTGCAGCCTACTTGGTATGTAACATATATTTTAAAACTGCTAAACCGTGATAGTCATGATTATAGCACTAGCTGGCATCGGTGGGGGGAGGACCATGAGTCAGATTCAGAAAAAAATTAAATATTGGCAGCTTTCTGCTCACGTGTTTGATCATCAATAGCATTATGAGTCAGTATTTAAAACTATATCATGGTTGTTTTTTTTTTAAATGACACATTGAAAAAGAGGTTTTAGACCCTTTGGTGAAAAAGAATCATCCTGTATCTAAAGTACCATATTATCACACGTATGAGAATGAGCAGAACAGTGCTTCTGAGCCTGCCTCAGCGTCTCATCCAAATACACCCAGACTGCCACAGACATCTGTTGAAGCCCAATGTCAGGCAACCCGACCTGCCCTTGGCCACCCCATCAAATACATGCTCTAGAAGCAGCTTCTCACCAGGGAGCCATGCCCTCAAACAAGGTCCAGAACAAAGTGACTTCTCTCCATCGCTGACATCAGGAATTTTCTCCACGGAGAAAGGGTGAGTGAAGATATAAAATGGATAGAAGAGGCGGCAGGGAGTGAAAAGGAATATGAGAGAAGCTGTTCTGGGACTCAAAAATGTCACCAACTGTGATAACATTTAAACTCTCTGAGTCCTCTGTTTTCTTATCTGTTGAATGGGATAAGGACAGTCCTTGCCTTAGGGTTGTAAGAATTGAATGGCATAACATACGCAAAGCAATGAACGCAATGCCTAGCATTATGGATAGTAAGTGCTTAATAAATGTAGATATTATGACTATCACCATTTCCCTGCTTCTATTTTTGCCTTCATTCCTTCTTTGTTTTAAAAAGACTTTCTTTATTTTTAGAGAGAGGGGAAGGGAGGGAGAAAGAGAGGGTTGAGAAATATCAATGCTTGGTTGCCTCTTCTGTGCCCCCTACTGGGGACCTGGCCCATAACCCTGGCAGGTGCCCTAACCAGGAGTGACCCTTTGGTTTGCAGGCCAGGGCTCAGTCCACTGAGCCACACCAGCCAGGGCGCCTTCATTCATTCTTCACTTTATTCAACAAATGTTTATTGAGTACCTGCTATATGCCAGGCACTGTGCTGGGTATTAGGGATATGGATCTGTATAAATCAGATATCTTTCTGCCCCCGTGGACTTCACAGTGTACTAGAAAAGACATACTGTGAACATTAACTATCAAACAATTGTTTGATTACATCTGTGATAAATGCCATGAAAGAGAAGTCCCAGATGCCAGAATAGAGTATAAGGGGACCTGATCTAAGCTAGAGCTTCCTTTAGGAAGTTAGTTTTGAGGTAAGTTCTGAAAGATGAACAAAAATTAACTCAAAAAGGCAGGGGCGAAGTCTGAGGTAGAGAGGAGGACAGAAGAGCACTCCAAATAGAGGAAACAACATATGTGAACGCTCAGAGGCAGGTCTTATAGACAGTGGACAATTGATAGAGATTTTACTTTCTCTACCTGAGGCCTCATTGTAATGTAACCAAATTAGCTCAGCTGGTAACCCCAGAAGGAAAAAGACAGTACAGTAGTTCCCAGGCATTTACTTCTTTTTTAAAATGGCACTTGTATTTATTTCATTGAGGTGGGGAGAAAGCTCTTGCTTATCAGCTCAGGGATGTGAAATCAGCTGATCCTCAATGATTAGGGCAGGTACCTACCCTATAACTGAAGATGATCTTGATAAGACGGTGCTTCTCAAAGTGTAGTCCCAGGTGGGGCCAGCAGCAGGAGTATATCATATGGCAGGTTGTTTGAAACGCCAGTTCTCGGACCCCACGCCAGCGTTACTGACTCAGAAACTCTGGGGATGCAGCCCAGTAGTCTGTTTTAAAAGTCTTCCAGGTGATTCTGCCACAGGCTCAATGACAAGAACCCCTGTAGCAGAAGGAGGTTATAATGTGTATCAGTCAGGACTACTTTCAATTGCACATAAAGGGTAAAACTCAAAATAGTACTAGCGGCAAAACATATCAGATTTATCCTTTTATTGTCTCAAGATGGTCTGCCTGGGGCTGGTTTGGTGGCACCCCAAAGCCATCAGAAACCAGAGCTCTGTATTTCGCTTTTGCCATCCTCAGCAACAGTTGTCATTGTCCAGGTTGCCTCCTAGTCCGAGATGACCACTCAAAGTCTAGCTTTCACATCTCACATTCAAGGCAGCAGGAAGGAAGAAGGGGATGCCTCCCAAATGAGTCAGCGAGCTTCACACAGAAATCCCGCACACTACTTCTGTTTACATTGCATTGTACCAAACTTAGTTACATGGCCACAACTATGAGCAAAGGAGGCTGGGAAATGTGGCCTTTCATTGGGTCTGGGGTAGTATTTGAACACTTTGAATACAATAAGGGCTCTGTTACTGAGGAAAACAGGAGAATTGATATCAGATGGCACGTAGAAGCCTCTGCCACAAGCCCTCAAAATGCAGCTGGAGGAATTTGAGACACTTGGAAAATATCTTGGAATCAAGCAAGTCTTTACATTTCTATGTTAATCTTCTATTCAAGTCAGTATTTTGGCTTTTTGGTACAAAATCCCTGATCATAAATATTAGAGTCTTCAAACATATGGAATGAGAGGTTGTTTGTGGTATCTTATTATGCCACTTATCTGCCAGCCCATGGGTCTGACAAACGTTCAGGACAAATGACCTTTATTTGATCATTATAGAAGCAAGTGGCCGGCTTCCCTCAAAGAGAAGTTAGTTCAACTGAGCTTCCCCCCCCCCATTCTTATAAAAGAAAATTCCAGTCCCCATAAAAATATATAATAACTTGGCCTATCAGTTCCCAACCCCAGGTTCTGCATAGGACACGGCCCCTAAGCTGTGCTTTACCCAGAATGAGGGTGGAAAGTGAAGGAAGCCCAACCAAAACAGGTGAGATATATTCAAGAAGCCATGCTCATCAACGTCTCTTAAGTCCTAGGTTCTCAAACTTCAGGTACGTGAGACTCACCTTGGACACCGGCTAACAATGCAACTCCCCACGTCCTAAGCTAAAAGATGCTAAGGCTAGAGAACAGGAACGGGGCCCAGGAAGGTGTGGGTTTTCTCAAGTACCCCAGTGGATTCTGACGAGCCTTTGAGAAACTCTAAATGTCTCAAAGTACCCGAATGCACACGATACTGCAGCAGGCAACATGCAGAACGAATTCATTCAAAAGCTGACACTTGCACCTTCCCCCAAAGTACAACAAAGTTACACCAGCTGGTCGGTTTGATGAGCAAGATCGAATCAGCTGTTTGACAGCACTGCTTGGTGACTTTAGTGAAAACAGGCAGGTCAGGAAATTCCCCACGCCATGGGGCCACCATTAAGGGATGCCAGCGCAACAACAATAACGAGGAAAGTCACAACAGTCTGCTCCCAGACAAAGGCTGTCCGAAATCCCAGTGTCAATCCTTTGTTCACCTGGGCCCTATTGCTTTTAGTATTAAGAGATGGTTAGGTTTCCTTCCAGGTATAATTCCAACAAGCTATAATTTTACTTTCAGGCCCTTAGACAAGTGTGCACTGCTATGTACTGGGAACCTTGACCCTAAGGAGAAACAGCAGAGAGGTGAGGTCTGCATGTCTGAAAGAAGAACGGGGTGGAAATGATGGGAGAGAAGGGAAAGACAGGGTACAGTTGGCAGTAAGCTAACTCTTCAAAACAAAAAAGCAACAATCACACACATGCACAAACCCTCATTATTTTTCAGCTACCACCTATCTAGATCAGCCGTGGTTAAGCCCTGCATTGCTGACATGAGTCAGAAAAGCATACGCTCCAGTCTAGCCAAGATTAAGAGTTTTGCTTTGTGTTATACTGGCTTTCAACTACGATTTCACTGCAGCAAAAATGACAGACGAGGGGAAAACACCCTACCCTACCATGGAGGGTGCAGTGTAAAATAGGAGATGTGCTCCATCTATTGGCACAGACGACAATCACAGATAAAGATGCAAATACCATGAAACAGAATCAAGGCACATATTTTAAATTGGATTCTGGTTGCTTGCATTTAAATAAAGGGCTTTTAAAAAAAATGAGAAAGAAGGAACCAAGAAAGAAAACCATGAGATTTACTGGAGCAGAAGCTAGGCAGGAAAAAAGAGAAGCAGACTAGACAGAGACACAATGGGAGAAGCAGCATAAAAAGTAGGGAAGAAAGTGCTAAAATGACAAAACTGTAAGAAACATGCTATTTGGTCATCATTTTATCACAGGCCTCCAAAATGCCCCCATAACTATGCTGTACACCTGAAAGTAGTAACAAATAATATTAAATGTAAAGTGAACAAATATTTATTCAAATTTATTCAATTTATTCAACAAATGTAAATTGAAAAAATATTTAATAAAAAAATGCCCCCATACAATCTGGAAATAGAATACTATGTGCCATGTTTTAATACTTCATTTGAATTATTACAATGAAGTTGAGCTGGTGGCGGGGCTGCTGCACGCGGCCCAGCACTACCCGTGGCTCACAAACATGCTCGGGCGCTCTTGGTCGTTGTTGCGAGGCAACAGCGGAGAAGGGCGGTTTGGCCAACGCCCAACACCCAACGCCCAACAGCAAACTAGCAACTGCCAGTGGCCAACGCCCAACTGCCAATGGCCAACAGCCAACGGCCAATGCCCAACGGCCAATGCCCAACGGCCAATGGCCAACTGCGGACTGCCAACTGGCGGCAGACGCGGCGCGTGGCCATCATGGCCGTGACGTTCCACGCCAACTCCAACTACGTATGGCAGCGCCCAGTGGAGCGCACGCTGCAGGGCCGCACGTGCTCCGCCCTGGTCAAGGTGCTGTGCAACCAGGTGTGCCCGTGACCATCTCAGCCTTCTACAGGAGTATTCTCCAGGGAAAGGATGCCATGTTTTTGCACCTGAAACAATTCTGGAATACATATAAAGCATGCAATTACTAATTCTTTTCACCAGCTGCAGCATGGAGGTTTAGATACTATCTTTTAGAAATGTTATCTGATATTACACTCTTCTCTTTTACATAGTTTTTTAAAAAAAACTTTAATATGTAAATAATTTCAAACTTATAGAAAAGTAACTCAAACGGTTCAAAGAACACCTATATGGGTGGCCGGAATGGTGAGCTAGGTCACATCTGCCTCTGGGGAGCTCCCTGTCCCTGAAGAGGGAGGTGCCCAGTTCCAGTCCCCAGGGTCTCCGGTCCTCCTTTAACAGCTTATCCCAGAGGCTATACTGACGGCACCAACAGACACAGAGCCTAGAGTGCACCTTGTCCAGACCTGGACACCTTGGGCCTTGGCTCACCCAGCCCTGGCTCATCTGCAGAATCTCGTGTGAGTCTTTGACAGCATCTACTATGTGCCCACACCAACACCATGCCAGAGCTGAGGATTTGGAGATGAACTTGAACTCCTGCCTGGCGGAAGTTCACCATCTGGAGGAAGAGACCTGCCTGGAAAAAAGACAACTTGCCCCTTACATATATGATGGGACATTAACACCATCTTCATTTGCTCTGATGCTCCATGCAAAACACTCCTCAAAACAGTTATGCCTCCAAGGCCAACACCGGGGTCCAGGAACTTGTCCTCTGAGAGCTGGTTCTCTCCACCCGTGGGCGCCTGACCCGGCCTGATCTCATGCTTCCCTCTCCTCGCTCTGTGCCTTACCTGCTCTTCAATTCTTTCAGCTCCTGAAACATGGCAGCTTTTTCCCACCCCAGCCTTTCCCAACTCGTACCTCCCCTTCCTTCCTGTCTCAGCTTACACATCCTTCCCTAAGGAAGCCTTTTCTGACCACCTGTGCCCATTATAAAGTCTCCTAACCCTTGGAATCGCCTTATTGAATTTCTCACAGTTGTAAAAAAAAATACCCTTATGTTCTTTACCCAAATTCACCTATTGTTAACGCTTTGCCTCACTTGATTTACTATTTGCGTGCTCTATCTAACCATCCATCCACCCATCTTTCTAATTTGTTTTTCTGAATCTTTTGAGAGTTAGTGACACACAGAATCACCATTTACCCCTAGATACTCAAGTATCCATTTTCTAAGACTAATGATGTTCCCATATTTTAAAAATATATAAAAATAAATAAATAATTATAAGAAAATATCTGGTAGGGATTCTACCCAAATTGAAACAATTGACTTGGGTAAGGCCAAGGTTTAATATACAGGGGTCCGGCACAAATAACACCCCTTTTTATTACAAACTCATAAGCATGTCATTCTGTAACATAACAATATCACATCAAGCACCCCATAGGACATTTTAGGTGAAATGTTCAAATTAAAACTATACATTATTACACTCATATTATTACCCTACCAACCACACTCAAGGAAGCCTTCATTCTGCTGGACCCTGTAGAATCATTATACATTTTGTCACTGTCTGAAGACACACAAACAATAGTGCTGATGCCAGAATTTCACAGCGGTTTGGAAAAGGCTGGAGGGGTTCAGGCATGACCAACCCTTCTGTGCCTCCTGTGCACGTAGTTGGTCTTTAATGACAACAGCTGTTGCCTACCAGGCCTGTCAGTGTTTCCAGTCATGAGTCTTAGGCTTCTGAAGAATCTGATACTTTTTATCCTCCAACAGAGCTACGTGCTCTCTAAGGTGCTGATGAAAAGTTGACCATCGTTTCTCATTTATAGGCATCGACAGTGCCACTCTGCGAAGCACTCCAGAAGCAATTTTTCCACTTCTCATAGACTTACCTTATCAATGGATCCTACTGCTTCTCGGAATGAAAATAACACTTACTGAGCATCTACTAAGCACCAGGCTCAAGCCTCACAGTTATTCATTTAATCTTCACCCCAGCCCTACGGGGGTCTTTCTTCTTATCCCTATTTGGCAGATATCAAGACAAAGGCTCAGAAAAGTTAAATAATTGTTCTAATGCTACTATCTTGTGGATCTGGAAAACTGACCACAGGAATTGTAGTTGTGTGAGTTTTTATTACAGCATGAAAATGGACTGTGCTGGGAAATCCCAATATCATAATATAAGCCGGTATTTCTCACATGAGAAGTTGCAACAGGATCTCCAGGGGTCAGAGTTGTCTGTTAAAAATGCAGATCCTGGATTCTCAGGAGGCTTGAGTGACTCAGACCCTCTGGTGGAGCCCTGGAATCTGAATTTTAACAAGTGTCAGGGATGACTCCGATTCTCATTAAATTTGGGAACCACCTGATACAAAAAAGCTGAGACACTAAGAGCATGATTTAGAGCTAATGGCTTCTCTATTTGAAAAAAAAATGAAATGAATTTTAATACAGCAAATGAAAACAGAATTTTGCAAATGTATCATGCAAAAGGATCTCTGTATTTGAGGTAATCAGCGTGTTACACTTTGAGAGATGAGATGTTACAGCTTGTATACCAAAATTTAAAAATTAAATTAAATTTAAAAATACAATGGTTACCAAGGTAATGCATGGCAGGAATCAAAGGTGAAGGGTCACACATTATTAAAAAGAAACCCAAAAGGACGGCTGCATCATGATCTCTCATTAGTGTTTCAATGATGCCTCTCTTTGGGTAAACTTGAACATTTCGGCATTCACCAAGCAGGTTTTCGGTGAAAACATTTTGACATGACTACTACTGCTGCTGTTCCCATGATCATGTTCTAGAGGTGGCACAGTGTCGACAACACAGTAGGTGCTAGTTCCGCACAATACACTTTGGGAAAGGCTCTTCTGGCTTTGGCAGCCCATTTCCCTCCGCGCCACGACCTGGAGCGCGCGCCCCCATTCTGGGCGCGCACCTCCATCCCAAGCACGCGCCTTGATCCAGAGCGCGCACGTCCCACCGCCAACAGCTGCCTGGTTTCTCTATTTTTTACAGCTCAGGATGCGATGATGTGGGCCAAGAATGCTATTGCTTGTTATCTGGTTAAGCTACTCAGGTTCTCTGAGCCAGTTTACTCATCTGTAAAATGGGAATCATAGCTTCTGCCTCACATGGTTGGAGTGAAGAGCGGTGCATGGGGGGCAACACTTTGTAAATGCTAAGTGGCTCTGTGCCAGAGTGTAAAAATGGCCAAAAATCCTCCTCCCACCACCACTCCACAACCTCATAATGTTGACGTTGCAAGTCTTCCCATGGAGATGTGGGGTGTACTTTCCTCCATTCCTTGAATCTTGGCCATGTGATTTGCTTTGGCCAATGAGACCCAGGCAGAGGCTTTAAAAAGCCCTTGCATATTGGGGTGTGCCCTATTGTTGTGCTTGGGATCCTAAGGCCACCATGTGACTAAGTCTCAACTAGCCTTCTGGAAGATCAGACACCATATGAAGAAGAACCACAGTCAGCCAGCGACCAGACAACAGCCAGCCAACTGCCAGACCCATAAGTGAGACTATTCTGGATTATTTAGCCACCTGCTGACCATCCAGCTAACTGCAGACTCACGGAGCAAACCGGCAGAAATCAATAGAGCCAGCCTAGACCAGAAGAACTGCCCAGGCAGCCCACCAAATTGTACACTAAAGAAATGACTAGGAAAGCCACCAAGTTTTGGAAGGGTTTGTTATCATGTGGCAAAAGCTAACTGATACGGGTTCTGTGCACATGCTGCTAGTTGGGTTGTTTAGTGTTTTGAGCATGTCTTCTGTGGTTTTCTAAGATGCTGCTTAGAAGGCCAGACCACAGATGAGCAGACATTATTGTGCACATTTCCAGTCAAGCGCTTTCATCACATGGGTACAATGCCCACCAGAAATTGTTTTACAGTCTCTCCCAACCAAAACACACTCTGGCATTGGCAAGGGGCTCAGATATAAGAACCCCTCCCTATTTCCCTACCTCTCATTGTTTCCAGAAAGGTAGCTCAGCAGCCTTGTGCAGAAGGACATATAACCTAAATCTTCTCCAAGCTGATTGTCAATAATAATCTTCTGACTCCACAAATGCGTGCCTAATCCGCTGCATACCTTCCCATGTGCACTCTTTCAGCGTCCCGCTGCTGGCACCAAGATAAATGGCTTCATCAAAGGCAGCCATGGAAGCTTGCAACCTGTTGAGGCAGAAAAGCTTCCTGGGGGATCAGAAACATCCTAATGCCCAAATCAAGCATCCTCACTGCCATAGGAAGCGTCACCGTGCAGAATACATTAAATAAACCTGCAACGATGAACAGGGTAGGATTTTGCTACCCACGTTCACCCTGGGAGTCTTTATACTATGATTAAATTCCTTTGATAGGCATTTTCAAAGTGTGTTGTTCCTCTTGCTAAACATGTTTGGCAAAAGAAGACTCGTCATCCGGAAACATTATCTGAGGAGCCTCATTCAGTGGAACAAGGTGCGACGTTCGTCTCTCAAATCCAGATTCTGCAACCTGAAAAGTAAGTATAGAACCAAGAATTATTTAAACTTTCCTTTTCTTCCCCCAAGAGATTTAGAAATTGTGCAGTGAGTGAATATAGCCGTTCTACCATTCATTTGACATACAGCAAATTGCCACTCGCTCTGGGAGTAAGTGACTATTTGCAAGGCTGATGCACTATATTCAAATCACATACTCATTCTACACCCTTCCACACACACATTTTATGAAATGGTTATGGTGCTATTATTGGCTGAGGATGACCACATAACCCATTTTCTTAAATCTGTCTCCAAGCTGTAATGCATCAGGGGGACACCTCAGAATGCCACTGGGTAGCCCAAAATAAGTCTCAGGCTCCTTCTGCTTATTATGCACAGGCTCAAATATATGCATTTGCACTGAAGAAGTTCAAATGTCTTTGTGAAAGCTGAACAGATTTTCTGGATATAATTTAGAATTTCACGTTTCATTCAAGAAATCAAAATGAGTCCATTTAAATGATCACCATTAAGTCAATTAATATATGTTCTAGAACCAGGATCTTACTGGAAGTTTTCTCATACTAGATCAACTGCCACTGAACTGTGGTTTGTTAATAATAAGCTTCTACTTGGCCAATAGATAATAAAAACTAAGTAAAGTTACGTTAGAAATGTTTAGGTGCTGGATACAGTTCTTGGCTGAGAGTGGCCCAGGCACGAAATGATGAAGGAACTGAATGACCAGTAGAGAATAAAGAAAAAGAAAAACCATCACATGAAAAGAACCAGAGAGAGAGAAGGCCATGCAAATGATAATCGAAGCCATGAGTATGGATGAGCTCTCCCAAGGACATGTATAGAATAACAATAGAACATTGCCAAGGACAGAAATAACTTCAAGGACCACTAAATGTTAAAAGTACAGGCTGAGCCCTGGCTAGTGTGGCTCAGTGGATTGAGCTCTGGCCTGTGGACCAAAGGGTTGCCAGTTGGATTCCGGGTCAGGGCACAGGCCTAGGTTGCAGGCCAGGTCCCCAGTAGGGGGCGTGGGAGAGCCAACCAATGTTACACATTGCTACTTCTCTCCCTCCCTTCCCCTCTCTCTAAAAATAAATACAAAATCTCTTTTTAGAAACAGTACAGGCTGAGCAGGAGACTCAGAAGGAGTGGCCAGGAAGACAGGAGGAAAAGCTGGAGTGGTCTATATCACCAAACTGAAGGAACAGAGCCTGTCGACACAAAGAGGATGACAAGAGGGCAAGTAAGAAATGAAGGGAAGGGGCTCCATCGGATTTAACAAGAAGAAAAATGACTGGTGACTTTGGCCAGAGCAGTCTTCATGGTGTGGTGAGGACATCAAGGAGTCCATGGTAAGTAGGAAGTAAAGACAGTAATACGGATGATCCTTTTAAAACGTTTAGCCTGGAAACGTGTGGGAGAGAATGGAGAAAAGAGAGGAAGCGGCTGTGGGGAGAACATAGGATGAGGAAGGCTTCAGTGTAGAAAGGCTTGAGTGTTTTTAAATGCCGATGGGAAGGAGGGACACCTCTGCCACCCCTACAGCAGGGAATCAGAGAGCAGGGTGCAGTTGCAGAGATAGTGGTACATCTGGTGAGCAGAAATTTCATGTGCTCCCACCTGATGACTTTTTTCTTTCTTTCTTTTTCCTCAACGAAGTAGCAACCAAGGTACCTTTGCAGAGACTGAAGAGGCATGGGACAAATTAGAGGTAATGTGAGATTGGAAAATGTTTGAAATAGTCGCCGCGGAAACAGAAGGACGGACTTGACTATGGAAACACAGAGGGATGTCTAGGTGCCATGGAGGATGACCTCAGGCGGGGAGAGTAGAGTCAGATGTCACGGACTTATGGTCACACCGTTGGTGTGGTTTTCCCCAGCAGTGCTCCGCTGTCTAGATGTAAACAAAAAGCGGAAGTTAGATCCATTCACGAATAGGGCTTGGCACATGGATTTGACAGAAGGGATGGAACAAAGATGTCAGAACACTGCTGAGAGGGAGTAGAGGGTTGAACCAGAGAATATAAGCTAGACAGAAACAGGAAGGTGGAAGGGGGCTGATATTATATAAGAAGAAATCAGTGGGCCAAGTGAGGAGCGCTCCCTTGAGCTGGACCAACAGGTGTCAACCTCAAGTGTGATGGCAGCAGCTGAGCGGAAGGGAGGACATTTAGGAAACTGTGGTCAGTGTGTGAACTGTGTGAACATAAGATGTTAGAAGTGGTACGGTTCTGAGAGCGACTCAGAACAAGGCCACGGACTGAGTGAATGCAGGGGAGTGGAGGTGGAGGTCACAGAAGAAGGGAGGATGTGCAACTGGAAAGGATAACGGTGCTTTGTTGTCTTCATGGGTGGTGAAGTTCATAGGGCGATGGCAGGCCTGGGGTGGAGAAGAAACAATGGGCAGTCACTGACTGAGGACAGGTGACCAGCAAGCTGGAAGCTGACAGAGATGAGTATAGAGCAGGGGCGTCAAACTCATTTTCACCGGGGGCCACATCAGCCTCGTGGTTGCCTTCAAAGGGCCGAATGTAACTTTAGGACTGTATAAACGTAACTACTCCTTAACAGTGAAGCAAGAGCTCCTCGCTGCTGCCCAGTGGAAACAAGGTGCCGGGCCAGATAAAACAAGGTGGAGGGCCGGATTCAGCCTGCGGGCCTTGTGTTTGCCACCTGTGGTATAGAGAGTGGCAGAGTTATGTCATGTAAGTCCCAAAAGCCCAGAGGGTCAAGAATGGTGTGGAAGAGCCTTGACTGGGGTGGCTCAGTTGGTTGGGCATTGTTCTGCAAAGGGAAAGGTCACTGGTTCGATTCCTGGGCAGGTCACATGCCTGGGTTGTGGTTTCAGTCCTTGGTTGGGGCGCATACGAGAGGCAACCGATCAATGTTTCTCTCTCACATCGGTGTTTCTCGCCCTCTCCTTCTCCCTCCCCTCTCTCTAAAAATAAATAAATAAATTATTTTTAAAAGATGGTGTGGAAGGAACATGAAGAGTCAGGTCAGGACATGCCCCACCTCCCAACCTGATACTCTGCGAGTGAGAGATGGATCACCTCCAGCTGACAGACCCACAAGGAACAGGGGTTTCAGTTAACGCTGATGGGGGAGTGAGAGAGGATGCAGAGATGTGTACTGTGGGATGGGAGTTGCAAATGGTTCAGTAGAAAGGATGCAGTCTGAATGAAGAGGAAAGAAAACCTAAAGGACTAGAAGGATTCACACATCACATCCGATAGGGACCGGAGAATACTGGCATGCAGGGTTTGGCTGGCTACGAAGTTTTCAACAGAATTTACCCCAGCTATTTTCTGGAGGCTGGGGAGAAGTTTCGGGCTGGCTGCCCTGGCACCTAGGCATCCTGCAGATGAGATCTAAGGCTACCTGGGAATAACATCGAGTTTGAAGCGCATGAAATTGCTACTATCCACTATTTTTGCCCTACAAAAACGACAATGTCATATGGTTTGACCTAAGAGTGTCTGCAAACTAAGGGAATGATTTTTCATTTCTTAGCAGTGGCCTGGGACTAATGGGCTACAACTTTCTGCTAATTTAAAATCTCAATAGATGGAGCGCCAAGTAGAGGTGGCGACTCAGGTCTCTTACGCTGTCGCAGCAGGGAGCACTCATCACAGCATCGTACCAGGTTCTGGAGCCCAGGGTGTTTAGCGGCAGGCGTGCAGGAGAGGAATGAGTGCCCACGTCCCAAGGACAGACATCAAACTGGAGCCCAGAGGTGACAGAATGATCCAGCTGAGGATTGGGGACCAAAGCAAGAGGTCTGCGTGGGATTTGAGGACAGAGGTGGGGAACGAATGAGTGCAGGTCTGAATAGGAGCAAAGAAACAGAAGGTGACAGGAGGCTGCAGGGAATGAGATCAGGAGGAGGAAAGCAAAGGAGAAACAAAGGTAAAACCTCAGCAAGTGCCTCATATCAGAAACAGCATCTTCTTTTCCCTAGGAAAGGAAGTGTCGCCTCCCCCAAAACCAATTATAGTGGCAGGAGAGGGAAGGCATGGCACACAATAAGGAGAGAAAAATGACTGTAAAGCACTTTGCAAAAATAAAGAGTTATATAAAGTCCCAATAATAATAAATCACCTTGCCTGAAGTATGAAAACCTTAAAATAACCTGAAAAATCAAAACGTGGAGAAGCAGAAGGCATCGATGAGCTTCCAGAAGGGTTTGTATGCTTGCTTTAAATTCCTCCCCCTCAAGATTTCCAGCCAGGTGCTTTAAGAGCAGACCTCGCTCCAGTTCTCGGATGGGTGGAAAGGCATCTAGTCCCTGTTTAAACCTGTCACCCCCAACCCGGGCCTGCCCCCGGGTCCCTCAGAGGAGGGCACAGACATGGGGAATCTCTTTTCTGAATCTGGCATCTGCCTTCTTGAACAGTGATGCATCTGTTTTGTGAGGGTTTTCTTTTCCTCCTTTTGTTCTATAAAAAGAGAGAGATTTAAAAAAAAATTCATTCCTGGAGAAAAAAAAAAAAGAAAAATAGGTCTTTCTGAATTCTCAGTACTGAAGCTTTGTTCTTTATATATCTACTGGTTCCATTGTTAAATAAACCCACATATTTAAGGCTGACACATTCTCTTAACTAATGCCTTGTCAGGCCCGTGTGTCTGGCTAAAAAAGGACCCCGGTGACTGCTCTTTCCATTTTTTTCCCCCAAGAAATAATTTGATTATTTTTATCCTGTTTCTCTCCACCACCACTCATAAGAAAATGGTGATCTTTTCACAGGAACCATTTTTAAGTGAGCTGGGTGCTCAAGCATGCACGCGACAAGGAGTATTCTTTCAAAATCTGCCTGTCACACACACATACTCACCGCCTTGTGAAAATCAGCTGTAAATTTGGTATAAATGCTCTCCTGCAGTAAAACTGTTTGCTGGTCAATCTCTTACAATATCACTGCTTCCCTACATCTTACTTGGTGCAGACCCGAATATGCCCCAGAAAATGGATAATGTAATAAAAGAGGGTGATATGAATCACCCAGCGACAATTTGAATTATTATCTGCAGATAATTCATTATGCACATATTTCTAGGGAGATCCTTAAATCAGCAGGGCTTCTTCATCAGAGACTTTCAAATTTAGCCTGTAATAACTGGAGACTTGACCCATAAATCAGCAAATAGACCAGCAGGCCTGCCACATGCTTCACATTTCATCTTGGGAGAAAAAGACACTTAATTATTCCGAGGTCACGGAAGAAGGGAAAATGGACATGAAAAGGTGCTGGGGTTTTATAGCAAAGTATAACTAATTTCAGCATTATCTTAAAAGTCAGCTCATGAAAAGGAGACGATGAAAACATCTGAAATCAAGTTAGGTGTTATACACAGACAAAGATGTTTTAAACGTTTACAGGAACAATTTGGTCAACCAACCCTGCCTCCCGTCTCTAACAAGATGATTGTCCCAAATCTGAACACTTTTTCCACCCCCGTGTTACCAGTTTTGCAAATTACATTTCTAATATGGAAGACACGGGTAATGAGGCTGACAGTAAGAATGAAAGAATTTGGTCACAGACTTGGAACACGGGCCTTAATTTCAATCAATACAAGTAATGTTAGTAAAAGGATCGAGTTTATCTTCTATTTCTAGTATCTTTCCTTACCCCCACTTCACTTGAACTTCTCAGTTGTTACACTGCCCTCTTCCTACTCTTCAGGTCTAATTCCTCCAGCTCCCGTGGTAAAAAGCTGCACTCTGTTAAGGACCCAGTATTGATCTCATAGTGCAGTGTGAGGCTAGCAAGACACTCCCTGGGATGGAGTCCAGAAGACTTGGCTTCAAATCCTAATGCCCATTAGCACTGGGCAGTCGATGTCGTTGATGCAATGCCCACAAACCCTTTTCCCTGGCTGGTACCCTGGTCTTCTTGCTGGCGGACGGGCAGGCAGCTCGCAGCTCACAGCTCTCCTCTGCTCTGCTCCAGGAAATTGCTTTCAGACAAATGGGAGCCCCTTCTCCCAGGAGGCTAACACTCCACCCACTCCCAGGGGCCAAAGACTGTCTGGCACCGAGTGTACAAAAGGCCACCCACCTCAAGGTGGGACTGATTCTGTGATGCTGTCTGTGTTCCAGGGCATCCCTGGGACCGGGCAGAAATCAGCCTGTAGTCTAGACTGCATCCTTGTTGAACCCTTCTCCCCTTCTGAGAGAACTTGCTCCATAAGCCCTCTGAACAACAATCTGGCTTCTAGGGAACACGGCGCAAGATGCACTGGGACCCTGGCCACTCGCTGAACGTGTCTGCTAGCAGTTTCCTCACAAGTGAAATGAAGATAATAATGCACCATCTCACACAGTTGTTGTACTGGTGAAATGAGAGAACTTGTGCAAAAAGCCTTGATTAAAGTGCTATTCAAATGTAAAGGATTTTTATGACCTAATGTAAATGTGAGAGAGTTTATGTAAGTTTTCCCATAGATGGAGTGGCAGAGGGTATACCTCCTTAATTATATTTTTTAAAAGATTTTTATTTATTTATTTTCAGAGAAAGGGAGGGAGAGAAACATCTATGTGTGGTTGCCTCTTGTGTGCCCCCCACTGGGGCCCTGGCCCACAACCCAGGCATGTGCCCTGACTGGGAATCGAACTGGTGACCCTTTGGTCTACAGGCCGGTGCTCAGTCCACTGAGCCACACCAGCCAGGGCTGTATCTCCTTAATTAAAGAGCTTCCTCACTTGGCTTCTGATTCTCCTCTTACCCCATGAGGTCTCTGTCACTGGCTCCTACTCCTCTGCCCAGCCTCTTACTGCAGGCAGCACGTGCATACAGAAAAGCGTAGGCCCACCTCTTTCGGTTCCAAGTATGCGCTGAGGTCCTCCACATACTGAGGACTTCCAGCTCTAAATCTCAGCTCTGCCCGCTCTCTAGAACTCCAGACTCAACCTTTCTTAGCATCTATTTGACGGCTCCACGTGGCTGACAGATACCTGATTTAACAAGGTCCAAAGCAGTAGTCTTGACTCCCTGCCTCCCTCCTAGTCAGCTTCCTCCCACCCACCTTTCCAGACACCTTCCTCAACTGGTAAATAGCATTGCCTTCCAGAGGGTGGCTCAAGTCAAAATTCTAGGAACTATTCTTGATTCCTTTGGTTCTTTTACCCTTTACGGCCAAGTCCATCAGTAAATTCTGCCAAGGCTTCCTCCCATTTCCACTTCTCTCCATCTCCACTACCACTGATGTAATCCAAGTCACCGGCTGTTACTCCCTGACAATCCACTCTCCTTTCAAATGTCAATGACCTACTTAAAACCTTCAACTGGCTTCTTCTGTCCTTAGAACAAGCCCTCCGGCTATATTTTGCTTGTTTCTTTGTTTTGTTCTTTAGGTTCCTGTTAAAGGCGAGATCATATGGTATTTGTCTTTCACTGCCTGGCTTATTTCGCTTAGCATAATGCTTTCCAGCTCCATCCATGCTGTTGCAAAGGGTAGGAGCTCCTTCTTTCTTTCTGCTGCATAGAATTCCATTGTGTAAATGTACCATAGTTTTTTGATCCATTCACTTACTGATGGGCACCTATATTGCTTCCAGCACTTAGCTATTGTAAATTGTGCTGCTATGAACATTGGGGTGCATAGGTTCTTTTGGACTGGTGTTTCAGGGTTCTTAGGATATAGTCCCAGAAACCTAAACAACAAAACAAAGAAACAAGGAAAATATAGCCAAAGACACTATAGAAGAAATAGAGGACAGGCAGACAGTGATCAGAGGGAAGAGGGGAGGGAATTTCAA
>CM052552.1:54416774-54466783 GCA_028533065.1 Trachops cirrhosus
TCTCCCACTCCCTCTTCCTTCTTCGCTTTTCTCTCACCCTCTCCTCAAGTTCCCTTCCCTCTTCCTTTTCCTCTCCCTTCCCCTCCTCTTTCTATTCTTCTTCTCCTTCTCCTCCTCCTCCTTCATCTTTTACTCTCTGTCTGTCTCCCCTCCTCTCCCTTCCCCTTTCCCTCCTCCCGCTTGATACACACATTCACAAGTACTACAGCCCAGCCACCTTGGTTTCTTCTTGTCCTTTGAAAATGCCAACATACTTCTCGCCTCAGAGCCTTTGCATTTGCTGATCTTCAGCCAGGAATATCCTTCTCCAAACTGCCATGGCTGTCTCCTTGTCATCATTCAAGGTTTGTTTTAGTTTTCCTGATTTAAAATAGTCATGCAGGTGTATACTGTTCTAAACATCACTCTATTTTAATTTTCCGGAAATCCTTTCTCACTCACTCTTCTTTACTTATCTGCGTACTAACTGTCTTCCCTACCCCTCTAAGTTCCATGACGGTGAGGATCTTGTTTGTTTCGTTCACAGCTATATCCCAAGGACCTAAAACAGTGCCTGATACATAGTAAGTGATCACTAAATACAGTTTTTTTAATATTTTTTTACTGAGGTATAATCGATGTACAGGGTCCAGCAGAAGTAACACCTGCTTGAGTGCGGTTGGTAGGGTAATAATATGGGTGTAATAATTTATAGTTTTAATTTGAACGTTTCATCTAAAATGTCTTATGGTGTGCTTGAGTGTGATATTGTTATGTTACAGAATGACACGCCTATGATTCTGTAATAATAAAGGGGCATTACTGTGCCAGACCCTGTATATTGGTTTTAGGTGTACAACATAATGATTCAATATTTGTATATATTGTGAAATGATCACAATAAGTCTAGTTAACATCCATTATCATACAAAGTTTTCTTGTGAAATGCAGTTTTTAGATAACTACATTAATGGATTAATGAATGAATAAATGGAGCACTGGACCAAAGCTTGGGTTCCAGCTAAGCTGTACCCTCTTGCTGCCTGTGAGGCCCTGGGCAAGTTAACCGGTGGTATTTTGGATGGGGCTCACTAGACTGGTGAGAGGGAACTGGGGTTTTAATCTCCCGGAGTGAAGTACAGTGAGGCCTGGGAACCTCCTTCTTCTCCTGGGTCCTTGTCTCACTGCATTACACGTGGTAAAAGCTTAATCATGGGCCCTGGCCAGTGTGGCTCAGTGGCTTGTGCACTGGCCTGCAAACCAAAGGGTCGCTGGTTCGATTCCCAGTCTAGGGCACATGCCTGGGTTTTGGGCTTGGCCCCCAGTGGTGGGGGGCATTCAAAAGGCAACCATGCATCGATGTTTCCTTCTCTTTCTCCCTCCCTTCCCCTCTCTCTAAAAATAAACAAATAAAGTCTTTTAAAGGAAAAGCTTAATCATGGGGTAAGGTTGGCCGTTTCGTGCAGGTCTCTGCCTATTAACCAATGTTGTGGTGGGACCAGCCCTTGTGGTTCTTACTATGACTGCAAGACGCCCTTCAGCAATAACCATCGGGAAACTTTGAAAAAAGAAAGGTGTATTACTCACAGGACCTGGAAAGTACACAGCACACCTGGGGCCACACAGCAAGGTTGTGGGGAGGGTCCCGCTTTAATTGGGGTGGAGGGTGGGGGCCTAGGGTTTCACAGGCTCCCTCTTTCTTGGTGAATTTAAAACATAAGAGCAGGCATTTGAAGTGGCTCAAATGGTCAGTTACCTAACTCAACTGGGAGTCCAGAACGAAGGAACCTCGCTGTGGATATGGGAGCCAGAGTCCCGGGAGCTTGCTGGCTTTCCGGCTCTGCCTCTAGTTGGGAGGCTGGCAATGTGTTGATTCAAGATAGCTCTCTTGAAGTGGATGCCTCTTTGAAATGGATGCCTTGACAATCAAAGCTTAAGTCAGACACTTGCATTACAAAAAAAAAAAAAAAAAACTTGTCAGAGTTTACTCCACAGTGACTGCGTGGAGCTGAACGGGAAATGTCCTTGGACAGGCTTTAGTCTTGTGGAGCCGCATTGTTAGTGCTGGTGTTGTTATTTTACTTTTTACTTTGGATAAAGTTTCAACCAGAGATATCAGCAAGAAGAGTACAAAAAAACTTCCATATTTTTTTAAGCCCACATTCAACAATTTTTGACATTTTGCCAGGTGTGCTTTATTATTCTGCCTTGTTTTTTCTGGACTATTTGACAGCGGACTACACCTTTATGCTTCTTAAGCCCTGAATATTTCAGTTCCTATATCCTAAGAACAGAGATACTCTCTTACGTGACCATAACGCAATTATCAAATTTAGGAAATTAAGCATTAATGCAATACTTTAATTTAATCAGCAGTGTATGTTCCAGACAAATCAATTGTCCCAATAGAGTCCTTTGTCGTAAACAAGAAGAAAGCTTCCATTCCAGGATCCAGTCAGGGAAAACTAAGCAACATATTATTCAGAGATGCAACATGTGTGATTTAAATAAAACCCTATGAAACAAATGAGCTAATTATCAATACAAAATCCAGGGTACTGGTCACCTGGGGGTTCAGAGACAGGATCTCCCGGGGGGTTTCTAAGCTTGTGGTAAT
Organism: Trachops cirrhosus; assembly: GCA_028533065.1. Taxonomy (NCBI): domain Eukaryota; kingdom Metazoa; phylum Chordata; class Mammalia; order Chiroptera; family Phyllostomidae; genus Trachops; species Trachops cirrhosus. Next base: position 54,419,371 of record CM052552.1, read on the forward strand.
GCTCTGTTTCAAGGTGGTAAGTCCACATGTGCGCACTTTATTGCTATTCTTTAATTTGTATGTGTACATTTTATACTGTTATGTGTATAATTTATGTATATAACATGTCACAATGATTTTTCAAGTTAATGGACATAACCATATATACATTTTATCTGTAAGTAGTGTACATATCATTATAAAACACATAACTACAAACACTTACAAGGTGGGATAAAATAAAATAAATATTATTTTAATATATGGTTCAGAAAAAACCCCCACACTTCTGCTATTGAATTGTAAAAGTTTGGCTTTGTGTTTTGAACATTTAGCTTTTAATGTCTTGCTAATCATGATAGTTTCATGTTAGCTCATTTCTCAAGACAAATATACACTTAGGATAATGTATATTGTTAATGATTGTGGGTATATGTTAATTTTTCAAATAGTCTTTAATAATTTCAGTTTTTTGTATCACTTTTTGTTAGATTTCGTAACATTGTCATGATTTTTACTTCATACTATGGCTGGTGAAGACCTAATTCTGAGTGTAGGAGGAGTGTCAGCTTCTCCATTTACTAGTATTGAGTCGGCCAAAAAAGTTCCTTTCGTTTTTCCTGTAAGATGGCTCTAATAGTGCTCTGTTGTCTTTAACTTTGTTCGAAACAATTGTGTTAGACCGTATTGTGACAACTGTCATATCAGCGTGCATTTAAAAAAACTAACATTTGTGAATTTTTGTGCATTTTAACATGGAAGAAAATATGCAACATTGTCAGGGCACGGTGCTTTATTATTTCAAAAAAGGTAAAAATGCAACTGAAACACCGAAAAAGATTTATGCAGTGCATGGAGAAGGTGCTGTGACTGATCAAACGTGTGAAAAGTGGTTTGCCAAGTTTCTTGGTCCAATTGACCTTTTTGGCCAAATAATTCTTTGCTGTGGGGCTGTCTGATGCATTGGAAGATGTTTAGCAGCACCCCTGGCCTCTACCCACTAGAAGCCAACAGCAGGAGATAGCCAACATGCTCAAAATACCCTAATCAATAAAGTCATCGGTGAAAATGAAAAATGTGTCTTTTATTTTACAGAAAAAACTAAATGGACTTTTTGGCCAACCCAATATTAGTCTTCTATTGTATAATTACTACTTTCATCCATTTGAGGATTCTTTGTAAGCATCTCTTGAGGCCCTTATCTGTGTCTCAAGAGTTCATTTAAACTTCTTAATATAATCTGTAAATCTTCTCAACTAAGCTTACAAAAACTATCATTGTTTCCGCTAGCGACAGCTGTATAACTAACTACCCCAAAGTGTAGATGCTTAAAATAATAATTTTGTATCATTATTATCAAATATTATAATTTTGTCAGTCAGGAATTTGGACAAGGCACAGTGAGAACAGCTCATCTCTGCCTCGTGAGGTTTTGGACCTCGGCTGGGACAACCCGATTGTCTGGGAATCGGAACAGTAGGGCCGGCCAGGTACGTCTCTCCACACAGCCTCTCCATTTGGCTAGCTTGGGCTTCCTCATAGCATGGCTGCCCAAAGGTTCTAAAAGTATAATGCAGAAGCGGGTAGTCTTTTTACAGGCTAGATCCCTAACTGGCACAGTGTCACTTCCACCACACACGATTGGTCAAGTAAGTCACTAAGGCCAGCCCAGATTCAAGCAGCAGGACAATTAGATTCCGCCTGTCAGGAACGGAAAATATTCTGCAACCGTATTTAGTCTTCCACAGACATGTATCACCCAAAGGGAGTCATTATAAACCCTCTTCACTGCAGAACTCCAAATCTTCCCCTCAAAGTGGGACGTGGCGGTCTCACACTGACCCAGTAAAGAAACCAGTGTTGGTTAGTTATTACATACTAGCAAAGCTTGTTTCCTTTTTTTTTGATAAAAATAAATAAATACAGTTAGAAATTCCTGCATCCCTGTGGGGGCACCCACTCCTTTCTGAGCATAGGCAGGCATTACGGATGCTTGAAAGAGACAATGATCGCGTTGAACTGAAAGATGCAAATTGGCGATTCGCTATGGCTCCACAACTCATGCAGCTGACTTGCAGAAATTGGAACATTTGAAGTAAATGCTCTCCATTGGTTTCCAAATGCCAGTCTCTTGTTTTCATCACTCAGTGGCCTGGCTTAGAGTGCTGGCCTGGCTGCTAGGTGCAGCTTTAGCAGTCCTGCTGCACACTCTGACAGGTGGATGGGTTACTTTCATGGAGCCAGAGGCCCCACAGCTGCTAACAGTAATTATACTTGTCAGCAATGCATTCCTCTCAGGAAATTCCTGCTGCTTCATTAGGGCTAATTGCCAATAGGCAGTGCAATTTCCTAGAAGAGGAGGGGACATAAACCCACAGGGAGTTGACAGAACAGCTGTGTGAGCTCAGAGAAGCCAGATGTGGCCGTGTGCCATTAAAGTGTAGCTGAGGGCGGCTGAATTCATTCAACCCAGTCCTGGGAACAGAAGTACATAAAGAATTTGGTGAGGTAGGCCAAACTCCTCTCTATCTTTACTCTCCTACCAGCTTTTGTGGGAAAAAAAAAAATGAATATACCTTGCAGGACTTCCAACTATAAAAAGAAATCCTCTATTCTATTTCTTAACTTGTATGGGACTTGGGTTTTAAAGAATTTCCCTATAGTGAGCTTCCTTCATTTATCCAGTCAGTAAATACTTATAGACCTACTATATGAGATCTGTCCAGAAGGTATCCAGCCACATAATATGAAAAATAGAGATATTTACTGAAGAAGCTACAAGATACCAGAAACACTGTACATAGGACAATGACACCTCAGTCCCCTTCAAACTAGGCACCTTGGGACCTCACACAGTTCTCCCAATTGCCATCAGCTGCCCTGTCATATTTTCCTGAATCTCATCAATGGTCTGAAATCTTTTCCCTTTCAAAGGTGATTTTAGTTTTGGGAAAAGCCAGAAGTCGCAGGGTGCCAACTCAGGGCTGTAGGGGGACTGAGTTACCTGGGTGATTTGATGTTTCACCAAAAAACTCTCCACGAGATGTGATGCGTGAGCAGGTGTGTTGTCGTGATGAAGCTGCCAATCACCAGCTGCTCATAGCTGTGACCATCTGAATCATCCAAATAGTTTCCATGGAGGAATGTTCAAGCCTAATGCAAAATTTCATGCAGATTCATTGTGCTACTTGCTCAGTCATTTTGAATGTGACGACCACATAGTACACATGCTCACTCAACGGTGTCTACTGCCCCCACTGACTAGTACAGTGAAGTCATCATTGTTCATGCACAGACTTTCCAGTCCACTCTCCTTGGCTGCCAGGTTACATTGATGTTGCACAAACCGTTCTCATTATATTAACAATGGCTGGACTTTTTCCAGGCAGACCTCGTATATCTGGATCTGTGCCTGCCCTCAGGGTCCAAATGAGGTGCTCTCTGCCTAGTGGAAGCCAGGTCACATATACAGTCTTGAACTCAAAGTAAGGACTTTGGCTTTTAATATGAAATGAAAACCATTGAAGCAGAGAAGTACCCTATTCTTACATTTCAAACCATCAATCTGTTTACTATGTTGACAACAGACTAAAAAGGAGCAAAGGTGGAAGCAAAAACACCCATAGGGAAGCAACTGCAATAAACCAGGTGAGAGATGATGGGGACTCAAACCAAGGTCGTCATAGGGAGGTAATGGGAAGTGAGAGGAGTATGTATGTATCTGGAAAGTAGAATAAGCAGGATTTCCTGACGGATTGAAGGTTGAGTATAAAGGAGAGGAACAGAGACGACTCCAAGCTTTGGGACCTAAGTACCTCCCCGAAGGATGGAGTTGCCATCAACTGAGATAAAAAAAGCCCTGAGCAGTAGAGTGTGGGAAGAAATCGGGAGTTCAGTTTGGAATGGTGACTTTGAGATGTCTACTTGACATCCAAAAGGAGATGTCAAATAGGCCGTTGGATGTGTGTGTCTGGAGTAAATAGGAGTTGAAGGTCTGGACTACAGGTAAATTTTGGAGTCACTGATGTGTAGACAGCATTTTAGTATTTAAAAACCAAATGAGTTCGCCAAGGGAGTGAGTGTAGATAGAGGAGAGAAAATGATGGAAACAGAGCACCGGGGCACTTCGCCGCTGAGAGAGCAGGGAGAGAAGGAGGTCCAGGCGAAAGACACTGAGAAGGAACGACCACCAGGGGGCTAGATGAAAACTCAAGAGTTCAATCTCAGAAGTCACACGAAGGCTGTGTGATTAATGGATGAGGAGTACTCAGCTCTGTCTCGTAACCCTGACAGGTAGGGCATCATGGGAATGGAGAGTTGACCGTGGGATTGATGTACAAGGAGCTCTGAGTATTTAGAACTAAATTTTCATCAGTTCTCTTTGTCTCCATCTTTATTGTTTATGATGGAAACATGATGAAAAAAGGTATGCTTTTCCCTTACAGAGTAATCTAGTTTTAATATTCTTTCTTTTTAAATTTTTAAAAATGATAAATAATGAAAGTAAAAAGTAAAGGCCCCCTTTAATTAGGGTGGGAATTAAGGTATGGCAGGGGTGAGAGACATGTTACACGTAATAGTTGAAAAAACAGAATGGCCCACTTGTCCAGCTTCTGCTACAAATTTGATCACATCTTCTTATAACAGTTAAACTTCTTGCTATAGCTCCTACCTCTTCATTCACCAAATGTCTCTCTTAGCACCTCCTTGACCCTCCCAGTTTGTCTCAGAACCCTCAAGGCCTTCTTAATCCCAAATTGAAATACTGCTTCCGGGTGAAGTGTATAGTATAGTAGCTAAGAGCCTGGATTCTCAGACTACACTGCTTGAGTTCAAATCCAAGCTCTCCCTCTGTATTAGTCAGCTATCACTAAGTTACGCTGCCTAACAAACAAATGTGAATTACAACAAATACATGTTTCTCCTTCATTTAGCATGTGTGTAGCTATAGGTAAACTACTTTGACTGTGCTCCTGACTCTGGGTTATGGTAGGGTCTGGTCCATGTGTCTTCTTGACTGAAGAAGCCATCTTGATCTGAGAAATACCTGTTGTAGTGGAAGACAAAAGAGACGAAGCCATACTACGCTAACACTCTTAAAGCTTCTGCTTGGATATCATGTCCATTCATATCCTTTTGGCTAACGTCAGTCCCATGGTATGGGTTCGACCATCGATTTCTCCCTTTCCTGTATGCATGTGCTGCTCCACCCATCAGAAAGCAGGGCTTATTTCCAATCCTCTTGACTGTGGACTGGCCTTGACCAACAGAATGTGTCAGGAAGTGTCATTTTAGGATTTTCAAGCCCAGATCTTAAGAAGGCTGGCAGCTTCCACCTCCTCTGTCTTAGCAGCCAGCTGGCATGCTGGAAGGAATGCCAGATTGGACTACAGAATGAGTACAATCCATGTGACGGGGAAGGACCTGAAGGACAAGAGGCCATCCTGGACATTCCAGCCTCAGCTAGATCCCAGTTGTTGTGGATGGGAGACCCCAACTTAAACCAGCAGAACCTCCCACTGAGTCCCAGCAAAACCACAGAATCATGAGAAATAATAAAGTGGTATTTTTTAAAATCATATGTGGTTCACCACATTCTCTTCTTTTAATTTTTAAAGGTTTTATTTATTTATTTTTAGAAAGAGTGGAAGGGAAGGAGAAAGAGATGGAGAGAAACATCAATGTGTGGTTGCCTCTCGTGTGCCCCCTACTGGGGACCTGGCCCACAACCCCAGCAAGTACCCTGACTGGGAATCGAACTGGTGACCCTTTGGTTTGCAGGCCCATGCTCAATCCACTGAGCTATGCCAACCAGGGCAATAAAGTGGTATTTTAAGCTGCTAACTTGTGGGGTAGTTAGTTTTGCAACAATGAATAAGTGAAGTGCATTGGTCAAGCCCCAAATAAATGTAGCAGGGCAATAAATACCCTTCGCTCATGAGAGGGAACTAAATATTGTTGAGCAATGGTACAAGTCAGCACAGTCTGTCACTAACATTAGGAACTGCTTTAGTGCTCTGTGTCCCTCCTGCTCATCCGTAAAGGCCAGTGACTTTAAATTGTAACCATCTCATTAGATTGTTGTAAGGCTTAAATAAGTAAATAGAGCTAAATAAATAAATGCATGTGATGCACTTAGACTTGGAACAAACTGTTACATATGTTTTTGTTCCACCCCAGTACGCTTCTGTTTCTTGCTGGTATTGCCCTTGTGGCACCCATAAGGTGTCATTTGGAAGCCATGACAGTTACCCTAGTCCAGATCTCTGCAGGCCACAGCTGTTCCTCAAGGAAGGACGACACCACTGACAATAGCCGATTATTTAACTCTAACCAGGTTTATATTCACATGCTTAGTTATTGTCCCCAAAGCACCTTTTGTCAGGACAGATCTCCAGCCTGGACCACACACTGTATCAGAAAAAACTCTCATCTACCTACACGTAGGGCCTTGGGTTGGACCCTATCACCCATTGAGCCTTCTTCTGTTGTGGAGTCCCTTTGGGGTCTTTCGCGTCCTGCCCAGTGGCAAACCTTCATCGGGACCATTTTAAACCATTAAAGACATGCATTAGAAGTCAAAGTCTTTTCTCTCCTTGGAGATTCTTTGGCCTCTGGGTGCCCATTTACCCCAGAAACAGCTCAGTGTTGTACAGAGTATTGGGGGAGAGAGAGATTTTGCCAGGACCTAAAATGGTCTCTCTCTCTCTTGGAATATGTTGTGTAGATTTTTTAAATTTATTACTATAAGAATGTATTATTTATAACTAGAAAACAATAAATCAAAGGAGAAAAATGCGAGGGCTTTCTTTAAAAATCCCCCAGTGATGATTTCTACAAACTTAAGGTTGTTTATCAAATTCCCTGTAATTCATGACACGGTAAGTTGATGTGGGACTCCCCACATACCGAATAAGAAAGCCTGATTTTGTTTTTTTATCAAGTGCATCTAAGAATCTCCAGAAATGCTTACCAGCATCTGTGAATCCATTTTCAGAGCCCCTGTATTTTACATGAAGAACAAATCTTCCCTTCTAATGTTTAGGCCCTGGGCAGAGTAGAGCCACCAGGTTGCCTTCCTCTGTGAAGGCTTGTTCCGAACTACAGCGAGCTGTTTGCAAATGTTTCACAGGTTTTATTATTAGTCAGGTACTATGTGGTGGGGCCAATAGATCAGGAGATGGCCACCATTGAAAAGACAGTTTGTTCCTCACAGATCCCAAGATTAGGGGCATGCCTCGCCATGCAGGGCCACACAGAGAAGCTAGGTTGATCAGGAGGCAGAGGGAGCCCGGTGGAAAAGGCGAGCAGGGCCTTTATTGTGGTTTCCTTGAGAAGGAACAGGGGAGGCAGGGGGAGCAGGTTTAGGATTGGCTAGTTTGAACATGCTCTGCAGGCTCCGGGGGCAGAGGCTGTCCTGAGGTGTCTACTACTACCTGGCCCTGGGGTAATTAGGGCAGAGAATATTGGCCTGGTGTGTAAGAGCCAGATAGTGGAGGTGGAGGAAGTGTGGGCTCTGGATTTGGTTCATTTGCATATGAAAGGCACCCTCTGGGTGAGTTCTTTGTTATCTCCAGGAATTAGCTAACCTTGCCAGGGACAGTCCCTTCGTGATTAGCTCTCATGCAAGGCCCCAGAAGCCAGAACTCCAAGAATAAAGAACATTCAAAAGTATAGTTAGAGACCGTCCTGATGCATTGGACACGTTTCCGTCACTGAACCTCAATAGGGAGGGAGGGGGACACTGTCCAATTCTGCCCACAGATACCACAGGCCCTCAAGGCACAGTGCCCACCCCTCGTTTCTTCTTCTGAATTGAGAACTCAACTTACACTCTAAAGGCATTTCTCACCCTCTTTAATTTCTTGTCCCTTTTTCTATTTCCTCCACTACACTCTGATTTCCATGAGGCGGGGACAGTGACTTCCTATTCACCCTTGCATCTTTACATGCACACAATGCTAATTAATACTTAAGTATTTGTTAAATAAGTTAGATAATGAATTAATTTGGGAAACTGGACATCTGGGGAAAATATTATATGAGTAGAGGTATATAATTCTCTCTGCACTGTCAATGATCCTTGGAATCTTACCAACCAAATTTAAAATAGAAGTAAATCTGTTTCTGAAATTAGTGCTAACTCCCTTCCCTGGGCCATGGCTCATTTTTTTAACAGCTTTATTCACAGATAACTTACATACTACTATGAAGTTCACTCATTTCAAGTGTGCTAATTCAACAGTTTTTAGTATATTCACAGAGTTGTGCAATAATCACCATAAGCATCCCTAGAGATACTCAGAGTATTTGGTAAAAAAAAAAAAAGAAAAATCAGCCCTGGTTGGTGTGGCTCAGTGGATTGAGCACAGGCCTGTGAACCAAAGCATCATTGCTGGTTCGATTCTCAGTCAGGGCACATGCCTGGGTTGTGGACCAGGTCCCAGTAGGGTGCGTATGAGATACAACCACACAGTGATTGTATCTCCTTCTCTCCTTCCCTTCCCCTCTCTCGAAAAATAAATAAATAAAATCTTTTTAAAAAAACAGGCTTTCTTCCAATTTAGTAGGTAGGGACTCCCATGTCAGCTTAGCATGTCATAAATTACAGGGAATTGATAAGCAGCCTTAAGTTTGCATAATTAAGCAGATTGCATGTTTAAATACCGAGCCACCACTGGGGATTTTTTTAAAGCCCTCACATTTTTTTCTCCTTTGATTTATTGTTTTCCAGTTATAAATAATACATTCTTACAATAAAAAATTTAAAAGCTACATAAAATATTCTGAGAGGGGGAAAGAGAGAGGAGATCAAAACATGTGAAACTTCCGAGTTATCGCTTTAGGTCCTGGCAAAAACTGTCATTCCCAACAGTGGGTACAACACAGAGCTGTTTCTGGGGAAGAGATGGGCAATGGGACCGAAGAATGTCCTGGGAGAAAAGAAACTATTATCTGTTTCTCTCCCTTCATGGCTTGAAGTGGTCCCGGATGGAGATTTGTCAGTGGGAAGGACTGCATTTTAGGAAACAGAGAGGGGAAGGAAAGTACATTAGAGGAAGGTTAGTAAGAGAAATGTAGAACAGAAGTAAAGGAGCGATGACTGTGAATCTGTATATTCCCCATAAATGTTAAGGGAAAGCTTGAGGAAGAAACAGGTGTTTTAAAAAAGCAATATAGCCCTGGCTGGTGTAGCTCAGTGGATTGAGCTCGGGCCTGTGAACCAAAGGGTCGCTGGTTCGATTCCCAGTCAGGGCACATGCCTGGGTTGCAGGCCAGTTCCCAGCAGGGGACGCATGAGAAGCAACCACACATTGATATTTCCTCTCCCTCTCTCCTTCCTTTCGCCTCTAAAGATAAATAAATTAAATTTAAAAAATAAAAAGATAATATATAATTGAAATGCTCATACATTACTGGTGGGGGGTGTAAAATAGCGCAGCCACTAGGGAAAATAGTCTGGTGGTTCCTCACAAAGCTAAACACAGAATTACCAATTGACTCAAATACCAAAGGACTCACCAATTCTACATCTGGATACACACTACTGCCGGAGAGCTGAAAACAGGTGTTCAAACAAAGGCCTGTGCAGCAAAGTTCATGCAACACTATTCACACTACCCAAAAGGTGGAAACAGCCCAAGTAAATGGGCATTTCGTATAAATAGGATAGTACATTATGTGGTCTTTTTATGACTGGCTTCTTTCAGTTATTACAATATTTTGAAGGCATATTCATGCTGTAGCATTTATCGGAGCTTCGCCGCTTTTCATAGCTGGATAATATTCCATCGTAAGTAGAGACTACAGTTTGTTTTATCCATTCATCTTTTCATGATTCTTTGGGTTGCTTCCACTTTCTCAGCTAATCAAAATGTATATGAAGTGTCCAGAATCGACAAATCCATAGAGACAGGAAGCAGGTTAAGGATCACCAGGGGCTGGGGGTGAAGGAACTGCGGGCAAGTAGAGCGGCAGGAGAGCAGCTGACTGTAATAGGTATGAGGTTCTCTTTGGGGTGATGACAACGTTCTAAAATTAGATTATGGCCCTGGCTGGTGTAGCTCAGTGGATTGAGTGCGGACTGTGAACCAAAGGGTCGCTGGTTCAATTCCCAGTCAGGGCCCATGCCTCGGTTGCAGGCCAGGCCCCCAGTGGGAGCCACGTGAGAAGCAACCACACATTGATGTTTCTCTCCCTCTCTTTCTCCCTCCCTTCCCTTCTCTCTAAAAATAAATAAATACAATCTTTAAAAAAATAAAATTAGATTATGGTACTTGTATGGGGAATAAACACACATAGATAAAATCCTCTCTCCTTTACTTCTTCCCTTGTCCTAGATTACTCTTCCTAATCCTCATTTCCTTCCTTTCTATTTTTCCTAAAATATAGTCACAGAAAATGTTGAAATGAAATGGGAAGAGAGAGCAAGAGGAATAAGGAAGCAAGAGGAATATTAGAGTAAGGACCACAGCATCTTCCTCCGCTGCCCACTATGTTGCCTTTCTCAGTCTGGCATCCTCTGAAAGCAAAGCTTGAGATGGGGGTGCAGGCCATTAATTTGGGAGGGGATCCCAAAGTGCAGGAGTGAAGGTTAAGGACGGTAAGATGCGGAAAAAGAACTAACCAGTGTAAGGATGCTTATTCACCTCACAGGGACTAGATTGCACCCAGACCTCTGAACAGCCTATAGAACACCTCCCAGAACTCTCCACCTGACGGGCTGCAGAATTTACTCATGAACTCTTGTTCCCCATCACTTGGCCCCCAGGGATGAAAACTCACGGGCAGTGCTTTAGTGTGGGTTCAGCGTGTTCCTGGCCTTGGAGAAGGCCTGGGAGAGAAGGTGAAGGCAGCAGTGAGAGGTGAGTGAGAACTGTCTCCAACAATTGCAGCTGAAATAGGGAGCATAACCCGCATGAAGGAACCATGCGCTGCATGCCCCCTCTCACAAACTATGAGATTCTCTTCAAATTTTTTTTGCTAAAGTATAATTTATATGCAATAAAAGGCACAGATCATAAGGAGACGCAGTGATGAATTTTGACAAATGTATATGCCCATGAAAACACCAGCTCATTTGAGATAAGGAATATTTCCATTACCCCTGGAAGTCCCTTGTGCCCTTGTAGCCAATCCCTGCCCACTCTCCCCTCAACTCCAACCCCCATCCCAGTCAACCAGTGTTGTGATCTCTATCACCTTAGATGAAGCTAGGCTGTTTTAGAACTGTGCATAAATCAAATCACACAGTACATACTCCTGATTCTGGCTTTCTTTGCTCATCAAAACATTCTCGAGATTTACTCACAATGTTGTGTGATCGGTAAATATCTTCTTCCTTCTTATGGCTGAGAAGTTTCCATTGTATGAACACACCACAATTTATTTATCCGTTTGACTCTTGGTGGGAATTTGGGTTATTGCCAGTTTGGGGCTGTTATGAAGAGAAGTTATGAGCATTCTTGTATAATCTTTTGTGGGCACTATTATAAGTTTCTAATGTTTTAAAGTCTCTTTGCATGTGTGGAGTTGTCTCATTAAGTAGACTCTGTTTGCTTCATAAATCTTAACGGAAGTTGGGGGAATGAGCCAGAAAGAAGCGAAGGGAAAGGCCAGGCTCTGCTCTATTCCCCAGAAGGCCCACCACGTTCCATTCCCAAGCAGGACATTTGTTATAGGGAATGTAGTTAATATGTGTATTGGATGTTGTTATATAAGAAGTAGTCGGGATGCATTTTTTTAAATATGCCCTTTATTATAAAAAAATATGTGTAACAGACATTACAGACTCCTACTATATCTTTAACATACACTCCAGGGATATAGGGCTTTCACATTCTACTTTATTTCTGTAAATTTTGCACTTCTTATGAGTATGCATTATTTTATAATCAGAACGGCAATAAAGATTTTTTAAAGTCTGTCCAATGTGGGTGAGACTCTAAGAATGTGTCTCTTCTCCCTGAAAATCACCATTTTGATAGAATTTAAAGATCTCAAACTCTATGTATAAACACAGATAATATTCATATATGTATATAATATGTATATATAATATATATGTGAATATAGAGAAAAATATCATTAACAGAAAAATCTTGAACAGCCTGCAGCTGAGATTAAAGCATCAAATTATGGCCCCATTACCCTCTCTCACAAGAAGTGGCTAAAACATACCCAAATCAGATTAGCATAATAAGGAAAGTCCAAACAGCAGAGGTTTTTCAATATAAAGATGAAAATATTTTTTTAATCCTCAGATGAAATCAGAGAATCCGAGGAGCAGCCCAATCATTAAGGATCCAAGTGACTTCTTAGCAGACTGCTCCTGGGTGTTCTCTTACCCCCAGCCCTGCCTTCTAGGTGGTCCAGCCGGGCCTCCCCACAAAGGCCCTCCAGGCCTTAGATTCCTCCCAAGATTCTGTTCCTTCAGTTCAGTCTCCACCACTGCAGTCTCCAAGCCTTGCTGCCTCCATCAAACCCTCTATTCCTGCGCCCCAAGCACTGACTTCTCTCCGCTGCCAAGTTTATGACTTATTAACCCTCTGGGAGACTGTTAAAAACCCTCTCCCTCCCTGCAGGAAAGCAGCCCATGTCAGCAGTGGCCTTCCAGAGGCATGTCCCCCGCCTCAGTGGTCTAACCTAAAATGCTAGCTTGGTTGGTGGGGCATTCTAGGTCCTCTCGGAAGAGGGCATTTATGGCAGAGCTATTTAAGGGCCAGGCAGGGCTTCCAATGACAGTGTGCAGGCGACCACCCCCTCTGCTTATGGCTTGTCCTGCCTCCCCTAGTCACCCTCCACGATGGAGATTCTAAAGCAGAAAATCATGAATAGCAATTTCTTAGCTGCCGCTGGCACACAGCTGAGAATTGACTCGGTTCTCACTATGGAGCCAGGATGTGTCATGCTTGGAAAAGCGATTGCAGCAGTGGGCTGATCTCATTAAAAACATAAAATAAACTAAAGCAATCAACACTGCATCCTTGGAAGGCTGGAATAAGGCGGCAGCTCAGAAATTGCTGGCAGGCAGAAAGTTCCTTTTTCACATGGAGGAGAAAGGATTTTTGGCTCCTATTCTTATGCTTGGGTGTCTGAATGCGTGCATACCTACCTAAACACATACCTTGCTTCTTTGGCGCTGATGTGCACTAACTCATCAGCCTGGATATGTTAAAAAGCAGCACCTCCCAGCAATTTTCCTCTTTGGTGTGTACCCCAGAGAACTGCTTATGTATTTGCATGAAAAGACAGGTGCAGGAATTTTCATAGCAGTGCTAGTCGTGTTAGCCCCAAACTGGTAACCACCCAGCAGGTATCAATAGGAAAATGAATAAATAATCAGGCAATGAGAATGAGTGATCTCCAACTTTACACACAGTGCAGTAGGATTGCACAAGCATAACATTGAGTGAGAGAAGCCAGATGCAGGAGTACATTATGTAGCTGGCATACCGGCCACACATACCACTTGCGTCAAGCATACCAATGTTAGCTTAACATGCTGTTAGATGTCGAGAGAGTGGTTACCCGTGGGGGCACGAGGGTGCCTCTGAGGTGCTGGACATGCTCTGGTTTTTGATCTGGGTGCTGGTTTCATGGGTTATCATCAGCCTTTGAAACCTCACTGAGCTGTAGACTTACAACATGTGCACTTTTTTTGCATTTATATTCTAATTTAATAAAAACTCGTTTGACAGGCATAAAGTGTCAGGCCAGATGAATAAGCTCCAGAGATCGGCTGTACAACAGTGTGAGTATAGTTGACGATACTGTATCTTATCCTTAAAAATTGGTTAGGAGAGTCAACCTCATGTTAAGTGTTCTTACCACAACACATTTTTTTTAAAGATTTTATTTATTTTTAGAGAGGGGAAGGGAGGGAGAAGGAGAAAGAGAGAAACATCAATGTGTCGTTGCCTCTCATGTGGTCCCCATTGGGGACCTGGCCTGCAACCCAGGCATGTGCCCTGACTGGGAATCGAACCTGCGATGCTTTGGTTCAAAGCCCGCGCTCAATCCACTGAGCCACGCCAGCTAGGGCGCATCTTTTTTAAATGTTTTAAATCATGGGAAAAGATCCTGATCATCCAACTCTGACAGATGCCTAATGACTGTACATTGCAGTGCAGAGGATCTAGAGGACAGGTGAACGGTTGAGGAGGATGATGGTGTGTTTTGTGACTCATATCTGTCTCCTGAGGAAAGAACTTGGAAAAGTAGAGGAAAGAAAGTGAGAAAGTGTGTCGAGTTTTAGTATGACCCTTCTCGGAGAAAGCAGAATATGCCAAGGCAAAACGATGGCTCCCACCAACGGGTTTAACTAGCAAAGAGGTTACATATCAATGAGAGAGGTAAGCAACCAACCCACGGGATGTCTCCCCCTCACTAAAAGTCATAAACAGTATCGTTGTGTTCTTATCCTAAGAAGCAATGAGAAGCTAAAGCAATTTCTTTCCCTCATTTCCTCATGTTGATAACTCCCTGGCTCCGAATCCTCACGCAGAACAGGACAATGCGTCTGAGGGCTGTGCGTAGGATTCCGGGAGCCAAGAGGAACCACCCAGATAAATGACAAAGGTTTATGAGGATGGTGGCTGGGAAGAGGTCTGATGCTGCCTCCGACTGAGGGCATTGGGCCAAAGCATATTGCTGACCTCCAAGTAGAGGTCAGCAATGAAAGGGGGAAGGGGTGAGAAAGGGAGTTTGGGAAGCCAGCAACTTACCAAATTCTCCTCATGGGCAGGCCCTGGGGCCGACCGACTCCTTGTTGGGGCCATATCACCAACATTCTGGTCCAGACAGACTCAGGCGACAGTCTACAAGTACTAGAGATAAAGGAGACAGGGGTAAGCATTCAAGAGAGCCATAAATGTCTCAGACAATTGCACACCATTTTATACATACACAAGACAAAACTCTCTGAGGAAATCATGACAAGGATGATGAAATTACATTGAATTAACTTCTCCTCCAAAGAACAAAGAACTGCTTTGGGAATAAGTTGGGTGCCTTTGTAACCCACCAATCTTGACATCCCTTTAAGGTCCCTTTCCCCTAAAGCATTGTTTCTCACACTTTAAGGTGCTATGAACCCTCAGGAGATCTGGTTAGGACACAGATTCTGATTCATGGGTCTGGGCTGGGGCCTGAGTGTCTGTATTTCTAACCAGCTCCCGAGGGATGCTGATGTTGCAGACCACACTTGGAGCGGTAAGGGATCTGTTAGTGATCCGAGGGGCCGAACAGAATCCTCTTATTGGTGGTTTCAAATTGTATTTGTGTATACATTAATAGTCTCTGGAAGATACAGAGACACTATCAACAGTGAGATTGGGGTGGACAATGGCTGATGGAAGACAGAGGTGGGAGAAATACCATTTCCTGTATACTATCTGCTTTGTGATTCATGAGCCATGGGAAGGTATACCCATCCCAGAAATTTAATAAATCCATTTATAACAGGGAGGGGGGGAATCAAGAATTCATTTATTCTAGCCGGTTTGTTCCTAGGCTGTAAAGCAGGCACCAGTATGAATCTGTCTCCACATTTTGATTCATTCCTTAACGTGGTAAGCAAAGCCAGCTCCATTGTGTGGAGACTTAATTAGTATCCGGGAAGCACTAGGCTTGATCACAAGGGTCCTGCAGGTGTTGATAGTGAGTGCTGTCATGGAGATCTAAGGCATTTCAGTGACGAACCACTGATGGAAGGCTGCATATTTCAACAAAAGCATGTATTTAAGATAGAATTCATCAGCAAGATCAAGAAGCCTGTTAAGGTTACAGCTCCCCCCAAGTCATGGCTTTCCCGGCCTTAAGCGCAATCAAAGCAAAACTGATACAATCAGGAAGAGGACTACTAATACACAGCACCAATGGCTGAGTGGGAAAATGTGAATTTTGGAGGAGGGAGGAATCTGTCCTTTCATTGAACAATGGATTTTCAAAATCATTTTCAGACACTGATTTCCTAAATCATTTTCAGACACTGATTTCCTGAACTTACGACTTATTCATAAGTAGAAAGCTGGATTGAAAAGACTGTTTCTATCTGGCAGATATTTATTAGTAAACTTTGTAATGAAGTGTGGTGTGCCAGAAAGTGCACGAATCACAAGCATACAGGTCAATAGGATTTCACAAAGGGCAAACACCCAAGGAAAACAAAACTCAAGAAGTGAAACACTGCCGGACGCCCAGAAAACACCCATTGTGCCCCCACCCATTTTGATTTCGAACAGCGTGGTAGTTTTGTGTGGTTTCCAGCCTTACAGAATGGAATCACACCCTATTGTACTCTTCGGATTGTAATGAGAACCTCGTGCTCCCCTTTTCTAATCAGTAAATTGTCCATCTTTGTCTCTCTACTCAGAAAGGGTAGCCGTGAGGGTCTGGCTGATGAGGTCATTGATCAAAGTACATTCCTACACCCCGGTGATTTTTTCCAAAGGAGTTGCATGAGAGAACATCATCCCCAAATTACAATGCCGCTCTATAAAAGGACACATCCCAGGACAGCGTCTTTATCTCCATTCTCTTTCCAAGCCATCAGTTTTAAATTACCAAATGACCCAGAGGCACTGCGGATTCCAGGTCTGCAATTCTCCTCAGAGGCAGGAAAAAAGAGTGGAGAAGATAAATCTTCAGCCTGTCAGCAAACCCTGAAACCACAATATCCCTCCCTGTTAACCTCGTTAGGAAGAAATTCCATTCTCTTAGACTCTAGGGAGAAGAGACGAGGCAGCCCCTGAAATTAGATTCTCTGCTTGCGCAAGATGGGACAGGACCAGGGGCAACTTCATTTGGGATTTAGCGGGTGACTAACTGGGGTGCCTAAGGGATGTCTTTCGGGTGAGGACACTCTGGGCGTGAAAGATGTATAAAGTGGCACAAAGAAGACTTCAGAATAAAATGCTATAAAAGCAATTGATGAAGCTGTTGACAGAATGGAGACTGGGAAACCTAGTTATGTGGCGTGGGTGTCAGGCATCGGCGCTATTTATGGACGTACAGAGGATATTGGAGACCGAAAGGAAAGCAGCATCTTTACTTTCCCATTTTTTCCCTAAGAAAGTCTCTCTAGCTGAAGTCTACCTCATTCCATGTCAAACCCAGCAAAACTGAGGGGATAATAATAGCCATAGGGAAGGATTTAAAGGACAAGAGCCCATTTTATCACAGCAGCAGAGCTGAAAGCCTCGATCTTGGTCCAGAATAAAATCGTTATGGCTCTAGAATGTAAAAATTTAATACAAAATGTTTTCCCAATGTAAAAGCTCTTTTATAACACCCATATGTACATTACAGAGCCTGACATCTTGATTAAGTAATATATCCCATCTTATTTTAGGTCCCCAGAACCTACTGGTGGCGGCATGGCACCGTAAAAGAAAGGTATAGCAGCTGTGAGGTTTTCAGTCAGCCAGTGCTCACAGGGTGCCTGCTTCACAGTTGGCACGCATTGGGGTATATTCCCTGGTCTCAGGGAACTCACCATTGGGATGGGAGGTCCGCAAACCCTGGGAGTTTGTTAGAAACGCAGAATCTGCAGCCCGTCCCCACTCCTGAATCCGAATCTGCATTGGAGTAAGATTCCCAGGTGGTTGACACCCATCTTTTAAGGTTGAGGAGCTTTTGAGCTTAAATGACACCCTAACTTTCTCAGCCCCAGCTGTACATTAGAACATTCTGGAGAATGAGAAAAGTCCTGGTTCTCAGTAGAACAGTAAATTACAAGAGGATCTGGGGTCAGAGCATTCCAGGCACAGCGAAGAGCCACGGCAAAGGCCGTGAGGTGGGAACACTCTTGTGTATTCCAGGAACAGCAGGTAAGGCTGAGCCATGGAGAGAGTGCTGGGAGTTGAAGCAGCAAGAAAGGCCATTCCGCAGCAACTTTCAGGCTGTTGGGACTAGTGAGGATTTTATTCGATGGGAAGCCATTGGGTGGATTTTGAATGGGGACTGATGTATAAGCATTCAGTATAAAATACTTAAACCCTGATCTAAATTGTGGTGTCTTTTCATTGTTTTTTTTTTACTCCCTTATCCCATTAAAAAAGCAAACAAACAAACAAAAAAACCTCTTACAGCATTAGCTGTTAGTCCATTACACTACACCCTCTTCCCAGGATTCTTTGGGCTGCTCCCTCTCCCTGCTCCAACACCACCTTTCCTAAGTCCTTTTTGGCCAAACCCTCCCTAATGTTCCCGAGAGAAGTCACCCAACATCAGTTAGATGAGCTCCGAGTAGAGTCTGCGTGCATGGCTGTTGTCCTCATCCTGAACAGGGCCTGCCTCCCTTCTCCCTCAAAGTCACAACTCCGGGTGAGCGGCTGACAGTGTAAAGTCAAAAGAAGTGAGGGATGGAGAAGGACATGGTGCAAAATCGGGGACATAATTCCCCAAAGACTGCTGACTCCAGCAAAGACGGTAAATACCATCCAACACAGGTTCCCCACTGCATGGATTTGGAAAGCTGAAACCCAGAAAAGTGAAGTTATTTATTTTTTAAATTTAATTAATTTATTTTTTTTGGTCAGGGATGTAGAGCTAATTTGTGGCCCAGAATTCCATCTAGAACCCAGGCCCTCAGTGAAACTTGCTGTCCTCTAAGGAGTGCCAAAGCACTCTTCATGAGTACGGTTTGCCTCCGGAGAGCCTGGCACCGTCCCACCCCCTGAGCCTACAGTGTGGATGTCTGTCTTTGTCCCTGTGCTTGAAGTTTCCGTGACTATCCCAGAGATTCTCAATAGAGTCAGAGCAACTCCGGGAAACGTATGTAAATGTCGGCGGGCCCCTAGAGGACGCGTAGTAAAACGAACTCTCAGCTGGTGGGGAATTTCCAGGGGCTTCCCCGACTTCATGGACCTGAACCATCGCAGCAGACCAGCAGGAAACCCAATGGAATCGGCATTTCTAACAACCTTCAGAGAGGTGCCTGTCAGCCCAAGGAGGTCCTCCGGAACTTCTCATGATCCCATGTTTCCCAGGACAACCCCAGATCCCATAAACCAGCCGCAGCAGTCAGCAGGTAGCCCGGCAGCCTTCACTGAACTTGGAAGTAATGGCCCTCACAGTCAGGCAAATGCTGGGCAACAGCAATGCAGTTGGACCCCCAAAGCAGGAGCCACTCAGGGTCCACTACCCCAGCACCTCCT
Source organism: Trachops cirrhosus (assembly GCA_028533065.1). NCBI lineage: Eukaryota > Metazoa > Chordata > Mammalia > Chiroptera > Phyllostomidae > Trachops > Trachops cirrhosus. The sequence goes on from CM052552.1 coordinate 54,438,510, forward strand.
GTAGCTTTTGCTACATAATAAGCCACTCCAAAATTTAGTGGCTTAAAATAATAAGCATTTATTGATTCTCCTGATTCTGTGGGGCAGCTGAGAGGTTCTTCTGGTCTGGGCTGCCTCGTGTGATTGCACCCACATGTCTGGTAGCTGTCAAGAAGGTTGGTCCGAGGGGCCGTAGATGGAAAGGTTTATCTCCGCTTTATTGAGTCCAGTAGGCCAGCCTGAGCTCCTTCACATGGTGGACTCAGGGTTGGCTGCAAAAAGCACCAAGAGAAGGCAGACTCCAAAGGGCCGGGGCTATTTAAGATTCTGTTTGTGTCATAGGTGCACCTATCCTATGGCCAAGTCCGGATACGAGGGGTGGGAAAATAGGCCTCACCTCTTGATGGCAGGAGCGGCAAAGTTAACACGCAAAGGCTGATAAAGAACAAAATTCAACTGAGTGTATTTGAAGATCTAATTGGCTTTATCAAGTGATTCCTGAGTCGGGCAACATTCCATAGAAGGGCACTCCTAGTGGTTGTACAAATGGAAGGTTTTTATAGGAAGAAGAGCAAGGGATTTGTTGTGGGGGAGAGAAAGGATTATTTTTATACCAGAATATCTTCATGGGGAGGGAAGAGAACAGCAAGGATTTTTTTTTAATCATGCAGATTGCCTCCTCTTTCTATGGGGGATGGAGAGGGCCCACATGACAGAGTACCTGTTGACCAGAAAATTCCAGACTGGTTAATTAAGACTATGTTTCTGGGACAGGTTGAAACAGTAACTAGGTCGGGTATTCAATCTAGGTTTGCTATTTTGAGCCTTAACACAAGTGACGCCATTTTGGGCCTGTGGTTTTCATTTGAATAGGGCATACTTACGAAGATGGGAGAAATTTGTGGCTTTTTTTTTTTACAATCAACCACACTGTCTGGGACAGAAGAAACACTCTCTAGAGGCACTTTGTCTAAAGCCCTGCAGGCACAAACCACCTTTCTCACCCTGTGAACAACAGTGTTCCTCTTCCTTGGTTCCCACGGTCACTCGAGTTACCTCTTAAGTTATTGGGTCTCAGAGGGACATCATAATATTCCAACATGATAAAATTCCAATAAAAATAGCTGGTGTTCTATAGTAGCCACTGATTTATATATTACATAGCGCTAGTTGTTTTTATTCTCAGGATCATACATACAACAAGGAAAAAATGTGTTCAATATATTTGTTTCTCTGCGAAAGAGACTTTACAGGACAATTTTACTCAGAGAGACTGCTTGTGGGCAGTGGCTTTCTGCCCAGTAGCAATGCTACAAATTATATTTAGCAAATCAACATGCTATAAGACAGTAGCAGACTAAATTATAAATATAATGGTTGGCTAGTTGTTTATTGCTTATATTGTATATTTTTCACACATCATTGTGTGGATATTTAAAGGTCAGGATTGCATTTACACTTCAGTTGTCTAAAATAAGAAAGCCATAACCAAGAAATTCAACAATACATTTTCCTGTGCATGCTCCATTTTCTCTCTGGCCAAGACCTCACGTATTCAGAAAACATACAGCCTAGCGTGTATTCTGGGGTCTGGGAAGTAGATGATGTCAAGAAGACTGCAATTTCTTTGTTAATGTTGCAAGTTTCTAAGAATAAATAGGTTCTCATCAGTTCTGGTAACATTCAATGTATTTACATTTGGAAAGACTTAACCTTGGTATTTCTTTTTGCTGTACAGGTCTAGAATTTTATGAAGTCGCTCAGTCAGATACAGCCCATGTATTCCAATTATAAAGAAAACAAAGAAAAACCACCAGGGATCTATTCCAGGCTAACCTCCTCTCATAAGTAGCTCTTCAAGTAATACATGAATTCACCCTTCTATCGAAAGCGTCTATGAGATGAATTAGCTGCCCTTACAGATCATCTGTAGATGTCCCACATGTGTGTGCTTGGAGGTAAGTGTATCTGCATAGGATATTTTTATTTTCAGATGTAAAATTACATGAAGTCCAAGCCTCCATCTAACCATGTCCTCTTTCTGGGTTTAAATACATATGGCATTATTAATATAATACAGGGGTTGCTGACCTTTTTCCGTAAAGGATCAGATCATAGACATTTTAGGCTTCACAGGCCAAACAGCCTCTCACAACTACTCAACTCTGCCATTGTCATGTGAAAGCAGCCACGGACAATCTGTACGCGCATGGATGTGGCTGCATTCCAATAAAACTTTATTTATGGACACCAACTTCTGAGTTTCATTTAATGTCCACACGTCAGGAAATACTACTATTTAAAAAAAATTTTTACAACCACCTACAAATATCAAAACCACTCAGCCCTGGGCTGGTACAGAAACGGGCTGTGGGTCAGGTTTCGCCTGTGAACCAGTTTACTGATGCCTGACCTGGTGCCTTAATTAATGGAACGATCATCTGACAAAGGAAGCAGACCTTTCAGACTGGAGCTCTCCAATTCCATTTGCGCTTCTCTATAAACACATTTCTCTATGAAAGCTAATGTCTTTAAATTTTTAAGCAACTCTGCTTTTATACATAACCACAGGGAAGAACTGCCTCTTTGTGCCTCTGTATTTTTTTAAGTGAAGATAAAAGCCATTTGACCGCAAATTAGTTTTCTCTTTCTTTAGTTGCACATTTATGTGTGGGTTTGGTCTTTCCTTTTCCTCACTTATTCTTTACAAAGCTTCAGATTTCTTCCTCTGAGTGACGTGACAATGATCTGTGAATCGGCAACATGAGTAATAAATCACTAAGTTGTGGGCCAAAACTCATTCTGATAACGACAGCTCATTCCTCCACCCCAGAATCAGCAAATTCCATCCTTCAAGACTGTCCATTGTGCGTCGTAGTCCTAGCCCTACATTGTCTTTGATTATAGTATATCATAAAGACCTGTGTTCAATCCGATCCTTTTTGATTTTCCAATTTAGATCTCAAGAAGTGAATAAAATCAATGTCAGCATTTTGACAGCGGTAGTACTCCAGACTGTTCAGCATTTTTTATAACTTATGTTGCTCTTTATTCTGGTGATACATAGAGAATGTTTCACAGTGTTTGCATTTATCTCATTGGATTGGATGCTTCTGTCTGATACAGAAAAGGCTGGATGTCTCCTTGTCCAGATAAAAGTGCCCCATAGCTCATCTCATCCCGGAGGGATTAAGCAAGTCTAATGAATCTTTTAATGTTATCTTGCCTTTTGACTTTTTGGGCTAAAAATATTATGCTAGATTTTTTTAGTAGCAGCTTTAACTTTCAAAGGGGTTGTTTGAATAGTAAAACTATTTTGATTTTCTTTCCCCTTTGTTAAGATGATATGACAGGAATCTCTTCTGAGTGGTTAAAGGCCCCCCTGAGGTTCTTTTGAGGCACTTCCACTAAGGTATTGTTTACATCCTCTTTCATTCCTGTTATATAAATATTTACCACCTAAAAAAGTTGCACGATTCTATATTTTTCAGGGTAAGCCTTTTCCTTCTTCAGGTTAACCATGAATTCAGTTCAGTTTGGTGATTGTTGGGGACTGAACAGGGCACTGGATTTGCTCCCAGGTATCGTGAAAGGTACAAATTTGAGGGGGCCATGCCCAATCTCAAGGCGTTTACATTTATCCACTTACCCTGAGGGAGAAGAGCCCAAATAGCAATAACTACTAAATGGAATAGAGTATGCGCACTGGGGTTAAGATGGAGGGTTTGAGATAATGGAGAAATTACTTACTGCAGGCCTCAGAGCATCAATTTTAGTCTCCTTTGCTGTCTATAATAAAGTACTGCCCACTATTTTCCACTTAATCTGACCAAATCGGGCAGCAGCCTCTTTCTGCTTTGGGGTCAAACTATGAAGCTTGCCTAAACTATGAAATTAAAAATGCCCATTTCCCTACACTTATCAAATCAACTCGGTATTCCCGCAGGGGAGTAAAAGGCTACAAAAAAGATGTCGTTGGAGACAGGACCAATGTTGTGTTTTGACTTGATCATTTCGTGCAGTCAAAAATGTGCTGATCAATTATGAAAAAGCAAATCCATTGAATTGAAGAACTAGTGTGACTGATATGGGGGATGTAAATTGAATTGAACTGTTTGGTTGAACTCACCGCTCAGTTCAAACTGGTAGAGCTAAAACCTAGTTAGGTTCAGCCTGAGCACAGGCGGCAGGTTAAAGTTATGTCTAGGAGAACAGAGACATAGTTATTAAGGATCCAAATGAGAGGACGTAATGGGATTAAGAACTGAATCAAGATTTGGCAGATCTGAGATGTGGTCAGGGCAAGCAGTGGGCCCAAACCAAAAATCTAAACCAGAGATCCCAAAAGAAGACATTTGAAGGGACAAAAGGAAAGGAGCGATTCAGCAGAGAATTAAATCAAAGGTGAGGAAAAACCTTGATAGAAAGAATCAAAAACTGGTCTTCACCTGGGACTTTTTACTCACCTCCAGCGAAACACTGGACCAAACCCTTGGGCTGTTCCAAAGGGCTGGTGATTATGAACACCTGACTCCAGTAAAGAGACAATTAAGAGGATTATAGTTCCCTGAAGCAGAACTGAAGAAAATATTCTTTTATGTGGCTTCTTTAAGCCTATCACCAGGAAGGTATTTTTTTTTTAAAAAAGACAGACACCATCATTAAATCAGCACTTCATTTAGCAAACTATGAGGTTTAACTATTTGGATTAAACTCCAGCTAAGGGTGGATTCTGATACTCCCGAGAATGGCCAGGAGAATATATTATAAATCAAGAGTTTCAAGCTTTTAGTTCTAACTCTACAGGTTCTTAAGTGGCCAATACAGAACTTGAAATAGGTATGTATTTTCTTTTCTTTTCTCAGCTGGCACTGTTTCTCTCCTTATAAAGGACTTTATGTGAGAGTCCTCTGATGAAAGGTATTGGTCTGATAAGTGCAGGTGCTGTTGAAACATAGCTCATCACCACCAGCTCAGCTATGAGGAGTTGTATCTACAGATCACAGTGAAATTGAAAAGCGCAGGAGCCTGTGGAGGGATCTAATGGACTGTCAGCTGTCAGTTCATTGTTTAAACACTTGCTCTTCCTCGATGCTGATTTTCTCCCCGCCGCCCCCCCCCACCCCGAGAAACTGGCTCAAACCAACATCTGACCCTTTTGTATAATCTATAGAGACTGCTGATTTACTGCAGAGCACTTGAAATTGAAAATACAAAAGCTTTCTTCGAGTGTTAAAACAAAGCAGCTTCTGACTTGCTCTGAAAATGCGCATTGTGGAGATTCTTATCTGGATGGGCCTTTGATTTCCGGCCAAGTTTAAAGGAGGATGGTCTAATAATAAAACAGTAAAGCAGCTTGAGTAGTAAATTCACGTAGAGTTTTTCCGAGAATGTAGAGATAAAAATCCAAAAGAGAAATTCTCAAAACAATCCCCAAACCAATAAATTCCACTCCTCCACCTCCCCCACGATGAAAATGAAAGCACAAAAGAACAAGCCTCCTTGTATTAGTAAGAGTGGGTTATTTTCCCTCTTTAAAAAAAAAAAACTTATTGGCTATTTCTGATTTTTTCTCTAAATACGTACCGATTGTAGAAAGTTGGAAAATATCTGTGATCCCACCGCTCTAAAATAACCATTTTTTCTGAAGATATCTATAGTGTTTTTTATTTAATTAAAGTTTTATCACGCTATGTGTACAATCCCCAGAGTAAGTTTTTCCTATAAAGGTAGTGAAGGTCAGTTGAATCTTCGAAAAACATCAACTGTGAGGTTAGTTGATGACAACAGTTTTCACTTCCCTGATACACTTTCTTCCGTGGCTTTTGCCAAATGTAATATATCTTACAGGTTCAAAGGAGACGGTGACACTTTAACAAAGAGAAAAACAGTCAAGTTAGACACACAGAGAATTACGGTGGAATCAAATGCTGGTCCTCGCCTTTTGATGGCAAAAATATTGTGAGCTTCTCATTTCATCCTATTCTACCCCCAAAACCAATCTAACTTGCACTTATCTGGGCTGTCAAATGTTCATGAATGCAAATAGGAGACGCGCTCTAGAAGGAGCTGGTCGAATCCAAATAAAATGTCTGTGGCATGTGTGTATGAGTGCATGCATACCTGTGTATACACACTCATTTGTAATAAGCACCCCAAAATAAAGGTATTTTAGCTTCTTGAAGGGCAACACTAAGTCATCATGAACTAATTATGATAAAAGCTACCATTTACTAAGTACTAACTATGTTCTGTACTAGTGATTCTGCTTGCATTATTGAATTGAGTCAAATTTTTTTCCTGGTCATAGTATTAAAACTGCAATCTATTCTCGCCACCCCCTGTCCCATACTCTTGATTCGCCTTAACCATACTCTACTGTGTATACTTTTTCATAACACATCACCTTTTTTTTTGCAGGCCCACCCAAGCTTTTTAAAAAAAAGATTTTATTTATTTTAATTTTAGAGAGAGGGGAAAGGAAGGAGAAAGAAAAGGAGAGGAACATCAAATGGTTGCCTCTCACACGCCCCCAACTGGGGATCCGGCCCACAACTGAGGCATGTGCTCTGACCAGGAATCGAACCAGTGACTTTTCGGTTCATAAGCCAACGCTCAATCCAGTGAGCCACACCAGCCAGGGATCATAACACATCACCTTTTAACATACTTTATCATTTACTTATTTGTTGTGTTGATGTTATTATTACTCTCTTTCTCCCACTATCATCTGTTTTGTTCATTGATGTAACTCAAGATTCTAGAACAGCTTATGGCACATAGCAGGGTTCAATAAATTTTTTTTGAATGAACGAATGCATGAATGCTTTACCTCATCTTTACAACAGCCCTTTGAGATTGACATTATTATCTTCATTTTAGAGAAGAGGAGGTTGCAAAAAGGATGCAGAATTTGCCCATGCTCACATAGCTGGTAAGTAATAAAATTTGGTTTTGAAGTCAGATCTCTCTAGACTCCAAATCCTATACTTTAAAAGATAACCCCCAGACTAGTGCTATTCCATGAACTATTTGTTATGGTTGAGGTGAGTGAAATTAATTGAGAGTAAGCATTTGAAAACTTTTATAACATTTTGACATTGCTGCAACGTCCAAGAAAAAGTATACCAATGAACTTGGCTCACTGAATGGGACACGGACCAGGTTGGATGTTGTCACACTTGCTTGGTGAGTTACACGAGTTACAGCTAAAAGCTGCACACAAGACATACCCAGAAAGTCTGCATTACAACATGCCACATTTTAGGGTTACTTTGTTGACCGTAACTCTAAACTGTATAAAGCTCAGAGGCAATTTAGGAATTTATTCTTATAATTTTTTTCATTTTTTACAATGTTTTAACTTTTAGAGATTAACATTATCAACTAAGTTAAGGAAGTAAATTTTAATGTTCACTTACATTTGGCCAAATAAGCTTCACTGGACTTTTTTGTCAAGAAAACAAACAAGCCCTGACTAGAGGGGCTCAGTTGATTGGAGAGTCATCCCATACACCAAACGGTTGCAGGTTCAATTCCCAATCATGGCACATACCTAGGTTACGGGTTCGATCCCCAGTCAGAGTGCATATGGGAAGAAACCAATTGATGTTTCTCTCACACATCGATGTTTCTCTCTCTCAGATCAATGCACATATTTTTTTAAGATTTTTATTTATTCATTTTTAGAGAGAGGGGAAGAGAAGGAGAAAGAGAGGGAGAGAAACATCAATGTGTGGTTGCCTCTTGCACGCCTGGTACTGAGGACCTGGCCTGCAACCTGGGCATGTGCCCTGACTGGGAATCGAACCAGTGACTCCTTGGTTTGCAGCCTGAGCTCAGTCCACCTAGCTACACCAGCCAGAGCTCAATAAACATATTTAAAAAAAGAAAGCAAATGATTGCTGATTGCAGCAGTCATAGTAAGCCAAATGATGCTGATGAAAGTGAGTCCTGAAAAATGAAGACCAAGCGAATTTGTACTAGTTTTCTTCAGAAGTATTTTCCTTCAAATAGTGAGTTCAATTTTGTAGCCATAACTGGTATATTACCAGTAGATATTTTCTAGCTAAAAAAAGCAAATAAAAATCAAAAAATAAGCAGCCTTTACATAAAAAGCATAAAGAAATAAGTTCAAAACTGGGGGTAGGAGGGAATCTTTGAAAGGAGGACTTTTTATTTGTTGAAATAAAAAACTGATAGAAGCAGATATTAGAGTTTCCACACATACACATTAGTGCTGTGCAGGCTTCTGATAAAGCAGCCCTTCTGTTTGCTAAGACTAAAAAGCCACATCCAATTGCCAAGGCATTAGAGAAAGACGCAACAAAGATATCTGCTTGGAAATGTTGGGTGAATTACTGGCAAAGCTGGTAGCCCCAATATCTCTTTGCAACAACAGGAACAGGCTAGTTTATGGAAGACTGACTCATACAAAACAAAGCTAGCAAAGTGTTTTCCATAGCAACTTGGTATCATTAGCAAATATGAATATAGCAATTTTTAGCATATGTACAAATTCAATATAATGGAAAGATTGTGGAAGACTTATTTTTTCCAACCTTGTTGCTGAAAATGCTACTAGCACAGCGTTGCATAAAACTATGGAGACAAATATTTTCTGTAAAATATTGTCAACAAATGTGGTTTAAAGTTTAGGTTTCATATAAAAGTATTCTGATGACTCAGCTGCAATTACAAGAAAACCTTGTGAGTAAGTACTCAGATTAAGGTGTCCCCAGAATGTAAATCACTGCACTGCACTTTCCTTCATCAAGATGCTTTTGCCACAAAAATAATGTCAACTGAACTAAACAGCGTGCTGACTGACGTGCTAAAATCTGAAAGTTACATAAGAGCTAATGCATTACATCTCAGATTATGCTCTATATTCTGTGATAACATAGAAGCCGAGCATAAACAATGATGCTGGGCGTGATGATAATCAACAGGAAAGTTCTGTCAAGATTGTTTGAATGGCAGACTGAACTCTCAGTGTTTCTGCTGTGCAAAAAGCCAGCTTAACCCAACTTTTTAAACATACGAGTTAGGCAGCAATTTGATGTTTTTGTTATAATTTCAGTATATTTTTTATCTAAGCTCTGTACTTATCCCATGCAAGGAGGTACAGAGTACATATTTTTTCATTGACAGATAAGATCTAAAACCCAAAGCCAAAATTTGAACCTTGGAAGAACAAAGTTTTTACAGGTTCTTATGACACAGTCCATAATTTTGGACTTATCATTGACTTAGATAATGATCTTAATATTGAATATCTGCAGTTTCCTCTGAATACCTTTCAAATCTGATAGAGCACTTTGAACTTTATTGTACTTCAATAAATTCACACACAGTACATTCCTGAGTCGTTAATCTACTTCTTTCATAAAAAGATAATTTAAAAGAATGATCCTTGGAATTCCGGTCAAGAAGGCAGCATAGGTAAACACAGTACTAGATCAAAATTAAAACTAAACTGCAAACAGCCATCATTCAGAACCACCTGAAATCTAGCTGAATGGAAGACTTGTAACTAGGGAATTAAAGAAGCAGCCACATCGAGATTGTTAGGAGAGATGGAAATGCAGAACAGGCTGGTCCAACACCCATGTATGGTGGATAAAAATCAGGAGGGATATCTTTGATGCAGAGGTGCCCCCTGAGGAGCGAGGAGTCCTGGCCCACACCAGGCTCCCCAGCCGAGGGTCCAGTGCTGGGAAGAGAAGTTCCCATAACTTCTGGCTGTAAAAAACCAGCGGGAATCGAGGCATAGTGAGATCTGGCCATCAAGGCGAGAGCTGGGGTGAGGACAACTTTCTCCCAGACAGAAGTGCTGACAGAGGCCATTGCTCCTTTGATGAGCCCTTCCCCCTCAGAGACAGCAATAGGGTGCCATATCTGAGTCTCCATCAACCTGTGTATCATTGTTTACCCCACCCTGGTGATTCCCTGAGACCCCACCCCACCAAATTTGCAGGCCCACCCAAGCTGCTTCCAGCACCTTTTCCATACAGATGGTCTGTCTTGGCTCATGCATCAGACTTTCCTAAATTCTCTCAAACAAGCAGCATCTGGTCTCATCAAGCCCCATACCCCTTGCTAAGTGGCCCCACGCCTGGCAGTAGCAGCAGCTGGCCATGGTACACAGCCTGGCCTCTCTTGGGCACCTTCAAGCCCAGCACAAGTAGCAACCATCTGTAGATCACTTTGTAGCTCAAGCTGGGTGGCCCTGGGCAGAACACAGGCAGCAGCTGATCTTGGCCTACACCTCCCAGGGGGCCCCAGAGCCAGTGTACCTGGTGGGCAGCAGACCACATCAAAACACCACCCAACCAACTCCACAGCAACACACTCAAGGGTGGACTCAGAGGACACCAGAGCTCTACTGAATTAAGTCCTGCTCTGTGGGGTGGGTCCCTGCACAGCTTATCCGCCACAGTGGTCAGTGGTCGCAGCCCATCTGTGCAGTCAATTGGCTTGGGGGTAAATTCCTCCCACTGATGTGCCAACAGCAATCAGGACTCGACTACAACAGGAGGGTGTATATATCCCACACAGTGGTGGAGTGCAACTGGAGGGCCCAGTGTGGGTGAACAAGGAAGCTGTTCCACAGAACCATACAGGACACCTACTACATTAGGTCCCTCTATCAAGCCTGGAAGATGAAATAGCTCAACCTAATACATAGAATCAAACACAGGGAGGCTGCAAAAGTGAAGAGACAAAGAAATATGTCCAAAATGGAAAAACAGAACAAAACTCCAGAAAAAGAATGAAACAAAAGAGGGACAAGAATCTATTAGATGCAAAGGTCAAAACACTGGTTATGAGGATGCTCAAGGAACTTAGGGGAAGAGTAAGTGAACTTAGAACTTCAATAGCATAAAAAAAGACATGGAAACCATTAAAAACGCCAGTTAGAAATGAAGGACACACTAACTGAAATGAAGAATAATTTACAGGGAATAAACAGTAGAGTAGATGAAGCCAAGAATCAAATCAGCAATTTGGAATATAAGGAAGCAAAAACACTTAAAAAGAACAGCAAAGAGAAAAAATAACCCAAAAATATGAAGATAGTGTAAGGAGCTTCTGGGGCAACTTCAAGCATACCAATGTTCACATCATAAGAGTGCCACAAGGAGAAGCAAAAGAGCAAGAAATTAAAAAGCTATTCAAAAAAATAATAACAGAAAACTTCCCTAACCTGGTGAAGGAAATAGACATACAAGTCCAAAAAGCACAAAGAGCCCCAAACAAGATGAACTCAAAGAGGCCCACACAAAGACACATCATAATTAAAATGCAAAAGGTTAAAGAAAAAGAGAGAATTTTAAAAGTAGCAAAAGAAAAGCAGTTAGTTACCCACAAGGTAGCTCTCATAAGACTGTTAGCTGATTTCTCAACAGAAACTTTGCAGGCTAGAGGAGAGTACAAGAAATATTCAAAGTGTGAAAAACAAGAACCTACAACCAAGATTACTCTACCCAGCAAAGCTATCATTTAGAATCAAAGGACATATAATGAGTTTCCCAGACAAGGAAAAGCTAAAGGAGTTTTTCACCACCAAACTAGTCTCACGTGAAATGTTAAAGGGTCTTCTTTAAGAAAAAGAAGAAAACAAAGATTTAAAAAATAAACAATAAAATGCCAACAAACACATATCAACAAATGAATCTTAAAAAATGAACAAGCAGAACAGAAACAGACTCAGATACAGAGAACATTTTGGTTATCAGATGGGAGGGATATTGGGGGAATGGGTAAAAAGGCAAAGGGATTAAGAAGTATAAATTGGTTGTTACAGAATAGTCATGGGGATGTAAAGTACAGTATAGAAAATATAGTAGGTAATATTTTAATAACTAGTATGGTGTTAGATGGATACTAGATTTAGCAGGATGATCACTTAGTAAGTTATATGTCTAATCACTGGAGTGTACATCTGAAACTAATATAACATTGTGTGTCGACTACAATTGAAAAATAAAAATGATTTAAATTCTTAAAAAAGATAATTTAAATTCAATTATACTTAACAAGGTTGTTAGGACTGGATGCTGATGAAAGACTGAAGATGAATTTTGAAAACACAGCATTGCTTAGTTCATTTTGGATAAAAGTTAAAACAAATACCCTGAGCATGCTGAAATTGCCTTAAAACATCTTCCATTTCCCTCACCACACTTATGTAAGGTTCATCCCTCTATTATGAGCTCTGGCTGGTGTGGCTCAGTAGATTGAGTGGGCACTGTGAACCAAAGGGCTGCCGGTTAGATTCCCAGTCAGGGCACATGCCTGGGTTTTGGACCAGGTCCCCAGTTGGGGGCCACGTGAGAGGGAACCATGAATTGATATTTCTCTCCCTCTCTTTCTCCCTCCCTTCCCCTCTCTGTAAAAATAAATAAATAAAATATTTTTTAAAAGTTTCATCTCTTTACTATGAGCATTATTAAAACAAAACATAGAAACATTTTAGCTGTGCATTATGCCCTGTGAATAGTGGTGTCTATATTAGTTAAGAAGCAAGAAGCAAGCTCATTTGTTACATTAAAACTTCAAATACTGTTTGGTCAAGGATATGCATAGGGCCCTGGCTGGTGTGGTTCAGTGGACCGAGTACCAGCCTGTGAACTAAATGGTTGCCAGTTCGATTCCCAGTCTAGGCCACATGCCTGGGCTGTGGACCAGGTCCCCAGTCGGGGGTGAGTAAGATGCAACTGATCAATGTAGCTCTTGCATGTTGCTTTGTCTCTTTTTCTCTTTGTCCCTCCCTTCCCATCTCTCTAAAAGTAAATAAATAAAATATTTTTTTAAAGAATTTTAAAAAGTTTTTAAATAAAAATTAAAAAATGGCTCTGGCTGGTGTGGCTCAGTGGATTGAGCACCGGCCTATGAACCAAAGGGTTGCCAGTTCGATTCCCAGTCAGGGCACATGCCTGGGTTACAGACCACATCCCCGGTGGGAGGGTACATGAGAGGCAACCACACATTGTTGTTTCTCTCCCTCTCTCTCTCCCTCCCTTCCCTCTCTCTAAAAAGTAATAAATAAAATCTTCTAAAAATGCATAGGCATTTAATATGGGGAATTGGTACTTCATTCATTTTTTTAGTTGTGATTGTAGAATAACAAAAATTAGGTGTGATAGTGATTATATTAATCGCCTATATGTACACATTCATAAATGAATGGTTTCTGTAATTCTTTTCCTTTTATGTTATATTTGCTTTCATTATATTTATTTTTGTTATGCATTTTTTGAAGTGAAATGTAATTTGATATCTGTTGAATCTCATAGAACAGTTAATCTTGAATTTTATGTCTTTGTTTCTTATTTTATTTTTGTAGCATTTTAGTTTTATTGTATTTTTACAAAACTGTCAGTTTCCTATGGACTGGAAATTTTTTAAAATATCAAATCGTGACCACAGATAGCTTGAGAAGCACTGTCCTAACTGAGTGTACTTAGGGGCCACGTTGGCCCATTGAAGAATCTGCATCCGTCTCAATCCTTTAAATTTGAGTTGATACACCTCCGCCTCTGAATCCCAGAAGGTTTGGATCAAAGCATTTAGTACAAATTGTTCCCTGGCACCCATGCACTCAGGCTTGTTCATATAGATTCAACTTTCTGAGACCTTTGAAATCCCTAAGTCCCATCTTTGGACCCCAAAGTGAAATAAGGCACGATAGAGTCCTTCAGCTATTGAGAAATGCTAATGGAAATATCTTTTCTGATTTCCCTTTAAGGACATAACTGCAATGCATCTGGCCAAGGCAGAGGAGGTAGACTGAAAATCAAGTTCACAAAGAGAAACGTTAATAAAACATTGAGCAGAGCCTAATGATCAGTGACAAGGAATCTTGCCAATAGGAAACAAGAGGCCAGAAACCTGTCGGGCCTTGGGAGAGAGGTTTCGTTCTGCTTCCACATAGCACTTTGAGGGAGCCCTTTAGCTTGCTTGCCTCCCTGGAGAAATGCTCAGCGGTTTGGTGACAGATTGCCTACACTCCAAGCAACATACGCACAAAAAACGAATCATAGCAACTGCGTACATACAAGCTATAAATTCTGTATTAATGGACACCTCTTATGAATCGGGCACTTTATAGGAATCATCTCTCTAATCCTTACAACAAGCCAATGAGCTACATATTTTTAGCCATTTTTTCAGATGAGATCAATGAGGTTCCAAAAATTCGAGGAAGTTACTTACCCTCCAATCCATCTCCTTTTACTACAGCATCGTCCTACCCTGGCTACTCCAGCCACCATTTCCCTGGACCCTGCTAATCTTTCATAACCCAGCCTAACGCTGTGGTCCTCGTGTTTGAAACACCCGAGGAGCTTTAAGAAGGGCTTGTCATCGGGGTGCCATTCTCAGGGATTCTGGTTTTAATTGATCTAGGATGTGGCCAATAAATCATAATTACTTGGCTTTAAAAGAAATCCTAAATAACTCTAATATTCACCCAAAGTTGAGTACCACTGACCTAGATAGTTTCAAAGCTGAGTTATGTGGGTCCATAGTACCTTATCTTTATTAAGTCATTCATTTTTATTTTTTATTACTTGTGCTACCAAATTGAACTTCACGGTATTATTATTGCCTGATGCCTGCTGTACATTTTAAACCATCAAAGGCAGGGGCCTTGCTATTCATGTTTATTCATTCATTCATTTACTAACCTAGCAAGTACTTATTAAGGACCTCTTAGGAGTCAGGCTATGTGCTAGTACAGTTAAGTCATCACTTAATGTTGACAGGTTCTGTGACTTTAAGCAAAACGACCAATAACAAAACCGATTTTACCATAGGCTAGTTCATATAAACAAGAGTTGAGTTCCTGTGGCATCTCACCAACATTATAACAAAATGATGTTGAACAAAATAACATTACTTGAGGACCTGCTGCTGTAGTTGGGAATGTAACAGTGAACAGGGTGCCACATGCTCTCAGAGTTTAGTGCAGGAAACAGAAAAGAAAAAGACAATCGATGTGTTCTTGCTTCTACTGCCACGTAACAGGCAACCCCAAACTTAATGGCAGTAGTGGGTGTCCCAGGCTGCAAGTTCAAGCTCTTTCTGCAGCTGCGCCAACAGCGGCCTTTTGGGCATCCCCTCACCTAGGAATGCACAGAGCCGTCCGTCCTCAGAAGGATGTATTTGGGGAAAATATCTGGAAGGGGGGTAAGGACCCTTTGAGCAAGGGAGTCTTGAGTCCCAGATACCGTGAGCAAGACTGGCTACATGATTTGTGTGGCCCAGTGCAAGATGAAAATGCAAAGCCCCTTGTTCTGAAAGTAGGGGGAAAAGCACTGTTAAAGTTACTAAAATATAAAGCTTCTTCCTTTCTTCCATGGACTCTCTCAACTTGTCATGGTGCTGTTTCTTTACTATGTAATGCCATTCTAAATAAAGAATAATTAAATTATTAGCACGAATTTTACTGTTCATCTTTATATTATGCAATGCCAGTTTTAAATGGAAACATAAGAGCTTTTAACTCATATGAAGAATCACCAATTTTCCTGGCTGATGTAGCTCAGTGGATTGAGCACTGGCCTGCGAACCAAAATGTCGCTGGTTCGTTTCCCAGTCAGGGCACATGCCTGGGTTGCAGCCAGGTACCTAGTAGGGGGCATGCGAGAGGCAGCCACACCTGGATGTTTCTCTCCCTCTCTTTCTCTTCCCTTCCCCTCTCTCTAAAAATAAATAAATAAAATCTTTTAAAAAAAACACCAAAATTATACAACTCCTATTTTGTAACCAATATATGCATTTGTATTTCATTCTTCCCAGAACAATGGGAAGCCTGTACAAATGAACTGTTTCTACTTCACTTCTTGATATGTGTACATCCTATCAATACTCTCTACCTTCAGTGTACTGATGAGTAAGGAAGGACAGAAAGAAACAGGAATCACGTCTTAGCCCATGTTTCTCTTACCTTCTATATCTTCGCTTTTCAACAAAAGTGGTTAGTTAACTCAGGCAATTCAACGAGTAAGGAAGGATATGATAGCGTTCTTTGGTCATTCCTACTTTCTTAGAATTACCTGCTTCCTGCACTCAAAGCCAAGTTCTAATTCAAATGGAAAGCAGTTTGCACCCTCACTTCCTCAGTCACAGATGTAACAAGCTTACCCTGTGCTTGCTTTGAGTCTCACTAAACTCCCACGCATGCGGGTCCACCAGCTTTCTGTGCTCATAGGGCACTGCAAACCCTATATGCTAAAGGGGTGACAATGAGCAGCAGAGATGGAGCACATAGGGGACAGCGTGTCTCCCCTCTGCTCGCCTGCATGTCCACTGCCACATGAGACTTCATTTACAAAACACAAGTTCAAAGATAAAATTATTAAGAATTTCAAGACAGTAACAGCAGAGCCTGAGACCAGGGGTGGGTCTTTCTGAGCACAGAGCCCTGTTGTGACCGCACAGGCTGCATGCCCATGAAACTGGCCCTGACCCAGAGTTTGGTCTAGAAGGGCGAGTGAAAAGTCTCTCGGTGGACACGAGCTCTCAGTGGGATGTCCTTGGCTCCATGGCCTGCTCACCCGCTGGTGAGGGCTGTGACCAAAAGAAGACCCAAAAAGGACCCTCCACCGGGCAGGTCCCAGGGCAGCAACCCTGTACCTTGTGTCCGGGTCTAAAGGCAGACAGATGGTGACCTCTACCCAGAAGGAAAGATGGTGGGAGTGAAAGATTTGGGGACAGAGAAGAGTTATCCTGTTCTCAGCCAAGCACATTGTACAGACTCAACACGTATTGATGAATAAGTGAATGCACATAAAGCAAACAAGTGGCTGTACAATGGAATAGATGAGAGCATGTGTTTTGAGGAAATACCTGACTTAGATGGGGACTGAAGGCCTATGTTCAAAGCCAGCTCTCTCGCCCGTTCATTACAATGTGATCTCGCATGTACCCTAAATGTGCACCACTCATCTTGTGCTACCACACCATACAAAGAACCACCAAAGCGCCATCTTCCATCTTCCTCTTTCTATATGATTTTTAAAATTACTCCAACTGACAAAATACTGAGCTCTGTGCTTTCTTGCCTCGATTATGTTTTTCATCATTATATTCCTTCTTCAACCTTGAGACTTACTTTTCTTACATTGCATTCCCCACATCTGGGATACGAACCATTCTGTTGATACAGCAAATGCATATGATAAGGGAAATGTGCATCTGTTTTAATTCTCTAAAACCCAGGCAAGATTTGACCAAACAAATCACTAGGCCATTCAAAAATCCACTTTTTTTCATTGAGTGTATTCACACGCAACTGGTAAGAAGTCAATGCTAAGAAAGAAAATGTGGCTCACCTAGTTTTTTTTCTTGAGGAACTGGGCTGAAACATTTGCATCCTAATTATACTTATTTTTTCACTTTGGATAGGACAATGAGTCTGCCAAAAATGTCCCACCACCAAAGAAAAATATTCATACATTTACTGAAAGCAAATAACCCACCAACAAATCTTGAACTTTGAGAAGAACAAGACTTTACTTACCATTGCTACCCTCTCTGCTCACTTTAACAGGTATAATAGGGTGAATAAATATTACCTCTAGTTTCTCTCTTCATTTTGATTATTGTGTCCTAGCAGGGTACCTTGTATGTGATCTCCAAAATCTCAACACATGCCTATGAATACCTAACCTTTATAAAGAAAAAATAATGTTTTTCCTACAACACTGAAACCTTCAGAAATTCTCACTTAACTGTCATGACTGACTCTCAACTCTGGACTTTTTTCTTCAAAAAGGAGGGTCTTGCCCTGGCTGATGTAGCTCAATGGATTGAGAGTGGGCCTGTGAACCAAAGCATCACTGGTTCGATTCCCAGTCAGGGCACAAGCCTGGGTTGCGGGCCAGGTACCCAGTAAGGGGTGCGTGAAAGGCAACCACACATTGATGGTTCTCCCCCTCTTTCTCCCTCCCTTCCCCTCTCTCTAAAAATAAGTAAATAAAATATATATATATAAAGGAGGGTCTTGTTTGGAAGACCTAACTCCTGTCTAGCTCACATATGTAATTTCCATTACCTTCAACAATTCTAAAGCTATCCAATCAATGGAGCTAATCCCAGATTTTAAAAGGCTATGCTAATTGCTCTGATTCCTTTTATTCACTAAACCCTCCTTTATTTCACCCTTCCTTAAAAGAGAATTGTAATTTTTCTTTAGGAATCAATAAACTCTCCCAGGGCCATTGAAGCTTCCAGAAAAGGCTGTCAGATAAACTTTTTATTTTATCTTCACTTCTTTCCATATTCATTGATCCCAGCTGCCCAAAGACACAAAAACAGGACTGGATCTAAAACAAACAAACAAACAAAATACAGCCACCAGAGCTCAATGTAATTAGTTAGCCACCTCTAGTATAAGCGGTTGGCCTGTTTTTGATGCATAGGAAGCGCTAAATCGTGATATGTTGATGGTTTGATTGATGTTTAAAAGGCAAGTGCCTGAGGGGAAATTTGAAATTTTTCTTATCATTGTATCCTTTCCAACTGTATGAAATACATGATTTTCTATAAATCACTCTCCAAATGCGTTGTATCATTTTCATGTTTCTGAGAAAGGCAATTTGGACCAGCTCTCCAGCAATTTGTAATGGAAATTTGACTGATGGCAAGGCACTTCGAATAGCATTCACAAACATTTAGTGAGAAGTAGCTCTGGGCCAGCCACCTTACTAGATACCAGACAGAGAAGGACACCTAAAATTGAGTTCCTGACTTCTAAAAGTTCACAGTGAAGTGGGAAAATAGTAGTAGAAATAATCATCATGAAACGTGCAGAGGTTTAGTACAGGCACAGGCAGAGTGGTCCAGTGACAGAGGCCCAAGAACAATGGATGGGAATTCGGCAGAGCAGTTAGGAGCATATTTGAATCTCAGATCTGTGATTCACTGTTTGACCTTGCAAGCTATTTGCCTCTCGTGTCTCAGTTTCCTCCTCTGTAATAGTGACAATGATGGCACCTATCTCATACGGTAATGGTGAAGAGTAAGTGAGTAACTTAGAACAGTGTCTGGAACATAGCACTCAACAAACATTAATCATTATTATACTGTCAGTTATACATAAAAGGGAGCCTGAGATTTGACCTACAAAAGTAGATGGAGAAGTGCAGGCTTCCTTTACAGACACGTGTGGGAAATCGCACTCCGTGGCTGGAGAACAGATGAACAGAATGGAAATGTGAGAATAACACACTCTGCTCTGGACTGTGACATACATGGATCTCAGTTCTGCTGCCCATTCACTGCCTGGGTGCCTGAGCAAGTCATCCTGGCATGAAAACAGCAGCTGTCCAATACGCAAGAATGAGGATCACTATAGGTCAGGGGTATCAAACTCATTTTCACCCGGGGCCACATCAGCCTCGTGGTTGCCTTCAAAGGGCCGAATGTAATTTTAGGGCTGTATAAATGCAACTACTCCTTAACTGTTAAGGAGCTGAAATTACATTCGGCCCTTTGAAGGCATCCACGAGGCTGATGTGGTCCCCAGTGAAAGTTTGACACCCCTGCTATAGGTGCATGGATGAAAATGACTTGAGATTGGGACTAAAAGTCTGGCTGAATTTAGATTGTGGAGGGTTTGTATATTACGTGTATTACTCAATCACTGATGTAATAATGCTGTGTAACAAACAACCCGCCCCCAATGTTAGTGGCTTACAGTAGCATTTATTTTCTAAATCACAGGTGAGTCAGCTGAGGTTTGGCAAATTGTGGTTGATTTTTTAAAAGATTTTATTTATTTATTTTATTTTTAGAGAGAGGGGAAGGGAGGAAGAAAGAAAGAAAGAGAAACGTTGACCGATTGCCTCCCACACACATACCCCTAACCAGAGAC
Organism: Trachops cirrhosus; assembly: GCA_028533065.1. NCBI lineage: Eukaryota > Metazoa > Chordata > Mammalia > Chiroptera > Phyllostomidae > Trachops > Trachops cirrhosus. Next base: position 54,458,374 of record CM052552.1, read on the forward strand.
TTGGCCCGCAACCCAGGCATGTGCCCTGACTGGGAATAGAACCAGTGAACCTTTTGCTCTGCAGAACAATGCCCAACCCACTAAGCCACACCAGTCAGGGCTTATTTTGGTTGATTTCTGCTGGGCCTGCTAGGGTTCAGCCTACGTTGGCTCCAGGCTGCAGACCCAGTTCTGCTCCATATGTCTCTCATTCTCAGAACTGTGGCTAGCTGTACGGAGCATACATTTCTGGGCATGCATTTGTCTTGACAATAGTTAAAGTCAAAGAGAGGGGTCCAAACCATGTAAGTACATTTAAAGTCTGTTCACATCACATCAGCCAAAATTCCACTGACCAACGTAAATTGCACGGGATAGGAAAGTACACCGTGTTCACATTACAGCAAGAACTGCAACATCACATGGCAAAGCCTGGGGATGTATCGTTCTATTATAAAGACAGTGAAGAATTAGTAATAATAATCCAATCTACATGTTTGGGAGTTTTTTATTTATCTGTAGATAAAAAAGATCCATGAAAAATCCACGAAAGATCCATGATATATTAAGGAAATGATACGATTGGATTGATTTAAATGTTGGAAAGTGCATCCTGGTGACTATGTGGAAGATGAATGTGGTGGGCAGGAACCAGTGCTTCTAGTCTATGGACCGGACAAGACATGGTTAGGATACGGGATTGCATGAAGAAGATAAATGTGAGAAAAATTGATGACTTAGCATCGGCAAGACTTGGTGACTGACTGGATGCGGCACGAGTGGGAGGGAGGGGGGGTTGGTGAGAGAAAAGAAGTAGAGGTGACTCAGAAATTCCCAGGTTAGACAACTTGGGTGATGGTAGCGGTATATCCCAAAATATGGAGGGCTGTAGGAAGAGCTCTTTTCTGAGGAACAGGGCATAGGAAAATAATGAATCTAATTGTGAACAGTGTAGTGGCTTTGTAATGTGTCAACTTGCCTAGGCTGATCTCTATTTCCCAGAATTCCTTTCTTTAAAGCTTTCTGGTTAGGGTTGATCACAGGAGACATTTTCATGAAAGTCAGAAAGTGATATTGTTTTATTATGCCTGAAAGGTCAGTGCAGGGGCACCAGGTGATGTTGCAGTTTGTGTACATTGTTGCAGTTTGTGTACATTGACACATGTGTACATGTGTCGTCTCACCTGCTGGGCCTGCAGCTGCTCCGCCTTCCACCTTATCTACCTTCTGCTTCTGTGACTCCTGGGCCAGGTACGTGATTTGCTCCACAACAGAGAATGTCAGCTCCTGCTGTAGAACACCCACATCACCAAAGTTGTAGTCTTAGGCCATGAGAAACAGACAAGGGCTCTAGTCCTTTCTCACGAGTTCCTGTTTGTCCCTGCTCCACCCCATTCTACAGTTGTCTTCCCTTCCCAACTGCCTGTGCTGCTGACTTCAAGCTCAAGAATCCAACGTAAAGACTAACAGCCTTCCAGACACGGTTTACCAACTTCTACAAGTGCAAAAGCTCATGCCACGCTAGCAATGAGAATACCTAGCACCAAATCTTTGTCTCTAAATATCATGTCTCACCGAAAGGAATCAAGGATCCTTGGACAAAAGGCTGATCCAGGGCTAGGATATAGAAACGATAAGATGAGCCCAAAATATTATTGCGTGTGTGTCAGAAAATGAGAAATTGCTCAGAAATGTATGGTGAACATCAGAAGTACACAGAAGTCACCTTGAAGAGGATTCCACTAGCTAAACCTGGGAAAATTTAATGTCAAAATATATCATATAGCAATGAATTATAACCCACTAAAAAATTTAAAAATCTATGGATCCCTATTGATTGATAGATTGATAGATGAAAGAGTTCTGACATGCTGACTAATACCAACTCATAAATCTAGATGAAATGATGACTAGAAAACCACCATTTTGCACTGAGGATGGTACAGACATCATATGCCTCTTGTTAGGCACCAAGAAGGATCAATATCACTTAGGCAGTATTTTTGTCAAAAATGCATAAGCTGAATCTAATCATAAGGAAGCATAAGATTAAACCCAAATTGAGGGGCATTCCACAGAATATCTGGCCTCTACTTTTTTTTAAGATTTTATTTATTTATTTAGAGAGAGGAGAAGGGAAGAAGAAAGAGAGGGAGAGAAACATCCATGTGTGGTTGCCTCTTGTGCACCCCCTACTGGGGACCTGGCCTGAAACCCAAGCATGCGCCCTGATCCGGAATCAAATCCATGACCCTTTGGTTTGAAGGCTGGCATTCAATCCACTGAGAAACACCAGCCAGGGCCCACCACTGTTTTTTAGACAATGGCTGAAATGAGATGCAAATTTATTTCTCTCTCCTCCAATAGTCCTAGGGTAAAAAGTCTGGGGCTTCCTAAAGAAACAGATTCCACCTATCTTCCAGGCAGCTGCTCCAGCTCTCCCCTCTTTCAGGAAGCCATTTCCCCCGCATTTCTGCCTGTGAAAACCAAGTTCCTTTGCAAAATGCCCAACTACTCAGTTATCCTGGCCCCAAAGTCAGAATTAATCTGTCCCTTCCCTTCATTTGCTTATCCTTTGATTCTAACACCCTCTGTTGCCTATTGCTTGTGTATTATACTCCCTACTGTTTTGTGAATCTAGCGAAGGCAGACACCGTGTCTTGGCCATCACTGTGCTCCCTGCATCCTTGATCTCGCTCCCTGCACTAAGGACATGCCCCCAAGTGTTTGCTCACTTGAACTGTACACTTGGAGAAATGTTGAAGCTGATGTTGAAAGCCAGAGATCCTCTCTTCCAGTTTCCGTTTCGAATCATATAATGTTCCCCGGTTTTACCCAACTTTGAAGAAGTTACTTTCAAGGTCAGGAATGAGGGAATATTCTGGCCGTTTTAGTTTCTGAGCAGATACAAACATTAGGTTTGCTCTTTTCTTTTTAGCTCTCCTAACATTGAGCTGATTGATGGAAGGTACAGGAAAGTAATAAACCTTTATTCACAGAACTACAAAACCCTCTCCAGCTGCCGCCTCCTTCCCTCTCTGGAGATAGATAGGGCCATTGCTATCATGAAATATACAGCAGAGGGGTGCTTTTCCCAGAATCCCTGTGGTGCTCATCTACATCTTGACTACTTCTTGATAAAGATATCACCCTCTAGATAGAACCTGTCATCAAAACGAGCAGGCCACATGCACATTTAACTGTTTGGTTTCTTAAAGAGAATGACAGTCTATAATTAAAATTGACTACTCCTTTCAGGACAATGATTTTCCAGCCTAGGGAGAAAGCATACTAGGTCAGACAAAGTAGAAGTTTCAGAAATAAATTAGTCATAATGTGCCATGCCACAGCGCTCTCCTGTTCTTTTTTTCTGACCAGTGACTACTGGCTGGAAGCCCAGCTGAACAAGAGGGAAGCCGGAGAAAGCCAAACATTTAGGTAAGCAAGGCAGCTCTCTATGTGATGTGATGCTGAAGTGATGGCCTCAGGGTCTAAATACAGCACTTGTGCTGGCGGGGGACGGCCCTGTTACAGTTAGCTTTACTGCAAACACATCCTTTCTAAAATTGAGTGCCTTAAAACAATGAACGGGTATTCCTCGTCACTCTTCTCTGAGCTGGTAGGGCACTTGTTTTTGCCTGGGCCACTTTAGTGACCTCTGCGGAACTCACACTGTGACTGGGGACAGCTGGTAGCTCAGCAGGGCATGGATGAACTAGGACGGCCTCACTCACATGTCTCGAAACTGGCTCGCTGTCAGCCAGGCAATGGGGATGACCGTGCCACACATGTGTTTCCCATCACCCAGCAGGCCGGCTCCAGCCCGCTCACATGGTGGTCTCAGGGCTCCGAGTACAGCGAAAGAAGTCCTAGCGCATGGGATTCTGGGCCTCTGCTGAGATCAGGTTGCTGGGTCACAAAGCCAGCCTATGGGGTGGAAAAACAAAGGCCACCTCTGAATGGGAGGATCCGCAAGGCCATATTGAACAGGTGCATGCATACAGATTTCAGAAGAATCTGTGGCAGCTTTTGCACTATACAGGGTCCGGCAGAAGTAATGCCTGCTTGAGTGTAGTTGGTAAGGTAATAATATAGGTGTAATAATGTATCCTTTTAATTTGAATATGTCACCTAAAGTGTCATATGGTGTGCTTGAGTGTGATATTGTTATGTTACAGAATGACATGCTTCTGATTTTGTACTAAAAATTTTGTCTTAAAAAGGGGTGTTATTTGTGCCGGACCCTGTATTATACTACAGGCCCTGGCCTCCACCACCTTTTCCTGTTCCTTGAATGATCTCTTCTTTGTCACTTTCATAGACAGCAGAAAAACAAGTGGCTGAGAAAAGAAGGCAGTACTGACTGCCTTTTGTGGAGCCCTTTTACATTGGCCCCTTGTTGGGTTCACTTGTGTGCCGCCTTGGAAGGCAAGCAAAGCTAAGATGTGGAAAGAAGAGATAAAGCAGACGCTGGAAGCAAGAAAGCTCCATCCAGGTCTATTTGTCTGGAGATAGGATGGGGGAGGGCAGGGGACCCATTTTCTGAGGAGTGGCCTGCTGATTGGGCGAGAAAGGAGACATGAAAAGTCCAGGCTGCCTCAGCGCCTTCCTTTCCTCCATCTAACAGCTCAGGGGGACAGGGTCCCTCAGAAGCCATGCTTCTTGAAAAAGTGAGTGGCATGGTATAAAAAGTAGATGATTGAATACAAAGACTTCACTTAAAAAGAGTAGTTTTAACATTTTTATTTACCATTTTATTTGGGCGTAGTTCCAAGCGAACAGAAGAGCTGCAAGAATATGAATAGGACACAGGACAGCTGACCCTTTATCCATAATCGGAGCCCGTCATTGGTCACTTATTGTTATCATCTTGCCTCATTTGCTTTATCATTTGTACTCTCATTCTGTCTCCCTCTCTCTCTCCATCTCTCTCTCTATATATATAGATATAGATAGATATGCTATAGATATATAGATATATATATAGATATATATAGACATGCTATAGATATATATAGAGAGAGAGACACCCACACACACACACAGAGCAGGTCCTCAACTAACATCATTTTGTTTGTTCAACATCATTTTGTTATAACGTTGATGAGATGCTGTAGGAAGCTTGTTTATATCAATCAATCTATGGTAAAATTGGTTTCAGTATACCTCATTTCTCTTAAAGTCACAGAATCTATTGATGACATTGAGAACATACTGTGTGTGTGTATATATATGCATACATATATATATTCTCTCCATTACTCTCAAATAATTGAGTATATATAAATATATACATACATATATGTACAAATATATGTACACTGAGTCACTGGAGAGTGATTGCATACATTGTAACTCTAAATACTTTAGTATATATTTTCTAAGTCTCTTTCTCAAAGAGAATATCCCTTTTTTAAAAAGATTTTATTTCTATTTATTTTTAGAGAGGGGGAGGGAGGGAGACAGAGAGAAGGAAAAACATCAATATGTGGTTACCTCTTGCACTCCCCCTACTGGGGAGCTGGCCCACAACCCAGGCATGCGCCCTGACTGGGAATCGAACCCGCAACCCTTTGGTTCACAGGCCAGCACTCAATCCACTGAGCCACACCACCCAGGGCTCAAAGAGAATATCCCTTAAAATTCAGAGAACAAACACTGAAGAGGGACCCCTCCGTCTAGCGTCGGAATCCCAGAGCACAACAGCACAGTGTTCATCTGGAAAACGCCGTCTCCCATATTCTCTCTCGTCTTCTCTAAGGCCACAGGAGCCTCCCTCCATTCCCTTTCTAGGAATGCAGCCCAGAGGGAAGAGAGAAGCAAGCACTAAAAAAAGACAGGGTATTTAGCCTCAAGAGAAGTGAGGAAGGAGCAAGACATTCATAATTGCTTCCGGGAAATCAAACAGTTGGGGAGGGGGAGGGGGAAGAATGCTTAAAGTTGTTTTTTATTTCAAACAGGGATGGATAAGAAGGAAAGCATTATGCTTAAAAGGAACACATGGGACTTTTAGAGGACATGGACATACCCTAAAAACGCATTCTACTTGATTAATTTGCTTAAGACTGACATTCATGAAAGTCTTGGCAAGTCTTAAAAACCAGAGGCATCTCTGCGGTATACATTGAAACTGTATGCCTTTTCTCCTAAAAACATTCTAGCCTCATTTTCCTCATTTTGAATGAACTGGACTCATAATGTAAGAAGCAGCACGCTCCAGCTCAGAAGTTCTTGACTTCAGCTGGCTGACTGGCTGTAGTGGCCAGTAACCTCCCAGTTCCTGGCTCTGCCTGGTTTCAGTGTGACTTCAGTGAGGAGAGGCTGGGGGAGGCTGGGGATAGCAGTTCATGGTAAGCATCTTAGTTACTAACCATGTGGACAGGCTGTCTGCATCTTTACCCAAACCACCATTTACCTGGATTTTTAAAAAAAACAACTTTATTTGGCCCAGAACAAATTATGGAGGTAACATTTAGGTACAAACTCAAATCTCTTGTTTCTAAGATGCGGATAATATTCTAAAGATAATGCTTTCCCAGTAATAAACAGACAGGTTTTGGTCTTGGCTGTGGATAGTGCAGGGCCCATGAACTGACTCCAGCCCCTCGCAGCCGTGGTCTAGGAGCCCCTGAAGGACACAGTCTTAGACCATGGATAAGAGAGCCTTTGTGGAAGTACAGGTTTCCAACAGAGAAGCTGCAGCATACTGTTGGAGATTGTATATAGATATATATACATTTGAATGCATTAGAGATGGTAAGGGGGACAATTTGACTTCACCCACATCACCCTTTCCCAGGATGGCACAGCTCAGCATCAAGAGAGACCTTCCTGGCCCATGATTTCTCCCTCCAGGAGTGCATGAATGAGCACCTCGCTTCCCAAGCTTTGCAGGATGCTGCCAGAGAGACCCATTCCTCTCTCTCACTCCATTCAAAGTGCTGAGCTATGAAATGCAAGACTAGGGAGCAGACATGGCTGGGAGAGCAGCAGGTAGGACATTCAGAGGGCATTCAAGAGATGCAGATCCTACTAATTGTCCAGGACTCCATCAAGAAGCCCTCCCATGAGCAGCTGGAAACACCTCACCTGGAGATCCCCTCAATGTGCTATGGGTACATCCAGCACTTTGTGCCACACCTACACACACCCCACCCTGTGGCTGGTGCAAGAGGGAGGCTGTCAGCATTGCAGGATCAACAGAAGGCATACAAGCTTAAGAGTTTTTCCACAAGAGGGAGCAAGAAGCATAGAGCAAGAAGCATGGTGCAGGTGTATCCATTCTTCTTTCCTAGAAGATCTGGGAAAGCCTCAGAATCCCTAGTGAGGCTGACGGAAGATATTTTGCTCCCTAAGGCAGTCAGTGAAGACTGGAAGAGGTGACTGCTACTTCAAATGGGATGACAACAATGCAAGACTTTAAGGAACATGGTAAATCAAGAAATCATGATACCACAGAAGGATCATAATAATTTTCCAGTAACCAACCTCAAGGACATGGAGATCTAATTTAATTGATGAAAAAACAAAACAATTAATAGGATGGCATTAGTAAGTCCTTACTTATCAATAATCACTCTAAAGATAAATGGAAATTATCCAATCAAAAAGCACAGAGTGGCTAGATGGATCTGAGTTTGTGCCTAAATGTTACCTCTGTAATTTGTTCTGAGCCAAATAAAGTTTTTTGTTTTGCTTTGTTTTTGTTTTTCACTGCCTAAAAGATACTCCCTTCAGCTTCAGTGACATACATGTACTCAAAGTGAAGGAATAAAAAAAGATGTTCCATGGAAGTGGAAACTAAAAGAGAGCAAGGGTAGCAATACTTATATCACACAATGATAAAGGGGTCAATTCATCAAGAAGGTATAACAATCATAAATATATATAAACCCAACATCTGAGCACCTCAATAAATTCAGATCTGAAAGGAGACATAGACAGAAACACAATAAGAGGAGAGGACTTCAATACCTCGCTTTCAACAATGGATACATCATCCAGACCATAAAAAAAAAAACAATTAAGAACATTACACTTGAACTATACTTTAGATGAAATGTAGCTAACAGACATGCACAGAATATTCCATGCAATAGCAGCAGAATATACATTTTGCTGAAGTGCACACAGAACATTCTCCAAGACAGATATGTTAAGTCACAGGTCTTAGCAAATTTAAGAAGATTGAAATCATTCCAAGTATCTTTTCTGACCACAGTGGTATGAGACTAGAAGTAAATAAGAAAAGAAAAACTGAAAAATTCATAAATATCTGGAAATTAACACACTCCTGAACAAAAAATGGATCAAAGACGAAATCAAAAGCAAAATCAAAAAATATCTTAAAACAAATGAAAATAGAAACATAACATACCACAACTTAATGGATGTAACAAAAGCAGTTCTAAGAGAGAAATTTATAGTAACA
>CM052552.1:54467283-54486417 GCA_028533065.1 Trachops cirrhosus
GAGGGGAGGGAATTTCAGGGGAGAAGGGAAGGGTTTACAGGAACAAATATAGAGGACACATGGACAAAACTAGGGGTGTTGGAAAGGGGAGGGAGGAGGGGAGGAATGGGTGGGTGGGCTGGAAAGGGAATAAAGGATAGAAACTGTACTGAATAAACTAAAATAAAAATTAAAAAAAAAAAAAAAAAAAAAAAAGAAATATCCAGGGGCAGTCAGCAGAACTGCATTGGAGCCTCTGGCAGGTCTCAATAGAAGAAGCATCTACCAACAATTTTCCATTTGAAAAGCAATACCTGGCTTGCTACTAGGCCCTGGTAGAAACTGTGTGCCCGAGCGAGGTAAATTGCCCACCACGAACTGGATATCAACTTACCCACATGATCGTAAAACTAAATTGGACAGCAGCATTCCACTGTAAAATAAAAATGGTGTGTGCAGGACTAGACTCAAGCAAAGCTAGAAAAGGCACAAATAAACTGCTCAAGCGGATGGCTCACACTCACACGGCACCTGCTCCTCCTGCTTTACCATACTGCCTTTAGTCCACACTTACGGCCTCGTAAGGAGTTCGCCCTGACCAGTTCATGGAAGCAGTAAAAGCTGAGGCCTGATTCACAAGTGGATCTGCACAGCATGCTAGCACCATCAGAAGTCATAGCCAACTGTATGGGTGGTCTTGAGAGACATTGGTGAAGGGGAATGCATCCACCCAGAGGGCCCGACTTCAGTTATAAATCCGGTTGTTCACTTTCTTCAGCAGGAGAAATGGCCTAAAATAAGGACTACACTAAGGTGGAGAACTAGTAAGTTGGCTGGCTGTTCAGAGACTTAGAAAGATGAAGGCTGAAAAACTGACGCCAAGGAGGACAAGGGACAGGTATACGGATGGATTTCTCAGAATGGAGAGCAAGTTTGAAGATGTTGGTATCCCCACAAATGCCCAGCAGAGGTCATCCAACCTCAGAGATGGGCCTGGTAATTAGGTACACCAAGTAACCTGTCCTGTGAATATTTCACAGTCTCTTTCTCCAGCCACCTTCTTCTTCAGGACTAGGAGTGATTACAGCTTTCAACTGCTGCTCACCGTGGGGTTCCGTCCCATCTTTGCTGGTTTCCATAAGCCCCCAATCTAACCAAACAATATAGGTGAGCACAACGATACTTGTATCCTATCCGCAGCTTTTCAAACATCACTCAATTACCCAGTTTCAATGTGCCATACGTTTTCCACAGGGACCTTGAGTGATATAAAATGCAAGTCAACTTTTCAAAATCCTTTCAGCTACTTACAGTCTTGGAGACATTGCATAGCTGTCTAAACCTTGAGTCACTCTTTGGAAAATGAAGACACCTCCTTCAGAGTGTTACCTGGGGTTGAATGTTGAATGCATAGTTCCTGATATATAGCTAATATTCAGAAAGTGGTGGTGGTTATTATGATTAGCCTTTCTAAATGAAATAAAAGGAAATCTAAATGAAATTTTTCTAAGTGGCTATGTAATGTGCTTTTAGAAGTACTGCTACAAATTAATAATTGCCAACACCTCCTAAATACTTATGAGTTTCAAGAGCTCTTTCAATCACCTTGTAGGTCTTATTTCCTTTGCTCTTCATGACAAACATATTGAGGAAGTCGCTACTGGGATCTGCATTTTACATATAAGGTTAAGGAACTTGCCCAAGAATGCTGCTGGTAAGTAGCAGAGCTGGGATTCAAATCCAAGTTTGACTGCAGAGTGCAAGTATTATACCACCACGTTATGCTGCCTCCACACCAGTTCAAAATATTAACACACATTGACAAATCCGTACGTATATCTACTGTACTGTAACCTGTTCATACACCTCCCCCTATTTGCTCTACGGACACCTGCCTTCCAAGTCCTCACCTGCCTCACTTCCTACCACTGCTTGCTCTTTTATCGGCCCCCGGGGGAAGGCCAGGTCTTGGCCTCCATTATACGCATGTCAGTGGGAGCCATAGAGCTCCGCTGCCCAGAGGCCTGATCTAACCAGAACCACAGACGCACAAGAACTGTAGCAGGTCGTCAAATGATGCCAGTTTCATTCAACACCATTTTGTTACAATGTTGTTGAGATGCCATAAGAACTTAACTCCTGTTTATATCAACTAACGCATGGTAAAACTGGTTTCATTATATGTCGTTTTGCTGCAGTTCCAAGAACTATCAGTGGCATTAAGTGGGGACTTACTGTACTGCATCAGGAAGTACGCAATGTGACTTCCCCGGCAGTCCTTCAGAAAGGCTAGGTGACAGAGCCCAGAGTGGCAAAGGGCTTAACACTCCGTATGGTGAACTCTGACCAGTGAGAGACATGAGCCAAAAAGAAATTGGCAGACACATCCCTCTTCCTTCCTCCTTCCAACAGACTGTTCCCAAGAGCAGTGGCTTGGTGCAGCCTTTCTGGAGATAAGTCGCCGGACCAAGCAAGCAGCTGTATTTTTCTCTTGAAGGTCTGGTCAGCGTGTTAATACAGCATCTTGTATTTGCTTTCCCTGCCTCTCTGCCTTGATGCCCCTTTCCCCTCATTCTCCCCACCCTGGGATTGTGCCTCTCAATTAGGGTGACAGATCGTCCACATTTGCCTAGGACTGAGGGCACTGCCAAGATGTGGGACAATCAGTACTAAAACCTGGACAGCCCCAGGCAAACCCCAGTCTCAATAAAGCATTAGGATTTAAGCATTGCGTTGGGCTGTGCTTTCTAAAGACTCCTAGTATGACAATTGGGAGCAGTGGGAGTGGACCACAGGGGTGGAGGATCATAAGGCTAGATGGAGAAAAATGTATTGTCATGGGAGTGTTCTGCCATGACTCAGAGTTTAACTCGTAGCAAGGACTGCTGAGACTGGTCTTTTTTTTTTTTAATTTATTTATTTTTAGAAAGAGGGAAAGGCAGGGAGAAAGAAAGGGAGAGAAACATCAATGTGTGGTTGCATCTCACATGGCCCGCACTGGGGACCTGACCTGCAACCCAGGCATGTGCCCTGAATGAGAATTGAACTGGAGACCCTTTGGTTCATAGCCCGTGCTCAATCCACTGAGCTACACTAGCCAGGGCTGGGACTGGTCCTAACTGCATTGCTGGGTTGGGTCTTTGAAGCTTGGGCAGACAGGAGAGAGCCCATCTCACAGATTCCAGAACCACCTGCCAGAGCACAGAGGTCACGTGGTGAAAGAGAAAGGATGTAAGAATGGATTAAAAAAAAAGATTAAAAAAAAATGGATTCATATGTGCAGCTGGAGGACCACAGCACCTGACCTTTCTCTGGGAGGGCCCACAGGACACCTCCTTCATTGAAAGAATAAGGAATGCGTTGGTGAGAAGGGCAACCCTATCTCCAAGAAACTCGGTGTGGCCGTCCTCCGCACACTGAAACTGAACGTAGAAGAGGCTGCCACAAACTCAGGCTCCCCAGTACCAATGGGGGTGACAGCAACGGGCTCCCCTGTCCTCTGGTTCTGCAGGAGTGTGGCACCAGCAGGAGAGTGGTGACTTCAGGTGGTTTATTCACCCAGCCCCTCCACGGGCTGGCTGCACTCCTCTGTCAAAGCGCCTCTCAGCCAGCCCTCTCCACGCAGCCTTCCTGCCTCCATTTCAGCCTCTCCCCTTTAGTCCTAGGAAGCCCCTGCTACTAGCTCCAGGGTATTACACCGTTCCTTTGGGCTCCTCAGTACCTCACTGCACCTTACAAATAATCCCTTTCCTGACATTGATTAATTTGACTGTACCATCTATTTCCTGCCAGGGCCCCATATATGTTTAGAACATCATTGGGAGTGGAACTGGGAAGCTAGGGACAGGGAGGGGAGGAAAACGTGCTAGTGTGTACTTTTGAATACACCGAAATACTTTTAGAACCATGTCAATGCATGACTTCTTAAAACAAATATTCCACGCTTTTGTACACTTTTTTAAATACAGTCTTTTTTAAAATTGATTATTGGAGAGAGAGAGGGGAAAGGAGGGAGAGAGAGAGAAACATTGATTTGTTGTTCCACTTACTTATGCACTCATTGGTTGATTCTTTTATGTGCCCTGACCGGGGGACCAAACCTGCAACTTTGGCGTATGGGGACAGCTCTCTAACCAGCTGAGCTCTGGCCAAGACTCTTGTCCACTTTGAGCAGCAATGTCAAGTCTGTGGGGGGCAGAGGGAGCCAGGGTGGCCATTGATAATACAAACCTTAAAAACGTGACACAGTATTTCCACTTCTAGGAATTCATCCTCAGAAAATAACTGAAGATCCAAAAAATCATGTACAAGGAGCAGTCATTGCAACCTTTGGTTATATAAAAGAAAATTTGCTAAAAATCTAAACACTCGACAATAGGGGCATTTGGAGAAAAACATGTAACCATCAAAGACTGTGCCTTTTAGAAAACTTTTAAAGAACATAGGACCCTCTCATGATATGTTAGATGATAGAAGTAGAACACAGAAATGTGTATAATTTTGTAAAATATGTGTATATATTATCTCTATTTTACCAATAAAGGCACCTAGGCAGAGAATAGAGAACAAATAGTACCTTATGTGCTCAAGGTCACAGGGTTTATGAAGTTGGATTTTGGGGGCTATGAGTAACAGAATATCCAACTTAAAGAAACTTAAACAATAGAAGCATTTGATTTTCTCACCAAGAGATCTGAGGGTAGACAATTCTCGAGTTGGTTTGGCAGCTCAATTATGTCATTAAGGACCCATGTTCTTTCTATCATTTTATTCTGTCTCCCACAGTGTGTGAGCTTTTTGTCCTTAGGCTTGTCACTTCAGGTCACAAAAGGCTGCTGCAGCTCCAAATGTCACATCATCACAGGCGAAGATCAAAGCAGGAAGGCCTTAGAAGCCAACTGGGTTATATCAGGCTCTTTGTCTGGGCCAGCTCTTTGGGGGCCCGTGATCTAACCCAGGGTTTTCCAAATATATCTGCACTGCAAAATGAACTCTCTTATCATGAGGGTCTACTGTTCTTGCTTAAAGGACTTGAAACAAAACCAGAAAGACAGTCAACCTTTTAATGGAGTCTCTTCATCTGTAAAATGAGTAGGTTGGACTAAATAATTCCTGAGGCCCCTTCCAGCTCTGCCTGGCTAGGATTAGGAAAAAGCCTGGCAGAAGACACACCCACTGCTTAATCATGGTTAATTTTGGATATTAAGATTAGAAAGGGTTTTCATTGTCTGTGTTATGATTTTCTTTCTTGCCCCAAATTTTCTAGAATGAGTATGTGCTATTTATGTAATGAGAATGTACATCATTTTTGTGAATATCCTAAGTGTCCTAAACTAGAAAACTGTAAAACTAACTTTACAAATGTAATACGCGTTGTTATTTCTTTTAGTTTGTCGCCAAAATAGCTCAGCCCTTTTTCCTAAGCCCTATTCCCACACTTTGACCATCCTGTTATAAAGGTGTAAATGTTATGCAGTTACACTTCTGGGCCTTTTAGTACAATAGTAGACATGGGTAAGGTGGATAGCAAACAAGCTATTTTATTCTTGTGGTGAGCTCAGTTGCCTTAACAAGGGAAGTCCCTCCAAGGAAAGCCACAGAATATGTGGGTAAATTCACAATGCATTTGACTGCCTGCAAACCTTAGTTATGAATCACAGATTGTGAAAGTAATCACATCTAGATTTATTTACAAAAATACCCAGAACTGCACACTAATCTTTGTACTTTATCTCTCATGGAAACTGAATTATCTGTCAACAAATTCCAAAGGTCTTTGTGTCCAATGCATGTCACAAATTCTTAACATTTGTGAGATTCTGACATGTTAAAAAAAGAACAAGAAGGCGAGTTAATAAGTTCCTATTGGCAGCAAATCCTGTCAGCTGATTTTCCTATAGTGACAGACTCGCTTCCTTCATTTTTGAGAAAATGTCTGCCAAATGCCCACATCAGAAACCCCACAGTTTATCAGTTACTCTTTCAAGCAGAAATGGTGCTCCCTGAACAAAGCAATTAGTTCAATTCACAACTCAAATAATCCCATGAGTCCTTTTCCTTGAGACAACCGTCATCTTTTCATATATAGCATAATAGTCATTTCATCACACAGACTATTAAAAAGATATGTGTGCCTGATCACAATGTAATCATTTTTACTGCATATTCAATGGCATTTTAAGTCAGACTGACTTTCTCCCCCAGCTGTGTAGAGACGAAGAATACAGTGACAACTAGTACAGTTTGATGTCAGTGCCTTAATTTGTGTTAAGGAGTCAGAAGTTTTACCCACCTTTGTTTTTGTATCATGAATGCAATGGCAACACAGAGAAGAATGCCAAAAAAGTTTTTGTATTGTTACTGTTGTGACGTTATGGGGCCCCTGAAGGTGTCTTGCACACTCCCAGGGGTCTACAGACCACAGTTTGAGAACTACTGCTTTCAGCTATGAGCAGGTAAAATTTAAAAACAGAGAACTAACTAAAACATGCAGATGAAATTAGGACAAAAATCAATTATAGAGTAAAAAATAAGACTGTCAATCCCTTAAATAAAGAGATTCTACATTATACATGAGCTATATAATTAAGTCTTGGGTAATAAATGAAAAAATTATTCCTAAAATAATTTATTTTTCTCATGTGTAATATTCTATTGCCCTATCAAATTTTATTATTGTGCAATTTTGTTACATTTTTCTCCCTGCCCCCTCCCTACTCCACCCTAAGAGTTTCCTGAGATTAAGAACTATATATTATTCATAACTGAAACCTATACTTGGCACATAGTGTCTCATAAATGTTTGAGTGAATCAATATATTTATCAATCAATCAAGAAACAATATGAGTTTTAAAATTAAAACTGAATACAAGCTAGTTGAAATAAATAGAAGATAATATACAATTTTCTTCAGGAGCATATACATTTAAATAAGTCACCTAAAATCTTATCTGTACTGAGTTTTTAAAGTATTGCCAATTAGCCCTGGCTGATGTGGCTCAGTGGATTGAGTACCGGCCTGAGAACCAAAGGGTCGCTGGTTCGATTCCCAGTCAGGTCACGTGCCTGGGTTGCAGGCCAGGCCAGGTCCCCAGTAGAGGGTGTTCGAGAAGCAACCACACTTGGATGTTTCTCTCCCTCTCTTTCTCCCTCCCTTCCGCTTTGTCAAAAATAAATAAATACAATCTTTAAAAAAATAAAAATAAAGTATTGCCAATTAAAGAGAATCTTTCCTAACATAACTTGTAGTCATGAAATGATTTAATCACTCAATTTTTCTCTATTTTTATTTCTGACTCCACTAACTGTCAAAAGCAGAATGTGTGTAGTGAAGTGTGGTGAACTGGGTATCTAAGTCATTGGCCAAAGGAAATCACATGGACAAGCCTAGTTTCTAAGGAGTGGGGGTGGGGACACAAGAACGGACACGAAGGTGTGGTACAGGGAGGGCCAGTAATTTAACCATCAACCACAGGGAGATTAGGAGCGGTGTGCTCTCTTCCTACAACCAGTAAATAGCAGCTAGAACTAAATAGAAAAGTGAACCAGTTATCCCTCAGGGAAAACATCATTTTCCTGAGAGTATTATAACCTAGTCTAGGACATCTGTAATTTCTCTCAATGTCACAAAATTCTAAAGACAATCAATTTTAAAAATACATGTGTCACAAAACATTTTGCAAAGAGAGAGGTCGGTCATACAATTAGATGATGATAGTGTTTAGCAGCCTCAAAAACGTGTGAACTTGGCCCTTACGCTTTGAATAAGAATATTTGTATACAGGAGATGGAACAAGATGACCTTTAATGTTCTTTTCCAGTACTGAGATTTTATGATAAACCATCCAGTAATCAGTCTATTACAGCTCTTTCTATCTTGGCTGAGAAAAATGCCCTTTTTTCCTACAGGCACATACACAGACGCCTCTGCATAAAGCAGAGCTCTGAGACAAATGACAGTTCTGTTTCATAATATTTGTCTCCTGAAGAAGACCAGTTCTCGAGTTATTGCCTCATTAGTGAAAATAAAAATCATCGACAACGCCAGAACTATGGGAATAAAATATTGAATCTTTGGTTCACAAGGGCCATTTCTGACTTTCATTTCTCTTTGAACACCAGAAACTAGGGTTTCTCTCCCCTTGTTCCTACATTAGTAGAAAGGCATTAGAAAAAAAATGTTGCAGCTTGGAAATAGAAAAAAATGTAGGCGTGGACAAGGAAGAAAAAAGGTGTAATCACTGTCATGTTTCATGGTGATTACAAAAGAAAATATAAATAACGCTCATTGTTCTCTAAAGAATTCCTTCTTACAGGTAAAATCCCTATTTCATATAACATCATGAAAAAGGAACTTCACTGACCCAGAACTAGAAGCCCAAGTTTTTTATTTGCTCTGCTGGCACAGCAAAGCTTATGGGCAGCTTATAATTGCCTGAGTGCCCAAAGGTTATGGATCAATCACTGCCAGTCACGGCAAGTTGCAAGCCTGGGAATAGTCAGAGAGGCTTGGGATCTTTTTCACCAAGGCAAAACGGCTTATTGTTAGATTTGGAGGAAAAACAGAGTGAAAGGAAAATGCTATTGAGTGTACTTAGTGAGAAACATCATTTATATCTGACAGTAGCACATTTTTAATAATGAGACCAGCAGGGAGAAGATGGGGAAGCAGGAAAGACCTTACGAGGAGAGCTCTGCTCAGCGAGCCAGCTCAGCTGGTGCGGAGTGGACCCAAAAGTCCACCAGGGGAAAAGAATATTATATTTTTAAAAATGCAGTGTGCAGCATTTACTCTTATTTTTCAGGGAAAAAATGCTCGAGAGTCAACCCCACCCACTGACTTCATCTCATTTCAACTCATTTATTCTTGCCAGCTAAAATTTCTTGGTGACACACATCTGAATTCTTTTCTAACTGAGCTTATTTTGTCAACCGTTCAAATATTCTACATCCTCCTTGAACAAAAGGAAATTTCACTTTTGCTAAAAGTTAGTATTAGCTTGACTCATATGGAATTGCTAGGATTCTACTACCTTTGACTCTAAAATAGCAACTACATAGTGTTTAGCCTCATATAGTGCCTCTAAGTAATTAGTATATAATGGATTTGGTGTTTTATATTTGTGGGGACAGGAGGAATTATTTCCTAGATGGCCCTGGGACTATTAGACAAGCGTTTGGGGAAAAGTACAAAAGAAGCCCTACATCAATTCACACACAAAAAATGAACTGCATTCCTGGCTGGTGTGGTTCAGTGGATTGAGTGCTGGCCTGCGAACCAAAGGGTCACTGGTTCAATTCCCAGTGAGGGCACATGCCTGGGTTGCAGGCCAGGTCCCCAGTGGGGAGTGCACAAGAAGAAACCACATATTGTTTCTCTCCCTCTCTTTATCTCTCCTTTCCCCTCTCTCTAAATATAAATAAATAAAAATCTTTAAAATATATATATAGAAAATGAAGAGAATTTGGATGAGTATTTATACAAGGTACTGACATGCATGACAGTGATGTCATCACCTATGCAGAACACAATGTTATTCCAATGTAGCCTCCTCTCTAGAATGGGAAATAGGTCATCTAGAATCATTTTGACATAGGTAGGCATAGGGAGAAGTGAGATAAATGCCACTTTGTGGGCCAGGTAAGATCTGGCTTTAATAAATATTTTTTAAAGAATTTATTTATTTACTTTCAGAGAGAGGGGAAGGGAGGAAGAAAAAAAGGGAAAGAAACATCGATATGTGAGAGATGCAAGAAATGCACAGATCAATTGCCTCTCGCACGCCCCCGACTGGGGACGTGGCCCGGAACCAAACCAGCGACCTTTTGGTTCTCAGGCCAACACTCAATCCACTGAGCCACACCAGCTAGGGCTTCAGTAAATATCGACAGAAGTAATAACTTATTATTATGCCATTGGCACACTGCTCCCCGTCCTGAACTCTCCCCATTCCCTTTATCCTGCTTTTTTTCCTCTATATATACCAACTTCTAATACTTTCTATAATTTACGTATTTATGATTCTTATTATCTGTCTCCCCCTACTGGTATGAAGGCAGAGGTTTCTGTCTATTTTTTCACCACTGTATATGCCCAGCACCTAGAACAGTACCTGGTATACAGCAGGACTTCAAGAAATAGTAACCACATGAGTGAATGCATGGAAGCTCATATTTGCTGTATGTATACCATGCATCGGACACCTTAATTCAACTAGTTAAGAATGGCTTTTAGAAAGAAAGAGATCACAAATAAACAACATGAGTGGTATTGGTGAAAGAAAACAGTGGCAGCCCACCCTTTTGGCCTTTTCTCACCCAGTCTCCCACCCACCCTCTGGCAACCATCAGTCTGTTCACTGTATCTATGAGTCTGTTTCTGTTTTGTTTGTTAGTTTATTTTGTTCATTAGATTCCACATATAAGGGAGATCATATGGCATTTGTCTTTCTCTGATGGGCTTATTTCACTTAGCATAATACCCCCTAGGTCCAGCCCTGCTATAGCAAATGGTAAGATTTCCTTCTTTTTCGATGCCAAGTAATAGTTCATTGTATACACGTATCACCACTTCTTTACCCACTCATCTATTGATGGGCATTTGGGTTGCTTCCATAGCTTGGCTATGGTAAATAACACTGCAATGAACATAGGGGTGCATATACAAGAGTGGGCAAAAGTAGGTTTACAGTTGTCCATATGGAAAAAGGCAGGCAGGTTATGATTATTACAATAGCTTTCTTTATTAACTCAAAAGAATGTCACAGTGGAACTGTGAACCTACTTTTGCCCATTCCTGTGTTCTTTCAGATTAGTGTTTTGGATTTCTTTGGATATATCCCCAGAAGCAGAATGGTTGGGTCATAAGCAGATCCATTTTTAATTTTTTTTTTGAGGAAACTCCACACTGTTTTCCACAGTGGCAGCAACAATCTGTATTCCCACCAAAGAGTACACAAGGGTTCCCTTTTCTCCACATCCTCTCCAATACCTGTTGTTTTGTGGATTTATTGATAACAGCCTTTCTGACATGTGTGAAGTGGTATCTCATTGTGGTTTTAATTTGCATTTCTCTGATAATTAGTGACGTTGAGCATCTTTTCATACGTCTATGGGCCATCTGGAGAAGTGTCTATTCAGGTCCTTTGCCTATTTTTTAATTGGATTGTTTGATTTCTTTGATGTTGATTTGTATGAGTTCTTAATAAATTTTGGATATTAACCCTTTATCAGATGTATCATTGGTGACTATCTTCATCCATTCAGTGGGTTGTCTTTTCATTCTATTGTTGGTTTCCCTTGCTGTGCTCAAATATGTCTCTTTGAAAGCAAATTTGGGGTAGCTGCCTCTATTTCCTGGACGAGTGTCCCTGTAAGACACTGCTCACTAAATCCACGGTGAGGATCCCAAAGTGAGAGAGCTAGGAACACCCTTCTCATTCACGCTGTCTAGGTTTAAAGCTGATGGGCACTTCTCCATGGATCCAGAATTTCGCATCAGAGAGTGGAGGAGTGTGTGACAAAAGAGAAGCATTAAATTATGTCTCAATGAGGGAAATAATTGCTATGCTGAACAGATATTCATAATGATGGTCATTTCTAATGAACTATTCTAACATGACATTTTTGTCCTCACTAAGAATCCTTCTTTTGCTTCTATATTCAATCATCATTCTCAGAAAGATTGTCCTTCTACCCTAGAAAGACTGGTTCTTGGAATCACACCTCCTAATAATGTTCATTATATTTTCCTGCTGAGCAAGATCAGCTTTGAGCTTGTTTAAGTGGAAGGAAGGGAAGCTAAAGATCGGATGTCCTGCCCTTCTTTCCCTCTCTCCATGTTATCTGTCACAGCGACTGGCTTTTGCCTCCTTGCTGATTATTAGTTTGAATGTATCTACAGTGAATAAAGCTTTCATTTTTACTCTCTCACAAAAGAAAAAAAACACATTCCCTCCTGTGAGTACAAAACAGCTAGGTTTTCCAACATGAACAAGGACTTCACAATTATTGCCAGTTCCTGACATGCAGATAATTCTCCCAGAATTGCAGTATTTCCAGTCCAGATTATATTTGAAAAACTACCAGCTCCCTAGAACAGGCTCTACGCAATGTCCAGCTCACACCACCCCCGCAATAACAGGAAGAATACAGCTTCATATTTCTCCCTTGAAAGGTAATGCAGTGTAGTCGATAAGAGATCAGAGCAGACACCGGAAAACCTGACTGTATTTCTGACTCTACTTCTTAGATACTGTGCTTTTTTTTTCCTTTTCCTCACGTCTTTTCTCCCCTCCCCTCCTCCCGCTCCTCTTCTTTGTTCTCTCTTCCTCCCCAACCTCTCTCTCTGTCTCTCCCTCCCTCTTCTTCTCCTTTTTTTTTTAGAAATAAATTTGTACTAGGAGTGACAATTCCAAGTGTTGACAAAGATGTGGAGAAACTGGCACTCCCATACATTGCTGGTGGAAGCATAAAATGGCACAACCACTTTGGGGAGAGGTTTGGCAGTTTCTCATAAAGTTCGCACATGCCCAGATGATTCTCGGGCACACCACTGACACCTTGAATTCCAAAGCATTTTCACTTTGTAGCACTTCCATGATTTGGCCCCTACTTAGCTTTCCAGGCACCCTACCTTACACTTGGCAATCCAGTAATACAGTAAATGTCATGATGCTTCCCACCCGCATCCACCCCACCCCACCCCCCATCTTTGTTCATGCTATGTCTTCTGCCTGAAACATTATTTTTTTCTTTTAAAGATTTCATTTATTTCTTTTTAGAGAGGGGAATGGAGGGAGAAAGAGAGGGAGAGAAACATCAATGTGCGGTTGCCTCTCATGCACCCCCTACTGGGGACCTGGCCCACAACCCAAGTATGTGCCCTGACCGGGAATTGAACAGGCAACTCTTTGGTTCACAGGCCGGCACTCCATCCACAGATGCACACCTGCCAGGGCTGAAACATTCTTTTTATCTTTCTTTACCTGGCAAACTCTTACTTACTCTTTTCAGCTCAGTTCATGCACCATCTCATAGGGAAAGTGTTTCTGAGCCCCCAGGCTGGGTTAAGTTGACCCACTGGCTTTCACAGCACAGGATTATTTGGTCATAGTATATTATACTGAAACTATTGATTTGTGTGTTTTAAAACCTCTCCTCCCTGTAACTCACTCTTTCCATCTTTTCTACCTTAATATTTTGCCTGTCAATATTGTACCTGCAGTTCAAGAGGTTTTTGAGTGTGGTAGGGCTCAACCATAAAGCAGATGTAGTAAGGCTTAAAGGGCACTAGGAATATTATTTATGTATTCATTCATTTAACAAGACCTTGTTCAGAAAGGACTTAAGGCAGCCCGTGAGAACTAAACTTCAGAAAAATAAAAGGTGGGATTTCACTGCAACAACCACCAGCAAAATCAGCCCTCCGCAGCCACAAGGATCCATCATGCTGCCTGTCTGGACAGACCGAGATCCACAGCAGGAGCCTGCGGTTCAGTCCTGGCTGGGGCGGGTTGGCAAAAGATCGCTATCCCTGCCTGCTACTGCCATCTCCAGGGGACTGGCTGATTTTCACACAGCTGCAGGCCTCCAGCTGCCAGGAGAAAGTCAGAGCTCTGAATTAAAATCACCTTCATCAGTGAAGTGAAAGAGAGCTCATTGGCCCCTTCTTTTCTCTCAGGTGCCCAAGAGTGCTGTCGCATACCCTATGTCTTCCAGTCAGGCAGACACCAGAAGACTGTTTTACACTGCTCTGTCGTCTGCATGGAATAATTTCTGAGTTTATAACCTCACAAGAAAACTCCCAAAATATAGACCGTCTTTACAAACCTAGGGAGTTGCATGATGGATTGATGTAAAAAACTGGATTCACAAACTCTCCATTGAGAAAACATTTGCAATCACAGTCATGCTCCCCTCCCACACAAAGGAAAATAAGTGTTTTATTTAAATCCATGTTATGTAAGAGTTAAAAACAAAAGCTGAAACACGGAGTCTAAAATGATTTTGTCTCTTATTTCCAGAATTTCCTTGTCATACCATTACATTTCTGAAAGAATTATCATAACGTTTTGGTTATCTTCTTCCAGGAACCAAATTATACTTGCTTAATGATAGGAAAACAGGGTTTGGTAAAATGCAAATTCAATTGACTAGAAAAACCTTTCCTATAATCTGTAAGGTACTATCTCAGAGTTAAATAATCAAGGAAAACAGTCGGGGCACTCACTGAAGCAGGATTTCTCAGCCTCAGCACTATTTATATTTTGGGTGGGATCATTCTTTCTTGTGGGGGCGAGGCTATTCCATTCACTATAGGATGTTTAGCAGCATTCCCGGTCTCTGCACGCTGGATGCCAGCAGCGCCCACCCACCCCCAGTCATCTACAACCAGAATACCCCTGGGTGGGAGAGAGGAGCAGAATCACCCCGCTTCCCCATCCCCTGTTGAGAACCACTGCATTACAGGGAGACACAAAGCCACGCACAGATAAGACAGAGTCTGTACATTAGAGCATGGGACAGAATACACAGGCCTTTCCCCAATCCAAACCCCAAGGACTGGATTTTTCTTAACTTCAAAGGTGTCAAAATTGCCAATACTATATTTGGGAGCAAATCTTTTTCTTGATGGCATTTCGAAATCTAGCCAAGAGATATGTGACAGAACATGTCTATCTTTATCTACTGATATGTCTATCGGTAGTTAATATAGTCTTTCATTCAGAACACTGACCCTTCCATTTTGGCTCCTAACAAAATACTATCTGAGAACAACAAAGGAACTATGTTGCCCTCGGTGAGCAAGCTTAACCATTCTTGGTAAGAAATGATGAAATGAAAAATTTTTTAAACCTCACCAAAGAATATGTTTATTGATTTCAGAGAGAGAGAACTATCGACTGGTTGCCTGCTACACGCACCCTGGCCAGGCATTGAACCCACAACCTTTTGGCGTATGGGACGATGCTCCACCAACCAAACCACCAGGCCGGGGCTAGAATTTTTAATGTAGCAGAATAATCCTCCCCACCCCAAAAAAAGATATCCACATCCTAATCCCCAGGACCTGCAAAGCAAAAGAAATCAAAGTGATGTAGTTGCTGGCTTTGAAGATGAAAGAGTCCACTACCCAAGGAAGGCAGGCGTCCTCTAAAAATCAAAAAGGCAAAGAACAGATTCTCTCCTAGAAACTCCAGAAGGAATGCACCCTGCCGACACTTTGATGTTAGCCTGATGAGAATAACACCCAGGACAGTAGATAGTAAATTTGTATGTTTAAGCTACTAAATTTGTGGTAATTTGTCACAGTAGCGAATAAAACTAATACGGTGACAGTTTATAAGCAATGGCACCATCACAAGCAAAATCCAACAGGAATATTGTGACCTGTGAAGCCAAGAAAGGGAGGCAATTCCTTAATTTTAATAAGTATAATTACTATTTTAAACCACAGTGAAAGACCTCAGACAATTCAAGAATGCACTCTCCCTAATAATGGCTAAGTATATAGTTAGTGGATGTCAGACACTATTCTAAGGGTGTTCAATGTGTTATAATTTATTTATCATAACAACACTATGATGAAAATACTTTTATTATCTCCATTTTTCTGATGAGGAAACTGGGGTCCAGAGAGGTTGAGTAACAATTCCAAGCACACACAGCTAGGGGATGGCAGCACTGGGCTTCAAATCCAGGCAGTCTGGCTCCAAAATCCAAATAAATGCAACCCAGAGCAGTTCTGTGAAGCTCAGGGGTGGAATGTTTAAAAAGCAAAACCCTGCCTCTGTAGATCGAGCACCAGTCAGGTCATCTGCCTGGGTTTCTGGCCTAGTCCCCAGTTGGGGGCGCGCAAGAGGCAACCACACACCGATGTTTCTCTCCCTCCCTTCCCCTCTGTCTAAAATTAAATTAATAAAATCTTTTTAAAAAATTTTAAAACAATAAAAGATAAAAAGCAAAGCCTTGGACGTCTACACCAAAAGAAAATGTTTGGCCATAAGCATGATGGCATCTATGTTTCAAGTGTAGGGGTGTCTGTGGTTTTGCCCAACTAGCATTTCTGCCACCTCATTTGGAAAGTAGCATCTCAAGTTTCCTTAGGCGATCACCCCCTCCCACATTGCCTACAGTCTCCACTGACTGTCAGTCAAGATGCCCCACCCTTGCCCTGGCCAATGCGACACGTGCCAGACTGATACAATTCCCTCCCTCTCCCATCTCTGGAATTTTAATCACGGAGAGATGCTCCTTCATTTTTCCTCCCTGATCCCTGGAGTGTCGCACTCAGTCCAGTCTTTCCTAAGGCCTGCTAGTTTGTCTTTTCCTCTGATGTGGCGGGGACCCCCATATCCTTCTAATAAAGTCCTTGTTCATTTACATATACACGAAACAGTTACACAAAACCTTATGTGAAACTGAGCATTCAAGAGACTTCATGTGTGTTAAGAATCCAAACTGGAAATTGACTTTCCCACCACCTGAAAAGAGGCTGGAACACTCCCTTCGCAGCCTCTGGAACAGGTAGAACACAGGAGGCCAATGAGAGACTTGGCAGAGCTCTAATGGAAGAGGCTGAGGACTGCAGAACCGTGCAAATTAAATGAAGCTACTGCCCGATAATCAATCAGAGGCAGTTTGAGAAGCAGATGATTTTTTTCCTTAACAATTACTGTTGCAGAGTCTATGCATCTAGAGTGAACTACGAACAATGATTCAACCATCCCAGCATCCACTAGCGTGGACACAAACAATAAGGGAGGCATTGAACCCAGACCACACAGGAGAGGTGAAGTGAGAACCCTATCGGCATAATTAATCCTCTTATTGTCCTCATGTTCTGCTGTCGGCAGCTATCGTGATTCAGTGGACACTAGTGACCAGTGCAATCAAAAGAGTGTTGACAGAATTGACAAATCAAGTAAGGATTACTTCCAGCAGAATACTACCTTAATAGGGCTCATTTCTTTCATAGTTACCATATAAACGTAGGATGTGAATAAACCTTCCTTTGGAGTCCCTAGGCTTCTGAAAGCCTGGCATCATTGCAATCTAAAAATGTTTCATTGGGATGCAGTTGCCCTCTGCAGTACCTATTACATGTGCAGCTAAAAATCCACAGCCTCCAGGCTCTCACTGTTAAGATAAAAACTCAGATCATCAGCAGCTCCACTGACCTGGTTTCAACAGGTCTTAAAGTCACTTTCAGTTGTCAAAACTTTTCTAATTACAAAAAGCTACATTTTTCCAATAAATGAAATGTCAAAAGTTTTGAGATTGCCTGAGGCAGACTCTTTAAAGTGTTGTGGGGTTTTTTTTAAACTTTCCATTCGTGACTGATTCAGGGACATTAAAGTCCTTATGTATACTGCCATCACGCCCTCATCTCTTTCAACAAATTTTGTCCTAGATTCAGACTATAGAAGACAAGTTTTACTGTCACTCTTTAAGAATGTCACTAAGAAGTCATTCTCCCTTTCTGAGACAGCTAACTCCATGATTAGTAAATCTTATTTAAAAAAAAAAAAACACAAAACTCCAGTTTAGTCTTTTAGCTGAATGTCAAACATTTCTAAGGACATTAAAAGAACAAGAGAAAAATGAATGTATGCAGATTTCAGTGCATAATTTTATTATGAAAATATACTGCAGTGGGTCTGGACTCAACAGTTATCAGATTTTTGTTGGTTTTGTTTTGTTCTGTTTCACATTCCCAGTACTTCGTTATCTTATAACTGGAAATTTGTACCTTTTGATCTCTTTCATCTAATGCTCCCATACCCCCCACTCACCCCCAGCCTCTGGTAACCACAAATCAGATCTCTTTTTCTGAGTTTGTTTTTTTCGCTTTTGTTTAGATTCCACATATAAGTGAGATCATACAGTATTTATCTTTCTCTGTCTGACTCATTCCACTTAGCTTAATACCCCCAAGGTCCATCCATTTTGTCACAAATGGCCGAACAGTATTCCACTGTATAGATACATCACATTTTCTTTACCCATTCATCCCTCAATGGACACTTAGGCTGTTTCCATGTCTTGGCTTTTGTAAATAATGTTGGTATGAACATGGGGGTGCAAATATCTCTTCAACGCAGTGTTTTTGTTTCCTTCTGATATGTAATGAGAAGTGGAATTGTTGGATCAACAGTCATCCGGTTTGACTTCTCATCAATGCATACCCACTCACTAACTATATATCAGGGATAGACTGCAAAAAATCTCCCCAGTCCTTCACTTTTCCCTGTTACAGCTTCTAACACCAAAAGGTGGAGTCTATTTCCCAGCCCTTGGTATCATAGCTGTTGTCATAATTCATTTTGGCCACAAGAATGCAGAGAATGTGACATGTGAGTTGAAGTCTAGGTCACAAGGGGCCTTGCAGCTTCCTCTCCCACTGCTCTTGGAACCTGACACTACTATGTGAACAGACCTGCTAGTCTGCTAGAGGTTAAGAGGCCATGTGAAAAGATGCTTTATCTACTTCAGGCATCCCGGCTAAGGTCCCAGACATAGAAGTGAACCCAGTCAAGAAAAGCTGAGCCTGGTTCGGACCATAAGGGCTGCCATCAGAATGACGAGCCAAATAAATTGTTGTTCTTTTAAGCCACTAAGTTTTAGAGTATTTGTTATGCAGCAAAAGCTAACTGATACAGTAGACCTTAAGCAGAACACTTAAGCTCACTGGGCTCCGTAAAATGAGAGGGTCAAAGTAGCACTAGAATTTTCTCATTATAAGAACATTCTCAGTCATATCTTTACCACCCTGTTTACTCCTGAGCACCCAAGTGGAAGGAAGCTAAAATGAGATTCACACAATTATATATATACAGGAATCAAGGTGTATAGTACAGTATAGTATATGAAAATGCTTGTAAACATTAAAGCATTCTACAAAATTAAGCTGTTATTGTAATTACGCACAAATTAGGAGTACAAGTTAGTCTAAGGAATATAAATGAAGGCCATCTCCAAGGCATCCTGAAAAATGGGGAAGAAGGAACTAATGGTTATTGAGCACCTGCAATGTTCCTGGTTATTTATATACATTAGCTCATTTAACCTTCAGAATGATCCTATAAAGTAGTGCTATTATCAATTCATCTTACAAATGAGGAAACTAAGGCTTGGATACGGTAAGTAATTTG
>CM052552.1:54486517-54502734 GCA_028533065.1 Trachops cirrhosus
TATCGTTAAACATTTTTCTTACTTCTTATTTTTGAGTACTTTTTTCTCTTATCACAGAAATACATGCCTGTGGGGGAAATTGTCATAAAAGTATTATCCATGCATCTAAGATATTATTGTCCCCAGACATTTACTATTAAATTTTGGGACCTTTTTTTCCCACCTATTTTTTCTACACTGAATTTTTCTTTAATCAGGTAAAAAAAAAAAAGCATTCTAATTACTATTTTTAAAACATTTTATTTATTTATTTTTAGACACAGGGGAAGGGAAGGAGAAAGAGAGGGAGAGAAACATCAATGTGGGGTTGCCACTTATGTGTGCCCCACCAGGGACCCAACCTGCAAACCAGGCACGTTCCCTGACTGGGAATCGAACTGGCGATCCTTTGGTTCGCAGGCCGGTGCTCAATTCACTGAGCTACACTAGCCAGGGCTAATTACCAGTTTTTAAATCATGTATGTAATATATGAACACATTTATTATAAAATTTCAGAATCAGCCCTGGCTGGTGTAGCTCAGAGGATTGAGCATGGGTTGTGAACCAAAGGGTTGCTGGTTCAATTCCCAGTCAGGGCAAATGCCTGGGTTGCTGGCCAGGTCTCCAGTGGGGAGCACATGAGAGGCAACCACACATTAATATTTCTCTCCTTCTCTTTCTCTCTCCCTTCCCCTCTCTCTAAAAGTAAATAAATAAAATCTTTAAAAAACAATTCAGAATAAAAAGATTGCAAAATAAAAAAGGTATCAATTTGATTTGTACCCTTCCAAGCATATACTACATAAAAGATTGTATTATATTATAATAATTTATGCCTTACATTTATGCAGAGGTTACAAATTTTTAATTTTACATAAATGACATAATTCTAGACATATCCATTACAACTTCCTCTTTCATTTACCAATGTGTCTTGGAGATCTTCCCATATCAGGACATACAGATCTGCCCCATTTTTAAAAACTATGCAAAGCATGCATGTACCGCATTTTTTTCCCAAAATATCCACATAAAATTTACTGCAACTTTTGTAGAATTTGATTTGTGCTATAAGACATATTGCATAGAAAACTATTTTAAGCCTCTGAGGAAAATCCATGGTTTAAGATGCAACTGGTTTTGTTTCTTCCTTGGGGAAAGGGGAGAGATGCTCTCTGGGAAGAATTGAAGGCACAGAGTCAAGAAGCAGAATTTAAGGTTATTTCATGTGATGACTGGGGAATTGTGTGTCTTTGTTCTTGCAGGCAGGCACCATGTTTAATTTAACCCTTCTGTTATCCATGGACACTTAGACTGTTTCCAATATTTTACTGTAATAACATAATCATGCATATGCTTTTTTTAAAAACTGTCTCAACAAATATAACTAACTATACCTATAGTGTTGTAAGCACAAGAGCATTTCTACTTACAGATGTAGACATAGTTTTAATTTTCAAACATACTCCCAAATTTACTCTTCAAAAAAAATACTATTCCAAACAGAATAATGAGGGCCCATTCCCACCACCCTAGTGAATATCAGAAATTATGTATATTTTTTATTTTCCCTAATGTGATTAGAGACAGGTTATTATTTCTTAATTTCCATTTTCCAGCCCTGGCTGGTGTGGCTCAGTGGATTGAGTGTGGGCTGCGAACCAAAGGGTTGCCGGTTTGATTCCCAGTCAGGGCACATGCCTGGGTTGCGGGCCAGGTCCACAATAGGGGGTGCAGGTGAGAAACAAATACACATTCATTTCCATTTTCCTAGAAGCATAAGTTCTTATGTTTATTGGACATTTGATTTTCTTTAATGAATGATTAATGTATTTCCTGTATTCATTTCAATTGGATTGGTTTTTTTGTGTATGTGTGTATATATACATATATATGTACAAAATGAATATTAATCCTTTGATGTATATATTTAAAATATACTCCCAGGCTGTCACTTACCTTTTATCTTGGTTTATGCTATGTTTTGATATACAGAAATGATAAACTTGCATGCATTTATTCAAATACATCTATATTTTCCTTTATAGCTTACAAGTTTTTAAAAATAATTTTTCCCACTCTGAATTGCCCTGGCTGGTGTAGCTCAATGGACTGAGTGCTGGCCTGTGAACCAAAGAATCACTGGTTAGATTCCCAGTCAGGGCACTTGCCTGGGTTGCAGGCCAGGTGCCCAGTTGGGGGTGCACAAGAGGCAACCACACATCGATGTTTCTCTCTCTCTTTCTCCTTCCCTCCCCCATTCTTTAAAAATAAATAAATAAAATCTTAAAAAAATAAAAATAATTTTTCCCACAGTGAACTTCTGTGTGTGTGTGCACTTCTAAGGTTTTTTTTAAACATTTAGATATTTAATTCATCTGGAATTTATTTTGTATGAATTGCTAGTTTTCATAACACTATCTTCTACCACCCACCGATGCCAAAGTATTTTTATTATTTTAGCTTTACAGCACATTTTATGTCTGATAAAGTGAGTCCCCTGTCATTATTCTTATTTTTCAAAAACATTTTTGTTATTCCTGTACATTATCACTTTTACATTAAATTTAGAATCACCTTATCAAGATCTAATTGACAACACATTAAATTTATAGGTTGATTCTGGAGGAAAATGACAGCTCTATGTGGTAGGAAGATTAATGTCCTGCCTAGATATCCATGTCCTAATGCCTAGAAAAGGAGAATTATGATTGCAGGTGGAATGAAGGATGCTAATCAGCTGACCTAAAGATCAGGAGATTTTTCTGGATTACCTGGGTGGGTCAAATGTAATCATAAGGACCCTTAAAAGTGAAAGATGAAGACAGAAGAATAGTGTTGGAGGGAAATATAGTTACGGAAGTAAGGTCAGAGAGGTGCAATGTTGCTGGCTTTGCACGTGAAGGAGACAATGAACCAAGGAATGCAGCGGCCTCTAGAAGCTATAGAAGACAAGGAAAATGGATACTCCCCAAGGGCCTCCAAAAAGGAAGGCAGCCCTGCTGACACCTTGATTTTAGCCAGTGAAACTCATGTTGAAATTCTAAGCTGCAGCTCTGGCCAGGTAGCTCAGTTGGCTAGAGCATCATTCTCACACTCCAAGGTTGCAGGTTTGATCCCCAATCATGGCACATACGAGAATCAACCAATGAATACATAAATAAATGGAACAACAAATCTCTCTTTATCTTCCCCCCTTCCTCTCATCAATAAATAACACTTAAAACAAAAGAAAAAAGAAATTCTGCCCTGGCTGGTGTGGCTCAGTAGATTGAGTGCCAGCCTGCAAATCAAAGGGTCGCCGGTTGGATTCCCAGTCAGGGCACATGCCTCGGTTGCAGGCCAGTTACCCAGTAGGGGCACTCAAGAGGCAACACCACATTGACGTTTCTCTCCTGTTTCTCCCTCCTTTCCCCTCCCTAAAACTAAAGAAATAAAATCTTTAAAAAAATAAAAATATGAATGTACTAGAACCGAGAGACAATGGACATCATCTGGCATATGAAGAGTGTTGCTTGCCTGTTAGTTTTCTATTGCTGTCTGTCAAATTATTATATCAAATTATCACAGATGTAGCACCTTAAAACAATCTACATTTATTATATCATAGTTTCTGTGGGTCATGGGACCCAGCATGGCATAACTGGGTCCTCTGCTCAGGGTCTCACAGAACTTTGATCAAAGGGTTGGCCAGGGCTGTGATCTCACCTGAGTCTCCAGGTCCGTGTCCAAGATCGCATGGCTATTGGCAGAATTCAGTGCATTGTGGCTGTGGGATTAAGGTCCCTGCTTTCTTGCTGGCTATGGGCCAGGGGCTGCTCTCACCTGCTAGAGCTTCTTGCCATGTGGCCCTCTTATAATACATCAGCTTTTTTCTACAAGGCAGTAGGAGAATCTCTTTATCTAATCTTCTAGGACAGTGTTTTATTTTTATTTTTTATTGTTGCTCAATTACAGTTGTGCCCATTTCCCCCCCATTACTTTCCCCTGCCCCACCCACCCCACCTCCCATCCTCCATCCTACCCACTTTGGCTTTTTCCATGGGTCCTTTACACACGTTCCTTGACTTTCCCTTCCCCGTCTTTCCCCCATTCTCCCCCTCCCCCCTCTCTGGTCACTGTCAGTTCTAAGACAGTGTTTTATATAATGTCACATAATCAAGGGAGTGGCTATCCCCTCACATTTGTATTATTCTATTGACTAGGAGCATGTCACAGGTTCCATCCACACTCAAAGTGAAGGGATTATTTAAAAATGTGACTCTTTAGAGGGTCACCTTAGGGTATGTCCACCATAGTTTAGATGTAGCTATTGGCACCAGTACCACACACTGCTGGTGCCTATGAATAATTTCTAAACTTCCCTGAATCTTGGTATTCAAGATTCAAGGAATGTAGCATTCATTGGCTGAACCCTTGTCATATGCTCCCTCATCTCCTCCGTAGATAAGAGAAGGAAGTATTCCCCTCCTTTATTTTCCATAGTGGTTCCACCAATGCTTCACAAACTAGAGGGTCCCTCCCAAATACAAGGGTGTCTTTTTGGGTGCCCACTTGTTATCTCTCTCCATTTATTCAGGTCTTCCTCTCAAACATACTCTAAAGTACCAATTTTCAACCTGTGTACCACAAGAAATTTTAAAATATGCAATACCTGACTGTTTAGTCAGGGGCACTGACCTCTTTTCCCTTAGACTGTCAAGTAAAAAATGACAACAGCCAATACAACAATACCCATCGGGTATGAATGAATCAAAATTATACCTATTTTTTGTCAGACCATCAAAAAAATGGGGGTGTATGCCACAGAATTTTAGTAATTAGTTTTATGTGCCATATCATGAAAAAGGTTGAAAATCACTGCTCTAAAGTGTTGCAGTTTTATTAATGTGAGACTTACACATTTTTGTTAGATTTGTTTTAAGTCAAGAATCTCAGTTGCAAATGACAAGAACCAGGAAAGATGAGGTAAAAGAAAAAATATATATTGGCTCAGATATTGAGAACACCAGGGATGGAGCTAATTTAGAGACTCCAGGAGTGCAAGAGCATGAGAGACAGATTGTCGGGAGTCATTGAAGGGACACCATTCGCTGATCCGAAAGCTGGACTGCTGAAAGTCCCCCCTTGGAATGTGTGTTCCGATGGCCTGTCCAACACTAGAAGCTACGCTAAGGACACCACCTTGAGAAAGTAAGGTTTTGTTGAGACCATTTGAACAGCATATATGACCAAATCCTATTAGGCCTCTAGATAAACATTTAGGATTCCAGTAGCAGGTGGGTACAGAGATCTACTTGTCTTGCGGTACCCAAGACGAGCCTCGCACGTACATTCTCCTATTTGTTAAACCTGCCACCTACCAATCTGCAGTAGCCTGCCTCTTCCTTCCATTTCTCCTTGCCTTCTGTGTGTTCAGGGAGGAGGGGTGGGCAGTTTCAGATTTCACATGGGAAGCTCAAGGGTTTGCAAACCAACAGAGATGGAGATGCATACACATATACAGCTATACCCTGCCTGCAGTCCCTGTAAGAGCAGAAGACCTTCCATGAGATAGGGAAATGTGCAACTCATCTGCACGTAGGTAGTGGATAGTAAATTCACAATCACAAAATCTGAGTGTGTAAAAATGTAACTTTTTTTTAATATATTTTATTGATTATGCTATTACAGTTGTCCTATTATCCCCCCTTCATTCCCCTCCACCCTGCACACCCTCTCCCACCCACATTCCCCCCTTTAGTTCATGTCCATGTGTCATACTTATAAGTTCTTTAGCTTCTACATTTGCCCTACTATTCTTGCCCTCCCCCTGTCTATTTTCTACCTACCATCCACGCTACTTATTCTCTGTACCTTTTCCCTCCTCTCTCCTCCTCCCACTCCCCTGTTGCTAACCCTCCATGTGATCTCCATTTCTGTGGTTCACACACTTATGAAATGTTAAAGGGACTTATCTAAGAAAAAGAAGATAAAAAACATGTACAGTAAAATGACAGAAAACTCACAATTATTAACAACCACACCTAAAACAAAAACAAGAAGAAACTAAGCAAAAAAATGCAACTTTTCAATCTGATGTGCAAATTAGACAGTTATTCACAGTTTAAGAGTGATTGCTAGAGGAATCCTTTAAATAATAAAGGTATTTAAAATATACCTTCAGCCCTGGCTGGTGTGGCTCAGTGGATTGAGCACCAGCTTGCAAACCAAAAGATCGCTGGTTCAATTCCTGGTCAGGGCACATGTACAGGTTTCAAGCCAGGTCCCCAGTAGGGCACACACGACAGGCAACCACACATTGATGTTTCTCTCTTTCTCCCTTCCTTCCCCTCTCTTTGAAAATAAATAAACAAAAATTTTAAAAATATATAAATAAAATAAACCTTCAAATAACCTAAAGAATGTAACTTTCTTTTCTCCTTAAATATATTTAATTCAGTTATTGAGCCCTTATAAAGGCAGTCAGCAGTACGAAACTTAATTTTGCCAATTTAAGGTAACTCAACCATTTCTAGCTTGAAACTGACTCTTTTGAGTAACTTAGTATTCCCCATCCCTTCTTCTCCTCAGAAATAAGCTAGATGCTTTCTGCATGACTTGCTATAAATTGGACTTCGAAATGAACAGGGTTTCTAGATACAGCGGTCTTCTCTTTCACTAAAATTAATCAGAATTTAACATGCTCATCTGGTCTTTGTCATTGAGTTCTGGCATTCATTGCTGAAGTCCATAATCCCATCTTGGCCTGTGGTTACCAGGACACAACTCTAATTCTTCTCTATCCTGACCGCACACATCCTCAGGCCCACTGGTACTCTTTCTCAGACTCTCAGAGGTTTAGGGACACTCAGATGCTTTCCCTACACCAGGCTGATGTGCATGGGCCCCTGTGCGGCGATTTCAGGTACATCTGCTGGAGGGCCTCTCTCAGCATCAGTATCCTCTGTTCTGGTGCCTTGCTAAATGAGGGGCTTCTCTGAGGGGCTTGCAGTCCCCTGACTACCCCTGAAATGGATAGCATACGTGCTTCCATCCTCAGACCCCATCTGAGGCTTGTGTCACCCTCTAGACCCATCCTAGAGAGTGGGGGCCAGGCCCCAGTACTCTCTTAGGGACACTCTCACTGATATGTGACTCTCCTGTCTCCTCTCCAAATTCTAGCCCTTCCTCACCCTAATGGGATCTTTACCTGGTCAGGGGCAGAAATTACTCTTACATCATCACACATTCTTACTCACTTTGTTATTTGTGAGTAATCCTCATGTTCTACTTCACTTAGGTCGTACGTAGAGACAGTGAAATGGAAAAAATGCTCTTTGAAAACTCAAAACCTCTTTCAAAATATAAAGTGACATTCCAACAATGTGTTGATAATGGATAATATCTTCTTAGTTTGAACTCAGCATTTCTTGCAACTTTTGGGAAGAAAGAAAAAACAAAGCACTTCACAATTGATATTAAAATCTGAATTTATAAAGAAGCTTGGACATGATATTCTTTAAGAAAATACCTCATTTCTCTAGGGCATGATACTGTTTTGCAGAAGTTTGCATTAGCTATATAACAGCCCCTGATTTTTCTTCTAGGCATCAAAACTAGTTTCAGGCTTCATTTTTCTTCTTGTGTCACACACAATTAATTATGAGATAACTTCCTCAAAAAATACTGACCACCCTATTAACATATTCAGGTCACAGCCCAAACAGCTGATGGTCTTGAATTAAAATGAAGAGGAAAATGTGTGACATTCAACTTGAAATCAGAAATAAGGTGACCAGGCCCTGGCTGGTGTGGCTCAGTGGAATGAGCCTTGGCTTGTGAACCAAAGGGTCACCAGTTCGATTCCCAGTCAGGGCACATGCCTGGGTTGTGAGCCAGGCCCCCAGTAGGGGACGTGTGAGAGGCAACCACACACTGATGGTTGCCTCTGTTTCTCCCTCCCTTCCCCTCTCTAAAAATAAATACATAAAATCTTTAAAAAGAAAGAAAGAAGGTGACCAGGACATAGAGAGATTCTACAAATAGTCCTTTCTCACTCTTGATTTGCATCGGGCTATCCCCTAGGGCAGTTGGATCCACAATGCTTGATATTTTATGCTCCTTCCTTCTACATTGAACAATTTTACCCTGATATGATCTGATTTTTTAAAATTAGATACAGCCTTAAAGAAAAAAATGTTACCATAAAGAGACTGCATAGAAGGCAGAAGAACTTGTTGCATCTACCTGCTTTACTTTGATGATGACAACCAATAATAACAACAGTAGCTAATATTTATGGAACATTTACTGTGGCCAAAGCACTGTGTCCCATCTTGCACTTATATTATTGGTTTAGTCACCACAACAACTCCGTGAGTTAGGTACTCTCATTGTCTCCATGTTGTAAATGGGAAAAATAAGACCCAGAGAATTTATGTGACTTGCCCAAGATCAATCACACAGATGAAACACTGGGATGAGTACACTTAACTCAAAATGTTGCTTGAGCCTAAAATGAAATATTCCACATAAGGCAATGAGAACACTATAGAAGCTAAATAAACATTAACCGTCAGGATGAGAAAGAGGAAGGGAAATGATCTGCGATGACAGAAACTCCAGTAAAAGCAACGAGAGAATCAAAGATAAGAATCAGATAGAGAGAGAGAGAAATACTGGCAATCACACCCCTGGTTCCTGGTTCCAGATATTCCTGAGGCCCAGGTACATCCTGGGACTCTGTGAGTCAATAAATGCACCGTTCTGATTAAGCTCCTGCTATGGCCTGAATACGTCCCTCCAAATTCATGTGTTGAATTCCAATTCTCAAAGGTGATGGCATTCGGGGGTGGCGACTTTGTAGGCTTTCAATATTTCATAATAAAGTATTTAACAATGGTTAATATTGTCTACTGTAAACTTCCAGACATTTTCTATGCATGTGTGTGTGTTTACAGATGCAAATATAAATTCAGGTTGTGAACAACATGGAGCTCACAGACTTCATAGGACTTTTTCAGTCCATAGTATCATGAATATCTTTTATGTTGATGAATATATATTTTAAATATCTTAATGGCTTATAATACTTCATTATACATTTGTACCATAATTTGTAATCAATCCTGTAGTCATATATTTGTTTCCAATATTTCAAAACTATAATAAATACTATTTTACAAAGGTCTTTGTTCAATTATGGATTTATATTATTATGAAAAATTTTTTTAAATGAAGATGTGTAGATAAAAGAAATGCACTTTTTAAAGCTTCAGTATATATTGCCAAGTTGCCCTTCAGAAAAATATATCCCAGTTTACACTTCCAGTGTGTCTGAGATTGTGTTTTTCTCTATTTTAGTCTTATTAATTTTAATCATCTTTATGGATCTTTGAAAAGCTCAACTTCCCAACTGACAGAGGGCAGCTAGCACTGTTTCTCCATAAGCTTCTTGTCCTACATGTGTTTGCTTAAATGTAACATTTCTCAACAAACTACCTACAACCATAAATTGCATTTTGCTGAGTCATAGGAAATGTAACAAATCTTAGGAAAATATTGTCTCTACTCTTGAGTCCAGTGTCCTATATTTTATCATAGGTGTTTTGAACTCTGTAGAAAGTATACAGTTGTCCTTTACTTCAGCGGGTGACTTAACTTGTCCTGAAGTCTAATTAGTCTAATTGGATGAGAAGATTAAAAGGTTTGTGAAGAGTAATCCAGAGCAAAGTTGTTTTTTTTTAATTCCATTGGCAATTTCCTGCTGTTTCTCGAAATCGCCCAAAGTGCCCAAGTGACACTTCCCCTTTCGTTTCTAACAACAGACCAATGAAAATTAAAATCATGTTCCAGGTTTTGGTAAACGTGGGCCTCGCCCTTCCAGTTTCTGGTTTGACAAGTACTGTTGGGATGCAACAAAACAAAACAAAACCTTAACCAGGTTAATGTGGTGCCATGTGAAACAAGTCACCGAAGAGGTCACCTCGGATGATCTTATTAAAGTTAACTCTTCCTTATCACACACTTCTCCCTGCCTAAGAAATTGCTTAGGAAAAATAATAAGTTTCAACATGTTTTAAGTTAAAAAACATTATGTAAGTGAAACATTCTCATTACATTATATCATGACCCTAGTTTAGGCCCCTGTTAGCACTAATGAACATAGATTAGAGGACCTAATACATTCCTATTTTGAATCTGCTGAATGAGGTAGAAGCAGCATTACTCAGATTTCAGTTGACACTCAGAAAGTTTCCTTGGCTCAGTTTTTATAATCCAAGGACAACTGCCTATAATTGTATTAAGCTCTCTTAAACTGTCTTGTTAAGGCTTTTCCATATAGTACCAAATAATTTCTATGGGCAGTCTTCTATTTCATTCCAAACTACAGACCTATTGGTCTGCTAATCACTCAATTTAAATTCAATATCTGTTCCTACCTGAGAAACTTCATGTTTGAGATTATACATGCAATACTTTACATGGGCATGAGTAGCTAATAACACACTCTTTTATAACTTTTGGTGACATCTGTTAAGAATAACAAGTTATAGCCCTGGCTGGTGTGGCTCAGTGGATTGAGCCTCAGCCTGCGAACCCAAAGGTTGCCTGTTCGAGTCTCGGTCAGGGCACATGTCTGGGTTGCAGGCAGGGTCCTCACTTGGGGGCGTGCAAGAGGCAACCGATTGATGCATCTCTCACACATCTCTTGCTCCCTCCCTTCCCCTCTCTCTAAAAAGAAATAAAATCTTTTTTTGTAAAGAAAGGAATTCCAAAGAGCTGTACAATTCAAGAGGGTTTTATAGACTAAAGTAAGCAGGAACAAGGAAGTTATGTTGGGCATTTGCTGATTCGTTAAAGCAGGGTTACTCTCCTTATGTGAAGCGAAGGGAAGTCTTAGAGCCAGGTCCGGTGACTTGTGCAACGCAGGCCAATTCTGATTGGTTAACCCAGGCCTTCCTTTTCTGGGAGAGCCGAGCATAAAAACTTAATAAAGTTTTGCTTTGCTGACATGTGCCTCAGCATGAGTGTGACTCAATCTTGGGCCTAATCTGGTTTCTTTAATACTGAGAAACCAAACTCTTCAGGGGCATTCACCCACACGTTCTCATTCCACGTATCAGAGTCCCAGGGTGTCCCCAACAGGGCCCTGACCTTGACATAATAGACTGCCTCAGCTGAGCAGATCCCATCATCTTTGAAGGCCAGTGAATATAACTATTAAATTTTGAGTTTAGTCTTCAGCTTTTTCTGCTCTTCCACTGCAGGAGATAAGGGCCTCTGTAATCCAGCAAAGAGGTCTTCTGGGCTTCTCGCCCACTTTTTGATTGTTTATTAACTGCCCTCAATTTTTCATTATCTCTCTGTAGGGTGTCAATGAGGCTTAACAGCAACCAAACAATTCCATTGTTCCTATATGCATTGACACCTCTTCCGCTCCCCCACCCCATCTCCTGGACTTCTCAAATCTTTGCACCCGACCATTTCCCCTCCATCAGAACCTTCTTCCAAATTACTACCATTGTACGTTTTAGCAATTAGACACAGCATTATCCCAGGGACCCTCCATATCCTACTACCACCCAGGATGAGGTCGTCATTGCC
The DNA here is from genome assembly GCA_028533065.1 of Trachops cirrhosus. Lineage (NCBI taxonomy): Eukaryota > Metazoa > Chordata > Mammalia > Chiroptera > Phyllostomidae > Trachops > Trachops cirrhosus. Next base: position 54,498,087 of record CM052552.1, read on the forward strand.
AGTCAGGGGGTGAGTGACTGGTCACCAATCCCCATCTTTTTTCCTGCTCTCTCAGACCACTCGCAGTATCAACTATGTCAGCATAAGCCTTCTGGGTAGTAAATGGTGAAACAGAGAGAGAAGTGCAAAGTTTATTGGGGAAACTGAACACTTGGGGGAAATGAAGAGACAGGAAAGAGAAGCAACAGAGAAAGCCTTCAAACCGTGATGCAGATCTGGCACCTATGAAAAAACGGAGGAGAAAGTACAAAGGGGTTTGGCAACTGCACTGCCAACCCAGTGGGGGGCTGAACAAAGATCGCCCATGAGTGAATCCCTGTGTTGGGCAGAAAAGGCCAGGCCTTTATAGGCACGTTAAGCTCAGCCATTGGCTAGGCCTTGCCTTGGAGGTGCCAGGCCTCACAATTATGTCCTAAGGCAGGTCCTGAAGACACTGCAGTTGGAGGCTGTCAGCTAACTGCACTCCTGACAGCTGATGAACAAGTTCTTCCTTCCTTCCTTTCTCTCTCTCTTTCTTTCTCTCTCTTTTTCTTTCTTTCTTTCTCTCTCTCTCTCTTTCCTTTTCTTTCTTTCTTTCGGGAGAGAGAGAGGAAAAAGGGAGAGAGAAAGAGAGAGACAGACAGACATTGATTCGTTGTTCCACTTATCTATGCATTCATTGGTTGATTCTAGAATATGTTCTGACTGGGGATCGAACCCACAACCTTGGCGTATCAGAACAACCCTCTAATCAACTGAGCTACCAAGCCAGGGCCTACAAGTTCTTTCTTAAAGGAAGATGCAAGTGGCATATCTTCTTTTTAGCCATAGCAATCAAAACTACCAGATGTCCACCTCATTTTTATCAGTAATATGAATACCTTCTTTACTAAACAAGTAACTTATAGAGACTTTTATTCTCACAGTTCTTTTTAATTTTTTAAACATTTCATTTATTTATTTTTAGAGAGAGGGGAAGGGCAGGAGAAAGAGAGAGAGAGAAACATCCATGTGTGAGAGATACATTGGTTGGTTGCACTCACATGCCCCCTCCTGCGGACCTGGCCCACAACCCAGGTATGTGCCCTAACTGGGAATTGAACCAGTGACCTTTTGGTTCCCAGGCCTGCACTCAACCCACTGAGCCACACCAGCCAGGGCTCATGGTTCTTTTTTAAAGAAAATTGCCTCACCCACAACCTCCATGGAGAGAAAAGTACATAAAAAGTATAATCACTGTAGTTTATTAAGTACTTTCTATTTTTAGATACCAAAGTGCCCTGTATAAATTCTCTTTAACCTTTACCCCATTCATTGTCTCAGGATAACCCTAATCTCCAAGGCTGGGCCATCCCACACTATTGAAAAAACGGAATACAACAAAAGTTGCCACCTTCCCTGACTCAGGCTCAGATTCACTCTCGTCCCCTTTCTCACACTGCTCTATGTTTTGAACTCGAAACTAGTGGGACTTTGGCTGACACATGCTGCTGGTTTTATGTCTGGGTTTCTTCTCCTTCTTACTACTCCTTCGATTTGCCACTCATTTTCACTTAGTTTCCCTTCTAGGCTCTCATCCCTCAGACACAGTGATCCAGGCCTTGGTCCATTTTCCGACCCACACCCTGGTACCCGCAGGTCTCTGCTGCCAGTCTTTAGTGTAAAAAGCACCCAGTCCAACTCCATCTACCCAGGGGTCATCTCTGTTTGGTCCCCATTAGTCATGGAGCATGAAAAAATCAAATAATTAGGCAAGATAGATATTACCATCCCAATTTTACAGATGAATAAACTGAGTCCCAGAGAATTTGGATAATTGCTTCAAAGGTAGTATATTGCATAGCTAGGTGTCTTAGCTCTTGCTAGGAGATATGATTTAAAATTTGAAAAATAGCCTGGCCGGTATAGCTCAGTGTACTGAGCGCAGGCTGTGAACCAAAGGATCACTGGTTCGATTCCCAGTCAGGGCACATGCCTGAGTTGCAGGCCAGGTCCGCAATGGGGGACACATGAGAGGCAACCACACATTGACATTTCTCTCCCTCTCTTTCTCCTTCCCTTCTCCTCTCTCTAAAAATAAATAAAATCTTTTTTAAAAATTTGAAAAAGAAGGAAAAAATTGGGTTGTATGTCCTTTCAGTGCCATCTTGGGATGTAGACAGGATCATGTCATTATTTAATGACCTAGGAGAAATATCTATGTAAAACTGCCATTTACTATTAATTAAGGGCTTGGACTCCAAAGTTATATGGCAACTGTTCTGTGCAACAGAAGACATAGCCCCAAAGTACATTTTCATTGCTCTTTAGACATTAACCAGTTTTGTCTCAATAAATTTATTTCAAACTGCCTTTCCTGGTGGATCAGAAATATGCTAGTCCTCAAAATGCTCTTTGAATCCACACTACCACCTTATTGATCTCCTCATTAATGAGTTAAATAAAATCTTCGACATATGCCCATTCTATATTTGTATTAGAGCCATGATTTTAACTTTTGAAAATCACTCTCTGCAACCATGATGTTTGACTTCAAAGTCCTTGGTCTTTCCCTAGACTAGATGACCTTTTAAGATGGGGATGTTGGAACAGAAAATGAGCTGTGACCCCTGAGGTTAATTTTTCTCTAGAACTGAGAGATATCTTTTGCTGCTTATCTCTGCTCACGTCAAGGATAGGCCCCCATCTTGGGCCATGTGTTTGAGAACAGCTTTTATCTTGCAGAAATTTCTGGGAAAAGGAATAGCTCGGGTACACTGATCATGACATCTGCCTAAGAAGCTGTTCCTGAGATGTTTGAAATCTTCAAACAAAGTCTAAGTTTTCAAAACAAAGGCCTGAATTCCTCTTTGAGGGCTCTTTTGCTCTGGGAAGCCTTTAGGATACATTAAAGCCAAGATCCTATTCCAGAATGGACTATGAAGAGCTAATCTACTCTGTCTAATGCTACAAACTGTCTTCTTTGTGGGCAGGGTGACCTGCTGAGAGTTTATGCTGCTTCGTGTCATGGTAACTACGGTTGCCCAACAAGATGCTGGAGTTCCTTCTTCTACTCCTAAAACACAGAAATGCTGGATGAGGTCTGAAAAAAAATTTTTTTCATAGTTGTGCTCAAAAGCAAACCCCCTGGTGTCAGAAGAACAAGGGATGTTACAATCAAAGCAACGAGGAGGAGTTGAAGCCAGGCAACTGTTGGAGTCCTGGCCCTGGAGACGGAACTCGGGCTGTGCAACTGACACAAGAACAGGACTGGAATCCAGGCTAAGGGAGCAAGTCAAACCAGGAAACCAGACCTAGGCTCTTGAAATAACAATGGGCACTAAGAAGAGTTTCCCTGTCCTTAGGCAGAAACTAGAAGTAGAGTGTACACAAACACCATGCCCACTGTGGGCCACTGGAGGAAATAGAGCCGCTCTAAGAAACTGGAGCCCCAAGCATGATCTTGGCCTGGAGGTGGGTACAGGTTTGCACTACCTTAGAGTGTGAGTTTCCTTTGCTGAGAAACTTACTTGAAACTGATCTTAAGTTTGCAAGGTCAAAGAAGCAAATGGTTAACCATCCAACTGAGATACCTCCTCAGCCTAGTGCGCACACAGCACTCTCATGAAAGATAAATACCCAATAAAAATGAGCTCAGAACACAAAAATTACAAAGTACATGAGGACACTCTCTTTCCCGAATGTCTGCCCCGAGTGATGCAATTAATCAGAAAATCCACTGCAAAGAACCACAGAGAAATCTGATACGTGGAGGGGAACCATCCTCTTTTTCCCTTATTCTTAATGAAACCTATTAAAAAGGAACATTTGCCTCATTAAACAATGGAAAGAGTTGTGCCTTGGTATGGGCACCTCCAGAAGACAACTCTGAGACAGGATTCAAGGGCAAGTAGTTCATTTGGACTATACAGAAATCACCTTGGAGTGGGGAGTGATGCAAAGAAGGCAAGGCAGATAAGGTGCATTGTTAAGTCAAATGCTGAGGTGGATTGCCAGGAACTTAAACCCCATGGGACAACTCTGGTGAAGTGGTATAAAATACACACCTCCAAATTATCCCACCTAAGGGGCGGGGCCAGGCCTAGGGTATTAATAATGAGATCTATAATGGGAGGTAATTATAATAAGAGTGTTGGCTAAGGGCTGCTCTCAGAAATTTGACTCCCTGGCACTTTTGCACTGCTGTACCAAGCATAGTAGTCCTGGGGGGGATCCTCTAGACACAAAGCTACTGGCTAGTGGGAGTCAGGGAACACATACCGGAACGATTAAGGTGGGAGGGCTGTGCATGGGGCGCTGAGTGTCAACTACAAGCAACTTCTGACTATGTCTCTGCCTTTTTATTCTCTTTGACTAGGTAGGGGTGGAGAGAATGCAGGCAGAGTACAGAGCCTCTTCTCAGGAACACATTTGTGTATTTCTTTTTTTTCCTCTGACTCTCCACTCTTCTAGTCCCGGGATGCCTTTATGTAGCTTTAGGTGGTTCTGATTGATCTGATCTTCTTCCAGATCTTTTTGTCAAACTTGAAGCCTTCAGGACTTCCGGCCAAGATGGAGGCATAGGTAGACGCACTGTGCCTCCTCGCACAACCAAGATAGGGACAACAAAGATATAGAAACAAAATAACAACCAGAACTGACAGAAAATTGAAGTTTATGGAAGTCGGAC
>CM052552.1:54503234-54630454 GCA_028533065.1 Trachops cirrhosus
ACCAAAGGGTCACTGGTTCGGTTCCCAGTCAGGGCACATGCCTGGGTTGCGGGCCAGGTCCCCGTTGGGGGCCACATGGGGGGCAACCACACATTGATGTTTCTCTCTCTCTCCTTCTCCCGCTCTTCCCCTCTCTAAAAAAAAATAATAATAAAATAAAATAAAATAAAAAATTTAAAAAAAAATCAAAGGTTTGTAAAGATGTCAAATTGTCATTGTAATAACTGTATATGGTATCACATAGTGCTAGACTTAGGGCAATCACTTTGTAAGTTATGTGCCGGTAAATGTCTAATCACTGGGCTGTATACCTGAAACCAATGATATTTTATGTCAAATGTAATTGAAAATAAAAAAAACAAAGAATAAGAAGAATACAGACATGCAAACAGGTAACTGCGATGTGATCTACAACGTGCCATAATATTAAAAAAAGAACAAACCATCGAATTGTCTTAGGTACCCAAACCACAACCCTGCTCTCCCAAGTGATCCATGGAATGCTGCATCCACACCACATCTTCTAGTTTTCACCATGTTGGGACAAACCCTCATTTATAAGAGTGCTCTGCAACGTTGACTTTTAAAAATGTAAATTAGCCCTGGCTGGTGTGGCTCAGTGGATTGAGTGCCAGTCTGCAAACCAAAGGGTCACCAGTTCGATTCCCAGTCAGGGCACAGGCCTGGGTTGCGGCCCAGGTCCCCAGTAGGGTATGTGAGAGGCAACCGCATATTGATGTTTCTCCCCTTCTTTCTCCTTCCCTTCCCTTCTCTCTAAAAATAAAAAAATAAAGCCTTTAAAAGTTTTTTTTTAAGCTTCTGCACAGAGAAGGAAACTAGCAACCAGAGAAAGGCAACCTCCAAAACAGGAAAAAATATTTGGAAATCCTATATCTGACAAGGAGTTAATATCCAAAATATATATTTTTAAAACCTCATACAATTCAATAGCAAAAATGAACAAACAAACAAAAAAAAACAACCCAATTAAAAAATGGGTAGATCTGGACCTGGATGGTGTGGCTCAGTGGATTGAGCCGAAAGGTCGTTAGTTCAACCCCTAGTCAGGGCACATGCCTGGGTTGTGGGCCAGGTCCCCACTTGTGGGTGAGCTGTGGGCCCGTGAGAGGCAACTGATCTGTATCTCACACACATCGATGTATCTCTCCCTCTCTTTCTCCCTCCCTTCCTGTCTCCAAAATTAAATAAATAAAATCTTTTAAAAGGGGGGGTAGATTTGAATAGAAATGTTCTTAAAGACATACAGATGGCCAACAGGTACATAAAAAGATGCTCAACATTAGTCATCAGGAAAATACAATCACGATGAACTATTACCTCATACCTGTTAGAATGACTATTACCAAAAAGAGACATTACTTTGAAGAGATATCTGCACCCCATGTTCACTGCAGCATTATTCACAATAGCCAAGCTATGGAAACCACCCCAGTGTCTGTCAGCTGATAAATGGGTAAAGATGATGTGGCCTACGGCCTTCACATTGGCCCAGACACCACATGCTGCTGGCCAGCTGCCACCAAAGCAGCCTCTGTAGCCCGGCTGCTGGTCACCAGCCCCCAGCAAATTCCAGAGAGGGTACATCTGATCAGCTGGGCTCCAGCCCTTGCAGAAGCGAGTATGTGGCATTTCTGCCTTCAAGCTGCTGGGTGGAGAGGAATGGACAGGGCCCTGTGTTCTACGTTAGCTCGGGTCAGTCCTGAGTGGGTGAGCCAATCCAGGCCCTGCCGCCTGCATCCTGCCCTGCACTGGGTTTTCTGGGCACCACTGGGTGTTGCTCAGGCTGGCCAGCCCCGTGCAGAATTTCTGTCTACAGCTTGGCCCCAGGCTGTACGGAGAGGTCTCAACCCAAAAGAGTCATTCTGATTAAGCTGGGTATTTGAGAATTCAATGAAGGGGCCGGTTACAGAGCTGTGGGTTAGGTTCAGGGGGCCGCGTAGGCTTGGTGCAGCCACTGGGGGCCAGCTAGCATCAGTGGGAGCCCTTTCCGTCCCTAGGCCTGCAGGGGCAAGGCGGGGAAGGGTTACTACAACCTGGTGGGACCACTCCCCTCAACCCATTACTGGTCCCCACCTCCAGTTTCAGTTCTTGTCCACCAGGGGGCTCTCTCAAAAGTCTGTTTATTCCCCTTGGCCCTCAACTTGGAAGTCCCAAAGAGTGAAAGGCTTCCTCTCTCCCACAGCCTTTAGAACAGCTCCTGCTATAGACATGCTAATTAACTGCAGAAATTCTGCTTGAGGCGTTAGCAGACCCTAGGTGGGCAAGAGGTAGGGGAAACAGCACAGAGGACTCCAGAACTAGACTCAGATGGGGGCGGGGCTGATCATTAGAAAAGTTGATGCTTTTCCTAGGACCCCTTTGCCGCCCATCTACAAAGGGATCCACCTTTGTAGCCTGCCTGTCTATAGCCCCCAGCCACCTCTTCGCTTCACTCACTCTCCTTTCCCTTTACATATAAGATGCCTGAATTGTGAGCTCTTAAGATGGATTCGAGACTTAGTTCTCCCATCTTCTGGAGCTAGGCTTTCTTGATCCATAAACCTTCCCTTACTCAAAAAAAAAAAGAAAGAAAATATAGTGTATATATATATAAACAATGGAAAATTATTCCACCATAAAAAAATAGAATCGTGCCATTTGTGGCAGTGTGGATGGACCTTGAGGACATTACACTAAGTGAAATAAGTCAGACACAGAAGGACAAATACTGCACGATCTCACGTGGTGGGGGGGAGGGGGAGAACAGGGAGGCCAAATGGGTGAAGGCAATCAAATGCACAAACTTCCGGTTATAAACAGGTGTAAAGTAAGTGAGTCAAGGGGATGGAATGTGCAGCATGGAGACTATGGTTAATTCTGCACCGTGTATTTGAAAGTTGCTAAGAGAATAGATCTTAAAAATCCTTACCACAAGAAAAAAACCTCTGTAACTATATATGGTGACAGAGTGATTGTGGTGATCATTTTACAGAATCATCATGTGTCCTTGTGCTGTTGGGGATATGAATCTTTGTCCATTCATAGAAACATTAAGGGCACAAGAAAGATGGACCCTGTCTGCTTAGATTTCCCCCTTTTCCCCGAATCACTGTGTGTGCCCTGATAAAAAATCTCGTAGCCCATGGTTTACTCCTCAATAGGAAATTAATTCTTCCACATACTCTCTTCGAAGGGAGCTGGAATAACACAAATGAAACAGTATGTGCTGTAGGTATAAAAGTGCGTGAGTAGACATGTGTATCTCAAATGTTATCACTTAAAATGTATCTAATTTGTTTTTCTTTTATTGTGTCACATACAAAAATACAGGTTTCAAATTCTAAACTGCAGCTAAAGTCCATGGTTGTAAAACCCAAGCTAAAAAGGATCATGACTATTTACAGGAGGGAGGATGGGGTATGTTTTGGCAGAAGGCAGAACTCTCCAGGGGACTGCTTTTTTACATTCCTGAGTTCGATGTCACTCTCACAAGTGGGTATTTTGACAAAGCCATCTGCTGACCCCCTTTCTGGTCTGTAGGCCTGTTGCGGACCATGTCTGATCTCCAGCAATGGGGTAGAACTTGCCCATCTCTACAGAGATAAGATGTGTAAGCCAGCTTTGAGCAGATAACTTTTATCCTTGGTTTAGTCTTTAAGGATGCTTGTCTGGAGCATGATACATGAATCTGGGCTCCCTAAGATTGCTGGAGTTAAGGAATTTCAGTTCAATTTCAGTTGATGGTTATCTTATTCCCTGTATTATCTTAAAAGAAGTTTTTAATCCTCGCCAGAGGATATTTACTTGAGAGAGAGATGAAGGGAGAGAGAAACATAATCAGTTACCTCCCGTGTGTCCACCAACCAGGGTTTGAACCCGCAACCTGTACAACCTGTACAGGACCCTCCAATCAACTGAGCCATCTGGCCAGGGCCCCTTCATTATCTCCATTTTTTAAAAGATTTTATTTGTTTAATTTTAGAGAGAGGGGAAGGGAAGGAGATAGAGAAGGAGACAAACATCAGTGTGTGAGAGATAACGGTTGCCTCTCCCAAGGCCCCCAACTGGGAATTGAACCGGCAACCTTTCAGTTCCCAAGCCGGCAATCAGTCCTCTGAGCCATACCAGCCAGGGCTATCTTTTTAAACCAAATGAACAAGTATTTATTCCCCAACCTGCTAAAGCAGTGATGCTCTACAGCATTACCTCTTGCTCAGTCCGCCTGAACCAGAATTTATGGATGGTGGGGCCCAGAAATCAATATTTTAACAAAGCTCCCTAGGTAATTCTAATGCAACCAAGGGTTAGAATCACTGGACTAGACCAGCCTGTTTAAGGCATGAGGATTTTGTGCTCCAGACACACCACCTACTCCAGTGACATAACTGAGATACCTGAAATACCTGAAGCAATGAATTGTCTTGACAAGCTGACTGCCAGTCCCATGTGAGTGGGGTTCTTTCACTGGGAGACTTTTACGTGGATCCCCATCGGAAGTGACTCACAGATTTGTTTGAATCACATGTTCATCAAAATATATTTGGCATGCCCTGACTAGTGTGGCTCAGTGTATTGAGTGCCGGCCTGTGGATCAAAAGGTCACTGGTTTGATTCCCAGTCAGGGCACATGCCTGGGTTGCGGGCCAGGTCCCCAGGTGGGGGCATTCAAGAGGCAACCGATTGATGTTTCTCTTTCTCTTTTCTCTCTCGTCGATGTTTCTCTCTTTCTCCCTCCCTTCCCCTTTCTCTGTAAATACATATAATCTTTAATATACATATATTTGGCCTGAAGTACCCTTACATCATTAATTCTCTTTATCAACTCTGACCAACTTGGTGCCACTGTTTTTGGCACCAGGAAATCACATGAAAAGAGCGCTCTCCCGCTCCGCCCTCTCCACCCACACTTATTTTTAAATTTTAGCTTCAGAATTCTGGCTTGTTCTCTGATAACCACTTACTGGGACTGCTATAAATACATTACCTTTGGGTAATGGACAGACTTGCCCCATGGAACATTTTAGGTTTTCTCTCTTATTTAAAAACAAATGTAGCCCTGGCCAGGTGGCTCAGTTGGTTAGAGCATCGTCCCATACACCAAAAGGCTGCAGGTTCAATCCCGGTTGGGGTACCTATGGCAGGCAACCACAACCAATCCATGTTTCTCTCTCACATTGATGTCTGTCTCTCTCTCTCTCTCCCTCCCTCCCTCCCTCCTTCCCCAAATCAATAAACATATCCTTGGGTGAGGATATTTTTTTCAAAAGTAAACCTCAAGATACAAAAGGAAAAACTGTGATGGCATTTTCACTGACTTGCAGCTGGGACTTGAATGGCCTGATAGGTAGATTTAAGCAACATCTTTCTACCACCTAATTCCATCCCCTGGTTCACACACTTTAGGAGCAACTTGGAGCCAAAGAAAAACTTAATGCATATCCCCATTGCTTCAGGTTTGATCGCTTTGCTGCCACGGCCACAGAACTCAAAGAAACATTTTACTTACTAGATCATTGGTGGTTTATAAAAGAATTAACTCAGGAACAGCCAAGTGGAATAGATGCATAAGAACACGAAGCTTCCACGTCTTCTCCCCGAATCTCCACGTGTTCACCAACTCCAAACCCCATCCTCCTGGGTTTTAATGGCGTCTTCATTACAACCGATTAAACTCAATCTCCAACCCCCCTCTTCCCTCCCCGGAGGCCAGGGGGTGGGACTGAACATTCTAAGCCTCTATTCACGTGGTTGGTTCCCCTGGCAACCAGCCCCCATCATTGGTGACCTAGGGGCTTCGGAAAGTCACCTCATTAACATAACAAAGACACCTCTATCACTTTCATTATTCAAGAAATTCCCAGGGTTTTAGGAGCTCTGTGCCAGGAAAGTGACAAAGACCAAATTTATATTTCTCATTATCAATCATAATATCACAGATAGCAAGAAAAGAATTGCCTTATTGAGAGAGAATAATAAGGGTTTGTTTCTTTATATAAGTTATTGATGGCATATAAAAGTACCTAAATATTAAGCACACAGCCTGAAAATTTTTACAATATGTAGATACTTGTGTAACGGCCTCAAGACATAAAAAATTACCAGCTCTTAGAAAGAAGGCTTGTTAGTTCCCCCCAAAGGATAACCATCATTTTAACTTATCATTATAGATCAGTTCTGCCCATTTTAACCTTTATATAAAGAAATCATAGGGCCCTACCTAGCAGGGTAGCTGAGTTGGTTGGAGGGTCATCCTGTACACCAAAAGGTTGTGGGTTTGATTCCAGGTCAGGGCACATTCCTACGGATCTGGTTCAGTCCCTGGTTGGGGTGGGTGTGGGAAGCAACTGATCGATGTTTCTCTCTCACATTGATGTTTCCATGTTTATTTTTTTTTCTTCCTTTCTTCCTTTCTTCCTTTCTTCCTTTCTTCCTTCCTTCCTTCCTTCCTTCCTTCCTTCCTTCCTTCCTTCCTTCCTTCCTTCCTTTCTCTCCCTCCCTCCTTTCTCTCTCTTAAATCAATCACTAAATAAAAAAAATTTAAAAGATTGCTGTAGCCTAGAGTAGTGGTTCCTAACCTTTTCAGCACAAGAGATGGGTTTCATGGAAAACAATTTTTCCACAGACTGGGGATGAGGGGTGGGGGGTGGGGGAGGGTGGAGGGATGGTTTCCGGATGATTCCAGCACACTCGTAGTACAGGTTCACTGCCCCAACATTGGGGACCCCTGGCCTAGAGGACATTTGATGGCGAGACTCCAAAAACGAACATACAAACAGAATATAAGCGGTCCTTTTCCAAGTCATACTCACCCTGGAAGTGCTCTTCTTCTCCAAAGACAAAAAACAAAGCTGGGGTGAGCTATAAAACCCTTTATATAGTAGCTAAGGGCACCACTGCTCATTTGAAAAAGGGAGTTTAGTCATGAGTATAGTGTCATTGGGGGAGAGTGAATGTTTAATATTTCGGTGTGACAGTCATCTATATGCAGAGGCAATAGGTTCAATGAACTAGAGTGATTCAGACAGTGGGTGGGATTTACGAGTGCAGACCAAGAGCCCTTCAGAATCAGGATGTCCACGCCGCACCTGTGAGTCCTAAGGGTTTAAAACACTGCTTGGCATTGTAAGGGTTTCCAATGAGTCACCCCGGGGCTGTGGCATGTGGATTATTTTGAGTGAAAGGCAACTGAGACCCGTGGGCTTAAGAGAAACCTTTGCTCCCACCTTTTGACAATCTAGAAGACTTTAGATTAGGGCCTTGCCCATAAAATAAGAGTTATCACCAGAGACAACTTTTTATGCCCTGTCTATGGGGCGGGCAAACTTCTAATTACTGAACATCTCCCTGCTCTTCTTCTCATCCTGAGAAGGACCTTCCTCCCCTCAGAAGCCTCAGGTGCCCCACCTCATCCTCAGCTCACGATGTTTATATAGACCCCATTTTAACTTTCTGTCCCTGAACTGCTCATGTAGGTGGGGTTACCATATATATGTAAGTAATTAAGTTTGGTTCTTCTCTCTTGTTAATCTGTTTTATGTAGATTTCATTATCAGACTGCCCAGTAAAGCATAGATGGGGAGGGGGATGTTTCTTCCTCCCCCACAGCAGCATATGGGCATTCAGCCAACACCTGCTAAAAGGGTGGTGAGTTAAATGAATAAGGAGTAAGTCTGAAGGAAGACTTCTACTAAAATAATTATCGTATTATGCTTCTACCACCCAGGAAGTGGGAATAAGCTGAAGGACAAAAGCTTTATAGAGCTTTTTATAAAATATCTCAGTTCTAAGTCTCTCTCAAGCAAATAACCATAAAACAATATGAATGCAATTCCCTAAGCACTTTTGAAATACGTAACGGCCCCTCCGTTTATTGGTTCAATATTTTCTCTGGGTACTAGGGCAGATTTTCCTGGGAAAATGTAATCCAATATTGTTTACTAAATGGCTACATTTGGATATCATCTCAACGTGCAAGTATTTCAGGATCAGAATGGAATTACTGTATAAATTTTTTGTTGTCAAGCACACTGGATGAATTCTTATAATTAAAATAATGCCACAATTAAATATGCTGTGGTATCCTCGATCGAATTCTGGGACAGAAAAAGGAAATGAGTGAAAAAAAAAACTGGTGAACTCCAAATAAAGTCTGCAGTTCAGTAAATAATAATGTACCAATATTCATTTCTTAGTTTTAAAAAATACATTTAGTTATGTAAGATATTAGCTTTAGAGGAAGCCACATATCTGAAAATAATACAGCATAATATTGAATGTAAGGTGTAATTGAAAAAAATATTGGTAAGATAGATGCTTGGAAATCTGTCATAAAACACTGTAGTGTCCTGCCCTGGCTGGCATAGCTCAGTGGATTGAGCGCGGGCTGCAAACCAAAGCATTGCAGGTTCGATTCCCAGTCAGGGCACATGCCTGGGTTGCAGGCCAGGTCCCCAGTGGGGACCACATGACAGGCAACCACACATTGATGTTTCTCTCTCTCTCCTTCTCCCTCCCTTCCCCTCTCTAAAAATAAAATAAAATATTAAACAAAAACAAAAACAAAAACACTGTAGTGTCCTTTGTACGGCTTTAACAGAATCTAAATCAAATTCTGCTATGTAATGTTCCCAGCTGTTACGTCTATCTTCCAGGAGGAAGGGTGGCACAGGTTGAAAGGAAGATGAGCTGAGAACATGCAGACCATTCTTATGTTGGATGTTTGTCTCAGTAAATTTTATAGCTTTTTCCAAAAGAGGGGGAAGAACATTAGGGGAAGCCAGGTGAAAGGTATTTTGGAACTCCATACTGTCTTTACAACTTTTCTATAAATCTACAATTATTCTGGCCCTGGCCAGGTGGCTCAGTTGGTTGGAGCGTTGTCCCCCCCCCCCGACCCCGCCCCCACGACAAAAGATAGCAGGTAAGATCCCAGTCAGGGCTCATACCGAGGTTACATGCCTGGTAGGGGTGAGTATGGAGACAACCGATCAGTGTTTCTCGCATCGATGTTTCTCTCTCTCTCTCTCAAAAAATCAATGAAAATAAAACAGCTCTGGTTAGTGTGGCTCAGTGGATTGAGCACTGGCCTGTGAGCCTAAAGGTCACCAGTTTGATTCCCAGTCAGGGCACATGCCTGGGTTGTGGCTCCCCGTTTGGGGGTGTGCAAGAAGCAACTGATTGATGTTTCTCTCCCTTTCTCTCTCTCTCTCTAAAAATAAATAAATCTTTAAAAACAAAACAAAAACAAATCCTCAGGTGAGGATTTTTTCTAAATTATTCCGAAATAAATTTTAAGTTAAAAAAAAATAAAGCAGTAAGCCCCACTAGCCTTTGCTGTAGAAGATCATGAATGTTTGCCATTTATTTCTCATCACTTTATTCACTAATGTTAAGGGAGGAAAAGAAAAGGATCCCTTACTTCATTTTTTAAAGATTTTATTTATTTATTTTTAGAGAGAGGAAAAGGGACAGAGAAAGAGAGGGAGAGAAACATCAACGTGTGGTTGCCTCTTGTACGTGCCTTCCCACCGGGGACCTGGCCTGCAACCCAGGCATGTGCCCTGACTGGGAATCAAACCAGCAACCTTTTGGTTCACAGGCCAGCCCTCAATACACTGAGCCACGCCAGCCAGGGTAGGATCCTTTACTTCTTTTATGGTAGGACCACACACTTGAAAAGATAGTGGTTTCATTACATATATATATGCATTGATACATTGAAAATAGTGCTCACAGCTGTGTGTTAAGGAGGGGTGAGCATGGGAGGGAGTGGGTGTGGTTATAAAAGGGACCGCTGTGAAGCTGGAAATGTTCTGTATCTTGACTGTAGCAATATGACACAGTTATGACATACTTATACAAACTATAGTTTCCCAAGAGGGGAAGAAACTGGCAAAAGGCTACCCAGGCACCTTCTGTATTATTTCTTGCAATTGCATGTGAATTTACAGTTGTCTCAAAATAGAAACTCTAATTAGAAAGATTTAAAGACAAAAATGGTGAAGGAGAAAAATAGTTGTGCCCAAATAAAATATTGACAATGGTACAGATATAAGATTTGATCATTATAAGCCATTATTAATTTTCTTTTTTTGGCCAAAGTGAACTTGTAAAGAGAAAAAGTTATTAACCATTGTACTTTTCAGAATGGTTAGAAACAATTTCTTTTCCAATTTGTAGTTTATAATATGTAATGTAACCCAAAGGCAAAAAAAAACAACATTAATGAGTGGGACTATATCAAGCTTAAAAGCTTCTGCACAGCGAAGAAAACCATCTACGAAATGAAAAGGCAATCAATCTATGGAAGGGGAGAAAATATTTGCACACCACGTATTCGATAAGGCATTAATATCCAACACATACAAGAAACTCATATAAATCAAAAGCAAAAACAAAACCACCCCCCCCAAATACTCCAGTTAAAAACCGGGCAAACAAAGACACACAAATGGCCAGCAGATACGGGAGCAGGTGCTCAATGTCACTCATCATCAGGGAAATGCGAATGCAAATCCCAGTGAGATATTGCCTCACACTGGCTAGAATGGCTGTTATAAAAAAGACAAGGGATAGGTGTTGGTGAGGATGTGGACACAAGGGAGCCCTCGTGCACTGTTGGTGGGAATGTAAATTGGTGCAGCCACCATGGAAAACAGTATGGAGGTTCCTCAAAAAATGAAAAATAAGGCCTTGGCCAGATAGCTCAGTTGGTTAGGGCATCATCCCAATATGCCGAGGTTGTGGGTTCGATCCCCGGTCAGGGCATATACAAGAAACAACCAATGAATGTATAAATAAGTGGAAAAACAAATCAATCTCTCTCTCTCTCAAATCAATAAACAAATCCTCATGTGAGGATTAAAAAAATAGAACTACCACATGATCCAGCAATTGCACTTCTGAGTTTATATCTGCAGGAAATGAAATCACAATATTTTACATTCCCATCAGAAATACATAAGGCTTCCAATTTCTCCACATCCTTGCCAACACTTGTTAAACGTATCTTTCAAAATACGTTTACTCTTGGATGGAAACAATTCAAAAAAGATTCCAACTTCATTCCTTCTCATTTATTGTGGAGTCAGTTCCTTAGGCTGTCGCATCTGAAAAGGGATGACGAGAGTATCTATATCACAGGGCGTGTGAGGACGAAATGAAATACTTTCACTGAAATACTGCCTGGCCAGAATTTCATCAGTACACAATACAGTGTACAGATGATGTGTTGTAGAACTGTGCACCTGAAACCTGTATAATTTTGTAAAAGATTGTATTTATTTCTTTTTAGAGAGAGGGGAAGGAAGGGAGAAAGAGGCAAAGAAACATTCATGCAAGAGAGACTCACCTACTGGTTGTCACTTTTTCGCACCCCAGCTGGGAATCAAACCAGCAACCCCTTGCTCTGGGGATGTTGCCAAACCCAGCAGCACGGGTCAGGGTGAAATCTGTATAATTATGTTAACCACGGTCACCTGAATAAATTTATTAAAAAGGAAATAAAAAAAGAGATACTGCTTGGCCAGAATAAATGCTCAAAAATCATTAGCTATTACCATTACTATTATTTTTGTTATAATTACATATAATTTTTTTTGACTTTTCTCAAGATGGCATATTTCTAATTTTAAATCTCCTGACTTCTGAGTAATGTTCAGGTTACCCACACCGTCTTCAGTTCATGAGCGTGTTAGGCAGGAGTGCTTGCTCAATGCTCCTGATGTAGCTTTACATTTGGAGGAATCAGTCCATTAAAGCAATATTCCTGGCCTTTTGCTGAGGGTGGTGACTTATCTGTCAGAAAATCTGGGACTAGGAACTTGCTCATCTTTTTTTTTTTTAAGATTTTATTTATTTATTTTTAGAGAGATGGGGAAGGGAGGGAGAAAGTGATGAGGAAGGGAGGGAAAAAGTGAAACATCAATGTATGGTTGCCTCTAGCACACCCCATACTGGGGACCTGGCCCATGACCCAGGCATATGCCCTGACTGGGAATCAAACCGGCGATGCTTTGGTTCACAGCCCTGTGCTCAAACCACTGAGCTACACCAGCCAGGGCTGGGAACTTGCTCATCTTGACATAATTTTTTCTCCCTGTCCTCAGGTACTTCCTTCCTACATAGAGGGCATACGCTCTACTCTTGCTCCTACCTGCTCTAAATTTCACAGTGGCTGCCTTCCCACTCTGCATTCCCTAGAGTCTTTCAACTCAGCCAGGGGTTCTGAGTGAGGTGTAGTTCTCAGTCTGTAGATCAGCAGCATCAGGTTTGTAATCTAGGACACTCCCTCCATTACAGTGAGAGTTTATTCTCCTTTTCTTTTACTCTGGGGCCACTCACTTAATTGGTTTTAATTGAAGGGAAGGAGGTTGTTATTCATCTCCCTCAAACTCCAACACGCAATCTATTTTTGTCATACCCAGCTATAATTTAAGTGACTGATTTTTCAGAATCATTTTCACGATCTTTAAGCCTCACCAAATTATAAAAGAAATAAACATGTAGAAATGGAAATATAAAAGTGGCAAAATAAACTAATGTATTGTACTTTAGTCCCTTAGAAGCAGATTGTATCAGTTAGCTATTGCTCTGTAACAAACTACCCCAGAATTTATTGATTTAAAAGAATAATCATTTCTTTAGTGTAGGATTCTATGAGTAAGTAATTTGGACTGGGCTCAGTAGGGGAGTTCTTGGCTGGGTTCATTCATGTTTCTTTGGTTAGCTGCCAGGGTGACTCAGAGCTATTTGGTTTTGGAGGGCGCCAGCTAGGACAACGTACCTCTGCTCCTTTGCCTTTTATTCTCTAGCAGGCTAGCCCTGGCTTGATCACATGATGGTGAAAGGGTTCCAAGAGCCACAAGAAAGCAAAATCTGTAAGGCTTCTTTAATCCTAGGCTCAGAGCTTTGCACATCTCTTATACTGCACTTATTCAATGAAACAGGTCACTTGACCAGCCCAGACAGATGGAAGGGGTAAGGAAAGAAACTTCACCTCTTGGTGGGAAGAGCTGCAAAATATTGTGGCCATTTTTAGACTCGACTACATAAACACAATAGAATAAAAATAAATTCGAAGACACTTGGAACCTTACCTATGTAACATAAAATTATCTGGAGTAAAATTTAGATAGCTTAAACAATATTCATTTAGTACCATTAAAGATTATAAGCCAATCATTAAAAAATTATCCTTGAATTTTTGTAAGCAACATGGAGAGAATATTTTAATGACGCTTAGAGTTTACTTTTTTAAAGTCATATTATAAATTTTGAAGTAGAAACCTGCCATATAAATCCAGGTACCAATAAGTATAAGAGTAAATATCAGTGGCAATAAAAATGTTGGTCCATCATAACTTTTAAAACATTTTTATTGATTGATTTGAGAGAGAGAAAGAGAGAGAGGAACATCAACTTGTTGTTTCACTTATTTATGCATTCATTGGTTGATTCTTGCGTGTGCCCTGACCGGGGATTGAACCTGTGACTTTGGTGTATTGGGATGATGCTCTCACCAACTGAGCCAGGAGGCCAGAACATCACTTTCAGTTAGTTGCATGATTCGAAAGTGAGATATGCTCTAATAATACAAATGATATGGGAGAGGAATATCCAAAATAATATTTTTGGTATATAGTAAATATAAAATGTAAAATCAAGATATTAAAAATGTAACAATCTGTTATTATAATCATAAAATTCAGTTATTTTTGAAAGACAGACTGCTTAGGATATTTTCTTCACCCAAAAATTATTCTCTACTAAAATAAAAAAATATTTTTCCAAATAATTTATTTTGTTTTTAATCCTCACCCGAGAATATGTTTATTGATTTGAGAAAGAGGGGGGAGAAATATTGATGTGAGAGAGAAACATCAACTGGTGTGAGAAAGAAACATCAACTACTTGCCTCCCAAACGCGTACCGCTCCACCCCCTCTCACCACCCACACACCGGCAACCAAGGAGGTATATGCCCTGACCAGTGATGGAACCTGCAACCTGTTTGGTGTATGGGACAGGGTGACACTCCAACCAATGGAGCCACCCACCCAGGACAATAATAATTTATTCTTTAGAAAGAACAAACAACCCTGGCTGGTTTGGCTCAGTGGTTGAGTGCCAGCCTGGGAACCAAAGGGTCACTGGTTCAGTTCCTAGTCAGGGCACATGCCTGCAACCCATGCCCCCAGGCCCCCTGTAGGGGGCGCGCAAGAGGCAACCACACATGGATGTTTCTCTCCCTCTCTTCCTCCCTCTCTTTCCCTCTCTCTAAAAACAAATAAATAAAATCTTTAAAAAAAAAGAAAAAACATTTACCTTGTCACTCCTACTTATATCATGAACTTGTTAGCTTTTTTTCTGTTTTATTTTTTGTTTCCATTTCATAAACTTCTTATAATTAAAAATTGTAAAATGATTCCAAGATGCCATATTGTCATTAGTAATTCAATAGTAAGCAACAGCTTAATTCTTAATACTATTTTTATATTCTAATTTCCTGATGTTACCATCTGTTCCATTAATGACCCAGATTATCAGATTTTGATTACTTTTACTCTAGCTCTCAGATTTGTCCCTTGTTTTCTAAAATCCTCTTTGGTCCATTCACTACATGAACTGAATCTTCCCTAAATCTTTGGTGTCAAATGTTTTATATTATACAAGGGATAGATTTGACTTTATAGTGAAGAAAGAAAACACCTAATGAAAAACATTTATTCTAAAGTGGGGGCAAGTGAATAAACTTTGATTAGCATATAGCTTCTAAATGTTTCTGGTATAGGCCCTGGCTGGTGTAGCTCAGTGGATTGAGTGCTGGCCTGCGAACCAAAGGGTCGCTGGTTTGATTCCCAGTCAGGGCATAGGCTTGGGTTGCGTGCAGGCCAGGTCCCCAGTAAAGGGCGAGGGAGAGGCAACCACACACTGATATTTCTCTCCCTCTCTTTTTCCATCCCTTTCCCTCTCTCTAAAAATAAATAAATAAAATCTTTTTAAAAAGATTTCATTATAAAAAAAGTTTTTAAAAAATTAATGTTTCTGGTATAATCTCAGTGTATTTGTTTGCTTCTGAGGTTGCCACAGTAACTTTTCTTCAGCCAAACTAGAAGTGTTCTGTTTGCCCTAATTAGAACTGAACCGTTTGGTTTTCATCAAATATAAAATGACACTGCTCACTGTGTTTCAACTTGCCTTTTACAAAATCACTTACGATTTTGTATCGGATGACAAATTTGGAAAAATAAACAAACACCTCAATCCTTATTGAGGTATGTATCAGTTGATTGCGAGACCTTTTTTTAATAGCTTAATTTTTTATTGTATTTTTTCCATTGTTTTTAATCTTCACATGAGGACATTTTTTCATTGCTTTTAGAGAGGAAGGGATTGAGAGAGAAACACCCATGTGAGAGGAAAACATCAACCCATATGCTCCCAGATTGGGAACTGTACATGCCCAGAGCAGATATCCAATCAATAACCTAGGCATGTGCCCTGGCTGGGAATCGAACCCACAACTTTTTGGTTACGAGATGATACTCCCACCAACTGAGCCACACCAGCTGGGGCAATTGCAGGTCCTTTTTGAGATCATTCATGCAAACTATCATGGTTTACCGTGGTTATCAATGTGCTTAAGAAAATGACTACATTGTAGACTAGTCCCAATAAATTTTATTCAATTAATGAATGGATGAGTAAAACATAAAATGGAACATTAAGTAAAGAGGCAGATTCATATTCTAGGAAAAGCACATGAATTAGATTACTGAGTTCAAGCCTTAGTTCCTTGATTAACTGCATATGTGGATTTAGTCACAGATCTCAAAGGTATCCTCAAGTTAATCATATCGGTCAAATAAATTCGGCTAAACCATAGCACCAAACTAGATGTATCTATGGCATCTTAAAGGCTTATGGCCTCTTATGTTTGTGATATGGCTGCCGCAGCTCAGGTGTTACCCCCCTGATGTGCCTTGTTCCTTTCATGGGGGAGGGTAGCATTTCCTAGACCCTCTCAGAATTCTCCTTCTATGTCATTGGCCAGAAATGACTCCCATGGCTAATTCTGACTGCAAAGTTGGCTGGATAAGTGAGAATTTGGGATTTTCAGCCTCTGTTGGGGAGATAGGTGAGGAAGAAGAAGGCTGGGAATGGCAGTCAGCTAGGGAACCAACAGCATAGGCTACAGTCCAACTCCTTGGATTCACAGATGATGAAGATGGGCCCAGAGATGGAAAGGGACTTGTAGCAATCCAGTGTTAGGGCCAGAACCGGAACCAGAACCTGTGCTTTCTCACCGTGCAGTTCCAAGCATCGCCCAGTAGCCACACTGTGCTTCTTCAAAGGTGCCATAGCCTCCCCTCTGAAACAGGGGGGTAGACTAGATGCAATTAACTCAGCAATTTATACAGGACATTAACTGAGCATTTAATATATTCTACGCACTGAGCAAGGTGCAGGAGATACCAGGATGAATAAGGTACGCTTTTATTCCCTGAAAATTGGAATGATTGTTAATATTCCAGATTCATAGATCATGTAAACTAACTTTTAAAAACATTAAAGTAACTATTCCAAGAATGGGTTTAGAATGTACATGTAAATAAAATAATATCACTATTAGCTTCTATAAATAGCTAAGGCTGAGGTTAGCAAACTGTAGCCTGTGGACCAAATACAGGCCATTGTCTGGAGATAAAGTTTTATTAGAACACAGCCATTCCCATTTGTTTATATATCATCTATGGCTGCTTCTCAGCTACAATGACTGAATTGAGGAGTTGCAACAGAATTCCATAGTTGTGATGGAAACTGTAGAGCCTGCAAAGTCTAAACTATTTACTATCCGTCCCTTTACAGAAAAAGTTTGCCAACTCTTTATCTAAGGGGGAAAAAAAGAATGTTTTTATAAAATATAGATAACTGTTATTTACTTCATCGTGTCCTCCAAATATTTTGCCTGCATGTGACTCTTGATTTTGGCTTCCTGCAAATTCAGGAGACAGTAAATCAGCATGAGTAATATAAGACCTTGATTACTTGTGCCACTGTTGCCTTGAAAACATTAAAAGAATGCTTCAACTAACATGTGTTATTTTTGGTTGAGGGAGAAATCAACTCACTCTGCTCAAGGTGATAAAGATTTTGTAACAGCGGAAAATTGTAACAGGGAATGGTAATGCACCCCCTCATTGTCTGGACATTGTTTCTCTAAGTGCTGACTCTAATATGCAGCTTGCAGAGGAACAGCATGTTTGTATAAGAATCCTAGGAACTAATTTCAAAAGATAGACTCCGACCTTCAGTCACTCCAGCTCTAGGAGATTTGCCGACCTTCAACCTTGGAGCCAGGGTTATGTAAAGTCTGGATGGCATGAACCCAGGGTGACGTGAATCCAGGATGACTAAGCCAGGATGCTGCACACCGGACCATCCCTTGCCTTATCCAAATGGACTGTGCTCATCTGCACATAGAGGACTTTGCAACCCCTCCCGTGATTTCTGTGTTCTGTTCCCCTCTCCCTCCTTGTAAAAACCTCCGCCTTCACTGAGAGGTGGAGATGCGCTTTGAGACGTGAGTTCCCCATCTTCCCATGGAGGTGGGTTTGAGACAAGAGTTCCCATATTCCCAGAAGATGGGCTTTGTGACATGAGTCCCCCACCTTCCAGGTGAATAAACCACTCTCCTGTGCATCAGCACCTGCCTCTGGAGTACTGGCTTTTGTATTAGCAGGCAGTCAGACCTGCATTCGGTTACAATTTGACTTGGACGGCTTGGATGAAATTTTTTGATAACTTCCCTAGAATCCAAGATATGCATGGTTTTATTTAGAATTAAATTTTAATTCTTTAAAAAAGAATGGCAAGTCATATGCAGTGACCCCAATTTGCTTTCTGGCCTTTCCCAAGATCCTCAGGAGTCCCTGTTCCTTCTGATGGCTAACTGTTCACACCTGAATGCTTAATGGTGCCTCAGACGCAGTAGGTTTCAAGTTCAACTCAACTCTTCCCTCAATGTTCCAGGTTCATGATGCCACTACTCCCCCACCCAAACAAACGTTACACAGGCTTGGGTTCCAATTCTAGCGTGAAATGGAGCACATTTTTCAAACTCTCTTGCGCTTGGGTTTTCTCTTTTGTATAATGGGAAGAAGAATATTCACCTCATTTTGGACTGGTGTAAAAAATTAAAGAGGACATTGAGTGTGAAGTGCGTGGCACACAGCAGATACAAAAAATTACTTCCCCTTCCATACACTTTTGGAAATGTTGGTCCCCCACGTTTCTTCCCTGGGTTTCCCCCTACACACCTACTTAGTCACGAAGCCCCGATCATTCAGCTTCTGCAGCAGGCTTTGATCTGGTGTGTCTTTTCCACCAATGTAGCTCTCCATCACTGTGATTCTTCCATAAATGGCTGCAATTATTCCCCACCTCTTCTTTTCTTCTGATTGCTTTTTTAAAAAAAATTCATTTATTTGTTTTTAGAGAAAGGGGAAGGGAGTGAGGAAGAGAGGGAGAGAAACATCAATGTGTGGTTGCCTCTCACGTCGCCCCCACCGGGGACCCAACCTGCAACCCAGGCATGTGCCCTGACTGGGAATTGAACTGCTGACTCTTTGGTTCACAGCCCGTGCTCAATCCACTGAGCTATACCAGCCAGGGGTGACTGCTTGCTTTTTGAGCCATCTTACAATTTTGCTTAGAAATCTATATCTGTTTGTCTATCTATTGAATCAAATACCATTCTTAGTGTGTTGATCAAGCCTATTCAGCCACGATCTCCAAGCCCATCTTCTACATCCCACAGGGCCTTTGCACTTCTTTGCTAACATCCCATTGGGCACAGCAGGTCACATGGCCTGGCATCAGTGTGGATGAAAGGGTATGTATGCAAGATGTACTTCTTTGGGGACCATTACTGCAACAACTGAGCCCAGCCACTTTCTGGTTATATGACAATGGGCATGTCATTTACCCCACTGAGTTTTAGTTTCTGTTTCTTTTTAAAAATTTTTATTTATTGATTTTAGAGTGAGAGAGGAAGGGAGAGAGGGAAGGAGGGAGAGAGGGAGACACAACAATTTGTTGCTTCACTTAGGTATACATTCACTGGTTGATTCTCATATGTGCCATGACCAGGATCGAACCCACAACCTTGGAGTATCAGAACAATGCTCTAACCAACTGAGCTGCCTGGCTAGGGTCTGGGATTTAGTTCCTTTAACCTGTAAAAATACAGCTAGCATTTATATCATAAAGTCCTTGTAAAGAAATAATTTTTAATTTTTTATATGTCTCTACATATTAAGCCTTTGTATCCCTTGCAGTGCTTGCTTAGCATTGTGCCTTACACTTAAACCCTTTATCATGTTACCTAACTAGGAACTGTGGAGGATATCAAGATAAATAGAAGGCGGCAGTAAATATCTGCTGTTTATATAAGTGAAATAATTGCCCTGAGAAAAGGACTGGTTTTAAAACTTTTTTTAAAGATTTTTTATTTATTTATTATTTTTTAGAGAGAGGGGAAGAGAGAGAGAAAGAAGGGGATGGAAACATTGATGTGCGAGAGATATATTGATTGGTTGCCTCTCGCACGCCCCCTACTGGGGACCTGGCCCACAACCCAGGCATGTGCCCTGACTGGAAGTGAACCAGTGTCCTTTCAGTTCACAGGCCGGCACTCAGTCCACTGAGCCACACCAGCCAGGGCAGGACTGATTTTTAATACGGCTTTTGTCAGGCATGTTTTCCATTTTAATGTCTGTTTCTCTCCTAATTTTGAAATATATCTTCATGGAAGAAAAATATAGAAAAGTACAAACATTAAAGTAAAATCAAGTAAAATCCCACTCCTAAGAGGGAACCACTCATAACATCAGATGCCTCTTCAACCTTGTTTTCTATGGATTTTTGTCCTGTGGATTTCAATCTTGTTAATAATTTACAACCAAAGGTAAAATATCTTCTGAAAAGAATGGATTTAACTATCCTCCACTTAAAAAATGTTAAAGACATTTGTGTGTTGAAAGAAAAACCAACTTAACTGACATACCATTTAAATCTGTGTTAATAGGACCCAAGGAATGGTGGCTGAGAGACCGTGAGGACACAGAATGTTCACGTGCTCGTTTGGCAGCAAACAAGGAGTCACAGCTATCACACTAACAACTAGTGACAAGTTATACATAAATATGCTTTATTTTCTTTCTTTAAAAATCCTCATGTAGCCCTGGCCGTTGTGGATTGAGTGTCAGCCTGTGAACCAAAGGGTCACTGTTTCGATTCCCAGTCAGGGCACATGCCTGGGTTGCAGGCCAGGTCCCCAGTGGGGACCACATGAGAGGCAACCACACATTGATGTTTCCTTTCCTCTCTTTCTCCCTCCCTTCCCCTCTCTAAAAAAATAAAATCTTTTAAAAAATAAAAATAAAAATCCTCATGTTATTAAAAACATTTCTTTGACTCATTACAAGGGCCTTGCGCCAAGAATACTCCTCCACGCAAGAGTGAAAGGCAACTCCACTTTTTAAAAAAGGTTTCTTTTCTTTTCTTTTCTTTTTTTTTTCCACACAGACTATATTCTATTCTGTCAGCAGCTTCTGGTTTTTCATGTGCTCCTTATTCCACTCTTGGCTGCCCTGACCGATTTCCCACTGACTTTCTCATTGAACTTTCAGCAAGTGTATTGGTGTGTCCTTGGGGTCTTTCCCACTCAAAATTATTACAAATACACATGAACCACATGAATGCAGTTGAAATTGTTTCAGTTTACCCAATTTCTACTTCATTGCAGATTTTACACATGGCAAAAGAAATCATACGGGCAAATGGCCCTGGTTGGTGTGGTTCAATGGATTGAGCGCCAACCTGCAAACCAAAGGGTCCCTAGTTCGATTCCCAGTCAGGGCACGTGCCTGGGTTGTGGGCCAGGTCTCCAGTAGGGGGCGTGCTAAAGGCAACCACACACTGATGTTTCTCTCCCTCTCTTCTCTCTCCCTTTCCCTCTCTCCAAAAATAAATAAATAAAATCTGTAAAAAGATAATATGGGCAAACAGATCTTTACCCTAATTACAAACCCGTCATTGACTTAGTGACCTGCTACTAATATAAACAAGATGATTGCAGAGGTATTACATTTCTTATTAACTTATTTTAAAAAAAGAAGAGAGGGAAGGGGGAGAGGAGGAAGGACTAGGAAATGAATTCTAACTCCCAATCATGAAGCTTTAGGTCATCTTCCTAAGTCTATATATGTAAACATGCATCTTTCTGGAATGAATTTTCAAAGGTAACACAGTGAGCTGGGACTACTCAGTATCGGTGTCACGATTTGATGAAATGGGTTCAGAGAGTGTACATAGCCAACGTGGTAGGGTCATAGACAAGAATTGATTTTAGGAAAAAAATTGGGGGGCCAACCGTTTGGAATTATTTGGCTGGGGGAGGTTAGGTATATACTTTCATTATAAAAAGACATCTGCCGAGTAGCTACCAAATCTCTACTTCAAGTTACTCAGTTTTACTCAGAAGCACTCTGTGAATAAGTGAGGGCCATTGCCCAAAGTTTTTGTGCATTGTTTAGTTTTTTAAGAAAATATTTTAGGCCCTGGCTGGTGTGGCTCAGTGGATTGAGTGTCAGACTGCCAACCAAAGGGTCACTGGTTCAATTCCCAGTCAGGACACATGCTTGGGTTGTGGGCTAGGTCCCCAGTAGGGGACACTCAAGTGGCAACCACGCATTGATGTTTCTCTCCCTTTCTCCCTCCCTTCCCCTCTCTAAAAAAAATAAATAAAATCTTAAAAAAAAGTTCCCCATAAGTAAATTCTATAATCAGTGTATCAACAAAGAGGCCAAAGTTTCATTTATTGGTAGCATAATGTATGCAAATAATAATTATGAAAATGCCCTTCGAAGCCAAATCGCCTGTTTCAAAAAGATATATCTATTGAGCAGAATCAGAATCATTAATTTTTAAACCATATTCAAAATTTACAGATACAGATACTTTTTCACATAATATTAAGAGTAATTCAAATACTATTTTATGCAAAATACCTCTTCAGCACACTATTAAATAAACTTCATAGTATGTTATGCTTTTTAATTATAATAAGATTTATCTCTTTTAGTGCACCATATTTAATCCAAGAATAATTTACAAAAGAAATTAAACAAAGAAGACTTTTTGGTAAATATGCTGACTTTAAAAATAACATTTTCTTGTTCTCTTGTTTATGGTCATGGTGCGTGACCAAGTATTTATGAGCGCAGATCTGGTATTCTAATGATTCTTGTTTATAATTGTATTCTCCCTGTCCTTCAGTTTTGGCTTTCTATTGTATCTGAAAGAAAGAAATGAGATAAAGAGAAGCAAGTTGCTAGATTACTTTATACCAGAGTATTGATTTGAACCTAGCAGTCAAATGCATGACCTTAAGTGCTTCTAGACCTGGTCCCTTCCATCCATTCAGTTTTTACTACAGGAATATTAGGTAAACCAAAATCACTGAAATATATACCTAAATTTGCTACTTATTATCTCTTTAAAGCAACACCTGCATTGACTTATTCAAATCTTGATTGTATGAAGTGAATCCAACTTTTGACGGTGATTTTTTTTTGCATGCAGCTTTTAAATACTGTATTTTATACTAGTAGATCAAGAATATGCCCTAAATACAGCCCTGGCTGGGTAGCTCAGTCGCTTAGAGCATCGTCCTGATACACCAAGGTTGCAGGTTTGATCCCCAGTCAGGCCACATACAAGAATCAAGCAATGAAATGTATAAATAAATGGAACAACAAATCAATGTTTCTCTCTCTCTCTCTAATATAAATAAAAAAAATATACTCTGAAAGTGATATTTTGTAAGCAACAAGCAAAGTATTTCCTAGGAAAGAACATTTTTAGCAGTTTTTAGCTAACTGTACTTAATAGATTAGCTATTCATAGCATTAAGATAACTAAGAATTCAAGCCTTGGTATAGAGGACCCCAATTAGCTTTTGTAAGTTCTCTTTTCCAGAATCACCTGTGTATTTCTGTCATGGAAGGATAAGGAGAAACTCTCCAGGCCCTGAATATGAAACATCTTCTATTAGCAAGGATAGTTAGCTTACGCTACAATAACAATTCCCAAATCTCAGTGGCTAAATACAACAAAAGTTCTACTCAGAATGGTCGCATGGGGCTAGGCTGACAGCAGCTGCATCACGACACTTGGTGCTACAGTCAGGACAGCAGGGCAGGGGAGTGAGGCAGTGCCTCCCAATGGTTATCAAATGTAACCTGAAACTCGGGCAGTCGTGGTAGTTGTCTTTTGAACCGTGTGAATTAGAAACAGATAATGCTGGTCTGCAGTGACAGAGGATAAGGATCTTTGCCTGCAGAGAGATGAAAGAGTGACAGGGACATGAAGATGACCTAGATCTTGGCTGAGCTGCCTTTCTGTACTTGGGGTCCAAGATATAACCGAAAGTCTATCCAATAAATGCATTTGTGTTTTTGTGTTTTGCTTTTTGGGGGCCAGAGCTAGTTTTCGTTGCTTACAACCAAGAGCTTTCCTACAAAATCAAAACGCTGTTTAATCCAAGTGTCTCCTTACTAAGCAGAGTGAGCCCCCATCACAGACTCAGGCCTGTGCGTTACTGAGGTATATACACTGTCATCTCATTCCAAAAGAGATAAATCATGTAGAGATGTAGACACCTTCTGTTTTGAATTAGCTTAATGCATGCTCTTATAGACTATGAGGTTTTTCCTCACTTAATTTCAGAGATTAAAGTTTCCTTTATTAATGCCCTAATTAATATAATAGCTGAAGCATTGAGTATTTACTGTTTTAGACATTATGCTAGTTAAAGAAATTTGTAACTTGGTTAGGTAAGTACAATGCCCAATGTCAGTGAACTACAGCACAGGTGGCAAACAGAAGGCCCGCAGCTGAATCCGGCCCTCCCCCTTGTTTTATCCGGCCCGGCACCTTGTTTCTACCTGGCGCCAGCGCCGAGCTCTCGCTTCATTGTTAAGGAGTAGTTACATGTATACAGTCCTAAAGTTACATTCGGCCCTGTGAAGGCAACTGCGAGGCTGATGCGGCCCCCGGTGAAAATGAGTTTGACACCCCTGAACTGGTTAGTGACATAGATAATCTTCAACCTTCTCTGTCACACTCCAGAGCCCATACTTTTCTTATGGTCCTCTAAACCTCAACCTAAACACCTGTATCTCAAAACGGTGAAGACAGATACATTTATATTTTTCCCATTAAAACTTATTTGTGTTGCCCTGGCCAAGTAGCTAAGTTGGTTAGAGTGTTGTCCCTGATACGCGAAGGTTGTGGGTTCCATCCCTGGTCAGGGCACATGCAAGAATCAACCAATGAATGCATGAATAAGTGGAACAATAAATCTCTCTCTGTCTCTCAAATCAATAAAGTTTTTAAATTTATTTTTATTAAGAAAGTACAAGAGCATTATGATGGCATAAGATGTTCCTCCTTTCTGTTCCCATTTTCAACAAAAAAATTAGACATCTATCCATGAACAAAAGCCCTTTTGTAGGAGCTGTGGGACCCAACGCCAGTACACCAAGGGACCTGGGGGGACTCTTGTCTATTTGCACTTCTGGAACTAGGCATATGGACATCAGTACAGAGGCGACAGAACCAGTAGAACAGCAAACCTACCCTAAGCCCTCCCCTCACAATTGAGAAAAATCCTGGAGAGTGCTGACCTGGGCAGACACCCAAGGAACAGAGAGAAATTGCCCAAGTCCAGCCTTTCAAAGTGGAGATTCCACCATGCCATTGGAGTTAAAAAAAATCACACACACACACACACACATACATACACAAGTTTGGACGTGGAAAACATAGTAAGAACTTTTTCAGCACCACCTCCTCGCCAGACAACACTGCGCAGGGCTGTACTACCAGGTGGTGCTAATGTCTCCTGCAGCAGGAAAGGAGAGCAATGAGTGAGCGCCCAGCTAGTGCAGTGGTGCGGGATGCAGCTGGAGGGAGCAGCACCTGGAGTACAGCGACTGGACCTACACACTGGAAGACTGGGAGTGAAGCGAAGGAAACAGATAAGAACATAAAACAGCATTAAAGGGACACTGTTCTGTTGACCACACTCAACAGGGAGTCCATCCAAGAGCCTTGAGGGGTACCACACTCAGGGAACTCCCTACAAGATCCACTGGCACCCCCAATACCTTGAGTTCTACACACAAACGTTCCCCCACTTGGCCGCTGGCTCCTTGGGCACAGAGAGCGCAAGCAGCTAGAGCAGCAGGCTGAGCTGGAAAACAGGGTTTATGGGCTTGGGAGAAACCACAAACTTGAGCTGTAGCGCCATCTTCTGGAAAACAAAAGAGGTTGCTAGTAGTCAGCCTGGTTAGTGGTTAAGAGCCAGAAAAGACATAAATGCTTAAGAATTCTGCCACAAGAGGGAGCAAGAGAAGTGTAGTTGGTGTACCCATACAAAAGCAGAGAAAACTCCACAAAACAACAACGCCAAGGAACAGAATCCCCCATATGAAGGCAACTAACAAATATTTAAGGAGGTATCTGTTGCTTCCAATATAAAAGCAATGATGCAAAACTACAAGGAACATGAGAAATCAAGGAAACATGTCATCACCAAAAGAATAATACTTCAATAACCCGAAAGGCACAAATTTTGCTATCTACCTAATAAAAAACTCTAAAGAACTGTTTTGAAGAAACTCAAGGAGCTACAAGAAAGTACAGACAATTCAGTGAAATCACAAAAAAAAATACGTTTAAAAAAATACATGTTTAAAATGAGATATTTACCAAAAAGATAGAAATCGTTAAAACAAACCAAGCAAAAATTCTGGAGTTAAAAATAATCAATGGAAAAAATGCAATAGAGAGCATCTTCTGCAGGAGAGAAGAGCAATGAAAGACAGAATGAGAGTGTAGAAATTTTGAAGTACTCAGAACAACAACAAAGAGAAGAGAAGAAAGCCTATGTGATCTGTGTGATTCCATCAAAAAACCCCACATAAATATTAGAATAATCAGGGTTCCAGAAGAAGAGATTAGAAAGGGGGCAGAAAGCTTATTTGAGGAAATAATAGCCAGAAAGTAAATGCAAAAATAAAAAAAATGGAACTACATCACATTAAAAAGAACTTCTGCACAGCAAAAGAAGCCAACAACCAAACAAAAAGGCAATGCCAACAATACCTCTGATAAGGAACTAATACCCAAAATATAGAAAGAACTCATACAACTGAACGAAAAAGCCTTCAAACAGTCCTATTTAAAAATGGACAAAAGACCTGAATAGACACTTTTCCAAGAAAGACATGTACATACACAACAGACACATGAAAAGACGCTCAATTTCACTAGTTATATGGGAAATGCAAATCAAAACCACAATGAGACCACCGCACACCTGTTAGAATGGCTACATTAGTAAATCAACAAACAACAAGTGCTGGCGAGGATGTGGGGAAAAGGGAACCGTCCTACACTGCCGGAGGGAATGCGGGTTGGTGCAGTCACCATGGAAAACAGTATGCAGGGCCCTCAAAAAATTTAGACTGCAACTACCATATGACCCAGAAATTTCTCTTTGGGGTATCTACCTCCCCAGTTGAAAACACTTATTTGTAAAGATATATGTACCCTTGTGTTCATTGCAGCATTATTCATGATGGCCAAGACATGGAAACAACCTAAGTGTCCTTTTTTTACGTTTTATTTTTTTAGAGGTTTTATTTCTTTCTTTTTAGAGAGAGGGGAAGGGAGGGAGAAAGTGAGGGAGAGACACATCACTATGCGGTTGCCTCTAGTGCGCCCCCTACTGGGGACCTGGCCTGCAAGCCAGGCTTGTGCCCTGACTGGGAATTAAACTGGCGACCCTTGGGTTTGCAGGCCAGCACTCAATCCACTGAGCCACACCAGTCAGGGCCCTAAGTGTCTTTTGATGGATGATTGGATAAAGAAGATGTGGTACATATATGCAATGGAATACTATTCAGCCATAAAAAAGATGAGATACTGCCATTTGTAACAACATGGATGGACAGAGTATTATGCTATGTGAAATAAATCAGATGGAAAAGGACAAGAATATATGATTTCACTCAAATGGGGAATATAAAACAAAAAAGCAACAAACAAACAAACAACAGTCCTACATATAGACAACAGAATGGTAGTTACCAAAAGGGGAGACAGGTGGGGAGAGGATGAAGAGGGTAAAGGGGGTCAAATACAAGGGGACTAAAGGAGACTAGACTTTGGGTGGTGAGCACACAATAAAGTATACAGATGCCATATTATAAAGTTGTACACCTGAAATTTAAATGTTACTCACCAATGTTACCCTAATGCATTTAATTTTTTTTAAAGTATACAAAATGGACAGTCTTGGGAAACCATAGAAATAGAGGACTTTTAGGAGTGTGCCTCATACTAAAGAAGTATGAATTGAAATTCATTTCAATGGGGTAAGTAAACACAGTTACATACCATCGTCATCAACAATGACAGAAAATGAACTCAATAAAAATAAGCAAAGCAAAAAAGAAATAAGAGATAAATTCCCAAACATGGGGAGAGAATTGGACATTCCAGTTCATGAAGCTAATAAATCACCCTGTTATCCCCATGCAAAAAGGCATTTTCCAAGACATTACAATGAAACTGTCAAAAAATCAAAGGAAATCATGAAGCAGCCAGAGAAAAGTTTAACCTACAAAGGAACCCAGTAAGGCCATCAGCGGATTGGTCATGTTCATGGATTAGAAGAACTAATATGGTCAAAATTCCCACACTATCCAAAGCCCTCTATAGATTTAATGCAATCCTATCAAAATTCCAATGGCAATTAAGTAAGTCATGAGGTTGCATGAGGACTATAGTTAATAATATTGTATTGCCTTGGCTGGTGTGGCTCAGTTGGCTGGAGCATCGTACATAAAGTGACAGGTCACAGGTTTGATCAGCAGCATATGACTAGGTTGTGGGTTCGGTCCCTGGTTGGGGCACATACAGCTCTCTCATTCTCTTTCTCTCCCCCTCCCCCTCTTTCTCTGGAATCAATAAGTATATCCTCAGATGAGTATTAAAATAATCATAATAATATTGTATTACATATATTGTAACTTTATAATGTGACAGGGAGAAAGGGAAACTAGGCTTATTGTGGTGATCATTTAGCAGAGTATGCAAATATTGAATCATGATGTATACCCAAAACTAATATAATGTTTCATGTCAATTTCACCTCAACAACAAAAAAAACTTGCCATTTAAAAAAATCCAACAGCCATTTTTTTTAAAAGATTTTATTTTATTTATTTTTAGAGAGAGGAAGGGAGGGAGAAAGAGAGGGGGAGAAACATCAATATGTGGTTGCCTCTTGCACACCCCCCACCTGGGACCCGGCCCACAACGCAGGCTTGTGCCCTGACTGGGAATCGAACCAGCAACCCTTTGGTTTGCAGTCCAGCACTTAATCCACTGAGCCACAACAGCCAGGGCCCAACAGCCTTTTTCACAGAACTAGAACAATTATAGAATTTGCACGGAACCACAAATGACTCTGAACAGTCAAAGCGATCATGAGAAAGAAGAATAAATCTGGAAGCATCACACTTCCTGAATTCAAACTGTACAGTAAGCTATAGTAAAAAAAGGAGTTATAGTAACTTCAACAGTATGGTACTGACATTAAAAAAGACACATTGATTACCATGACTGGTGTGGCTCAGTCGATTGGGCATGGGCCCACAAAGTGAAAAGTCGCAGGTTGGATTCCCGGCCAGGGCACAGGACTGGGTTGTGGGTTTGGTCCCTAGTCGCGGTGCATATGAGGGGCCATCGATCGATGCTTCTCTCCCTCTCTTTCCCTCTCTCTAAAAATAAATAAGTAAAATCTTTTTAAAAACAAAGTGGGACTACACCAAAGTAAAAAACTTCTTCACAACAAAAGAAACCACCGGCAAATGAAAGAGGAACCTACAGAATGGGAAAACGTATTTTTAAATCATATCAGATAAGGGGTTCATATCCAAAATATATAAAGAACTCATACAATTCAGGAACAAAAAAATCGCCCAATTTAAAAATGGAGAGAAGAAGTAAATAGACATTTTCCCAAAGAATATATGCAAACAGCCAACAGGTACATGGAAAGATGCTCAGCATCACTAGCTATCAGAGAGATGCAAATTAAAACCACAACGAGATACCACCTCACACCAGTCAGAATGGCCATCATAAATCAACAAACAAGTGCTGGTGACGATGTGGAGAAAAGGGAACCCTAGCGCATTGCTGGTGGGAATGCAGACTGGTGCAGCCGCTGTGGAAAACAGTACAGAGGTTCCTCAAAAAATAAAAACCTTTCATATGCCAGAGGAAATAAAAACATCTTGCTAAGAGACTAAAATTTAATCATTTCAACCACTAAAAAGAAAGAATAATTACATAATGTTATAGAGGTGCTAATTATCACTACAATGGCAATCATATTACACTCCATAAATGTATCAAATTAACATGTTGTACACCTTAAATGTATGCAATGTCAAATCTATTCAATTATACAATGAATGAAGAGCATTGGAAATGGAACAAAATAAGGCAAATAACCTTTTTCCCTTAAAAAAAGAAAAACAAAGAAAATAAAATGGAACATTGAAGAGATCTGCATGTCCACGTTCACTGCAGCATCATTCACAACAGCCAAGACACGGAAACAACCTAAGTGTCTGGCAATGGATGAGTGGATGAAGATTATTCATACACACAGCACACACAATGGAATAGTATTCAGCCATGAGGAAAAGAAAAGAAACCCTGCCATTGGCAATAATATTGATAAACCCTGAGGGCATTGTGCTAAATGAGATAAGTCAGAGAGAGGAAGACAGATACTGTATGGTATCACTTATATGGCATCTCAAAAAGCCAAACTCACACACAGAGTGGAATGGTGGTTACCAGGGGCTGGGGATAGGAGAACAGGGGAGATGTTATTTAAGGATACAGACTTGCAACTTATACATATCAAGTCCTGAAGATCTCATGTACAGCATAGTGTTTATAGACAACTATACTGTATTATAAACTTCAAGGTCGCTAAGAGACTAGAGCTTAACTGTTCCCACCACAAAAAAAGTGATAATTATGTGATGTGAAGGAGGTGTTAGCCAATGTTGTGGTAATCATATTGCAATATATAAATCAACACATTGCACTTCTTAGACTTACAGAGTAATATATGTCAATTATACAAATAAAATTTGTTTGAAAGAAATGATAAGCTTTGGCTGGTGTGGCTCAGTGGATTGAGCGTGGGCCTGCCAATCAAAGGGTCGTTGGTTCGATTCCCAGTCAGGGCACAGGCCTGGCTTGTGGGCCAGGTGCCCAATGGGGGCGTCCGAGAGGATACCACACATTGTTTTTTCTCTCCCTTTCTCCTTCCCCTCATCTCTCTCTAAAAATACATAAAATCTTTTAAAAATTTTTAAAAAGAAATATAAGGTCATACTCTTTTAAGTATTCACACATTTATTCATTAACGTACATTAATGATGTATGCTTTATCCTTGCATTCTGAGGCAGTCCTTGATTTCATAATACATTTTTTAAAAAGTCTATGTGGCCCATACAGTGACTTGTGTTCATTCATGGAGAAGACTGAAAGGAAACATTCTGAAGGGCCAATAGCTTCTGCAGTGAATATGCATTCACCTTTCATGAATAACCAAACTAGCATCAGGCCCCGTGATGAAGGTTGGAATTGCTTGCATGGTATTTCAGGTAGTACCTGCACTGGTGAACTTGGGCAGGGAAAATTGGAAGGGTCCATCAAAGCAGGTGGTTTCTTTTGCAGTAATCATACTGGGATTTTTTTTTTAAGATTTATTTAATTTTAGAGAGAGGGGAAGGGAGGGAGAAAAAGCGTGACAGAAACACCGATGTATGAGAGATACATGCATCAATTGCCTCTCATGAGCCCCCTACTGGGGACCTGGCGCACAACACAGGCGTGTGCCCTGACTGGGAATCGAACCGATGACCTTTTGGTTTGCAGGCCAGCACTCAATCCATTGAGCCACACCAGCGAGGAACAGGGAATATTTTAAAAGGTGGAGTTCTATCTGGGTAAACATTAGAGTTTTAAAATTGCTTACCAGCTATATATAGATACCTTTAAAAATATCTTCACCCTAGATGATGGTGTTATTTTGTGCTGATGTTCAAATCTTTGGTACTACTTGTTCTGAATCCCAATTTATCATGTCCTTTCCTTCGTTTGGTTCAGCCTCACCACACACAGAGGTCTTCCAATGAATCTTTTTTGGCTGAAGCTGTAGAGCAGTTAGTGTTTATGGCATAACTACTGCAACACTCCGTGTCTTAAAGCCAAGCGGTTATTGAGCCCATGATACTGTGCGTCAGCTGGATGATGTTGAGCTGCACTACCTTAGTTGATCTGATGTGAGTTCACTCATGCACCACTCATGCCAACAGCTGCATGGCCTAGAAGATGACCTCGCTTATAGTCTGGCAGGTGGGGCACGGTTTGGCTGGGACACTATGGAAATGACTGGGCTGTGTGGTTTCTTGTCCTCAGTAGTCCAGCTCAACAGGACAAGCAGAGGGTTCCATGAGGTAGGTACAAGAGAGAGCAAGCCCCGAGGTGCAAGCACTTTTCAAACCTCAGATTGCGTCACTCTTTAGCGTTCCATTGGCCAAAACAAGTCAAGGGATGGATAAACAGACTGCACCTTGTGAAGGGAGAGAAAAAATTTGGTCATGTTTACAATCTACCACCCTAGCTCAACTTGGGTTCCCATCACTTGTGATCAACTACCCTTTGATGCTATTTTGAATTTTTACAAAGTGTTAAGGTGGAATAAAGTTTATAATCATATCTCATTGGCACAACAGTCATATAACTAATCAGGCAAACTTTACCAGAAATATATTTGAAGTTAATAAACCAACAGGGACTTTAAAGCTGGCTCCTACTGGCATTTAACAGGGTAAAATCTCATTTTCAAGGGTTTTGGCCCTTGCTGGGGTGTCTCAGTGGATTGAGTGCTGGCCTGACAACCAAAGGGACACTGGTTCGATTCCCAGTCAGGGCACATGCCTGGGTTGCAGGCCAGGTCCCCAGTAGGGGGCGTGCAAGAGGCAACCACACATTGATGTTTCTCTCCCTCCCCCTCTTTAAAAAGAAATAAAACCTTTTTAAAAAATTAAGAAAAACTTTGTACAGGATATTTAATGATTTTGGGGAATACATATATATATGAAACTACTTTGTACATTTTTTTAAAGATTTTATTTAGTTTTAAAGAGAGGGAAAGGGAGGGAGAAAGAGGGAGAGAAACATCAGTATGTGGTTGCTTCTCATGCGCCCCCTGCTGGGGACCTGGCCTGCCTACAACCCAGGCATGTGCCCTGACTGGGAATCCAACCAGTGACCCTTTGGTTCACAGCCTGGGCTCAATCTACTGAGCCACACCAACCAGAATTTCTTTGTAAATTTTGCTGATAATGCTCCAAAGTGCTTTTCTCCTAGTAGGCAAGGAGGGACAGTTCTATAAATTCTTATGTGTGGAAAAGACAACAACAGCTCACTCATCCTGTTGCAGGAGAGAGCAGTTTCGATTACTTTTCACACTTGGGTGTGCATTTTACCAGAAATGCTGGAGGCTTAAACCTAAAACCCCTCCCAAAGTGGTCTAAGTGACTCAGCACTTATTACTTAATCTTCCAGCTCAATAAAACATTCCTATTTCCTCAAGCTCTGATGAGGCCATCTGGAGCGCAGAATGACCAGACAAATGGGCAACATTGGTTACTATTGCTTCTCCTCAAGGAACATTAACTAAAATGTCCTTTTAATGTAAAGCAGCTGGACCTATTTATCACTGTTTAACAATGTGAAGGGGGCCGCATCCTAACCAGAGCGCTGCATTAGGATGCTGAGTACGCAAGGCAAAGGGATTCAACAAGGAGAAATGACTGCCAACAGCTCTCCTTCCCTATGACTAACTCTCAGTCAGTGTCACGTGTGGCAAAAGATTCCCAATCCGTGTTTCCATATTTTAGACTCTTTTTGCATTTTCAAAATAAGGTAAAAAAAACTTGTCCCTAGATTAGTCTCTACAGAAAGATATATAATTTCATGGATACTGAGCCTTGCACTGACCGACTCAAAGACAGATCTGACCAAAGTCCTGAATAAATCTTTTTTTTTTAATCCTTGCCCAAGGATATGTTTCTTTCTTTTTTAGGGAGAGAGAGAAACACCGACATAGATTGGTTGTCTCCTCTATGCGCCCCCATCAGGGATCAAACCTGCAATCTAGGATTGTGCCCTGACCAGGGATGGAACCCACAACCTTTTGGGGTGCTGGCCAACACTCCAACTCAGACACCCGGCTCGGGCGAGATGATGAGGTTTTAAACAAAGTTAATAAAGTGGATGATCGGGGGCAGGATAATATGTTCTGTTTTGATTTCTATTTATGTTTAAGAAAGTTGAATTCAACTTACGTTCATTCTTCTACTGGGAAAACTGTGTTCTACAGACCAAGAGAATTCATCCTCCAGACTATAGAAACTTTTTTTGGAAGACTGAAGTATACTTTATTGTTCTTATAGACGATTATACAACAAAATTGTTGTTCAAAGAGGCAATGAAAGAGTATGCAGCTAAAAGTAGAAAAAATATTGTAGAAGTGTTAGGTAATTAATTAATAAAAACATTCTGTTAATCTGAATGTATGATGTTTATAGTATTCATCATTTCTTTGAAATGATTCTTAAATATTTTACTTTCTTACCAAATTGTAATGTGTTCTATTTCTATTTCTCATCTTTGTTGTATTTTCCCATTACCCTTTAGTCCCCTTACATCCCCCTGCCCCCAGCAATCACCACACTGTTGTCCACATCCCTGAGTCTGTTTTCCTTTTTGCTCAGTCTCTCTACCCCCTAACCTCTTCACACCCCACTAGCTGTCACCTGCCCTCCATCTATGCACCTGTCTCTGTTTTCCTTGCCAGTTCAGTTTGCTCATTAGATTCCACATCTGAGTGAAATCATAGGGTGTTTGTCTTTCTCTGACTGGATTATTTCACTTAGCATCATGTTCCCCAGGTCCATCCATACTGTCACAAAGGGTAAAATTTTCTTCTTTTTTACGGCTGAATAGAATTCCATTATGTAAATGTCCCATAGTTGTTTTATCCACTCATCTACTGATGGACACTTGGGCTGCTTCCATATCTTGGCAATTGTAAATAACGCTGCAATGAACATAGGGGTGTTTATGTTCTTTCAAATTAGTGTTTTGGATTCCTTCTGGTATATTCCCAGAAGTGGGATCACTGGGTCAAAAGGCAGTTCCATTTTTAATTTTTTGAGGTATCTACATACTGCTTTCTACAGTGGCTGAACCAGTCTGCATGCCCACCAACAGTGCAAAAGGGGTCCCTTTTCTCCACATCCTTGCCAGCACTTGTTGTTTGTTGATTGATTTGTAGCCATGCTGACAGGTGTGAGGTGGTATCTCACTGTGGTTTTAATTTGCATCTCTCTGATGATTAGTGATGCTGAGCATCTTTTCATATGTCCATGCGGTCATCTGTGAGTCCTCTTTGGAGAAGTGTCTACTCAGGTCCTTTGCTCATTTTTTAATTGGGTTGTTTGTTTTTTTGGCATTGAGATTTGTAAGTACTTTGTAAATTTTGAATATTAACCCCTTATCAGATGTATCAGTGAATATGTTCTCCCATTCTGTGGGTTGTCTTTTTATTTTGTTGATGATTTCCTTTGCTATGCAGACTATAGAAATGCTAAGTAATTGTGACCACAAGGTGTTAGCCCATAGAATCACACTGTTGTTTATAGTTATACCTCCAGAGAAGTACCCATTTAATTTTTTTAACAAATTAGTTCCATGTCTACACAAAAGACCATTTAGTTGATTATTTCAAATATAAAGGAAACAGATTTTTGTCCTCTTTTTGTCCATATCCTTATTTACCCCTTCAAAATCCTCCGATTAGATTGCTAGCTATGTAGCTTCTGTGCAAGGAACACAAGGCCATGCAAGATGTGGTTTGTCCTTTTGCTATCCCCTCCCTATCCCAGGCGTATTCATTCATTCTTGATTCATTCAGCAACTCCGTACTGAGTCTATGTTATTTCTGCCAAGCACAGTTACAGCCCTGCATATCAAACTCATTCAGTCACTCAGCAAATATACACTGTCAGCGCTGTGCCTGGCACTGTGCTAGACATTAAACCCCCCAGGATGAGCAAAGCTTCTCATTCTCTACTTTCTGGAGTTTATAGTGCAGTTGGGAAAACAGACACTACACTGAAAACCACACGAACGCGAGTACATTCAATCACAAAGTGAAATAAGAGGTAAGTACAATAAAGAAAAAGAATATAACCTGCACCAGGAACCTAGGAAAGGCTTCCCTATGTAAGTGAGGCCCGAGGTAAGAGGAGGTTGGGAAGATTCAGTGGGAGGTGGAGGCTAGAGGAACAGAATCAATGGCAAAGCGAGGGCACACAA
This sequence comes from Trachops cirrhosus, assembly GCA_028533065.1. Classification (NCBI taxonomy): domain Eukaryota; kingdom Metazoa; phylum Chordata; class Mammalia; order Chiroptera; family Phyllostomidae; genus Trachops; species Trachops cirrhosus. The sequence goes on from CM052552.1 coordinate 54,538,851, forward strand.
AAGGGCTCTAGCAGGAGGAGTACCGCCACTGCCCATTAGCAGGGCAGACGTGGGTGTGGGAGGTCACAGAGATGAGGCAGCGGCGGCTCACGCTGTGAGGGACTGCAGGTCGCGGGAAATACTGGGGATAAATGAGAGTAACTCAGGGGTTTTCAGTGAGAGGGGGACATAGTCACACGGGTTTTTAAATGACTGTTCTGTTACACCCGGGAACAGATGCAAGTGGAGCCAGAGTGGATGCAGGAAGATGGGTATGATTCCTTGTTTAGGCCAGGATTTCAGATTTAAAGGAGGTAAAAACAGACTTTCGTGTTGGGTCTATGAAAGCGGAGGGAGAGAGGTATCAACTGAATCCCAGGTCTCCAGAGGCTTCAATAATAACCTTCAGTAAAGTTTCCGCCAACGATTCTGCATCCAATTCCAATGTGTGGGTTTCCCTCCCAACATCACGCAATTCTCTCCAACACTAATGGGGTACAATTTAACTCAGTTCTGACACTGTGGACCTGGAGACATGGACAGATCCCACAGGTTAGGGGCTCAGTCCTACAAAACTACCCCCTTGCCCCCACCTCCAACGCCAATCCCAAATCCAAGCTGTACCTGTGCTTCTGACCCACCAGCCGTAGCTCAGAGGTTCCCAAGACCCCCTCCTCAATGTCCAATTCATTTGGTAGACCAGCCGTGGTACACAGAGGAACATTTTACTTACTAGCTCACCGGTGCATTATAAAAAGATGCAACTCAGGAACAGCCAGATGGAGGAGACGCAGGGCAAGGCCTGGGGAAAGGGCACGGAGCTGCTAGGCTCCCACAGCGCCATTCTCCACCCACTTCCAGGTGTTCATTTACCAACTCGGAAGCTCTCCAAATGCCTCCTTTGGGGTTTTATGGGGGACTCATTACCCAGGCATGAATGATTATGTCATTACCCATTGGTGATTGATTCATCCTACAGCTGTTTCCCATCCCAAAGATCTGAGGGTGGGACTGAAAGTTTCAACCCCCTAATCACGTAGTTGGTTCCCCTGGCAACCAGTCCCCATCCCTTGGTGACTTAGGAGCTTTCCCAAAGTCACCCCACTAACATAACCAAAGACATCTTTAAGGCTCTCAACACAGGAAATCCCAAGGGCTTTGGGAGCCCAATGTAGAGAACCCGGACGAAGACTAAATATATTTTTGTTATTATAAATCACAATATCACGTTACCGACTTGTTAGAGATGGAAACAAAGTGCATTTTCTCTTGGATAATTGCAAAGGCAATCCATGAAGTCATTCCCACGGTCTGTCAGTTAGCTTTTCCCGTGTCATAAACCACCCCGAAAAAATGTAATGACTTAAAACAGCAATCATTCATTGTATGGGTGGTTCCTCTGCTTCTAGCCTCTGGGCTCACGCTTGTGAAGGCAGTCAGCTGTCCCTTCTGCTGCCTGAGAGTCCTCACCTGATAACCGACTATTCGACCGTGATCTTCTCATCTTCAGTGGGCGAGCCTGACCTCTATACCTGGTGGTCTCAGGGCTCCGGAGGATAACAACAGTAGCAATTCCTTAGGTGCGATCACTTTTCAAGCTTTTGCTTGCATTTCATTTACTGTTGTCTCATTGGACAAAGCAAGTCACTTCGGCTCTCCCAGGGTCGTTGCATAAGAGGATCTCTCAGGCGCATGGATACAGGGAGCTGTGACCAAATTGGGACAAATTACTGAAACAACCTGCTGCACATGGTTTCATTTCTTTAACCATGATTGAAAAGTTGTGGGAGGATTTCCTGTGATCTCAGGGATTTATGTAGATTATATAGAAACAATAGATTATTATCTAGGCACCACCGCTATTTGACCTAGTGCTCTTGACCTAGTTGTCTAGCTGTGGTCACATAATGTGTGTCCTCGGTGGGCTAGACCAGAGCATAGAGCGATTGATGCTCAGTGCATGTCTTGGCTCTCCTCCTGAATCACTGCAGCTTTGATGCATTGATTCCCTAACCAGCTCTCCAGCCACTGCAGGATCACTTCTTGTGAATTTTGTGCTTCTAATTAGGAAATTTTGAATCACTGTATTTTCTGGTCTCAAATATCTTCCTGTATTTGACTCTGAGTATTTCATGAGTCACTATACATTTGCTTTCCATTTTAAAATGTCCTTTTATTTTTTTAAAAAGATTTTATTTACTTATTTTTAGAGAGAGGGGAAGAGAGAGAGCGAGAGGGAGGGAAACATCAATGTATGGTTGCCTCTTGCGCGCCCCCTACTGGGGACTTTTCCTGCAACCCAGGCATTTGCCCTGACTGGAATTCGAACTGGTGACCTTTTGCTTCACAGTCTGGCGCTCAATCCACCGAGCTGTACTAGCCAGGGCTAAACATGTCCTTTGTAACAAACATTATGATTGTATCAGTCAGCTATTGGCATGTAATGACAAAACACAACATTTCACTTAGCCGAGTAGCTCCGTTGGTTTGAGCATCTTGCTGATACGCCAAAGTTGGGGATTCCATCTGAGTCAGGGCACATATGAGAATCAACCAATGAATGCATAAATAAGTGGAACAACAAATTGATGTTTCTCTCTCTCTCCCCTCCCATCTTCTTTCTGAAATCAATCAATACAACTTTTTTAAAAGATTTTATTTATTTATTTTTAGAGAGAGGAAGAGAAGGAGAAGGAGAGAGAGAGAAACATCAATGTGTGGTTGCCTCTCATGTGGTCCCCACTGGGGACCTGGCCCGCAACCCAGGCATGTGCCCTGACTGGGAATCAAACCTGTGATGCTTTGGTTCGCAACCCACGCTCAGTCCACTGAGCTACGCCAGCCAGGACAATACAACTTTTTTAATGTTAAAAAAAACCACAACATTTCTATGGCACACGATAAACATTGATTTTACTTACATGTCTGTAGGGCAGCTAGGGAATCTGCAAAGCTAAGTTCAACCTGGGTCAGCTCCACTTGTCTCTCACTGTCCTTGATCTATAAAGGGTTAGCTAATAAGGGCTTTCAATGACTTATCTTTTAAATCTACTGGCCACACTGAGTTCCTGGGTTGGTGGGTTTCCCTGTTTGTTTTTTAATTGTTCTCTCCCTCTCTCTTTCTCTCTTCCCTCCATGTTTAAAATGTGGGTTTTAAAAAGTTTCAAGATACAGTAGATTATTTCTTCAACTTTTTATTTCCAGTTTTTATGGATGTAATTTATAGAGACATTTTAGTTTGTCTATTATTTCTACACCTGTCAGTTGCCAGAATAGGTGGATAAGATATTTGTTCACTAAACTATCAAGTGTATTACTCACTGTGCCCTTTTTATCCTAAGTATACAGAGACATTCTTTCCTTTTCTGGTCTTATTATTCACAGAGGAAGGATCACCTTCTATCCTCAACTTTAAATGGAAGTTCTAGACATTTATCAAACATCCAGCAGTTTCAAAGGCTGCTTGGGCTATTTTTCCAGTTATCTGAGAAGCAATGGCCATGAAAAGCAGCTCTGAAATCCCCCCGGGGAATCAGTGGTGAAAAAAATGAATGATTTCTGGAGCAGATAAATCTTCTGTGGTTGATGGGATAGGAATGTGCTAATTTAGGGTCACCTACTTAGGTACAATTATGTATGCTTTATGGATTAATAATAAATATTAATGGCAGAGATTACTGAAGTAGAAAATAAAGGCTTGCAAATAAATATACCTGCAAATGTGCATCCTAGCAACTTCACTGAGTGAAAGTGAGCCACATTTCTGGGAAGCAAGCCTGTGTCATGCATTAGAATGTGGAATCAGAGCTAATGCATTAGGATGTCAGGGCAGGTGGCTGAATTCCACGTCACCATCTACTGTCCCACTGCCATTTCTTGGTTCCATTTCTGAAAGTAACCAAGAAGTGGTTACTTTTTGTATTTTTTTGGCCCCAGAAATGCATATGGCAGAACCACAGTTACTCATGATCAGAAGAGAGCTAATGATGTTAAGAAGTCTGCTTAAGAGCATTGGCTTTGGAGTCCGACACACTTGGACTTGAGTCTCAGTTTTGTTACTCGCTCTTTGACCTTGGGCAAATCACTCAACTTCTCTGAGGAGCCTCTAGGGATTCAGGGAGCTTGTCTGTTCCTGGGGAAGATACTACTCCTAGGATCAGCCTCCTTGAGCACCGAGCACTGCTGCTCCCCACTCCTGCCCATGTGAGAGGCTTCTGAAGTTTCCTTCCCAAATCTCTCTGGGGAGAAGAAGCTGAGTGTCCCCTGTGGTGGAAAATATACAGTAGAAACAAAGCCTATTGTAATAGCTCAATAAATTATCTAGGCACAGTGGAAATAGTATTACCTAATTTAAAGGACAATTACGTGAATTAAATGTGATAATATATAATAAGGTATGTAAAGCGATAAAGTTCAATATATGGTAACAACTCAATAAATATAATTTTTGCTTGTCTATCGCCTCACATGAGCAACATTTTATAAATCACAGAGTTAATACTTTATATTAATCTTCATAGGCATTTTCCATTGAAGACTGATCTAGCTTCAAATTCTGGCTCCTTCTTTTTAAGGACATGCAATATTTCTTAAGCTTCGGTAACCTACCACCCAAGTTTCTGAATTATTGTAGTCTATTCTTATTTCCCAAATGTCTGCTGTGTGTGCATAGGATTGTGCTAATGAAGATATTGTAACAGGGGCCTGCATTTCCCCATGGTGACAATCCCCATTCACACAGAGTATGTGGTCTGCAGATTTCTGTCTCTTCCTGTTTTCTTTTCTTTCTTTCTTTTTTTTTTTTTAAGAGGGGAAAGTCTTAAAAAAGAGGGAGAACCATGGATTGGTTGCCTCTCACGTGCATGTGCCCCTACGGGGGACCTGGCCCACAACCCAGGCATGTGACCTGACTGGGAATCGAACAGGCGACTGGACTTTTTGCTTTATGGGATGATGCCCAACCAATCGAGCCACACGGGTCGGGGCTCCCTGTTTTCTTTACTTTCCCTCTTGCCTCTGTGCATTTCTTGTCTGGCCTCGTGGGCCTATGGCATTTTGACCTGGGACCAGGACACAAAGGGACCAGGAGGATCCAGAAGGAAAGAGAAAAAAAAAACCATGACTACTTACCTATTAAATGATAATGGTTAAATGAACATTTATTGAGCAGTTGCACATGACACCCGTTCTAAACAATTTGTATGTATTGTTTCACTGAATGTTCACAGTTCTAAGAGGTGGAGATTGTTATCTTCATTTTCTTTTTTAAAGATTTTATTTATTTATTTTAGAGAGAGGGGACAGGAGGGAGAAAGGGAAGGAGTGAAGCATTGATGTGTCATTACCCCCTACACACCCCCAACTGGGGACCTGGCCTGCAATCCAGGCACCTGCCCTGACCGGGAATTGAACTGGCGACCCTTTGGTTCTCAGGCCGGCACTCAATCCACTGAGCCACACCGGCCAGGGCTGTTATCTTTATTTTCTAAACGAGGGAATGATGCAGACAAGTAAAACAACCAGACCAAGGCCACAAAGTAATTAGTGTGTCAAATCCAGGCAGAGCCCAAGATCATCGTGTTTTTTTCTTTTTTCTCCAGCTCTGCTCAGAGCCAAGGCAGCCTTCTCTGTAGTCTCCTGGAACAGGGGGTGACGGAGTAGATCCACACCTTATCCTGGAGGTGTAGTCCCTTTGGGTCCTTCTGTGACGCTGGAGAAATGCCTGTGAGACTCCCTTTATTTTGAATATGTCCGAACCCTGGACTTCTGGATTCCAAGTGTGAAGCCTATTCATCTTTGCTGCTCCGATAGCTTATCTCTCTGATTATAGGCGCTCATTCCCCAATTTAAAATGAACTTGGTGGTTCAGTATTGTTCTGCCAGCTCTTCAATACTTTTAAGCTATTAAAAGTATTTGACATTTTGAATGAGTGGGTTGATCTAAATAATCTAGTATGATAGATAAACATGGCCACAGACTATCTGCAGTTCTTCCTACCAAGAGGTGGAGTAGATTTTCCTTTCCCTTGAATCTAGGCCAGCCTTATGATTTGGTCTGACCAACTGAAAGCAGTGGAAGAGGGTCCTGGCCGGGTAGCTCAGTTGGTTAGAGCGTTGTCCCAATACAACAAGATTGCGGGTTCAATCCTCAGTCAGGGCACATGTGAGAATCAACCGATGAATGCATCAATAAGTAGAACAACAAATCACCTTTTTCCTTTCTCTCTCAAATCAATAAATTAAAAAAAGCAGGACTTACAACTTTCACTCTTGCCCTCTTGCAACCAAGTGGAAAAAGTCTGAGCTACCCTGCTGGGTAGGCGACGTGGAAAACAACTCAGGTCCCCTGGCCAACAGCCTGGGCTAACTACCAGATGTGTTAGTGAGGTCAACTCTAGCCGACCAGCCCTCAGCCAGCTTGGCATCTGACTGCAGGCCCACGAGGGATCCAAACGAGACCAACAGAAAAACTGTCCCCCACTGAGCTCAGGCCCACAGAACTGTGACCAGTCAAATGGCTATGGTTTCAAACCTCGAAGTCCAGGGGTAGTCTCCATGCAACAATAGATAGCATATTTTTCAGACCATAAGACTCACCTAGGTTTTAGAGGAGGAAGACAGGAAAAAAATTTTTGGAGCAAAAAATGTGGTAAAATATTTAATAACATAAATAACATAATATTTCACCAATGTAAATGTAAACAGAACTGAACAGCAGCATTAACAACCATTATTCCTCCCAAATTTGGGGGGAATGCATCTTATAGTCTGAAAAATATGGTAACCAATACCCGCAACTCACTATTTATCAAAAACTATAACGACCCCAACACTGAAATTTCAATGCTAAAAAATCACTAACTCAATTTTTGTTATTCCTTATTTGGAGAAGATATTTTACATAAAGGTAACAATTGTATATTTTACTTTAGTAACCAAATATTTGATGGCAGAATTGGATTCTCTCTTTCTTCCTTTTGATTTCAGAAAATCTTTAAGCGCACTTGGTTAGAACGGCCAAGTTGGTTTGAATACACAGTGCTAAAGTCGATTGACCGCTAAAGCATGCAAGAAAAACTCTACCTTCCTTTCTCCAATCTCTTCCCCAAGGGGACTAAAATTAGCTCTGCTAAGAGCAATTTTAGAAACAAAACTCATTATTCCTTAACCTAGAAACCTGAAGGCAGAGAAAGGAATAGTAAAACTCTAAGGCCATTCACTTTATTGCAAGTTAACATCCCACTCAGATTTTGGATAAAAACCTTTTTTAACATCTTTCTACAACAGAGCTCCAAAAAGAGTTTTGGAAGCAAGGCAATGTTTCACGATGCCTTCTTCCCTGTGTATTTTTAGCGTCTATACATCTACAGTTAAATTTCTCAGTAATAGTACATTGCAAAACAAAATATTATTGCTTAAAAATTAATTTGGATTACTGAGTTCCAAAGTATTTAATGATTTTTAACAGTAGTACATTCAAAGAAATCTCTTCTTTAAAATGTCTTGCTTTAGCTCTGACCAGTGTGGCTCAGTGGGTTGGGTGTCCTCCCACAAAGCAAAAGGTTACTGGTTTGACTCTTGGTCAGGGCACATGCCTGGGGTTGTGCGTTTGGTCCCAGGTTGGGGCTCGTATGAGAGACAACTGGTCCAGGATGTTTCTCTTCCTTTCTCCCTCCCTTCCTCTCTCTCTAAAAATAAAAAAAATCTGTAATTAGCCCTGGCTGGTGTAGCTCAGTGGACTGAGTGCGGGCCTGCGAACCAAGAGATCACGGTTCGATTCCCAGTCAGGGCACATGCCTGGGTTGCAGGCCAGGTCCCCAGTGGGGGCCATGTGAGAGGCAACCACACATTGGTGTTTCTCTCCCTCTCTTTCTCCCTCCTTCCTCTCTCTCTAAAAGTAAATAAATAAAATATTAAAAATTTTTTTAAAAAGTTAGATCTTTCAATAAATATTTGTTAACCAAATGAATAAAAGAGTGACATGATTAAATCCTTGTAAAAAAAATCTGTAATTAATAATGTCTTACTTTATATAAAAAGAATTCCACTTAAAAACCATACTTTACCCAAAAGATACCTAAGAAATTTGGGTGCTAAAAGTTTTGGCTCCGTAAATTTTTTTATGATTAAAGAAATTTAATCCTATTTGTAGCTTACTAACATTGAAATAAATGTATTGTGATTATTTTTTAAAGTACACCCTTTGCCTAATTCAACTGTATGTGGAAAATGTTTTCACCATAAAATATTCTGTAAGTTAGATTATTCATCATTTTTCAAATTAGTTAAGTTTTATTATTATATATGGATGCTAAAATGCTTATGATGCTTAGAACATATGATTAAAATGCTGATGGACTGTAGTAATAAAGAATATTTTCTTAATAACTTCATAAAGCTTAATATGTAAAAAGCTAATGACGATGATAGAATTTTAAAAGATTTGCTCAGCATTCAGACAATAATGATGGCACCAACATAAGGTATAATTAACACAATTTTGTCTTGATTTGATCATGCCTGTGGGTTGTTATAAAGAGATTATTTCTTTATAATTCTCTAGTACCAAAAGGATGAAAGGCAAAAACAGGAAAGTAAGGAATAATGAAAATTACGTGGTTTGTTTTGGAAAAATAATGTGGGCCTTGGAACTGGTTGGTTGATTTTAACTATATTATCTCCCAAGAGTTAAAACAAAGATGTAATTAGCAGAGATATCCTTGTTTCTAAATTGTTCAATTATAGATTATGAAGAAAGTTATCTATAAATCTGACTTTTATCATGAGCTGAAAAGTCTAAAGAAAATCAAAGCTGCAGGAAGGTGTAAGTTGATTGATGGGTTCACTTCAGTCTTTGATTTTTATGATCCTAGCATGAAAGCATCCTGGACATCTCTCATAGTCCCTACAATACTTGCATTTCATTATGATTACCGGAAAACCTGTACCCTAGCAACCTCCGCAGTACACCCTGATAGGAAGACAGAAAAGCCTGAGTGTGGGAAACGCCACCTAGGGTTAAATTTGTTTCCAACAAGAAAAGAGCTTTTCAAGTTAGTTACTAGATCCTATTGCACATGTCCTTTAGCAAGCCGATAAAAGATTTTAATTGTGCCAGAAGATCATTAAGATTTCAAGCCTTTTAATTGGGAGAGCTATCAGGATAATCAAAATCAGCTAATGGACAGTGAGTTATGAATTTAGATACAATTAGGCTAGCAATGCACCTCATCTTTTTGTTATAAAATATTTCAAGCATACAGAAAAGTAGAGAACATAGTAAATGTATGTGTATCACCACTCAGCCTAATCTTAAGATTTTACTACGTTTGCTTTAGTTATTTTTTGAGAACCATGACTTTTCAGGTTCCCCGGAAGTTCCTTTCCCTGGTCCCATCGTCTCCCTTCCAGAGATAACCAACCCCCTTAACGTGGTATCTATCAGCCCGATGGAAGTTGTGCACGGCTAGTCCACCTGTATGTGTCCATATACATGACGCCTCATCTTGTTGTGCATATTAAAAATTTAATGTAATGTTTACGAACGTTCACAATCTATAGAAAAATAGTCCCTAAAAGCTTGAGGGGGGGAATCAAAATAACTACAGGCATTATTTTAGGACTATGGATGATTTTCTACTCCTTTCTAATCTTAATATATATATTCCAATTATTCCGTCAGCAGTAGTATTTCCTCCCAAACAATTTGATTAAAAAATAGATAGACAGAAGTGCTTGTTTTAAAAAGGGCTCCCTTGGCTGCTGATGTATAGTGTGAACGTGCAAGGATTTACTGCAATTTGAATTACATTTACAATTAATGGAAGATGTGGATTGCATCCAGACCTACTGTTTCCTCCTATAAGCTTTGTAGTAAAGAAGAAGATATGCTGGTAAATGAATCAAAAGCTGAAGGTTTAGAGCTCACTCCGGCAGCACATATACTAACATTGGACGATACAGAGATTAACAGGGCCCCTGCGTGAGGCTGACCTGCAAACTTGTGGTGGTGTTTTGTTTCTTTTTAAACTGATGGTTTAAATTGAGTTTGGGGAGAAAGATGATAGTGAAAAGCTGAAATTAAACTTTTAAGAAAATTACAAAATGGCATAGAGGGTCCACTTAGGGAAGAGTCAAGTTCCTGACAATTGTGGTCATATATTTTGGTTAATGCTTTCAGAAGACTGCCTCTTCACTTATCAAGGCTTTGGGGGAAAACAAGTTCACTGTAGCTTTTAATATCAGTACATTCCATTGGACAGACCATGAAAACCCCTGAGAAGGCGAACAGAACACTGGATCTTTGGTTGCCTCCATTTCTTATGTATGAGTGATGAAAGCATTTTTCTTTTTCCAATATTAAATGCTTGAAAACAGTGGAAGTACAATGAAAAAGGAGTTAAATTGATTAACCTCTATTTTCAAGGATGAAATAAAATGGATTTCTATTAGAGGACTCATTTCAGGGGTTATAAACTCACCTGCTGTCAAAGAACTGGCCGTCCATCTCTCCAAAAGAAACCCCGTACTCGCTAGCAGTCACTCCCCATGTCCCCAACTCTGGCAACCATTAACCTACTTTCTGTCCCTATGGATTTCTCTCTCCCAGACATTTCATATAAATGGAATCGTACACTATGTAGTTTTTGTGTCTGGCTTTTTTCACTTTGCATGGTTTTCAAGGTTCCCCCATGTCGTAGCATGTATCAGTACCTCATTCATTTTTATGGCTGAGTAATATTCCATTGTGCGGATAGACCACCTTGTTTATCCATTTATCAATTGATAGACATGTGGGCTGTTGCCTCTTACTGGCCATTATTAATAATGCTGTCATGAATATTCATGTTGACCTCTGAACTTAAGCTCAGAACTCAAAATTAGCTTTGTAAATAGTTCATGTTAACATGGTTTGGTATTATACCTGCTAACAATTAAGATGGTTCAAATATCTATATCTATATATCTATATATCTTCTCACATGCTCGATTATCACTGTTGTTGTCTACATGAAGACACAAATCACGACTACAGAAGAAAAATGCAGCTTTGATGTAGACAACACAGATGCTAAAATTGTTAAAGATTCTGGTTCCCTTGGTTCAGTCATCAATTCCAATGGAGACTGCAGCCAAAAAATCAAGAGAAGGCTGAGACTCAGAAGGGCAGCACTGGAGGAATTAGGGAACATCACCAAGAGCAAAGACGTGTCATTAGAGACCAAGGCTATCACCCATGGCCTCCTATTCCCAATTAATATGTATGGATACGAAAGCTGGACTGTAAAGGCTTGATAGGGAAAAAAAAGATTCATTTGAAATATGTTGACGGAGAGTTCTCTGGATTCCTTGGACCCCCAGAAAGGCAAGCAAGTGGGTCCTAGAGCAAATCACGACTGAAACATTGCTGGAGGCAAAAGTGACAAACTTGAAGCTGTCCTACTTTGGGCATGTTATGAGAAGGCAGAGTTCTTCGGAAAAGACAAAAATGCAGGCAAAACATGAGACAGCAGGAAAAGAGAAAGACCAAATTTGAGATGGACTGACTCCATAAAAGAAGCCGCAGGCATTGAGTTCACAGGAGCTGAGAGGGTCTGCCGAGGACAGGACAGTGTGGACGTCCCTCATTCATATGGTCGCCAGGAGTCAGAGCCGACTCAATGGCACGTAACACAATAAACACTATTATCAGCTCCATATATGTCCTTCCAGCACGGGCAAACATCCTAGCTCTCTCTTTTAAAATAAAGGTAACATACATAGTCCTCTGCACCTTGCTTTTTCACTTATCCTGGATGTTTCCATGTTTATAGACAGTGTCACCGTTTTTTTCTAAAGCTACACATTTTCTGTTTGTGGCTGTATCACAGTTTATTTAACCAGTCTCCCTGTGATGGCTGTTTTGGTGGCGATTGAAATGATTTGATATTTACTAAATGGATGCAGAAAGTGTGGTGTGTGCATACAGTGGAGTATGACCCAGCCTTAAAAAAGAAATCCTACCATCTGCCGCAACGTGGATGGACCTAGAATACGTGACGCTGAGCTGTTCAATGGGTACAGTTACAGTTACACCAAATGAATAAATCCTACAGATCAGCTTACAACTGAGTGCTGATAGTCAACAATATGGCACTGTGCACTTAAAAATAAGAGGGTACATTTGTGTTATACATTCTTTCCATACACACACACACAAAGAGCAAAGAGACACAAGGAAACTTTGGAGGTGATAGATATATTTATTACCTTGATTGCGGTGATAGTATGATGGGTGTGTGTATATGTCCAAGCTCATTGAATTGTATACATTAAATATGTGCAGTTTTCTTATATCAATGATATCTCATTAAATCTGTAAAAAATAATTTTTATACTTCTATTCACTATTTGGTAGACACTATGAGGTAAATACTACCTAGTCTAACGTCCCTGTTATTTGTTCTTTTCCTGTGACATCTTTCACTTGGTGGTTTCTCCTAAATAGCTATCATTCTTCATTCCCAAACAACATAAAACACCCAGAAATGAAAGAACTGAGCTTTGGGCACTTCAAAAGAAACACACTGAAAAAGTCTAAGATATCATTACAGAAGCAAAGATGCATTCCTTATTTTACTTTGTTAGTTTGGGAAATAAAAGATTAAGGTGTTCACTACTGAATTGAGAGGACAATGGTATGTACTCGACTCCGCCGACTAACCCAGGTAAAGAGAAATAACCACAGCATGAAACCAGGAGGTCATAGTTAGTCACATGACACCCTATTGCTAATGGTTGTTGACCTTGCCAGGGTATTTTCTGGATGCTGAAATGGGACAATGTAGTCGTTTTGAATACAATGATTGAGGTACCGCTCACCATTCTAGAAACTACTTCCTCGGCTGCTGGTTAATTCTTCAGAATGTGCCTGATCAAGGGTTAACAGCCAAGTTTCTTGTTTCCTAAATGTCTTTGTCACTTTAACTTGGATCTAAGTTATAGTCTGTAAATGAGAAATGCAAGTAAGAATGAGGGGTCAATTTATTTTAAGTACAGTTATCAGGAAATATCAATGCGTACAATTTCACACATTTATAAATATTGCAATTTATAGAAAATTAACGTAATCTTAAAATGATTCGAACAGTGATTTTCACAATTATTTACAATTAACTTAACCTACCTTTGTAAAAACATAATTATGTTTTAAAGTACCCTGCCACAGAGTAGTAATTTCACAGTACTTTTCTATGATATTTATGTCCCTAAAGTGGCAGCACATCTATAAAACCCAGCAGATGCAACAATTTAGAAACAGCACAATGCGAACTGCAAATCCAAGTTAGCATTCATTTCAAACAGAACAAAACTTTTTATATCAATATATAAATACTTTTCCATTTTCAGCACTGATTGAAGAAAATAATTAGGAGGCAGTATATTCTTGCTTGTAGTAAACAGTTATTTTAAGGTATTTTAAAAATCGACACTGAGAAGCTAGATTAGGCACACATAATACTAAATATTTTGAGAAGTTCCTGGTTTCACTGGAAGCCATTTCTAATAGTAAACCTTTTTCAGTTGTAATGACGGTAAGCAGAGGTAATCCTCTGTATTCCAAATAGAAATTATAATTGCTTATCAATGATTAATAACACATTTGGATGGAAAGTGATTTTGGCTTTATTCCTAAAGTGTTTTTTTTAACTTTTTCCACCTTTTTTTAACATCCCCTCTAAAGGATCCCAAATTGTTAAAAATAATGTCAAAGGAAAATAATGTTATGTGGACCAGTACTGGTGTTTAAAACCAGTATTTACTGTGGTATCCCACGCTTTTTTTTCTTTAGCATATATCCAGCTAAAAAAATTAAATAAAAATGTAAGATAAGAAATATAGTTGCAGTCACAATAAAGTATATTTTCTTCTATTGACATAGAATACATATTTTAAATTTTAAATGTTGGCTCTTTAAGAAAAAGTTTCTCCTGGTAAATAATATGTATAACCGTTGCCCTAAAACATATACAGCTGTTTTCCCCAAAATATTTATGCACATAGTGGTCCACTTAAGACCAGCCCCATTATAATCTGCTGAATACAATGTGCTCTTAATGTATAAATGGGCTACCGTTAGTATATAAAATATATAGGCATGTATGTAATTACGTACAAAGTAAGAAATATAAAAAGAAAAAAAAAGTGTTCTTCCCTATTAAGATCCAGACAGAAATTCAGTGTAATCAGTGAGGCCATGTAAAATGTACTCTTAATTTATAAATGGGCTGCCCTCAGTATATAAAATATATAGACATGTATGTTATACATATCAAGTAAAAAGTGTAAAAAAGGAGAAGTGGGGGAAAAAAAAAAAGGAAGACTTGTCTTTCCCTGGAAGATTCACACAGCAACTCCGTGTAATTACTGAGGCCATGTAAAATGTCTGAAGAGTTTCAGTTTTGGCAAATACTTTTCAGAAAAATATCTAAGCTATGAGAGTACTAAATTTCCACTTCGCGAATTTAGTGGAGGATTCCATTTCGACATTCAGTGAAGATGCTGCGGTCTCCCTCACAGGCAGGGAAGGGGACTGTTGGGGGTCTGCTAAAGGGAAACGCAAAGTCACTCATGCTTAGCCCCTTGATCGAGTGTGTGTAGTGCAGAGAACCAAACCCTGGTCCGGCAGCGTGTGACCATGCTCGCGGAAAGCTGCCGGTGGACAGGATCTGGATTCTTCCCAGATCTTAGAGGAAATGGGCCGGAAGTGATGGCAAAGGAGGGGTCAGTTCCAAAGGTGGCTGGTCCAATCTGAACGGCTGATGTTAAAAAACACACCAAATGTTTCTATAGCATTCATTCGGCTGCATTTTCTTTATTTCGAGCCACAGGTCTACTTCGAGGGTCATGCAGCAACTGGCTTATAAATAAAATCAGAGTCTATGAATAGTGTCATCATATTAAGAGATAGATTCGCTGGAGTCTCTTGTTAGGTAAAGAGCTCACATTGTTGGAATCCATGAGTTGGTATTATTTATGGGATACCTAAAATGGGGGACAAAAACCACATGTCAATAACAACACACATGCAATTCAGGGATTAAAGCAATGAAGACTACTGAATCATTTATCAAATTAGAAATTCCATATAGGTTTCTCAGTATTGCTTCATGGTTAAAAATGCAACAAATATATTGGCCAATTCCAAAATTAGCAAATATTAACACTATTGCTAATTGTTTAACCAAGGCGAACCAATCCCACTGTTCCAATCTCAGCATATGTTACCAAGAGAGAACCTGAAAATGGTAACCATATCCATTTTGGAAGCCTAGGAATTTGGAAACTTAAAGTATCTTTTAGCTTAGAGATATGCTACATATCTCAATTTTCATAGAGACCAGGCTTTGTGATCTAGTCGTGGTACCAAAGGGGAAATGGGAAAAATCAACAAAAACATTTAGCTGCAGTATTCTTTCCTTTTCCAGATGACCATTATGCAGCCAGAAATAACCTCAGCTTACTGAACAAATAAGAGAACTTTCCCCCAAACAGCACAGAAGTTTCTTTAGAAATTTAAATTACAGTTTTTTTTCTGGGGGAATATCTGGGCTCTTCTACCAAGAAAAGAGACATCTGCTAATTCGCTATGGATTTATACATATAGAAGCCCTTTGTAAGGTGCAAAGCACTAATGCCAACATAAGGTATTGTTATTATGGAAATGGAAGATTTGAACAATTTTATCTTAAATATGAAAAGTACAGACAGAGGCAATCTTAGTTTTAAATTCTCATGCAAGTAGCCCATACTTTATCATTAATAAAAAGATAAAGTGCCCTGGCTGGTGTGGCTCAGTGGACTGAGTGCCGGCCTATGAACCAAAGGGTCACCGGTTTGATTCCCAGTCAGGGCACAGGCCTGGTTGTGGGTCAGGTCCCCAGTAGGCGGCGTGTGAGAAGCAACCAATCGATGTTTCTCACATCCATGTTTGTCTCCCTCTGTCTAAAAATAAACAAAATCTTAAAAAAAGGATAACCTAATGTCCTGATATAAATAACTTTCATTCCTTATTTTATATAGCACTAAGCGGATGATGGCAAGCTGAATTAAGGCTGGTCAGATTTCTACAAACAGATGTCTCCCCCATATCAATAAAGTTTAAATTTTACATTTAAACCCGGGTCATCATCTGATGAATTAAAAGACATAATTTAACTCTTTCCCTAATCATGAAGCCTTTTAAAAATGATTCACTTTCTTGGCAACATATAGAACAAGTTATTTCCATTTAGGTCATTAATTTGAAGAAAAACGGAGCTATCATAAGGAAGAGCTTCCAAAATGATAAATATACTCATATTAATATAGGTTATGCAATGTATTTCATCACATGCTGAGCAATTTTACTTTCATAAGAATATTCAGTACAAGTTAAGGTACAAAAATAATAATTCAGTTTTAATTCAACCCCAATTTATTGAAGCAATAATTTAAAAAAGTTCCATTCACCAAATGTATTCTTTTAAGTAAAGCAAATCTGACTATAAAATTTCCCCAGTTTTAGAGTTGTATAGAAACTCTGCTAACATACTCTGGCCAAAACTCTCACCAGAATTAAAATCTTAAGCCATGCATCGCAAACTTTCATAGTATGAAAAACATCTTATGTACATTTGAAAGCCAATGTAATGAATGTCAAGAATCTGTCACTCTGAAAGTCCTGTCATTTAGCACGAACAGTAGCACTTTCACTTTTGCTCACTGCTGTAGTTGACAGCAGAAGGTAGCCCCTCCAAGAAACCATCATTTACTAAAAATAGAAGAGGTTAAGCAGAGCCACAGTCCTTAACTCTGACTGCTGCAAAAGATTAATTAGTCTAATTAGACCTTTAATAGATTCTCCAGGTTCCTGAGCATTGGAAGAATGAAAATCACTGAAAACTTTCTGCTGAATTACATACAAACACATTAACGCTGACTAAGAAAATCGTCTAATTTAAAGAGTAACTGACCTGAGATGTACCGTGCTCCGATTAACATTACCATGCTACTCATTATAAAAAAGCCCAAGGGTAGACTACAGAAGATACTAGGGTCACCTGTGGCCATCCAAGAAGAAGGAATTCCAGTAAAGCAAACCAAAAGAGAGACACATAATTACAATATTTGGGTTAAGAATCACATGATAGCAAAACAAATTAAGTTATAAAAATAGTATATTCATAAAAGCTAGCAAAGAGTTATTACTTCAAATCGAAAAAAATATAATCAATATTGAAGGTTTATGACAATTAACAAACGATACGGAGAGCATGCCACAAGTAGCCAAGAACATAACGCATATAGACCACAAGCTTTCCACTGGCCAAGCCAAAGAAAGCTCATGAAGAACTTTTTTGGGAGGCTGTTGATTTTAGCTTTCTTGATTCTTCCCCAAAAGATACAATATAAGCAATTCAATTCCCCTGCAAATTCAAATTTGCAGATCCTTTGGCTATCAGAAAAGTTACATTAGCCCACTGAAAATAAATGTCAAAGCCCATTGGTTTTGTTTTCTTTTTCAAATAGAATTGTGTATAAGAGATGTACTCAAATATTAAGATTACTCTCATTTAAACACTGAATTGTATTAATCTACTTTCTAAAATACTGCCTGAGAACATGGTTGTTTTGATGTTTTTTTTTTTTTGAATGAGTCTCAGAATAAAAGATTGAAAGAAAAAAAGACATTAGGCTTCTTTAGGAGAAAAAAAGAACAAAAGTTTCAAATAGGACTAAATCCAGGACTAAAAATGTAGATCATGGCGATCTGTGGTAGTGGATAGTTCCAGAAGCTTCTCCTAAAAGCCGGACACATTAAAAGTGGTTCTAGGGGTTGGAGGTGGGAGGAAAAAAGCGGTTCTATACCCACTTTTATTTATTATAAATAAATTATTTTATAATTTTTTTATTTCATCTATAAACTCTTCTTCAGTATGGTATATGCTTCAATGTATTATTGGTCATTGTTCCATTCATTATGTTCCAAACCTTGAATTTAGCAAATAATTAAAATATCATGTTATAGTAAAGGCCTGTTTAAGGCTATTTAAATAGCATAGACATATTAAAGGAAGCTTACAGCTGTTTATAACTAAATGGTTTACTTAAGCTGAATACTTTCCTACCTGAATGCTTAAAAAAACACTCCTCTGGTTTCTCCCAAGAGCATTTCCTAATCTATTATGACGCTTCTAATTTACTATGGTTGCTACATTTCTCCCTCTCTGATTCCAATGAATTCCCATAATGCATACTCGCTAAGAACTTAGAATCAGTTTAGGAAATAGAGGAATACATTCTGAAATTAATATAACTTTTGGTTGGTTCAGGTCATGAAGACAGCCCCCCAAAAAGGTCAAGTAAAACACGGAGAGAAAAAAAACAACGACTGTAGTTGATTTTTTTCCATTAAAAAGAAACTTGAAAAAAAAAGAGAAATAAACTAGAAATCATTTCACTTTTAGAAAAGTTAGCTATAAACCAAAGTACTAGGGATAAACTAAGAAGGAAAGTTGTGGCAGGACGTATGCAAATCAACCGGATAATTTACATTTTATGTTTAGAACTTTAAAGTGCTTTCAAAATGTTAGAAACTGTGGATATATGATAATGCCTTTCTTCAGAGCACCTTTGCTAAGTATAAATGGTCAGATACTTAATTAAGCTATTTAACATACTAAGACAAAGTGGCAATAATAACATTAATAGTAATAATAATAAAAACATAGTTACCACTTTGGGAAGACTCAGTTGTAACCCAACCCATTGACTTCATTACAGCTTTCTTCCAGGTAGAATAACGAATTTCACTTTCTAGAAATAGAAGACAGGAAACACATATATGAAAGGCAGGTTACTGACATGCTCTAGGCACCATACTTATGTTCACTCAGCATTCCCGACAAATTGTTATGCATATTAAACTGACACAGGGCTTCACAAGGATTCAGATTTGGGAGAGTATGGTTGCTACTGATGCCCAGAGAAGTTTGGAGGCTAGAGGGGAAATTCAGCATGGTCTACAGCACAGGTGGCAAACACAAGGCCCGCTGGCCCAATCCGGCCCTCCACCTTCTTTCTATTCGGTGGCAGCACCGAGCTCTTGCTTAACTGTTAAGGAGTAGTTACATGTATACAGTCCTAAAGTTACATTTGGCCCTTTGAAGGCAACCATGAGGTTGATGTGGCCCCTGGTGAAAATGAGTTTGACACCCCTGGGCTACAGGGTGACTGGAAGAATGGGAGACAGCCTGCCTGTGAACACCAGGCCATTTGCAAGCAGGTGGTGATGAACTAGAAACGGGAGTCTCACTTAATCTGATTTCTCTTTTGGGGGTTGTTTCTAAGATACAGGGAGGGGTATGCTATAATGTGGAAAGACCAGAAGGATAATTATTTGACAAAAGATTTGACAAGTCTTGATTTCTCACAAGATTCAAATTGCATTCCTGTGAGACAAGATGTCTTCTTTTTAAAAATGTTTTTATTTTTATTTATTGATTGATTTTAGAGAGACAGGAAGGAAGAGAGAGAAAAACATTGATTTGTTGTTCCACTCATTTATGCATTTATTGGTTGATTCTCGTATGTGCCCCGACATGGGGATCAGACCTGCAACCTTGGTGTTATCGGGATGATGCTCTAACTGAGCTACCTGGACAGGGCTGATACAGGATTTCTTTAAGGTAGAAATCCACGATAAAAGGACTTAAAAAAAGGGGGCTCTGGTTGCCCTTGTCAGCGTGGCTCAATTGGTTGGAGTCTTGTCCCATGCACTAAAAGTTTGGGGGTTCAATTCTCAGTCAGGGCACATGCCAAGGTTGTGGGTCCAGTCCCTGGTCAGGGTGGGTACGGGAGACAAATGATTGATGTCTCTCTCTCTCTGTCTCCCCCTTCCTCTCTCTTTAATATCAATAAACATATTTTTTAAACATTTTTTTAAAATGGGTACTGGTGCATCCACACACACACAGCACTCCTGATAGGCAACACGCATGAAGCTACCCTTCCTCGAAGCTTCCCAGCCTTTCCACAGTACCTCAAGGCTGCAACTCCAGTGACACACTGCTCAAATACCACTCACTTCAGAAAGGTTTCCACATCCCCACTTCTGGCCCCTCATCCTACTTCCCACAGCACCTCACTCACATCTCAGGGTGTTAGCTACTACAGTGAATTTTCATGGTTTTGTCTACCTCTCCCAATATATTTGAGTCCTGAAGGGCAAGGACTTGGTCTTTGTTCATCTCTATATCCCCATGTAAGGACAGTTTCTGGCCTGTAGTTGGCTCTGAACAAATGTTTTAAAAAATATTTTTATTTACTGATTTAAAGACAGAGAGAAGCATCAATTTGTTGTTCCACTTATTCATGCATTCACTGGGTGATTCTTGTACATGCCTGCCAGGGGATTGAACCCACAACCTTGGCATATGGGGACAATACTCTAATCAACCGACCTACCTGGCCAGGGCTCTAAACAAATGTTTGCTCTAGGAATGAACTATCTACATCTATGTGCCTGTGCATGCATGTGCGTGCATGTGTGTGTGGTGGGGAGAGGGGAGGGACTGGTGGAGGGAAAAACAATTGATACTACTGATCAACTCTGGGCTAAGGCTTTAAAAACCACAAAGATGGCTCCCTCTGGAAACAGTAATCCTCAACTCCGCACAAAACTTCCTTGATTTAAAGGTGGGATTAGCATCTCAAGACCATATACTTGCTAAACATTGTTTGCCTATTAAAAAGTTGATTTTTTTCAGAATTAGAAAAAGTGTTGAACTTTGTATTTTCTCCCATTTTGCAAAAGTGAAAAATTATTCACAGACAGAATATCAAGTTTTGAAACACATTTCTACATCAAGGTTCATGGCATACTGTCTGACTAGAAAATCATTAGTATTACAGTCCTTTTTCTTATGTATGGAAAAGAATCAGTTAAATTAAGAAGCACTGGCATAGTCTTCTAGAAAACAAAAAATGCATTTGAAGCTTATTTCCCAAGAGCTCAAAATTTACTTTGATACTATTTTATGTGTAGGTTTTTAGAAAGTTATAAAACCAAACTCAATATAAGTAAAACCCTATTTTTGTACTCACATTTGTTTCAGTGTAAGAGATGTATCATTATATTATTTTAATAAAGGTCTCGCTCAGAGCTTGGGCCTTAGCTTAGTTTGTTAGGAAGTGAATAAGACATTTAATGCTCATTTATTTAAACTATTGCTGCCTTTGTCTGGCTAACCCTGCTGTGCTTAAAAGTTACCAGAATATCCCTTAGCCCAGCTAATCATGTCCTAAAACCAGGCCATTGGCCCCAAAGATGATCCTGGGTAGACATTAGGGATGGGTGGCTGATATATCACCTTTCTTCCTTTTACAAAAGGCTATTTGAACAAGCTACAGCTGATAGTGTGGCAGTGTTATCCTCCTACACAAAAGGACTATAAACATGTGAACAGTAAAACTGTGATTCTACTTTTTTTTAAAAATAAGGAATGATCTCTCTCATCCACACTCATTCAGTGTGGCCCAACATGCTTAGTAGCCAAACCTGAAAGAGTAGCATTTGCTATTGTACTAAGTTGCCTAGTATATGAATGAACAGAAAGGGAAGCTCTCTCTCACTGGGGTTGTGTTCACAGTATAGCATGCAAGGTTTCATTCTTTCAATGTACCCTCAGCATTGATCTGGGGTTCGAACCGCTCCATTGTGACAGCTGACAGATCCTCGGGTTCCAGGCTCCAAACGCCCACGCCTTCTGCGGCCCCTGCTGCCATGGCGGCTCCCAGGGCAGTTGTTTCCGGCATGGAGGGCTTCACTGAGAGGAGACAGCTACATCAACAACTTCGTATTTATTTATTTTACACATGTCTCAAAAAACCAGTTCCTCCGTAAAGAAACATTAGTCTCAGAACTGAGACGAATGAAGGTTTACTAACCTACGGGGATATAGAGAATGTCTGCTTGTAGCTGCATAAGAATTTTGTTGTTGGTCATTCCTCCGTCTACCTGCAGATGGCTGAGTGGAATTCCACAGTCTCGGTTCATGGCATCCAGAATCTTAAAGAAAGCAATGTAATGATCCTAAGTAAACTACTTCATAGTAACGTCCCTGAAAATGGTGATCTTCTATGCAAAAATGCTCAAGAGCTTTCCAAAGCCTACAGAACAAAATTGAGACTTTTTCATTCTGGTTTTCTAATCCCTCTTTGGTTTGGTCACAACCAACGTTTTCTCTCCCTACACCTCTGTCCTCACCCTTATATCCAGCCAAACAACTATTTTATACTCGGGTTTCCTGCATGGGTGGTTGTTACTGCTATTCCCCTTCCCTAACAGAGTATTCTCCTTCCTGAGTAGGGCTACTCAGCACCCCGCCAACCACAAAATGCCCAGTGCCTAGCAGATGACAGGAACTCAGATGGTAATGCCAGCTGGAAACAGAACAAAAACTTACATTTATTAGATGGGTGTTCAGGCACCTTTAATTTTTAAGTATTTAATGAATTAAATGTATTAATAAATTTCTGACACTCATGTGTAATTTGTTTAAGCATAATTAAAGGAGATTAAGTATAAAAAAATAAGTGCACATTTATTACCTCTCGAGTTTGGAAGCAAACCGCTTCTAATGCAGCAAAAGCAATATGGCATTTATTGGTGAACTGAGTGAGCCCACAGATGATTCTGAAATACAAAGAGTTTTAAGGTTAGAGTGGTCAGACCGAGAAGAAATGAGTCATCAATCTGAAATGTCCTGAATATAGAAAGGCTGAATTTGGCAGATAGAAATGTGCAGAGGGGAAAAATAGACGCCCCCCGCCGCCCCGCCAAACTGGACATAAACATGAAGTCATTTAGAAAGTCTTTGTGGTCCACCATCCTACATCCGCATAGGAAACAGTTCATGATCCATCGGAATAGATGACAAAAATATAAAACCAAATCAGCATCTATCTAGAATAATGTCCCTTTGATACATAACTTGCAGATGCCTTGAAGATAAAAGATAGTAACACCAACGCGGACATGAACGTGGTGGGGGCTTATTGTCACATGATTTATAACTTCTTGGAGATTAAAGGTTATGAAATTATACTCTCCAGATAGAAAAGGTTTCCTCAATGCTTTAAAATCATTTGAAAATAGACAGGAAACTATTGACTTCTAAGTTATTAGATCCACCAAGCACACTTTATGTTTAATTCTTACCCTCTCGCACTGGGCTCCCAGTAAGGTGCATATAACCCTGAAAACGCCGGGACGAAATAGCAGCCATAAGACGTACCTACTTCTTTAGCAAGTTTTTCTAACATTAAAAAAAAGAGAGAGAGAAACAGACACAAAAATCACTCTAATATATTCTACTTACTTTAGTCAATAAACACATCTATTTCAAAAAATTAGGAGAGGGCTTTTGGTTTCCTATTCATTAATACAGCAAAATGTTCCTATTTATAGCAGTATGCTAGGAGCAAAACAAATACATTGCCCCACATTGAATACCACCACTAAAATGTAACCCAGCCCCTCCAAAGTAAAGGAACTGGATTCGTTTTGTTAAGGTACTTGAGCTCATTTCCACCATTTATAAGGTTGCTTACTAAAAGATGAAGAAGTGGCCCCCGGTGCATCCCTAATCAGAAAGGTGTTTCTGATGATCTCACCTTCAGACAAAATTAAACTAGTTAGATGAAAGAGTGGGTAGGTGAGTTCAAAATGATTATCCATAAACTGAAGACATCCATATTAATACTTAAATTACAGGTACTGGAGTTTTCGTGCTCCCTCTAATCTAAGAGTTAAAAGTCAAAGCTCTTTCTCCTCGGGTAAATTTAACGGGACTGCTCGCTTGCCAGTTCTGGCAATTTTTGGTATTCAATTTTACTCTTGGGTAATTTTTATGCCCTACCATGTCAGTTTATTAATAACCACCACTAAATATGTCAACTCATTTTATAAATCTTCACAAAATAGTCTTTTATGTATAAATCAAACCCATAATAGGGATCCATATAATTTAATGTCGCACAGGGGGCAAAAGCACAAGTATTAACAGATTGCAAAGATAAAGCATTAAGAGTTTTCATTACTCACCAATTTCGTCTGAGCTCCTTATAATTCCAAGATTGTCTCTTAGCCAGCGAATAACAGCACCGGCTATAGCTACAGAACCCTATGGGGATAAAAAGGAATCCAAGAGAAATATATGTTATCATATAAAAAGTTTTATTGGGCGTAATGTTCTGTGTATGGCACTACCACATGGGTAAAATGGGAAAAGTTTCAGCTTTGGGACTTGCACAGATATAATAGCTTAGGTCTTCTAATACAAACATAGTTTTATCTAGGTCATTATAGAAGGTTTTTCATGAGGCAGGGAACAGAGAACCCTCCAATACACCCTTGGAACTGTCTCCCCATACGTGGACACCAACGTGTTGAGCAGTTTGCTTCTTGTACAATTGTTTTACCTGTTGCTAAGCTTCTGGGGTATATTACCACCTAGAATACATTCCCATCTTATCCACAAAGGCATCGGAAGAGGCCACATTACAAGTTCTTTTCCAGCCTATTTCCCACATCTAACAGTATGTTAAATCAGGGAACAACAACAGAAAAGTTAGTAAAGAATGTACCTATGAAGTAATTATTCTCTATTACAAAATCACCAAGAGATGGCGAAGGCAGCTGTGGCAATAAGGAAAAAAAGATACGATTTGCAGTCAGATGAACCAGGTTTGAGTCTGACTTCTGGTTTTTCTTTGCTCTGATCTTAGACAAATTGGTTGGGCTTTCTAAGCCACCAATTTTTCACTTAGAAGTTGGTTGTGACTATAGCAATACCTACATCGAAACAAACTGCTATGAGGCCCATTATGAGAACATATGGCAAGGTTCTTACTGAACATAAATATTAGCTTTGTTAATTTTTTTAAAGATTTTATTTATTTATCTTCAGAGGGGAAGGGAAGGAGAGAGGGAGAGAAATATCAATGTATGGTTTCTTCCTGTGCATTCCCTGCTGGGAACTGGCCTGCAACCCAGGCATGTGCCCTGACTGGGAATCGAACCGTGATCTCTTGGTTCACAGGCCCGCGCTTAATCCACTAAGCTACACCAGCCAGGGCCGCTTTGTTAATTTTTTTAAGTGTTTTAAAAAAAGTTTCCACTGCCTGATGAATGGATAAATAACATAGCCCTGACTGGTGTGGCTCAGTAGGTTGGGCGTCATTCCTGCAAACCAAACGGTTGCTGGTTCCATTCCTGGTCAGAGCACACACCTGGGTTGCAGGCAGGTGCAAGAGGCAACTGACCAATGTTTCTCTTACACATCCATGTTTCTCTCCTCCCCAAAATAAATAAATAAATAAATAAATAAATAAATAAATAAATAAATAAATAAATTCATTAATTAAAAATCTTTAGAAAATAAATAAAATGTAGTGTACCCATACAATGGAATATTATTTGGTCATGAAAAGGAATTAAGTCCTCCTACAACATGGATGAACTCTGAAAACATATGAAGTGAAAGAAGCCAGTCATAAAAGACCTTATATTATATGATTCCATTTATATGAAATGTTCAGAATGAGCAAATCCATAGGGAAGAAGAGTAAGGTAGTGTTTGCCTAGGGTTGGGGTGAATGATCTTGAGGGGGAAGGGGTGGTTAAAAGGGTAACACTATGGAATTTCCTCAGAAAACTAAAAATGGAACTGCTTTTTGTCCCAGCAATTGCATTGCTGGGATTATAACCTAAAAATCCTGAAACACCAAGCCTAAAGAACCTATGCACCCCAATGTTCATAGCAGCACAATTTACAATACCCAAGTGCTGAAAGCAACCTAGGTGCCCATCAGTAAGTGAGTGGATCAAAAAACTATGGTACATTTACACAATGGAATACTGCGCAGCAGAAAGAAGGAGCTCCTACCCTTTGCAATAGCGTGGATGGAACAGGAGAGCATTATGCTAAGTGAGATAAACCAGGTGGTGAGGGACAAATACCATATGTTCTCACCTTTCTCTAGAACCTAATCAACAAAACAAACAAGTGAGCAAAATATAACGAGAGACATTGAAATAAAGAACAAACTGACAGTAACCAGAGGGGAGGTGGGAGGGGTAATAGGAAAGGGGGAAAGGGTTTTCAGGAACAAAATATAAAGGACACATGGACAAAACCAAAGAGGGTGGGATCAGGGGAGGGAGGTGGCAGGGGAGTGGTGGCAGACTACTGTACTTGAACAACAATAAAATAGATTACAAATGTAAAATCTAACTCTATAGCATTTTTAATCATGTTGCAAACAGAAATAGAGCACAGTTCAATGGGAGAGCATTATTTTTCAAATGTAATCTATATCACTAATGATTCAGTAACAAATTAGGGCATTAAAATTAAAAGCATTTATTGCTCAGAAAGTACCATATTTTGCCATAACGTGCACCTGCATTTCACACGCATTATACACAGGATTCATATGACCATGTATAATGCACATCTTTATTTTCCCTCAAGAATGTGGGCAAAAAGGTATGCATTATACACAGCAACATATGGTATACTTTCAAGAAAGTACATCGCAGAAGTCCATAAACAATGTTTACTGGCTGTGGCAGACGGATTCTTAACTAAGGTGGCCCGCAAGATCCCTGCCTCCTGGTGGTCATGCCCTTGCACAACCCCCTGCCCTGGGACATGGTGGGACCTATGACCTGCTTCTAACTAATACCACATGTCAAAGGGGACAGGATGTACATGATTATGTTGCATCAGAATATCACGTTAGCAGTCTTCAGGTGGAAAGGGACTGCAGGTGGCCTCTAGGAACAGAGGGCAGCCTATGGCTGACAACTAGCAAGGAACCAAACTCCTCAGTCCTACAAGCGCACGGGACTGAATTCTGCCAATAACCTGAGTGAGCCTGGAAGAGGATGGAGCTGCATATGAGTGTCTCCAATAACCGTGGCTGCAGCCTGAGCAGAGGACCCAGCTAAACTGTGCCTAGGCCCCTGACCCATGGAAACTGAGAGATGACAAAATAAACGGGCATCGTTTTAAGCCACTTGCATTTGTGGTAATATTGTTACACAGCAATAGTTAAGTAATGCATTGGCTTATACCTAAAATTGAACAGCTGGCTCGAGAGGCCTGGAAAATTAAAAACAACATCTTGACACTGTAATTATAAATCATACAGAAGAAGAGATTGGGAGAAAGGACATTTAAAGAAACCAGCGGGCGGGGGGAGATACAGGGAACCCTCTTTGAAGCTCATGTTTAAGTAGACATAAATGGCATAATATAGGATTTGGTATGTAAACAATACTTATTGAGTGCCTACTACATGCCAGCTGGCTGGGGTGGAGTGGTGAAAAACACAGACATGTACCCTGGCCTCGGGGTATTTATATATTAGTGACAGGATACAGAACAGAGAAGTCTCAAGTCTTAAATAAACTCAAGTTCATAATCATATTAAAAGCCCCAAAAGGATTCTGTTCAGTGAGATCATATTTAGAAATAGATGAACAAGGAAAGGGAGAAACACGGCATCAGAAAGATAGTACACTGTTAATAGACATCATAGGGAAATCAGAACAATGCAATCACCCTCCTGCTTCAGTCTCTCCCATCACTGAGAAAAAACTTTCAACTAGAAAGAGTGGGACAAATTTAAGCAGTTAAATATGAGTTTAAAATCTTGGAAGAAGTAAAGGATTATATGACCCAATTTCTTTTCACTGAGAACGAAAACAGGAACCTGGAGATGTTACCTCGTCAGGCCTAGATGAATCACATGCCGGGCGCAGGGAGAGAACAAAAGAATTCTCTTGGTGATGAAAAAAAAATAGGTGTTCACATCAACAGAGATGGTGAGTTTGCACTTTAAAAATCCCCTCTATTCTAAACACAGAGGATTACAGACAAAATGTAAAAAGAGAAAACCAAAACAACACATGCTGACTCACATACAGATAGTGTCGATGTGGACAGAAATAGAAATGCATGACCAGGCAGGACTTGAAGACACAGCATGAAGGGTTCATTTTGTTTTTAAAAAATTTACTTATTGATTGACTGTTAGAGAGAAAGGAAGGAAGGGAGGGAGGGGAAGGGGGGAGGTGGAGAGAGAGAGGGAGGGGGAGAGAGAGAGAGAGAGAGATTTGCTGTTCTACTCATTTATGCATTCATTGGTTGATTCTCATATGTGCCATGACTGGGGATAGAACCCTCAACCTTGGTGTATCAGGACAATGCTCTAACCAAATGAGCTACCTGGCCAGGGCAAGCACTGTAGGTTCTGATTAATTTCTGTGTATGTGTCAGGGAGTAGGCGTGGTGGCGGGGGGGAAACTGGCTCCCCTGGAGGGAAGGGATCCAAAGTGTTTTGTGTGAGACAAGGAACAGAATCAGCTTCACTGCTTGAAGCCAGGAGCTAGGTGGCGCTCTCTTACCACTGTAGGAATGCTTGCAAACAAGGAACTGTCTACGTGCTAAGGCTATATAGTTCAGTGGAAGAGACAGGAAGTGAAAGTTCCAAAATACAAGAAATCTATTAAGACATCAGCCAACAGAAGTTAATAGTTGGAATAGAATTCACTCCAGTCTGACAAAGACTTTAAAATAAGTATGTGCTAAAAGTAATCAAAGGGATAAATTAAGGTATGATTTCCACTAAAAAATCGAGAAATTAGGAATCAAAAGAAAAGAGAAATAAAACAAACTCAGGTAGATATGAAAAAGAAGCAATTAAAAATCCTAGAAATCGCCCTGGCTGGTTGGTGTGGCTTCGTGGGTTGAGGGCCAGCTTGCAAACCAAAATGTTGCTGGTTCAATTCCTGGTCAGGGCACATGCCTGGGTTGTGGGCCAGGTCCCAGGTTGGGGCATGTGCAGGAGGCAACTGATGGATGTTTCTCTCCCTCTCTTTCTCCCTCCCTTCCCTTCTCTCTAAAAATAAATAAAATCTTTTTAAAAATCCTAGAAATGAAATTACTGAGTGAAATTTAAAAATAGACGGGGTAAACTGTAGGATAGAGATGATAAATAAATCAGTGTTACCATACACTGCTGGTGGTATTTTTATATGGCAATGAAAAAAAGGGAATAGCTATATTTAATAACATGGATGAATCTCACAAATAAAATGTTGAGTAAAAAAAGCCAGATCGAAGAATACATACTATATGACCCAGTCTCTCTCACTTTTCTTTCTTTTACATTTAAATATATAGTGTATTAAAAACATGTGAAACTGCCCTGGCTGGTGTAGCTCACTGGACTGAGCACGGGCTGTGAACCAAAGGGTCACCAGTTCTATTCCCAGCCAGGGCACATGCCTGGGTTGTGGGCCAGGCCCCCAGCAGGGGGCGCATGAGAGGCAACCACACATTGATGTTTCTCTCCCTCTTTTTCCCTGCCTTCCCCTTTCTCTAAAAATAAATAAATAAAATCTTCAAAAAAACCCATGCAAAGCTAATCTCTACTGTTTAGGCTTGCACATTTCAGTGTTAGCACTATAAAGAAAAGTAAGGAAGTATTCTAATAACTACGCATTGTGTCAGATGCATACGAATCATTTAGTAAGTTATATAATGTCAAATCACTGGGGTGTACACTTGAAACTAATAATATTATATGCACACTGTAATTGACAAATAAGAAATGACTTTAATTTTTACAAAAGGTAAGGAAGGGATTATAAGAACTGTCAGGGCAGTGCCGGCCTTTTGGGGGGGGAGGGGCACAGAGGGGGTTCCTGGGTGTTGGCCGTGTTGTTTCCTGACCTGGGTGACGTTACGGGGGTCTTCTCTTTAGGATAATTGATAAAGCTGTACCTGATATTTCATGTATTTTTCTGTATGTGTCTTATATTTCATAATAAAAAAGGGCTGGTTCTGTGTAATTTGTTTTGAAGAGAGAATTTGGAAATGTAACCTAGAAAATGAGAAACTCCCCAGGAATACAACACAGAGAAACAAAGAAACTTTAACAATACAAACGGGCAGTTAAGAGATAGGGAGGGTGGGGTGAAAGGTTCCAATTTCCATACAATAGCAGTTTCAGAAGAGTACGGCAGTAATGGTAGAGAAGCAATATTTGAAGAGATAATTGCTGAGAATTTTCCAGAATTGAAGACAGACTTATATCCAAGCACTTACCAGGCTATGTAAAAATAAGCCCAAACCTATAAGTCTCAGACAATAAACAAGATTATCTACAAAGATACCAGTTACGTCAGAGCAGCAGAGGTCTCATCAGCATCAAAAACAGCCAGAGGGGATGTAGGAAAGATTGTTAATCTAAGATTGTTTTCCCACCCTGACTCTGGTAAAGTAGATTTGCTGTGGACTGGAAAAGAAAATAGTACTAATTATTGCATGTTTAAGGAAAAAGGGAAATGAAAACTAAACGCAATAACATGATTGCTGGTGGGGGTGGTGGGGGTAAAGCATTTGACGTTCCCATCATGGCCGGGAGGTTAAAAATACTACACATCAGTAAACTCTCTTAGGAAAATATGTAATTAAACAATACCTTAAAAGCTTAAAAGCACTACAAATGAAAAACCCAAAACAACAACAACAAAAAAATCAAATACATTTTGTTGCTTCCAAATCAGCACAGGGAGAACAAAAAGACTCAAAACTAAGATGGATAGCTACACTTTCAGTTTTTTAAAAGGGCAGAAAGTAAAATGTCCATACCTCAAATTGCCAAGCCTGACAGTAATCTGTCCGATTAAAGAAATGAATATTAAACATATCCCCTGTAAACCCTTAGAGAAAGAAGGAAGCAGCGTGACCAAGTGCAATTAGCATGAACTTACTGAACAAGTCTTACCAATCTAGCTGGATCCCTGCTGTCTTTCCTTGGTGTATTTGGTTTAATTTTTTAAAGTATTTGTTAATTAATTTTAAAAAACTAGAAAATATGGGGAAAAATCTTATATCATCATTAGTGTGTGTGTGTATGTGTGTGTGTGTGGTGGATGAGTTGCTAGGTTACTAGACTAAGGAAGTGACGTATGTGAGACGCAGTGAAAAGAACACTGGACTTGGAAGACTGTAGTGCTGAATACTCAGATTTATAAGGAAGGAGAAGGCACAGTGGGATGGCCTAGGCATCTAGACTTTGAAGGCCAGCAGCCTGGAGATTTGCCTCCTGGATGAGCTACTCACTGTCAAAAGTTACTTCAGGTGTTCGCTTTGGCAGCACATATACTAAAATTGGAACGATACAGAGATTAGCATGGCCCCTGTGCAAGGATGACACGCAAATTTGTCAAGCATTCCATATTTTTAGAGGACAGGTTGACAGTGACCAGAGGGGAGAGGGGAGGGAACTTCAGGGGAGAAGGGAAGGGTTTACAGGAACAAATATAGAGGACACATGGACAAAACTAGGGGGATTGGAAAGGGGAGGGAGGAGGGGAGGGATGGGTGGGTGGGCTGGAATGGGAGTAAAGGATAGAAACTGTACTGAATAATGATTAAAATAAAAAACAAAAAATAAATAAAACAAACAAACAAAAAGTTACTTCGGCCAAGTGACTCTAATTTCACTTGTCTATGCTCAGATTCCTTGTATGTAAAGCAAGGGCAGAGCAGGGTATAGCGAAGCTTGTGGGCATCTAATCTATTGTCCTTCTCAGCTTTACAATGTTATGAATCTGAGCAAAATTACATGATTTGAAACAAAATCAGAAAGGAGGGGTGGGGGTGGGAAAGGCAGAAAACTATACTTGAACAACAATTTTTAAAAAGCTAAAAAAAAAAAGAAAGAAAAGAAAGAAAGCACATGCTTACTCAGTCTCCAGATGAGACAGAACTGAAAAAGTAACAGAATAGAGTGAAAAAGAATTCAGTCTGTGTTGATATATAGGCTGAAATCACTATCATGAAATTTACCAGGAAGAAACAAAGACCTGAATTTAGCACAAGATCTGTGCAAACACAGAATGAAGCTGACTGGGCTCAACATTATTCATTTGGAAAAGCGCTGGATACCTTAACACGGGCTCCTGGAACCTCGGCTCTGATGAGGTCATCAGACTCAATTCATGAATTCTCAGGATAGAACAGCCAGTGCAGTGTTTATGGTCAGAGATGCCCAAATCACTCTAGCGAGTACAGGTCAGGTTGCACGGGGAATATTCTACTCTGTTGTGGAAGTCCCTGGCAAATTGGAATGCATCCAACAAAGGCAGCCCAGAACTAAAAAGCATTTAGAAACCACGTGACATCAGGGCCCGGGGAAGTTTATCCTGGAGTAGGAAGACCCAGACAAACTGGTAGCAGCCTCCTAGTATTTGAATGACAGCTGATCTAGGTCCAATGGTTAGTAAGAAGCAATTTTGGTGTTATCTGCAAACAGAGGTTAGAAGGATATGGACAGAGGATAGAAGAGAAGGCTTTTCATACTGGGTGGGAAGTTAAGACCAGGTAATCAAACTGTAGTCCTCATGCCCCTTTCAAGCCTAAGGAATCTAAAATTCTAAAGGGCTGGTTTTCTCCCATATAAGAAAAAAGAGAACAGGTTCCTGTTCAATGCCACGTATTTGGTGCGCCTAGTGCTGTACTAAGTACTTGCTATATGGGGGGAAACAGAGAGAAGGCTGGTAGGAGTTTAACTTCTAAGAAGTATTAGGATACCTTTAATACACAGTCCAAGAGTTTTCACAAATGCTCCTATCACCCACCCAAAAGGGATTGGGGCCGAAGCCACAGTGCTTACATAGGGAGAGGGCAAGAAAAAAACAGAAATAAACTAAAATTCCTAATGTTCTAGGCTTAACAGCTAATAAAATGTTTTAACTAAAAAGAAGTTGAACACTTTTAAACAAATTATTATTAGCTACTCGAGGAAACAAAACTCAGTATGTTTTTAGATCATATACTGTATTTGTATATTACAAGGGAGCCATTTAAAATTGATTGTAAAGAAATGCTTTTAAGAAATGTACCTGGGCCCTGGCTGGTGTGGCTTAGTGGACTGAGTGTCAGCCTGCGAACCAGAGGGTCGCTGGTTCGATTCCCAGTCAGGGCACATGCCTGGGTTGTGGGCCAGGTCCCCAGTAGGGGGAGCATGAGAGGCAACCACACATTGATTTTTGCTCCCTCTCTTTCTCCCTCCCTTCCCCTCTCTCTAAAAAGACGTCAATAAATTCTTAACAAAAAAAGAAATGTACCTGAAAGAAGCAGAATACTATACCACTTCTTTGACTTTGGAAGTAAATGTTTCTTATGTTTTTAATACACACTTACCATGCCCTATAGGCCAACATATTCCTACTGACAAACATGCTTTGAAACAAATGCTTTCAGTGAAAAATGGTGTAAATCTTCTCACTTCATTTTCCACATTATAATGTGACACAAACTACTTTTACAGAGAGACACACAAAGAGAGCTGCTCTGCCTTTTCGTGCCCAGGGTTTCTCTTTGGAACACTGGCTCACTGTGGTTATCAAAACAGCATGTTCACGTGGAAAGCAACATTAGAGTGAATCGATGCCTCATTGAACTTAGAAATAGAAAACTCTTATACTGCGAAGCAGCTAATAGCGAAATGGTTAAGATCCCACAATTAATTGGTAAAAGAATCAAGGAACCGATATACTCAAGGTCACCTGGGAGCCATGAGCCCCAGAGCTCAGCCCTGTGCTCCTTCCACTCAACCAAATGTCAAGATGAAAACTGAGGTTTTTCAGTCCTATGTATTTAAATTTACCAGAAAAGGTGTTAGGAAACACTGTCATTTTCTTAACTTTGAATGTTTGTTGTATTATCATATTGGCTGAAAAGTACTTACTTCCAGTGCATAGTATACGGGTTTGTCTCTGCCGAGTTTGTAAGCCACTGTGGTCAGAAGGCCATGTTCAGAAAATACGCACTACAGGAAAGAGAAAAAGACTTCAGTAGCCAGCAAAATAAAAAGACAGCTTTTTTTAAAGCTAAAATAACCTAGGTACAAAATAATTTCATAAATATAGCAATTCCAAAAGTAACTCTTAGGAAATTAACAGTATTAGGAACAATACAGTTAAACAGCATAAAAAGGTTATCCCTTGCTCTAAATTAGATTTGCATTAAGAATTTAACAATGTCTGCCCTGGCTGGTGTAGCTTAGTGGATTAAGCGCGGGCCTGTGAACCAAGAGATCACGGTTCGATTCCCAGTCAGGGCACATGCCTGGGTTGCAGGCCAGTTCCCAGCAGGGGATGCATGAGAAGCAACCACACATTGATATTTCTCTCCCTCTTGCCTTCCCTTCCCCTCTAAAGATAAATAAATAAAATCTTTTTAAAAAAAAAGAATTTAACAATGTCCAAAAAAATCTAATAAGGTACAAGGTCTTAGTGTACAAACCCCACTGACACAATTAAAAACATATATATAAAATTCATGCCCTGACCGGTGTGGCTCAGTGGGCTGGGCTTCCTCCTACAAACCCTCGGGGCACAGGCCTGGGTTTCCGGCCAGGTCCCAGCTGGGGCATGTGCCCAACTGGTCGATGTTTCTCTCCCTCTCTTTCTTCCTCCCCTCCCCCTCTCTAAAAATAAATAAATACAAATCTCTTTTAAAAATTTAAAGAATAAAAACATGTATAAAATTCAAAGAACCTCGAATGGTTCTTATTAGAACCCTTCAAATTTAGTGGCATTCATCATTGGGTGCATTATTTATATGAAGTTAAAGAAGACTTTCACCAATCTTTTATTTTGGAAAACATACCTTACGGCCTGTATTACATAGTAAGAAGCAGCCTGTTCCATACCTATAATTAGGGGAAGAATAAACCGTAAGACAATTTTATTAAAAGTGGCAAAACATTAATAATACAAATTATTTAAACTGACATTTAATTTAGTACAACAAAAGTCATTAAGTTAAAGTTTTAGAAAAGTTCCAAAAGCTAACAAACATCACATATTCCTTTTGGAATCACATTTTAAAGATCAGTCTAGAAGAGCACGGTCACACACAGAAATGCCACTATCTTCTGCCAAGAAAAGGCCAAGTGCAGAGTGCGGGAAAGTGTAGCTGGGCTGCGGGGACAGGAGCAGCATAGAGAGGAAGGCTACTCAAGGTCTAGCCTTCCCATCTTGGCAGGACTGGATATTCTTTTTATTGATCCATTGTTGGATTGATTGATTTTAGAGAGACAGAGAAGGGGAGAAACATCGATTTGTTGTTCCACTTATTTATGCAGTCATTGGTTGATTCCTGTATGTGCCCTGACCCAGGATCGAACCCACAACCTTGGTTTATTGATTGGGACAATGTTCTAACCAAGTGAGCTACCCAGCCAGGGCCAGGACTGGGCATTCTAACAGTGCTGGGAGACTGTAACATGGCTGTCATGGAAGAACTGAATTTATTTTGTGCCAGCTTTATCAGCATAAGCTTCAGACTCTGCAACAAGTCTGACATGTGGATGTGAGTAGTTTTGACTTGTGCCAGGCAGATAAGCAGCCCAAACTGATACCAGTGAGGGTCACAGGGAAAGTTTTCTACCAAGTTGGCTGCGACTGTCACCTTGGCTTTCCACAAGCTGTCCTGCCTGAGCTCAGGCTTGCCTCCCAACAGACCCTGCTGCTATGTTCTGTGATATTCTGGCAGACGGGAGAAGGGGCAGCATTCAGTCCCAGGGCCAGCAGAGGGACCCCAGCGGAAGCTACTTCCAGTCAGCACTATGTCAACAGACCCCATCTGCTGCCTCTGTTTTGTGTAGCAAACAGAAACCAACGGCAATTTTTTCCCATCAACATTTTCCCAGATACCATTGTTCTGAATAAGAATTAGCCCAAGGCATTCTGTCTCTTCTCAACCAAATATATTTTCAGCCTCCTTGATGCACAGAAGACACATTCAAGAAAGATGGGATTAATGGATATCTAAGGTTTTAAAGACACCAGTCAACCTTGGCTGGTGTAGCTCAGCGGACTGAGTGCCGGCCTGCGAACAAATGAGTCCCAGGCTTGATTCCCAGTCAGGACACATGCCTGGGTTGCAGGCCAGGTCCCTAGTAGAGGGCATGTGAGAGGCAACCACACATTGATGTTTCTCTCCCTCTCTTTCTCCCTTCCATCCCCTGTCTCTAAAAATAAATAAAGAAAATCTTAAAAAAAAATAAAGATACCAGTCAAGTAACATTAGTTAGAATTAATAATACATTTACAAATGAAAACACCTAAATCACATATGTTTTTACTTCCGCAACACTGAAAAGGCTATGTATTTGAAGTTGTAAATTTTTTAAAAAGATTTTCTTTATTCCTAGAGAGAAGGGAAGGAAGTGATACAAGGCAACATCAATGTGTGGTTGCCTCTCGCGCACCCGGAACCAGGGACCTGGCCCGAAACTCAGGCACGTGCCCTGACCAGGAACCGAACCGGTGACCCTCCGGTTCACAGGCCAGCACTCCATTGACTGAGCCACACCAGCCAGGGTGAAGTTATACATTTTAATAAATACTCATAAAATGGAACTTAGTGATTTGTTTCATACCTTTAAGAGGAGAAATCTGTATCAGTTTAGCACCCATGTAAACAATGTTTGCATGAACGGTGGTGCCCAAGTCTTAAAGCACAAAAGTGATGCAAAGGCTCAAGGCACTTAGTAAAAGTGATTCCTTAAGTTAGTCTACTTAATAAGTAATTCATGAACATTAGCAATGTATGAAGAGACTCCATTGCTACATTGAAACCACAGCTTTGGAGGCAGTACACAGGCAATTTTTTTCCTTTTACATTTTATTACTCTTTCTTCCCAGTCACCCAACAGATATAGCACTTTTAGCATTTATATGGTCTACCTATTTTTCCTTAAGGCCATCCTGTGTTCAAACATCCCCAAAAGATGTCTGAGTTTTCTAACCTCGGTGAAGGTAAAGGTGGCTTGCTATCCCTCTGGGGGAAGTGTGCCAAGATGGCCCTGGCCAAAGTGTGAAGGCGGGAAAAGGCCCCATTTATTACTTTTAGTACCTCTGGGAAGAGGAGCTATCTATCTTAGGTTCTTTTTCTTAAAGCAAAACTGATGTTCAAATAACTCATGTTTATTCTAAAAAATTAGAAAATACAGATAAACTGAAAGAAAAATCAGCATCACCCATCATCTGTTCCTCCACCCAGAAACAGAGATGGGTTTTCCACTGACTTCCCAGCTGACCAGCAGTGGCGCCCGCTGAGGTTCTGCGAGATTAACTACATTCTCAGTCCCAATCTCTCCAACCTCTTAGGACTTTGTTCTGCTTATCACTTATCTCCCGTTTTCTGACAGCTTCCATCTGTTCTCTGCTCAGACTCCGAAGAAATATTCTCCAGTCCTGCTGCGACCAAAAACACAAACAAAATTCTCCAAACTTGGTATGATCCTGTTAATGATCTTACCATTCCTGGATGGCTGCATGTTTGCAAGGCAAACATTCTGTCTTGCTGTCCTTAGTTATTTATTTATTTTACCTACCCACAACACCCATTCGACCATTTGCAAGCTGGCTTCCATCTTGGGCATTCTACTAAAGTTTCATCCTTGGAGGCCCCACTGAAGACCCAATTTCTACGTACCATGGTCTGTTCTCATTCTCAGCCTCCACGACCTTTTTGTAGTTTTTTGCATTGCTGACTAAGCCTGCCTCTTGAATATCTCTACCATGGATATCTATGAGAATGAATAGCTACATTGTATTTCTCTGAATTCTCCATCTCTGTGTCTCTTCCTTCTCCTAAATATCTCCTCCACCTGTGTGCTTTACTTAGTGATTTGTTTCATACTTTTAAGAGGAGAAATCTGTATCAATTTAGCAGCCATATAAACACTGTTTGCATGAACGGTGGTGCCCAAGTCTTAAAGCACAGAAGTGATGCGAAGGCTCAAGGCACTTAGTAAAAGTGATTTTACTTTTAATAAGTAATAATTTCATCTATTACTATTGCTTCAAAAATCACCTGTAAATAGGGGACATTCAACATCTCTACTTTTATACTAAACTAATTCCGCATTCCCAAATATGTGCAATACAGAGCCTACCAGTATCACAAATATTTCCCCAACAGAAATTCTTCTACTTGGATCCGTTCCTTATTTTTGCTAAGTCTAACTACTCAGCGCAGGTGACTGGACTCTATATACTTCCTGTATCTTGTCCCTCTGCAGTGCCATGGACATCCACCTGCAGCCTTCTTGTCTCCATCCTTCTTAGTTCTTGCCTTTGTTATGAGTTCACTGTAGTGGCCTCCTCTATGGCCTCTTTGCCTCTAGTCTTTCTTCACTTTGATGTAGAATTGCCATATTATTAAATAAACAGCTCTAGTCATCTCTGAATACCAACTCACAAACCTTCAAAAGTGTCCCACTGCCTATCAAGAAAAAGTCCTCAGGCTCTTTCCACCATCTTGTAGCATGGGGGTCCTGCTGGGACAGGACCCTATAATGACAAACCCGTCTGTCTGGAAGGCTGTGGTCTGAGGCCATTTTTGCCGGTATAAGCAGGGTCTCCGGAACCAGAGGGAGCACACGGCGCTTCTTAAAATTGAAGGTGTTTGTGCCCGAGATGAAACTGAGTTCCATCTGGGCAAGAGGTGCTTCTGTGCACAAGGGGAAGAACAACAATGACTCCTGGTGGCAGCGTGAACAAAACCAGTGTCATCTGGGGAAAGGAAGTCGTGCTCAGGGAAACCGGAAACCGAGGCTGGTTCCTGCTAAATTCCCAAGCAACCTTCCTGCTAAGGCCACTGCACGCAGAATCCGTGTCATGCTGTACCCCTCAAGGATCAGAACTTACTGAAGAGTAGATTAATAAAATGGATTTGTTCTCTTGTGAAAGAAAAAGAAAGAAAGAAAGAGAGAGAGAGAGAGAGAGAGAGAGAGAGAGAGAGAGAGAGAGAGAGAGGGAGGAGGAGAGGGGTCAGGAGAGGAGAAGAGAGAAGAGAAGAGAAAAAACTCCTTAGGTCCAAATTCCAGGGCTTCATAATATGACCCTGACCTGTTTTTCTACCATGTCCCTACCCAAATGTTCTCTATAGTCGTTAAACAAAGTCTTCCATTTCCCCACTGCATCTTTGTTCCGTGTTCTGTGCACTTGCCAATATTGCTCATTCCTCAAAACATCTTATTGCTAACATAATCTTTTGTGGTTTTTTCTTTCCTCCCTTCGGAACCCAACAGCCATACTTCAAAGGTTCTTACAGCACTGACGTTCTCATTTATAATATGATTAACTGTATATTTGTGTTCTTCCCCCTCAGGAAGAAAAATGTGAACCCAAAGATCTTCTAATTTGCTACTTCTCGCCTGCAACCTGCAGTGGCTGCAGAGACACTCAACAAGCCCTCCCTGACTTAAATTCATCATCAAAGATTGGCTGATAATGTTTAAGGGGGAGGGGAGTAGAAAGGAAAATCAGGTAATTTTACTGAGTACTATGTTAAGTACTTGACAAATAGGGATAGCATCTGCTTTACTAGCATTAGTGTGCCCACCAAAGAGGAACAAACGTGTTTTTGTCTGGGGGGTGGGAGGGGTGAAGGGAAGAGCCCAGTTTTCTATCATTTCTCTTGACTCCTGAGATTCAGCTGCCTGAAACCCAGACTTTAAAGAATATGTTTCCAGACCCATGCGGACTCAAGCTCTCTTGTTCCCAGTAACGTCAGGATACCATGATCTGCACAGAATTTTCATTATCTCCCCTCTACCCCCCAAACTCTAAAGTTCTAGTCCTCCAAACCGGGACTGCTGACCCTGCTAGACTACAAGAACATTTAATCTAAAATGTTAGACATTCCACCCTGGCTGGTGTGGCTCAGTGGATGGAGTGCCAGCCTGCAAACTGAAAGGCTGTCGGTTCGATTCCCAATCAGAGCACATGCCTGGGTTATAAGCCAGGTCCCCAGTTGGGGGCTTGTGAGAGGCAGCCAGTTGACATATCCCACACTGATGTTTTTCTCCCTCTCTTTCTCCCTTTCTTCCCTTCCCTGTGAAAATAAATGAATGAAATCTCAAAAAAAAAAAATTAGACAATCCATTAGTCACAAAACTTAATCAATGAAGTTAAACAATGATGAGAGATTTAGGAAAGAACAATTATACGTAGACAGTCTTTTGCCAGGCCTATGGAAATCTTCACCGCACAGGGGATAGTCAAGTGCAGAGGTTAAGGGCCTGCCTAACTCTAATCAGATGGATCTGGGTAGAAAGATGGTTTCTGCCACTTACTAGCTTAACCTCTCTGAGCATCTGTTTTCTCATCCTAAGGTGGGAGCAATCTTATCGCTCTTAGATATGAGGCTTGTTAGACTCCATCTGGGTGAGCAGTAAGGAGATGAGATTAGGAGAAAAATGCACCAAACCTCCACTTCTATCATTGTTTCTGCTTCTCGTCTAAGGAGAAACTCCAGATACTGGAGAGAATGCAGAGTGCCAGGAGAACAGCATCAAAAATTCCACAAAACTATGACTTTCTAGTTATAGTGAGAAAGTCTAGGGCAGGAACACGTTGAAAATTGTCATTGTAAACATGGCTCTTCCTCCTCTCTCCTCAGCCCTCCCTGCCAACCTCCCCGCAAAAGGCATGACTACTATAAACCAAAATTCAGTTTCTGGACAGAAAGGGCAATGAATTTTATAGATTAAGGTCTGCACAAATCTCATCAATGAGTCTACACAAGGCATAGTGCATTTTACTCGATGGAGATAAAGCTTTGCCTCATTCAAAGCACCAAAGGGAAAACAAACAAAACACCATTGGTTTTTAGGTCTGTTTCTTAAACTCACGTGTTTTTGGCTTGTCCATCTCGGAAACACATTTGTCCCACCAATGCAGCAGACTGGTCCCCCAAACACTGCAAGTGTAAATGACAATAAAGAACACTAAGACGACATTACTAATTTCCTTTTTAGAAGAGCCATAGGATTTATTTTTCGTTTTTTATGTATCAAGGAATGAATTGATTTATGTGTGTGTGTTTTTTACATTGCTTCCATCTGGCCATTTTCCTATCTGTTAATACCCCTGTGACATAATAGGTATGGGAAGGGAGTGGCAGTGTTAGAATTACTTTCTTCAAAAGATTCTCAACCCATACAAGGACAAGAATTAGCCAACTTTGCTGTTCTTACTTCTTTTCCAGTCCGGGAAGGGGTAGATTAATTAAGACAAAGGAAGAAAGCCTTAACATGCAAGGGGTGAGGGTGGGGAGGTAGCAGGGAGACATTAGGTGATGAAACTTACCCCAGATATTGGCACACCTTCCAAGGACCCAGCTTTCTAATAAAAATTTAAAAAGGATTATGAATAATCAGCAACTGTTGGCTCTACTAACGTAACTGCAATAGGAACGAACATGAATAGCAACATGCCAGAGCATGTGGGGCAGACAAGACATAGCAAGTGTTTCAGCTACACGAGTGGTTCAAAGACAGATATTAGCAGTATTCCTAAAGTGACAAGAAGAGACATGGCATTGGAGAATGGACATGAAACACTGGGCTGGGAGTCAGGAGACGTGGGCTCTACTCCTGGTTAGTTAGTATTAAGCCACCGAGCAGGCTGCTGAAACTTCTCTGCGCCTCGATTTATTCATCTACAAAATGGAGCCTGGGCTACATGAACGCCGAAGTCATTAGCTCTTTGCTATTATCGTCAATACTAAGAAGACATGAACACATTCTTTAAAATGAACATGTAAATAGCTATCACATCAGCATGGAACTTACTTATTTTGGAAGGCTGCATTTTACCAACTATTCTTCCTACCCAAACTGCTCTTAAGATGAGAAACACGACAGTGTTCGGGTATTGGGTTCTATTTGTTCATAGCTAACATCATTCTTCAAGTTTAGATAAGCAAGAGCTAATTTGTGTCATGAGTAGTGGTTTTTATTTTGATCAAGTATGGCCAGCATTCTAGGAAGAAAAATGAGATGTAAGTGGCTGACTGTGTACTTCAACAAACTTTTTTTTTTTTTTAAAGAAACATACGCTAACACAAAGCAATTTGTCCTAAGGGAAAGGAATGTGATCCCTGAGGTAGGTGTGATGTACTAGGAAGTGCACCAAATAAAAGCTCTGGACCCACCCCTCGGCCTGCCATTTGTGGGCAGGTCTCCTGGTCGCTGGGAGCTTGGGGCCTCCTATCAGAGTGAGGGTAAGAATAGAAGCCACCTCACATAGCTCTGATGATAAGGAAATAATAGCATACACATGGAAACCCTTTACAGAACAGAAAACACCCTCAGATAGTGGATATTATTTTCTTTCTTTCATGCTTTCTTGTTCATTGAAGACCTGCTATTTTTATTTCCTCTATATATTCTTAGCAAACCTGAACCTGGATATTAAGTGAAAGATAAATGTCACAAAAAGGACACCTAGAGGCTGTCTAGCTCTGTATATTTAAGTACTAAAAGAAGTCTTTGCTTATACTATTGATGTTATTTTCCAACTACCAGCAGGATCTACTATGTGAGGTCAGGCATGGAAAACGTTCCTTTTTTGTCACAGGGAGGGATCTCTGGAAGAGTCTTGGGAACATCCTCTGGTGAAGCATG
Organism: Trachops cirrhosus; assembly: GCA_028533065.1. Taxonomy (NCBI): domain Eukaryota; kingdom Metazoa; phylum Chordata; class Mammalia; order Chiroptera; family Phyllostomidae; genus Trachops; species Trachops cirrhosus. The sequence continues at coordinate 54,581,424 of CM052552.1, forward strand.
CAGAAAAAGTGACAGTGCATTTCCAACTAACTGGTCTGAAAGGCTGGTCAAAGTAGATGTTTAGGGCATTGAAAAACTCTATCTAATTTCCCTGTTATGCTAAAGTCCAAAGCACATCACAAATGTACTTTGTAACGGGGACATCAGAATTTCTCATGCCAGGAAACTACCACAGACTTTTATTTTGAAACATCACTCTCAGTCTTATGGAAAAGTTAAAAACAAACAAGTAAGATGAAACTTAAACAAAACCTACAGCTTCACTAGAGCTTATAATAATTTGAAGAGCCATGATTCTAGATCAATCTGTTTGGTAAATGGACTTCTGCTTGTTTCAAACTAAATGGAAATGCACTGTATCTTTTCCGAGTGAATGGGTAGAATAATTGGTGGGCAACCTACTCACCAGGCTATGAGAGATTTTCTATAGTCAGCAAGAGGGAAAAAGGGGGACAGAAGCATAATGTTTGAAATGCAAGAGAAAACTAGGCCAGTTAAATGCTTTTTCAACCATCCTCTGAAATGGTTTCTCAAGAACTGTTTTATTTCTCTCACTCAGGTCAGTCTGCAGACAGCTATAAAATCATCAGAGCGCTTTAACTGTAGATAAGCAGTTACCTATCTCTTAAAAAGCTCCATGCTGCCTGAAAAGGCTTTATTATGAATGAAACATTCAAGAATTCTTGCTCCAGATTTATCCAGAGCAAGTAGTGTTTAACTCGATTATTATTAACTCTATAAATAGAGTTTCTAATATTTGCCATGAAATGCCTATATTTTTGCGATCTTAAGTTTTATCATTAATTCCAGATTTTGGTGTTCAAACATCAGTTCAAACCCTCCTAGAGCTTTTCATCCCTGATGTGCAATCAGAGATACTCAATGGTGCTAAGCACACATTTTGCTGAAACTGCTTTTTCTGTGAGTTTCCATGAAAGCAACAGTAAAAATGTCCATTATGGAACCCAGTTTAATTAGCAACCACATATTAGAAGCAGACTCTTTGCTTTCAGTTTCTCCGCTAAAATTTTGCTCAGGCTCACAAAGGAAGTACTCTAAAACATGGTTTGGCCAGTAAAAGAGATTGCATATCAATTATATTTAAATAAAAAAATAAATAAATGAGAGATTCAACAGAGAAAAGAACACCACTAAAATGTGATGAGAACTTCCTGTAAATTAAAAGCAGACACTGCAACTACTAAACAGTTATTTGGATAATAAAATAGCTCAAAATATTCCCATGCCATCCTCAGTAGTTAGATTATCCCAGTAATAATTCAAAAGTATAATACTCAAAGAAAAGCCAATTCAAGTTTATAAACTGTAAAATGAATTGTTAAGAACTCTACCATTTTTAAGTTATAAAACTATTTAAATACTAAATTATTACTTTAATACTATCAACATTTACAAAGTCACAACTCTCAAACTATTAGTATAACACAACTGACTTTTAAATTATGAATAATAAAGTTTTTTTAAACAAAAATTTATATTTACCATTAAGCCATAAATCTCAGAAGAACTTCGGACATTTGGAAGAATTTTCATTGGAATTCCAAAAAAACTGAGAAAACAATAGACAAGATTGGGTAATTAACACTGTTATAAGTATGTAAATATCTGGAAACATTCATATGCATTTAAAGGCAAAAAATGTAAATAACAGTAAATGGATGTATTTGAGTATAAAATTAAACAGTAACAAATCAACACACTAGCAGAACACAGTTGCATGACTAGATATTTAACATTCTAATTTTATACAAACCAATCAATAAAAAAATAGTACACAGAAACCAAAGTACTTTGCTGAAGGAACCTAATCTTCCTGGAAATCAAGGCAATAATTAAGGCAATAATCCGGAATAATCAAGGTGATTCCTCAATTGGCCATATTTATTGGGTATGTCTATGTAATAGTCTCTCTGAACACAATGCACAACACAGACTTGTGTATTGTGGCTGAAATACCAACATTTAAAGTGTGGTGCTTCACTGATGTCTGCAAAGAATAAGATTCAGGTTACACATAGGTCACATAATTTGGAAAACTATTCTTAGGGGCAAACACAACTCACTCGCAGAGCTCTTTATCCCACTGCAAAGAGTGAATGTTGAAGAGCATCGTCCTGCTTGCATTTGTGACATCTGTACAGTGGACGCCTCCATTGGTTCCTCCTGTCAAACTCTAAACAGGAGAAAAAGGACATGTTAAACGTGCACTTACTTGCCATTTCATTCACATTTTGTCAAGGGCCATAATCAGCAGCACAGCCTATAAACTGGGAGAGTGGCATGTTTTAATGACTTAATTTTCTAGTTTTCAGCAGTGTCCAATAGAAATATAATGTGAGCTACATTTGTAATTTAACATGTTCTAGTAGCTACATTTAAAAAGTATCAAGTAGCAGCTGTGGCTGGTGTGGCTCAGTAGAGGGAGCACCAGCCTGTGAACCAAAGGGTCACAGGTTCAATTCCCAGTCAGGGCACATGCCTGGGTTGCAGGCCAGGTACCCAGTAGGAGGTGTGCGGGAGGCAACCACACATTGATGTTTCTCTCCCTCTCTCTTCCTCTCTCTAAAAATAAATTAAAATCTTTAAAAAAGTATAAAGAGGCAGGTGAAATCAATTTTAATAATACATTTAATTTCAACCCAATATATCCAAATATACCTTTCAATACTGAGACATTTTACATTTTTTTTTGGTACTAACTCTTTGAAATGCAGTGTGTGTTTTACACTCACAGCACATCTCGATTCAGACTAGCCACATTTCACGATTCAGACTAGCCACATTTCACGGCAAAACTGGCTACCATATTAGCAGCAAGGTTCTAATTAACTGATAGTTTTGTTTTCATCCTCTTATCTTTGGAAGATGCAGACACTAAATCTGGCAAAGCGAAATACATTGAAATATCTGCCTCTTCAGGGTCTTACTAAACCCTGGGTTGCTGCTGCTGTTTCTTTTTGGTTTGTTTTGGAATAAGAGTTCTCACTGGACTGTGCCTCTAGAGTTTTACACTTTCTGATGTTAATACCTTCGGACTGGAACCGAAAACACTTGCTTACTTTTTAAAATTTTTAAAAATTTTTAAAAAATATTTATTGTTATTACTATTTATTTCATTTTATTTTTTTAAACAGCTGCTTTCTTTTTACAATGAAGCAATGAGGTAAGAAAGGAACAAAAGTGGAGCAAGCTCCCCCGCAGCTCACAGTTCCCACCTTGTGCCTGATACCGCTTCCAGGCAATTGTCAAACTGTCAGAACTGTTTCAAAGGTGACTGACGCCTGTGAAAACTGCCATGAGCACAAAGCTCAACCTGCTAATGGTGCTTTTCAAGACCTGCGGTGTGCATCTGGCTAGTAAGGCTAGGGATAGTATTCCCTTGAAGCTTCCTGAACGTTACAAAATACTGATGTATTTACAAGTGACATTATATGTCTGGGATTTGCTTTACAATGATCTGTGGGGAGAGAGAGTACGTGAGTATAGTTGAAACCAGAGTGGCCAGAGTTGATTGCTGTAGCTGGTCACTGCTGTAGAGGTTTGTTACACTATTTCCTCTGCTTTGGGGTATATTTGAAAATAGTTATAATAAAAATGAGAGAGCCCTGGCTGGTGTGGCTCAGTGGACTGAGTGTGGGCTGTGAACCAAGGGGTCGCTGGTCCAATTCCCAGTCAGGGCACATGTCTGTCTGGGTTGCAGGCCAGGTCCCCAGTAGGGGGTGTATGAGAGGCAACCACACACTGATGTTTCTCTCCCTCTTTCCCTCCCTTCTCCTCTCTCTAAAAATAAGTAAATAAAATCTTTAAAAAATTGAGTGAGAGAGAGATACTAGAGAGAAAGAGAGAGAGAGAGACAACATGTACTTTAAAGACCTATCTGGGAAATGTTTGAAATGTTAGCTTCTACTTATCCATGTTCAGCTTAGGCCAAAAGATTATGTATCACAAATGTCCACTATGATTTTTCATATTATGGCTTAATTAAATAAGGAACAGCTAAAAAAGGTAGTCTAGGTGTTTTGCCATGTGAAATAGTTATTTCTTCTAAACAATGGCTAGTGGCAAACTTCATGATAGGCAAGAGAGAAAAGTTACCTAAATTACCAAGTACTAATTACCTAAATTACTTATTCTAAAGACAACAGATACAGTTTTGGTAATCCTCTTCCATTTTTACTGCAATAAGGTAAGAAAAAATAAACAGGAAGTAGGCAAAAATGCCCCTGTCAAATGGAGGCCGAAATGTTCTGCTATTTCTTGAGTGGCTTTTCTGAATAAGGCTGCCAACTAAAAAGTTTGAACTCTTAGTAGAAACCAGATAGCAGACAAGGCAGTCTAAAACTTTCTGAGAAAATTTCCCCACACACGCATTCTCCTGAAACATACCCAAATAAGCCAGGAATCAATGGTCCCAAAAAGAGCTCTGTCTTCCTCAACAGCCTTTTGAACTTCTCTCACGTTGTCAAGAAGCCAACGAACTTTCACGGCACTGAAGTAAGTGCTAAGTGGAAGGCCTGTCTTGGACTAAAAACAATCGCAAATTAAATTCATAACAGTTTAAAAACACCAAACCAAAACCCTCCACACATCTTCACAAAATATTCAGCGGCCCTAAAGGCAATTCCACGGTGCGATGGATAAAAATACTTGCCTATCTCACGGCACAGGAAAGTGCACTCGTGAACAAAGATCAGCGACATGTTTGCAGTTCAAAGAGCATCCACACAGCAAAGTAAAGAGAAAATTATATGGCACAGCACCCCGTTATCTAGACTTTTATGATGACTTAGTATTCACCTAGACCAAAGCTCTGCTGCTTAATTCAGATTCCATGAAAGTAATATTTAAACTATTGTGATCAGAGAGCATATCAAATTATAAGCTAATGACCAAACCCAGAAAAATTTGTTTTAAAACATGTAAGACCTGACATATATGTATGTATATAAAATATATATTGCAAATATATATTTACACATTCATATTCAAATAATATAATGTAAAATTAGTGGAGAATAAAGTGGAGTTCAAAGACACACCAGATGAAAGCAAAACAGAGCTGCTCTATGTAAGAAAGTAGTTGTCTAAATTAGCAAATGGATTAAACAAAGGGAGGGTGGCTTGAATAAAGATTAAAGCATAATAATAAAACACATATAGGCTTATTAATCTTCCTTGAGAATGGATCAGGTCCAACTCTTATTTTTGTTTGCATATTAAATATCAACATTTTTATAAGGGCTGACAAAAGTGGATAAGAAAATACACACATCAAAATAATGCAACTACCTTTCCCCTCCCCATCCCTAGTGTCCAAATTTATCTCCTAACTACAGAAAGTAATTATTGTTTCCCTTCTTATCTCCTATGGATATGTTTGCTAAGAAAACTCAAACCATACCCTGGCTGGTGTGGCTCAGTGGATGGAGGGCCGACCTGTGAACCAGAGGGTGGCCGGTTCGATTCCGAGTCAGGGCACATGCCTGGGTTACCAGCTGGGGCCCCAGTTGGGGATGTGCGAGAGGCAGCCACACATTGATGTTTCCCTCCCTCTCTTTCTCCCTCCTTTCCCCTCTGTCTAAAATAAATAAATAAAATCTAACAAAAAATATAACTCAAACCAAAGGATTTAATACTTTAATGCAACTCATTGGTTTTCCTAGAAAAAAAATACACCAATGATTAAACATAATGAAAAGAGATAATTGATTGGAATATTCTCCCACAACACTAATAGTGAGGTCGTATGCATTGTCTCATTTTCTTGACTTAGGTAAAAAGTATAAAAGTTGCCCCAAACAGCATGGAGAGAAAAACATGCATCCCTTGGAGCAAAGTGTAGCTGGAGGTAGGGGTGAAGATTGGACAGGGTGGGAAAGAGAACAGAATACAAAATGGTAAGGGTATATTCAGGACTAGCCTGAAGTTATGTGGACAGGTCAGGGAAGGGAATGCTTTGTTAAACTGCTGTAATTAATAGGATCAGAACACCAGTTTCAAACCCAAGAACCAACTGTCATAAGAACCCCACTGAAAAATATAAAGGGGATAAACCAAAAACCAGAACTTTTTTTTGGATACCACGAGAATTTGGCCTTGACCTTGCTAAGAAAAATACCTTTTGGTTTCCAAAATTCTCTCCCCCTTCATTTATTTGAAGAGAGATCTATATAAGGACTGAACACTAGGCAATTTTTTATTGGCCGTTTTCATATGAAGAGAGTGGAAGTGTTCAATAAAGAGTTCAATAAAATGTCTTCTACTTTCCCTCCCTGCATCCAGATGCCTGAACACTCAAAAGCACCCAGAAGTTTCTTTGATGGATAGTAAAAATCAAGAGGGATGGACCTGAAAGTCAGAGTTCAGTTACAGGAAGCACCCCCCACCCCCCCGCCGCCCCGGGGAATATGCCATAACCACGGGGATACTTTGTAACCCCCTCTGGCCTACAAACCTTGGAATATTATTCCTCTGATCAACCACAGGGCAAGAAGACAGAAAAGACCCGAGTTGTCCTCAATTATCTGTGGAGAAATACTCTATAAATTGTATCATATAACTACTGTGTAATAAGATGTAGGGCCCAAACAGTCTTTTTGGTGAAATCTCTACATTTTTAAATGAGCATTCTAATAGTATACTTTAGAAGAGCTCTCTTACCTTGACAAAGTTATTATTTCCTGGAATTCGTTTACTAAGGTTCTCAACGGTAGACTGGGTTCTTAGATCAAGCCACACTATAGACCAAAATATAATAATATATATGAAAATCTTCATTAAAGTAAAATCAGATCTTAATGAAATCACTGTCAAGGATAGGAGACTGATTAGTTTCCATAAGCAATTAAAATGCTATAGCTTTCAAAAGACAGAAATTAGAAAATTAGAAATGAATGGGTATATTGTTAGAAGAGAATAAATTTATGAGGGAGAATTTAAAGCTTTTATGCAAAATCACAGACCAAGTTAGAACAATACAAACCTTAGGATGCTTATTTTGTATCCATTTTATAGAAAAAAACCCCCAAAATTTTGGATATGGAATTTCAAAGCATACATGAATGCAGAGAAAATGTAAATGCTAGGCAGTCTAGTCACCAGGGCAGAATGCACAGCCCAGAATCACCGTACCATGTGTAAAGTATGTATGTTTGAAAACTTGGGAGCAATTTGTTACATAGAGAACCTGATACTATTATTGCGGGGAAAAAATAAGATTTAGTCTCTCACGTATGACATGCTTATTTACATTAAATTCTTTCAAAGTAGACAAGAGCTTGGAATTGTTAAAAGAATTATTTCGCCATTCTTTCTCCATGCTGGATTGTGAAAAACAAACACCTCCATTTTAACAAATCAACATTATTTTTAACTAAATAACTATTGTCCGCTTTCTGATGCCCTAGTAGAAAGTATTTCTGTTCTGCTCCAGGACAAAGGCTTGAGGAAGAGAAAGCATTAAATGGTACACAAAGCAATTGTGAAAGGTAACCAACAGGATCAGCTGTGCTTTGTTTGCCGGGCTTGTTTTGTACTTAACTTTTATAACTTTTAGTGCGTTCGTGGTCACTAGGTATTGTTAGATACTGACTATGCTCAGATGGCTCCTGAAAAGATTCAGGCCCACAGCCTATTTGGAGGACACTAGGGAAGATTACACAGGCTGGCCCACTACACCTGTGAATATCAAGTTATTGTCTAGTTTGGGGCACCCTTAACTATGCTATTTCTTTCCCTTCAATTAAAAACCAGTAAAATTCCCATAGTGAATTTTAATCAATTCTTTCTAATTACTTAAACTGCCGTTTCCCTTGAGCGCTGTCTGTGCTTGATTTTGACAGTGGCTCCTTCACATGAGATTTAAATCATGGACTTCGGGACACTCTATTGGTTTCCACAGACGTGCAAAGCAGCAAGAAAAGGCTCATCACAACCAAGGAAAAGGGAGGCAAAGAGGAAGAAGACGGACATGCACAGCCTATAGGTGACATCTGCATTTGCTGTCCGGCATCCATTCATCTTGCTCCTGGGAGCAGTAGCTCCTATTCTCTTTAGGGAATCCATCATCCTTCTCTCACCCTCGGCCGCGTGGTTTGCCCGAGATTCAACCACACGCCTAGAACCCCCAGCTCCAGTATCCTGTCCTGACCCCAGTGGTAGCTTCAGGAGAGAGCATGGGGTCTAATCAGTCCAACTGAGATTTGTGCTCAGTCTGCAGGAGGCCCTCCTCTCAGCTCAGGCTGGCGGTGTGGCTAGGTCTTGCTGCCCTGGTGAAGAGAGAACTGAATCGGCCACATTCGGGGCCATCCTGGAAAAGACCGACTTGGAGGGATCCAGGTGACTTGTCTGAGTCTGGAATAAATCAGGCCCTGAACTAAGCTACTCTTGGATCGCTGGTTCCATGAGCCAAAGAATTCCTTTTTTAAAAACATTCCTTTTAGTGTGGTTGAATTTTCTATTACTTGCACTGTGATTGACACGAGCCATTAGCAGGAGCATCGAGGAGTTGGCAAGATGTCCCATGTCCGGGGAACAAGGGCAGTCCACTTCGTACACAGTGCAAGTATTGTATGACTGTGACAAAAGCTGGCTTTCCTCATGGGGCAAGCAGATGTTATTGGCTTAACAGGAGTAATTGGGAAAAGTAGAGGAATTTGAGAAAAGTTTTACATTTGTGATGGGTAGAATTAACAAGCCCATCTCAACCTTCGGTTTTTCAAACTACAGTGGGTTAGGGGTTTCAAAGCAACCTAGTGAGTTTCTGTGACCTACTTTAAAAAAATAAAAGGGGATGGATTAGAATGGAAAAATATCAGAGTTCACGGAACTTGGCGAGATAGTATTGACTGGCGAAACTTTTTAGTTCTGTGGGTTTGCTGAATCATGATGCAAAATATATTTCTTACCAAGGGAAATGAACAAGAGACATGAAAGCCATCGCTCTAGGCCACTTGTTTAATGATTCAAAGCCTTCTAGATCAGCCTTCTTCTGTATTTTAATGGACACAACAATCACTAGGGAGCTTAAAGATGACCCTCCATCCCCAGAAATTCTAGGATTGGTCTAGGGAGGGGGCCCAGAAACACACCTTTTAAATACACCTCTTTAAGAAACACTGCTAGACTCTAGAGTAGTTGTTCTTAACTAACAGAAAGCACACCAGAACCACCTGGAAAAGTTTGAAATCATACATCTCAGGCCCTACTTTGCAGGATTCTGGCTGCAGGTCTAGGCAAGGAAGGCCTGAGTCTTTCTACTTTTGTTATAAACATCCCAAGTTCTTCAGTATTACACTAGAACTTGAGAACCTCTTTTCAAGGACATGTTCTTTAGGATACTGGATTTCCTCCAATCATTTATTAAAAAAAAAAAACCCTAAAGACAAACTGATGACCGGATAAATAGTTCCCTGAGTCTCAGTGGCTCTGTGACTCTGTTGTTCCTTGACAAGGGCCACTTAAGTAACTGGGCACTTTATTCCTCACTTGAAAGCTTGCAAGTAGCCACAGTGGTATCCAAAGAATTAACCCCTCACCAGAAAGACTCAAAGCACTTGGTGTGAAATGAAATCAGGAGACCAAAGTTCTATATTCTGGCTTTGCCACCAACAAGCTATGTGACTCCAGCAAGTCATTTTACCCTTTGTGGCCTGGATTTCCTGAATAGAAAATAAGGCAGTTGAACTAGATGCTCTCTAAAGTTTCTCTCTTTCTGTAAGTCCATGATCACAGAGAGCTGGCATAATATTAACTTTTAAAAAAAAATGGTCCACAAGTTTAAGACAATTAGAATACATACAATTAATTAGTAAGACTGCCAAAGAGAGAAAAAACATGTCAGTGGCTGGTATACTACCAAGCGATTCACAAAACACTCAAAATTAATTAAATTAAGAACACACAAAAATTAGAAAACTCATTAAAGAAGCTAAGACGGCAGAATTAGATTTGCAGAATAAGAGACCAAAAGCCAAAGAGAAGACACCAAGCTGGAAGATGAAGCCCCTTTGGAGGTAATTTCTGAGAACGATCAGAAGAAGTGCCAGATCCAGATCCAGATCCAGATCCAGCGGCAGTGGTCAATTTCCCCCAGCACTTCCGAGTGGGAAGGCTGGGAAGTGAGCAAGAGCCAGTGCACCAATACCTGAGGAAGGGCCAGCGGCTGGAACTGAAGAGCCAGAGGGAACAACGGCAACTGGATCTGAAGGGCCAGGAGAAACTGGAGCAGCTGGAGCATTAGGAGAAATAATGGCAATTCATGCTAGAGACGGCCAGATTCAAGGTCTGCATTCCCTTGTTGACCACTTAGGAAAGGGTAGCTCACTCACTTGGGCAATTTCATCACAATGGACATTTTTTTTCTACACATTTAAGCGTAGAAAAAGAAGAGACATGGAGTAGAAGGGGAACAAAAGCAGTTCAGTCAGAGTCTCTGGTTCAATACTATTTTCATTGGAACAGAGACCAGGTAGAGACCTGATTTTTGGTTCAGGGTGCCTCTTCCCTGCCTGGCCACATGTCTGCGACCTAGTTAGAAAAGTGGCTCAGATGGTTATTGGCCGCTTACTCAACCACTGAATTGAAAGGCTGCATGATATAGTGAGTGAGCACATTTACAGGGGGCTAAGGAAGTGTCACAAGCTCTGTTGAGGCCATCTGCAGGAAGGCATGAAAGGGCTGCTTCGGGAAGGCACAGCCCCAAGAAAGCACTTCTCTGCGACAGTGGCAGGAGGTGAAGGCCATTGCCACAAACAAAGAGCAGGTCCAGAGGGAACGGGAATAGCTAAGTTCCAAGGTGATTTAAAAAAAAAAAAACTAAGAAAAATAGAAGCTAGGGAGTCCAGAATATTATACAGCATGCTTCTAGAAGGTATTTCCCTCATTTAGACCAAGAAAATTGGTATTAAATGGCTCAGGCCATCAATTGAATAGGTAGTTAAAAAAAACAACTTGGATGATTGAAAACTTTCACTTGTATTAAATAAACTCACTGCCACCCTGGCTGCTGTGGCTCAGTTGGTTGGAGCATTGTCCCGTAGACTGAAAGGTCATGGGTTCAGTTCCCAGCCAGGGCACATGCCTGGGTTATGGGTTTAGTCCCCCTTCAGGGTGTGTATGAGAAGCAATCGATTGATGTTTCCCTCTCTCTCCCCACCTTCCTCTCTCTCTAAAAGCTATGAAAAAAATGTCCTCAGGGGAGGATAAATAAATAAAGTCTGGTAGATTTGGTTTGTGCTGAAAAACAAAGCTTTAAGAGTGAAGAGAAATGCAGTTGCCTCAGTGCCCATGGACCAGGGTTAGTTCAGTGATGTAGTAACAGCACAGAGGGAAAATTATTTTTAGAATTTTTAGAAATTTGTGTTACTTTCGGTTAGTCATAATAATAGAAGGGAAAATTATCTAAGGAAACCAATACACTAGAGATCATCTAAATCATTTTTAGTTGACTAGAAACAAAGGCAAATAATATATCCTCTGAGATGGTCTGTTATGATGAGCTACTGGTCTGACAGGGATTGAGATGAGTGGGAGGCTCCAGGTTATGAACACGCCCTAAGCGAGGACTGCTGACGGCTACACAAAGTGTTATCGAGTGGTTTCCCCCACAAGAGGCACAGTAATAGTAAACCAAATGTAACTGCCACGTGTTACCACTTGCCAAAAGTTAAGCTATTAATTAAGCTGGGTAAGAGGTCAGTTGCCAAGGGGAAGAGATTATATTGATGACTGTCCCTGATGACATCTTCAGAAATCAGGTGGGGACAAAGGAAAAATGGAGTAGGGGAGGGGACGAGTTAACATGCATATATGTATGTGCCAAAAACGTGGGGGCTGAAACCTATTTCAGCTGTTAGGTGTATAAATGCCAAAATGCCAATAATGACTGAGACAAGCGTGTGTGTCCCCGGGTAGGCTCTGCATTTCCCCGAAGAACATCTGTCATGTATAAATCAATTTCCCCTGGCATTCCTGGATTAAAACAGCTATCAGCCAATTCAGAACAGCAGCCACGGCTAATGCTTACGGAAGCCCTGCACGTATTAACTCACTGATCTTCACCTCAGACCTATGAGGTCCGCACTTTTCATTTCTCTAGTTTAACTCTTGAGGGAACAGGCACAGAATAGAAAAGCCAGGGGCTGAACCCAGAGTCTGAATCCAGAATTAAACCTCTATGACATAGGTATAAGCCAGGATGACTTTGTAGTCTCATTAAACAGAATGTGAAGAAATACTAAAGATCAGAGATCTCAAAGGTGAAATCTAACTCAGTTATTTTATTTTGCATTTTTTTAATTTAAAATTTTTCAATTACAGTTTGTATTCAATATTATTTTCATTCCATTATTTTAAATTTACACTGGCCAGAGTTAAAGAAATCAACCATTGCAAAATATGGCAGTGTTTCTTTACCCAGGATCGAAGGAGACATAAGGCACTCCAAGAACTGAACTGTGTCATAAAAGACTTGAATAAAGGAAAAACCAAGTGGATCTTGATAAAGCTAAATATGCTAGATTTTACCAAAGTAAAAAAATCTGTAAAGCAATAAAAATAAAACCACACTTTTGCTGTTTAAGGCCAAATGTGCTTGGGAGTTTTTGGTGCTTTGCCATTTATGGTTTGCATTTGTGCTGATGCTTTGAAATATAATCTAGTCCAGAAAAGATTTTAAAAATTGAGCTCAAGGTTCTTTCAGATCACAACAGATGATTGCACGGGTTTAATCATTGGCCCAGGGTTAACTAATATGTAAAAAAAAAAAAAGGCAAAGACGATGAGCAATGTTTAAAATTGCACACTCAGCCTGAAGAGTTATGTGTCATAGGGACCTTTAAATCCAACCTCTTAGGAAAAAATGTTTTTTTTTTCACTTTACAATTTCAATAAGGAAAACGTATTCATAGACAAATGTTTCGGTTGGTGGTTCTCTTGAATAAACTGAAGGTCTTCAGTTGGTGGCCCTTGCCTCCCTGGATATCAGTCCTTACTGTGTTCTCTCCAACTTAGGCCAGAACATTTCATTGGTGGCATCAGGGAAATGTGCATATTTCCTGCACATTAGGTGTGCTGGAGACACACTAGATGTCATTGATTCCAGCCTTCCCCCACTCAACATTGGAACCACTTGGTTGATTTTCTACTTCATCAGTTTAGTCTGGGTGTATTTATGAACCCAAACCTTCTTTCAGTAATACAGAGACACTAAGGTATGTAGACCACTAACAAAGTTGGTTTTGAAAGAAAAAGGCTTAGAAAAATGGCAGGGAGTGGGGTGGTGGGAACTCTTTACAAAAGAATATTGATGAAAATAATGCTAAGAGGGAGAGAGAAAAGTCCCAGAGGGTTGAGGATAACCGAAGACAGGCGAGCGCAGCCAAAGACCTGTTTCACATCCGGGGCCACTGAGCTCCTGCAATCCACCTGTGAGGTCATAGTAGCAAACGCCTGCATTGTGGCCCAGTGACTGGGATGCAAAGTGACACTTCTTCATTTTAGATGGCACACCAATGTTTACCTTGCTCAGAGAATTAACACGCAGATTCTAAAAGTATATGAAACTACTAACATGGGCCATTTAAACTTTTTTCTAGGCTTATAACTGTATCTAAAAGAGGTCAGTATACAAACACATCTTGTGGCAAGCAAAAACAAATAGCCTTTTTCAGTCTTCAGCTTCTTCAACAAGCGTATTTCATGTGCACTAATAAGTACCCTGAAATTCTCCTATCTCTCTTACTGTACTGGGGGTGAGTGAGCTGACTGCTTATCAAGGACTCCTGAGCCATAAAATAGGCCACATAAAAGGCAATTTTTTTTAAAAAGCAAAAGGTAGACTCCTCTCATATGCTCGTTTATAGCAAATACTGCTTATCAGTTACGTGATTTAGTAAACAGAGGAAAATGAAGAGCAGGGCAAGCCTAGAGTGACAGAGATTTACCAGAGAAAGGGAAGAGGAAAGAACACACACACACAGACACACGCGAGAAAGCAAAACCCAGGCTGTGATACAAACAAAGGAGCTCATATTGATCTGTAAAGGTCTGATTCTGTTTCTATTGATTGTACCTCGTGCTATCTTAAGATAAAGCTGTTAAAGGTTTAATATTATGTTGATATTCTCAACTGAAGACTTGCATGGAGATATGACAGCTTAGTGTTTTCCTGGCGAAGTAAGTGGGAGGCAGAATCTATCCCTGTCATTACTAAGTGGCTCCTCTTCCCAGGGAAGGAATGATTCCTCTCCTTTTCTATGACCCCCTGCTCCTCTCTTCCAAATTCCTACCCTTAGCCATCTGTGCTTCCCTGGTTTGTCACTACATGCGTAGGGGTCAGTCATCACAGAACCTGCAACACAGAAAGGCACCTATGTTTTTTATTGGATCAACTAATTTTACATTCATTCCTATGTGAATTCATGTATAATAAACTAAGACTATCCCCTCTATATAACCTGCTTTTAAGTATATATTTTAAACAATCTATTTCTCATAGAACCACAAATTTCTAATTACCCAGAAATTAGCTTTCAACGCAAGGCCGATATTCACCCCAAAAAAGCCATTTTGTTTCCTCCCAGGCTGGCACTCTGTAAATATTACTTAATTTCCTCCTGTTCTCTCAGGCTAAAAATCTTGGAGCCATTTTATTTTTCCTTCACCTTTATGCCCTGTCCAATTTATAAACTCACAGGTTGTATCTTCCCTCCAAAAGGTCTTGCCAATTTGCCTTCTCTCTCTCCTCTATCTCCATGCGCTAATCCCAGGAATTCATTCATAGTATCCATTTCACTGCAAAGAGATGAATCCTCTGCTTCCTTTATGATCTGTCTTCTTATCTTCAGGTCTCAGCATATGTTTATGTTTGGCTTTCTGTATTCATCTTGCATGGGGATCGAAGTGCTTCTTGATTCTGTGACTTGGTATCTTTCATCCCCTTTCAAAAACTATCATCCCTCTTTCCTTTTCTTCTGGGACTCCAATACAAATATGACCTCCCTTACCTTACTCCATCTTTCCCTTAGATTCTTTTCTGTATTTTCAAAACCTTTGTCTCTCTGTGCTTTGGTCTGGGTATTTACTTCTGATCTCTCTTCTGGTTCACTAATTCATCTTGACCTCTGCCTAATATGACGTAAAACTCATCAACTGAGTTTTTAAATATGGTGTTAGAATTTCCACTTTTACATTTCTAATCTTTGCTAAGGCTATCGGTCTTGTCAATGAATGTTGCTTGAACATGCTGATCGTGATTATTTTAAAAGTCTGATGCCTCTAACATCAGGATTTCCTAGAGGTCTGTCTGTAAAGCCACTTGTTTCTGTTGATTTTTAGTCATGTCTTGTTTTCTATGCCTCATTATTCTTTTATAGGAAACTAGAAATTGTATGTGAAAACTCTAAAAGAAGTTAGACTAGGGGCATTAGCAATTGCAGAACATCTTAATCTAACTGGGGTTTAGAATTATCCGAATCTGGGCTTCGATTCCTGGGAAGGTTGGTATATTTTCAGTTTCCCTTACTTCTAGGACTGGCCCTTCACAGTCCCATTCAAAAGTTTGTGATTTTACCAATATTCATCTCCACCTTGGCGGCCCCTGACTCCATCTGCTGCCTCCCTATCTTCATAATCTATGACAGTGCTGCTCAGCCTCTCGGGTACTCCTTTCAGAATCTACAGATATTTCCAGGGAATAAACAACACTAAATGCCTGGCCCACCTGTCTGGGCTTCCTTTCTCTCCTGGATCTTGGTCCCATAATTCCTCACTGCCTTGGTAGCACTCCAGGCCTTCAGATAATTTTGTTGTTGTTCTACTTCTCTAGCTGTTCTCAGCAGATGGGTGCATTGAAAGAACCCATCCCCCCCTTTTGTCCCACTGTGCCTCATGTTGCTGAGGGCGTGGCTTTCAATGCCCTCTCCGTTCTCATCAATGCTTCTCTATCCAAGTTAGAACACAGGCTTCGGGGTTGAACAGGTTTACGTTCAAACTGGCCCTACCGCTACTTATAGCTATATGGCATTAGACAAGTTATACAGCTTTTCCGTAACTCATTTAGAAAACAGGGCTAGTAAAAACCTATTTCAGGGCCATTGAGATTAATATGAGTAAAGTGTTTTGCACAATCCCTAGTACAGAATAGCAGCAGTTAGCACTTATTGAGCATTGTTATCACTCTTAGTTCTATTAAAACTTTTAAACAGTCACCCTATGCCTGAATTTGATCAATCATTTCATTCTTTGGTGAAATAAGTGTACACATTTTTACCTTCACAGCTTATTTACACTATCCTCCAATTCTCCCTTTTCCTAGTGTAATACAATACATTCTCCAAGGTCTAAAATGGAGTTCAATCTTTCCCAAAGATATGCCAAAAATTCAACATCTGTACCAACCTGTACTTGCTCTAATTTTCCTTCAACTTAGCAACACACAGTTTATCAACTATTCCCTAATTTTGTGTTAGTCTCTTTCCAAAACAAAATTATAAAGTGTTTACACAAACAGCCAATAATCACCATCCTCCACAACATACCCAGTATACCACTAAACACTCAAGAAGTTCTGAAAACATGCACTTGGTTCAATATAGAGAAAAAACTCTTCATATTCAGTAGGTATGGTTTGAATGAATACTCCAAAGCACAGAGAACAGGGGAAGGGTGCAGAGGGACACAGAAGAAAAGGAAATGAGTAAATAAGCATATCACAAACAAAGTTTTTCTGGTAAAATAGTTACTTGAAATCCCTCACTAAAAGCATAACTTCAGCTAACCTAGTTGCATTAGTTCAAAATGACAACTCAAAGTCCAGAGGTTGATTCTGAGTTGTCATTTAATTCAAGTTTAGAGTTTAACAGGAAGCTTCTGGTTCCTTTAACTAGGCTCCTCCTTTCATTAGAAAAAGAAAAAAGTAAAACCGGACTAGTTCTAGCAGTTGGCTAAAATTGATTTGTGAAAGAATACCCTCTTAGGTACTGGTCACTAGTATTGTAATATCCTGCTTTACTAATTTTCAAAATGAGCTGCTCATGAGCATAAGAACAAAATAAAGATTTAAAAGACGTACTTTTGTGTAATAGGAACTTTGGTTGCAATTCTTCAAGTTTTTGAATCTTGAAATCATAAATGCAGAAGACATATGAAATGGTTTCTTATAACACAGTAACATTCAATGCCTTAGTTTTTAATAAAGTTTCCAAAGGATTTATGCTACTCTTACAAGGCACCTTTTTTAGTATATTTTCTGCTTCAATATCACTTTCTTCCAATGGCTACTAAAGTAACTATATTACTAACGTCAGTGTGAAGTAAAAATAGCTCCCTCTATAAATCATCCCAATTCTGACTATTTTTGCTTCCATTCCCCACTGCACAACCTGGTATTTTATTGACAAAAATTGTGCTTTGCTATGTGTGACAGAATGATGCCTTTTCGTGAGTACATATTTAGAACAAAATTTTCTTTTTAGCAAGTGACAGTATCATTTGGTGTGCTTAATTGGCATGTGCTAAGAGTGATACTAAAATATACCCATGGTCATTTACACTTAATAAGATGTGATATCTAACGGTGGTATATTTGAGATTTTGAACTCCTACCAAAATAGCCTAATTTATAGCAGAAGGAGCTAAAATTGAGATTTTGTTTTCATAACCTCAGAAGAATCGACTCAAAATCCTGGGTGGGAAGACCAAGTACACAAGTGCTTTGCCAAGAGATGACTATGAATATTTGTAATTTTGATTTTTGAGGGGAGGGGAGGAACTGAGATCTCTTTTAGGTGTCAGAAAACAGCAGCGATTATAAAATAATTCTGGCAACATCGACCCACTTGTATAATACAAATAATCAGGAAAGGGGGAGAGCATGGGAAAGAGTTCATTCAAGATGGGAATAAATGGCTAAACATGAAACAATGAACTTCTTGGAGGACTCTTCTGCCCATCCCGTCAAATTATAGGAATCACGATGCATGCTTTTTTAGCCAGAGATTTTAGTATGACAACATCCACAAGTGGAGAAAGGCCTTGCATTTGGCATCCATGCACAACAGCTTACCTACGGCGTTGTAGAGTGGCTCTCCAGTTATCTTGTCCCAGACTACCGTGGTTTCCCTCTGGTTACTGACACCAATAGCTTTAAGGAGAAAGTTAAACAAAAGAGACTAGAATATTAAACATGGAGAAAACTACTTCAGAACAGTTCTTCTTTATTTTTTACAGGCACAACTAGACATAACAATTCAAAAACAATTTGGAACGTCTGTAGTGGTATTGAGTTTATTTTCTTTGAGTGGCCCCAGGAAAAGTGAACACCCAATGTTAAAGTGTTTCTCTTTAATACTACAGAGTCCTCCCTGCTTCGCTACCAGCACATGATGACATGGACCCAGGTCAATATCCAAATACAAGGCTCCCAGGTGGTCTTATAAAACAGAAATGCATTAACTTTCCAAATTTACAATATCCACTTTATTATTCTGAGACCAACAATCACTTCACTCATTTACTTACTAACTGCTACAAGAAATTTCCTTTTATGTGCATGCAAGTGTGTGTGTGTGTGTGTGTGTACCTGTGTTTTAAGAAAAGGGCCACAGATAAGGTCCCTCACATTGGGCAAATGCATACTATGGTTATTTAGAAATTCAATTTTATTCCTTTTATATTAATAATATAACACAAGACATATGAGTTTGAGCCAGGCATAAGAACACTATGTGCTGGCATTTCCACTATACTGACCTACATACAACTCAAGTGCTACAGTTACAGTAAATTATTATAAGTGAAATACGAATCCATACCATCTTATTCAGTTCAGCTTGATTCAGCTACATCAGAGGTTCTCACATTTGGATGTACATTAGAATCAGCTGCAGGGCTTTTAAAAAATATCAATACCCAGGACCTGGCCCAAACATTCTGACTTAACTGACCTGAGATAGGATCGGAGCATTAATATTTTTTTCTTAAAATTCACCAGGTAATTCTACTGTATAGCCCTGGTTGAACATCCTGGGCTAAAAATAAATCGAGCTCTTTCAGAATTTAAGATCAAGATAGACCTTAAAGGCAGTATAATCAATGACATATCTTGTGCTCAAATCTCCTCTAGGATCACCTGTCAGGTACCATTCAGACAGCACTACTAGTGCCAAGATACTCACTACCTCTCTCCAGGAGGAAAAATCTCTATGGCATAGCTTTGCTGTGCAAAATAAAGTCCTTTTCCTTGTAGCTTCCACCTATAGATTCTATCTATAGTCTTTGGAGATACACAGAATAAGATTAATCCTTCTTCCACATGTCACTCTTTCACACTGGAAGCAGCTATTTTGTCTCTCAAGTCTTCTCTTCCCTCGTCTAGGCTAAACAATCCGGTTTCCTTCCACTGCCCCCGCCTCCATATGCCATAATTGTCCTCTCCTAGGAACACACAGCTATCTATATTACTCAGACTGTACACCCAGAATAAAACACAATAAGGATATTCTGACCAACACAGAGCTGAAGGGGATGAGCAGCCCCCTTATTCTAAAACATCTTTAGCCAACGCAGATTTACTTGCTCTGACACCTTTTCTAGAGGTATAAAGATGATGGAGATTCTGTTCTGAGGAAACTTAGAGGCATGGGGTAAAAGGAAGAGATTTGGGGGTGTTTCTTTAAGAAAATATGTAAGGCACAAATGTTTGTAGGACTAAAGAAGAGAAAGGAGAATGTGAGGGGGAGCGCTGGTATCAATGGGACACAGTCCTGATATAGTAACAGGAGGGGAGGAGATTAATACAGGTGAAGGGAGGTGCCTCAAGGAGGGCAGAAGGCCTCAGTTTCCCTCGTGATGGAAGAAAGGCAGCAAGAGATCCAGACATTAAGTACAGAAAGTACAAGCTGGGGAATTAAGGCCCGAGAGCCTCAGCATGTTCTGTGAAGCACATAAGGTTAGCTGCTGAAATGGGGCCCAGAAAAAGTTGGATCTCAAGTTTGGGGAAGCATTTGGTAGCACTCAGGCTCTGAAGCCAAATGGCTGGGGTTCAAATTCTACTTCCTCTGCTTCCTAGTAGTGTGACCTCAGGCCTCAGTTTAATCTTCTATAAAATGGGGATAATAATAGTTTCCACCTTATAGGGTTACAGTAAAGAACCCCTGAGTTAATGCATGTGAAATCAGTGCCTGGCAGAAAGTAAGCACTTACTGCTGCCATTCATTGCCATCATTATTGCAGAGAGAGTGGAGTAAAAGTTGCAGAGAATGGGAGTGGGCACAGCAAGACCCCTGAAGGAATTTCCCAGCAGCACTGTGGACTGGGGGCACAACAGAGGCTAGAGACCTCAGTGGGACCTCCATCCCAGGCTGCTAAAGTAGAGTATTGTGAACGTGACAACTTTACAAAGTGGGCTAACAACGAAATCATGGTCTACTAAATCTTCTATTCCTCCCCACTCCATGAATTTTCCACAAACATGATGGCGGCCCCCTTTGCCAATATCCATGAGTCACTATTCTATGCCCTGCACAGTACCTTTTTGTATTGGCTCATTCTAATCTGTATTGAGAATGCAATCTAGAGCTATTTCCATCTAATTCATTGGTCACAGGCTCCTCCCTGCCCACTCCTTCTTTCCCCTCTATCTTAATTCCTTTGTGCCAGGTAAAACTGTTTTTCTTGCAAAGTCCAGTGAAAGAGCTTCTCAGGATTCTCCTCCAGCCACAAACATGCCTGGTTGCTCCCCAGAGCGCACAGGCCTCATCCAGTGCCTCTGAACCTTTTCAATGTTCTAACTTCTTGTCACTTTTACCCTGAAATCCTATTTTTCTTTAAAAGAAAACTTTACTGATTGCTAATCCCAGCACATGTGCTTCTCTTAATAGTGCTTATTTTAACTTTCTCTTTCTCAGAATAACACATTCAGGTTTTGGAATTCTCCACATTAGTTCATTTACCATCGAAGAGCATATGAAAGTTACTGCATTTCCTGGCTTCAAAGTCTTTCAGTTACAGATGCTATAATCGTTGGCATATGTACACCCAATTTAGCACTCTTGTATTTCACAGGTTCATGCTTCACTTATACATTCTGTCTCGGGGGGAATTTTTGTTAACCGAGTATCTCTAGTGAAATTAATGAAATTCACTAGTTAAATGTTACATTCAACATCTCTGGTTCAATTTTGCTTGAAAGTCCCTATAAAAAGTTATCATCATCAGTTAAGGAAATATACTTAGGAAAAAACCTTTGGAAACCCTCCATGATGTTATAATTGTCTTGGTAGAATTATGGATGATATACACATCCTTATTTAAAAATAAAAATCTTGCCCTGGCTGGTGTGGCTCAGTGGACTGAGAGCCAGCCTGTGAACCATAGGGTTGCCGGTTCAATTCCCAGTCAGAGCACAAGCCTGGGTTGCGGGCCAGGTCCCCAGTACAAGGCACGTAAGAAGCAACCACAAACTGTTTCTCTCCTTCTCTTTCTCCTTCCCTTCCTCTGTCTAAAAATGAATAAAATCTTTTAAAAAATAAAAAACTTAATTTGTAATTGGAACACACATTTAAAAAAGTAAAAACACACAGAGCAAAATAATAAAAGTGCCATGTGGGAGGAGGTATAAAGGTTGAAGAAAATAGTCTCTGGAAGTTGTGTGCTTGAGCCAAGTTTTAACAATTGCAAAGGAGATGTGGCCACTGCTGGCAAGTTCTTTAGGAGAATGAGGGGTCTTTCTGAGACCCCGGAGACTCGCAGGTGATGGAAAAAGCAGGTGACGGAAATGCATGTGACTGCGTAGGGCAGGGCCAGACAGTAGAGGAATGAACGTGGCCATTTCCTTTTACTTAACACACTGAAATAACTACTTTTTTAATTGCTGAGAATGTTATACTCTCATCTTTGACAGTTTATGTTGTCCTTTGATTTTATCACATAAGCGAGGATGAATGAAGAGTATCTGGTACTATAATTTTTTTCTTCTGAAGAATAATTCTTTAAAATTATCTAGATTAGTGACTCCCTGATTGAAACACTGCTCTAATTTAATCATGCTATATGGGCTTAATGATGGTTAGAAATCCTACTTTAGATGTGAAAGTTGTAAATTAAGAATATATCAACATAATATAAATTTTAGTTTGTTTTATTTTTAATCTGGCATCATTTTCTCATGGATAATATTATGGGCTTTGATTAGCAGAAATATGCACTCTTTCTTAAAGTGAATAAAGTATTTCTTTATACAGGGGTGGGCACAACTGGGTATACAGTCATTTGTATGGAAAAATAATACAAACGCAATAAACTGTTTCACATACTCACAGCTGTAAAACTACAGTGATTCCCTCACCTATCGCGGGAGTTGCATTCCAGAGACCCCGCGATAGGTGAAAATCTGCTAAGTAGCAGTGTTATATTTATTTTATTATTTATATATATTTTAAGGCTTTATAAACCCTTCCCACACTCCTATAAACCTTTCCCACACTCTTATAAACACTTCATATGCTCTTAAACACTTTCTACACTCTTAAACCTACGTAATTTTAACAACCTATAAAATTCTATATGGGTACTCACCAGTGAAGTATACAGGGTTTTTTAAAACCCTGGATACAGTGAAGCCGCAATAAGTGAACCGTGATACAGCGAGGGACGACTGTACTATTGCTCACCCCCTGCTCTTTATTTATAGCTCCTTCAGTCCAGTGTCAAGCAAACAGAGCTGCCTGACTCTCTAAGTCAGGAAGGAAAGACACAGCCTATCTACTTGTCTTGTGCTCACCTGTGCTGTTCAGCTAGAGAGTGAACTTTAATTTCTGTAGGCTTTGTTCATAGGGACCTGAAATCAACCAACTTTCTGAAAGATGAGGACAACTAAAAACAATGACACTGGAATTTGCAAAAGAAATACAACCAGCTCTGATGAACCCTTACTGATTATCAGGTAAGACTATGAATAACAAATTACGCCTGAGCTGGAATACAAATTATTTATTTGCAACATTGGAACTAAAAAATGAAGTGGTTCGGGAGGTTATCATCAGTGTGGCTCAGGAAAGAGAGCATAGGACCAGGAGACAGGGAGCATCTGTTACCTACCTGTTTAATGTCATCTAGCACTGCACAGTTACGTGACCTGCATTAAGTCTCCTTCCCTCTCTTGCAGCTAGGTCTAGTGACCAAAGATCCTTAATAGCATTAGTGTTTGTGATGTAGAGTTCTATATAGGCAAGCAAAAGCTTGGTCCTTGGCAGAGCCGATCAATAAATTATCTGGGGAAACATTTAGCACAATTGGCTTGGTATGGAGGGCCTTGTGGAACATTCTCTGCCTTGGCCATGGGCTGGCAGTACTGAGAAGGAAGTGCTGGGTCACGCTGGCTTGGGTATGGCTTTCCGACTCACCAGACAGAGGACTGTAGAGCAGAGACCAGCGTGTTCAGTATTCTTACAGACCAGTTAGTTCAAGTGAAAGACAAGTCACTTGGACTGGAGTTTGTGTGTCATCTTCATATAAACCACAAACAAGAGAAAAGGGCATGGTCCCCAAGTGGGTACAGAAGGCCAACATTTTACAGCCCACCTTACTTGTAAAGGAGGTAAATGATGTCAAAACCATGGCCAGTTGCCCTGGAATCTACATCCAGTACATGGCTTTAAGCCACCTAGATGATTTATATCACCGGTAATGAATGTTTTGACAAGAGTTGTGCTACTGAGGACGCTGTTTAGACTGTGAAAGCTGTGAGAACAATTCAAGGAAACGCCCAACAATCACTGTGATGCACAACTCATCTGAAATTTGGTGGATGCAACTCTAAGAGAAGGTTGAAACACTTCCACTTGTAGGGATAAAGTAAGGGTAGGATATTTTAAAATTGTCAACAAAATATCAAGTCTACATGGGTGTTTGTTTCTCTTAAAAATCTGCAATAACAAATAACGATGTTATTGCCACAGCTTTCCATTAATTGGCAGTTATTGTGATTATTGGGTTAATGTCTGTTTCTTCCATTTGACTGTTAGCTGCACAACCCTATTTGTGTTCCACTATCTCCCTAGCACACCCAGCACATAGTAGGCACTTTATAGGTTTGCTGAGTGAATGGTTTTGGTTATGTTTAGTCTTTTTAAAGTGAGCTTTATTTATACAAATAGGGGAAGTCTGAAAAAAAATAAAAGTTTCATCTTAGGAGCGCTGGTAAATCTCAAGAGCCAAGAGAGATGATGTGACTCTCAAGGCACTGCCATCACCCGTTGATGGCTTCCCCCTACTTTGAGTCAAACTACTTAATGAAGAAAACGAACAGCTTTGAACGATGAACTTGTAAAGTTTAAACTATAAAGATATGGCAATTACCACATTATGCTGCTGCCCTTTATACCATCTTATCGATTTTGGATGATTGGGTTATGTTTTTTCTCCCTGTATAAATGACATAAAGCCCAACTTAGGTAGATATCCTATTAAACCTACTAGGAATTAACAAAGAGATCTGTAATAGTCTAAAACCCTCAAACAATCATTTCAGGGAGATTTTACAAGCCAAGCATTTTGATTTCAAACAACCTTCCCCTCCCCTGCTGCTCCTTATTCTCACCTTTTTCTCCTTAGGAAAAGGTATCCCTACCTATCCAGCAGCTCCAGCAAAAACCCAAGCATCATCTTTGACCCGTCTTCCCCTCACCCCACTACTCTCTCTACTACTCTGACATCTGGTTCATCAGGAAGTTCTGGCCCTTTCTCCCCATCTTCACTGCCATCATCCTTTTTCTCAGGACTCTCACAGCAGCCTCTATACTGACATCCCTGTGTCCACACTCACGCCTTTACCACCCACTCTCCACATGGCTCCACACAGCAGTCAGGGAGTTGTCTTCAAACCACAAGCCAGATTCTGTCATCCCTTGCTGTATTGCTTAAAACCTCTTCATGGCTCTCTGTGATACTAAGAATAACATCCGAGTTCCTGACGGGTGCTACTTCCTGTCTACTTCCCTGGTTTCAGCTCCTATTGAAACCTCTTAACTATCCACCCTTACCCCTCACCCCCCTTTTACTCTATTTTCGACATGCTGGCCTTCTTTCTGATCCAGAAATGTGCCACAAGCCTATTCCTCCCCCAGGACATTTGCATGTGCTGCTTTCTTTTCCTCAAATACTCTTCCCCCAGCTATTTGCATGGCAGACCCCTTTTGGTCTTTGAGACCTCAGTAACAGTGTCACCTCCTCAAAGAGGCTTCCTCTGGCCATCCAATCTAAAGTAAGCCTCTCTGGGCACACCCTACCATATTACTCAGTTTCATTTTCTGCGTGGAACTTATCAGTATCTGAAATTAGCTTGTATGTATCTGCACTAATTGTTGGTCTCAAACCCACCAAAATAAAAGCTTCATGAGAACCAGGACCTAATCTGCCTGTTTATCATCACATCCTCAGTTCTCACAGAAATGCTTGGTGCTACATTGACACTCAGTTATGTGCTGAGTGAATGAATGAATGAATTTGATTGAGATAATCATACCATGGAGAAAAATATTCTATTAAAAAATACCTTTTATGTTGGAAATGTCAATATTGAGCTGTTCAAGTTTCTCACATGTTTTCTCTATACACTCATAGACAGACATCAGAATTTCCTTAGGGTCTTGTTCCACCCATCTTTGAACAAAAAGAATGCATTTGGTTAGTTCACAAGAAAGCAATACAACTTTAATTTATATCTCTAGAAATGTTCACTTATGAGGATGTGGCTGGTGTATAAATTAAAATCGGATGAGCAAAGCATATTCAGTACTCTAAGGAAATGATTTAAAGAAAAGCCCATTTTATTTCCTTTACATTTGTATTATTCTTTATACAGTAATCATTTGAAAGGAGGCAAGTAATAGATCATGAAATAGCAAATATTCTACCTACTTTTAAATTATTTTTTCATATCCAATAATTAGGTTCCCCAATTCTTTATATGTGTGGGTTTGATAAATTGATAAACTACCTGCATGTTTCACTAGTCAGTAGTTATTTTTTTAAGTTATTTCTAAGTAGACTGATATCTGTCTATCTATCTATCTAGAAAAGGAATGCTGAAAAGTCAAATTAGTATACTAATGTCTTTTGTCATTTTTTTCAAAATGTTTTGTTTAGTATTTGGGGAATAATTTAAATTTGTTTTCGTAACTATTTCAAATAGATAAGCGATCGGTCCAATTTTCATATCCAATCCCAGCGTAATTTTGGGAAGGTACCAGGGCCTCAGAAGGCTGAAAGGCTCATAATAAACAATGAGGAAGGGAAACATGGGAGAAACAAATGGTAACTGAGGAAACCCCAAAAGCAGAAATGACACAGACTAAAAGAATTCTACCCTAGGATAGGATTTGCAAATAGCAAGAGAATTCCACATGCCTTTCTTCTCTGCCTTCCTCAGGCCTGCCTGGCTTCCTGAGCTTTGAGTACTGTCTCTAAACTCGCTATGTCCAGAAATGCAATCTCCTCCCACATATTTCTAATTTTCATCTCTCCAAGACGCAGGCATCCTCTCTCCAAACTGCACTGGGATCAGGCCTGCGGACAGTCATTCTAATGCTGCTAACATACCAATAGCTTTTATTATTAAACAAAGGAATTCTTTAAAACAGAACATTTTTTCATAGAAAGAAATTATAAAATTTGATAGGATGCCAATCTTTTCACTTTCTTAAATTGAAGTAAACTTCATAGTGAAATGCACAGATCTAAAGTGCACAATTTGTTGAGTTTTAACAAATGTGTATACTCATCTAACAAACAACCCAGTGAAGATATCGAATGTTTCCATCATTCCGGAAAGTTTTATCATGCCTCCCTCATGTCAATCACATATTCCACAGGCAACTAATTTCCGGATTTCTGTCATCCTCGATTAGTTTAGTTTCATCCTGAATCTCAGATGCAGCCACGCAGTATGGATGTTTTTGTGTCCAGACTTTTCCACTTTTCACGATATCAACGAGCTTCATCTATGTTGTCGCGTGTATCAGCTCACTTTTTAAAAACCACTGAACAGTATTTCATTGTTACCCATTCTACCGACGACAGACATTTGGGTTCTTCCCAGTTTGGGTTATTATGACTACAGGTGCTAAAAACACTCATGTATAAATCTTTCTTTAGACATATGCTTTCACTGCTATTGGATTAATTCCTAAGGGTGCAATACTACAGATGTAAGAAACTGCCATAGCCTGGCTGGTGTAGCTCAGTGGATTGAGCGCAGGCTGTGAACCAAAGGGTTGCTGGTTCCATTTCCAGTCAGGGCACATGCCTGGGTTGCAAGCTAGATCCCGAATGGGGGACTTGTGAGAGGCAACCACACACTGATGTTTTTCTCCCTCTCTTTCTCCTTCCCTTCTCCTCTCTCTAAAAAAATAAATACATAAAATCTTTAAAAATAAAAAATAAAATAAAATCAATAAGCATGAAAAAAGAAAAAAAAGAAACTGCCATTATTTTTTTCAAAGTGGTTGTGGGATACACATCATTAAATTTTGAATAAGTAATTTTCAACCTTTTTCACTTCATGGCACACATAAACCAATCACTAAGACTCTGTGACACATCAAAAAAATTTTTTTTGCCGCTCTGACAACAAATACATAATTTTGATTTGTTCACACCAGATGGCTATTGTTGTGTTGGTTATGGTGATTTTTTTTATTTGACAATCTAAGGGGAAAGAAATCAGTGCCCCTGACTAAACAGTCAGGTACTGCATGTTTTAAAAGTTCTTGTGGCACACTGGTTGAAAATCGCTGTTTTAAGTAATATACTTAACATTCTATTTAATCACAATTACCACATATGAATATTATCCGCAAACAAGATGATTTCAGTACTAGATGATAAGATATATGAATGCTTTTTAGAAAAACATATCTTTATTTAATAAAAACCCTCAAATGAGCAAACAACAATTTGGCAACGATGAGGACACAGAACTAAATGACTTTAAAATTAATGCAGAATTTCCAATATTTAATACATCTTCGCTTTATTACTTGATCATCTTTTTCTTTTGTGTCACTGAATTCCTAAGCCTCATATACCCAGATATTTTGCTGAGCTACAAAGTTATTGCTCCTTTTCCTGATTAATACCTATCCCTTAAGCCTTCTCAGGACAGCGTTAGGTCAAGTTTACTTTTGAAAGCACCAGAGCGGGTGGGGTGAGATGGGCTAGTAAATGTGCTGTATCTTTACATATTAAATTAGGAAACATACCCTTCTTTTGGAAATTCTTGTTTTATTTCCACTTGATGATGACTGAGTAGTTCAGCTGTTTTTGAATTGAAAACCTGAAATATATATTGCAATATTATGGTCAAAATGCAGGCAGAGAGTAAAGATGTTTAAAGTTATTCAGCAACTCAAGTTCCTGTTTACTGATGGAAAAAATCCAATCAGATGAAATGCCATAACATAAAAGTTATAAAGTAGCTTCAGAACTAATAACTTCCCTGTAGATAAATAAAAACCTATTGAAGATAAGCTAAAGAGGCAATTCCTGATTCTTTAAAAAACAAAATGACTCCACATGTAGGCGCCAAGCAATTCATAGCAAGGATTTCTTTTTGAGAGTAGGGAAAGCAAGAATAAGAGAGAGCTGGCAAAGTGCTAATAGTGATGGCGCAAAGTTCCATTTGGCATCCATCGTGGGTGTGGAGACAGATGCCTCACAGGGAAGTGTACTGTGGAACTTCCTTTAAAGGGCAGTGCAGCAATGCATGTGGCAGTAAGAGGTAAATGGAAGTATATCCTGGCACCCAGCGGAGGGCTCTCAGTGATATCCTTGTCATGAATTGCTGACCCTTGATATAGAACATTAAAACCCCATGGGTGAATGCTAACAAAGAAGGGCTGTACCATCCTCCATAAATTCAATGCTACTAAAACAACACTTTCAAACACTTAGCAACCTTCGTTACATATAGAATAGACTCTTGAATAACTCAGGGGGTGGGTGTTCCTCCCATGCAGTCGAAAGTCCACGTGTAGCTACACCCACATCCTTGGATTCCCCACTTCGGAGTCGACCCTTGAACAACGTGGGTCTATTGAACTTAGACCACTTAAAGAAAATCTTTGTTCTCCAAGAGTCAACTGTGTATCATTTTCACCTGGGAGTAGCTATATTGAAGTACCAAAGCACTTAAGTCTTTCAGAGTAAGGATTCATATTTTCATTAATGTTAACTTCCAAAATCACTGTAATTACAGTGGTGGAGTCACATCCAATTAGGTAAGAACAAACTTCCATGCTTAGGTTTCCTGTGGGAGAAGATTACCTGAGCACCGAAGACTTAGAAAGAGAAGGAAGAGAAAACACACCAGGGTGAGTTGCTGCTCTGCCCTCTTACCCCCACCACACACACACACACACACACACACACCCCCCTCCTTTTTGGGAGGAAGTGATAAACATAATGAAAGGAAGAAGGCAAATTGTCGTGCTGGCTGGTGTGGCCCAGTGGATTGAGCACAGGCTTATACACTAAGAGACAAGTCACAGGTTTGATTCCCAGTCAGGGCACATGCCTGGGTTGCTGGCCAGGTCCCCAGTAGGGGACGCTTGAGAGGCAACCACACACTGATGTTTCTCTCCCTCTCCTTGTCCCATCCCTTCCTCTCTCTCTAAAAACTGAAGAAAATAAAACTCACTAAGTTCATTTAAAAAAAAAAAACACAAGGCAAATTCTCAAGCCCTTTGAGGAGATAAAATATCTTACAAGTCAAAGGTTAACTTAACACATCATAAGGGCACTTGGCAGAAGCCCATGTAATTCATGACTTAGCATTATAGTACCTTTAGCATATCTGCTCCATTTGTCCTATTTTATTTGATGAAGCATCTCTGACACAGAGTTGGTGCTCAATGAATATTTGTTGCATGTTGGAAAAAATTTGGTCTATCGGGTACTTATTAGGACAAAAATTAATAAGAAACAGTTATGTCGCCTAAACTCTAATAGGAAACCACAACTGTATTCTTTTTATTCATATTACTGCTGCTCCCAGAGTCTCTTCTCAAATCCCCGAGGGACTCTGGTGCCATAACAATGTGTCCCTTTTTGCTGGCTGGATTCATAAAAATCTCAATAACAAGACTTAAAGGGCTATGAATGAAATGTGACACTTCTTTCATCACCTCCTAGTTTTAGCTAGGCTAACTTCAGGGCCCTCACACGAAAAATGGATTTATAGGCCTTTGAAATGGGCAAAGAAGAAGGAAAGATTTTGGTAAATTCTATTTGCTATGTAAGAGCATGACGCCATCTGATCACACAGCATCTGGACACAACAGGAAGGAGCCTGGACCTCCCTACTTATTTAGAGCGCTGAATCTGAGCAGGAAGTGGATCCCATCTTTAGATGTTTAGAATTGAACTGTGTGCACCACTCCCAGGCTTGTCAACACTTTTTTGAAAAAGATTTTTATTTATTTATTTTTAGAGAGAAGAGAAGGGAGGGAGAAAGAGAGGAAGAGAAACATCAATGTGCGGTTGCCTCTCATGCACCCCCTACTGGGGACCTGGCCCACAACCCAAGCATGTGCCCTGACTGGGAATCAAACCTGCAACTCTTTGGTTCCTAGACCCGCGCTCAATCCACTGAGCCACACCAGCCAGGGCTCAACACTTTTTAGATTTAATGTTTTTAGAACGTGCAACTTTCTTAGTGCAACACCATTTAATCACAATATAACGCAAATCGCAAATGCAAGCCACATCTGTAATTTTAAATTTTCTCATTAAAAAATAGTAAAAAGAAACAGATGAGATTAATTTTAATAACACATTTTATTTAAGCCAATATAAGGTTATTATTTCAGCACATGACCAATATAAAATTATTAATGAGGGCTTTTACATTTTTTTTTTTAGTACTTAGTCTTTGGAGTCTGAGCACAGAACAGGTTAGACTGACATCAGGTTAGCCACCACCACCAAGAAAAATTTCTGTGCACACAGGAATGCTGGAAAATGGCACACAATCCCCAACCCCGAGGGCACATCCCCCTTAGGTATTATTAGTCTGACTCCAAGAGACCTAAGTCTTACTAAAGCTGTTAATGTGCATGTACAAAAAAAGATAAAAGTTTTTCTCTCGTTCTGAGAGTTGGCTCACTACCTGGGTCTTTTATTATCATCTCTTTTGTCATTTTGTGGGTCCCCTGACAGCTTTCAGGGGAATTTATCTTTCACAAGGGATCTTCGCACTCTAAAAAGTTCCTTCCTTGCTTTTTTAAAACAAGATGGACCAACTTAGTCAAAAGATTTTAAAACTTAAACGTTTCCTTTTAAGTTGACCTCAGGGTACTCTCCCCAGCTTTAAAGAAGAAGATTCCAGACCTCTTAGGGACAATGGACTGCATTCTTTGATTGATATGCAGAAGCTTCTAAGAGACAAAATGACTTGAAAAGACAAAACAGCTCTAAAATGCTCCTAAAAGAAACTTTTGGCATCTGAACTAGTATTTTAAATTTCCTTGTTTTTCTTACCGGCAACCTGACAAGATATTTGAGAGGACTTAACGTTTAATCAGAAACTTGGCAACATCGGAAGCTAAAGATTCCGAGACTAAGAGAAATAAAATTTTAAAGCCTTCCCCTCTAAGGTAAAATAAACTATGTATCCAGAGGGAAAGAAGCAAATTTGGAATGACGTACTTAGACTGGTAGGTCAACCTACGATGTCAACGTAACTTACAACCAAATCCTTGGGGAGAGGAGAGCAAGTGTACTTATCTCTTACATCTTTGGGAAACTGGTAATGCAACTCTAGAAGCAGTTCGAAGCCCACCTATCTTTACCATCCTCAAGTCCTATGACTGAAAATAAAATATAGCAAACAAGGATTATTCTTGTATTTGTTTTTAAAGCCCAAGGGTTATTCGCCTGTTTTTAAAGCCCAAACTGCTGCTTTGGCTCCTAGGCTCCTTGCCAAGAAATATTAATAAAAAAAAGTCTTCGCCATCTGAACAAATAAACTTAATTTATTCCAACTGTTATAAATCAGGGGATTTATTGCCTTATTGTACCTGTCTCAATGGCTATAATTTTTTTTAAAAATCCTCACCTGAGGACATTTTTTCATTGCTTTTAGAGAGAGAGAGGAAGGGAGAGAAAAACATCAATGTGAGAAACATCAGTTGGTTGCCTCCCTTACACGTCCAGACCCGGGATCAAACCCCAACCTAGGCGTGTGCCCTGACAGAAAATCAAACTCATAACCTTTCATTTACAGGACGATGCTCCAACCCACGGAGCCACACCAGCCAGGGCTCATGGCTAAAATTTTAAAAACAAAACCATCAGGTGTCTGGTCATATCTAATATTAGTGTATATATGTCTACCTCCAGAGAATATTACTAGAATTGGTTTGCAAAGAGCCCTGTTTACTCAGCTGAAAGGAATTAAACGCTTATAAAAATTCTCAAAAATATAATAGAGCCCTGGCTGGTGTGGCTCAGTGGATTGAGTGCTGGCTTGCAAACTGAAAGGCTGCCAGTTTGATTCCCTGTCAGGGCACATGCCTGGGTTTCAGGCCAGGTCCCCGTTGGGGTGGGGGGGCAACCAATCAATGTATCTCTCATGCAACCATGTTTCTCTCCCTCTCTCTGAAAATAAATAAATCTAAAAATATATATAATAGAAAACTAACCCAAATGCTTTTTCAGGATCATGTGATATGAGTAAACATTGGATCTTAAGGCTGGTTTGAGATTGGTTTTGGTTAAATAGGCATGTCCTTAGAGTATCATCTTTAAGTATAATACTTTTATTCCGCCTGGGCTTATTTCGTCAAGTAAATTCATGTTTTCTCTGTTGCAAAATTTGCCAGCAATAAAAAAACTCAGTATGATGAAATTTCATAACTAACCTAAACCTAATTGTAGAGAACAAGTAAAACAAATAGATGTAGATGGGTAAAAACTTTTTTAGGTGAACTTGTCAGCAATATTTGCTTTATGACAAGTCTGCTTAAACAGGTTCCCAAAATCTTTTGGTAAGTTGATACCTTAGAGTTCTGCCAAGCTGAATGGTGAGTCAGGCTACATTCACTGAATATGTAAATCATTTCCAAATATGATAAAATACTAAAACATTATTAAATAAGTCTAAGTTTACCCTTGACTTTATTACAGATAAACTAAAAGATACATTTCGGACCTGTTAACAAGGCAGACTTGCGAATTTCATGCTGAGTATAACAGGGAGGCTAAGAGCACAGAGCACAGACTTGTGTGTGTCGGGGGGGAGCACAGAGCCGTGGGGAGAGGTGTCAAATCCCAGCCCTGCCCCTGTTGGCTGTTTACCTTCTCTGAACTTCAACTTTTCCATGTGTAAAAGATTTAAATGAAATCATTTATGAAAGATTTTTGGCTCCCAAAAGATTCACTCCTATTGCTGCTATGACTGCTATTTGTATTACTGTTAGTACTATTACTATCACCACCACCACCACCACCGATAAGTGACAGTGTTAGGATTTGAACTCACCAGTTCTATGTTCACCTCTAAGCCTAAGTCATGCATCCAGATTTTGTTTGGCAAGGAGGGCAATAAAAAAATGGAAGAACCAAGGAAAGTCACAGTAGGAAAAGATTTGAGCACCGTGTAGGCACACGCCCAAAAGATGTTACCACTACCGCTGCTATTACTACTGCTGCAGTTGTTCTTGTTGTCGCTCCTACCAGGACTCGGCCTTGTAAATGGTAGGATTAGAATTAGGAGTCACCAGCTGTCTATTCACCTCTACGCCTAACTCATGACTCAACTCCCGATTTGCAAGAGGGGGATAGTTAGAAAACTAAACAAAGAAGGAACATTATTTTTATAAAGAGTGGTTTAAAAAGAACCTTCTGAAGCAACACATGCCCTCTCTTAGCAGAAGAGTAGTGGAGAGACAAATGCTCGCCCTGCCTGCTAAGTAACTGACTTTTAGGCTGGTCTCACTCATCCCATGACTAATTCAGCCCTCCCATCAGAAACATGCACATTCATTTCCCTCCCCATGTGATTTGCCCACTAGCCTACTCTTTTATGCCACACTCAACTTTACCATGTGATAAGACTATTCTCAGGAATGTAAATTCCCTCTCTAGGACACTATGATGCTACATAAATTTAAATGACCTAAAATAAAAATGTTACATTGCAAATTTGACCACAAAGAGCATAGTGGTAAGTGAAATAAGCCAGGTGGTGAGGGACAAATACCATATGATCTCACCTTTAACTGGAACCCAATCAACAAAAGAAAAAAGCAAACAAAATATAACCAGAGACACTGAAATTAAGAACAATCTAACAATAGCCAGAGGGGAGCGGGGAGGGGACAGTGGGGAGAAGGGTTTTTAGGAACTAAAGGACACATGGACAAAACCAAGGGGGAGGGTGGAAGCAGGGAGGGAGGTGGGTTTGGATGGAGTGGGGAGAAAATGCAGACAACTGTAATTGAAAAACAATAAAGTAATTTATATATATAAAAAAAGCATAGTGGCATCTTGCAATAAAGCCACAGAAGAAAACATAGCAAATGACATTGTATGTATTTTTCTTCAAAATGAAATTGTGTCAAATACTTTAGACATACATCTAATATATCTATAGTTGCCAAATTTTGCTCTTTCCGAAACCCCACAAGGTTTACCTTCCTATTCTCCCAATACAAGATTTCTAGTCAACACCTCTGAGCCCTGTAAGGTCCCTCTCCTCGAAGGTCTAGTCACGTGCTGAGCACCTAGCACAGGCCAGATGCTGTATTAGGCTTTGGGGGAGGAAAAAAAAGCCTCCATTCTGCCCCTCAAGGAGCTCAAAATTGAAAGAGGACACAAGAAGGTGGCAGCTCTCTGGTGAGAACGTGTTCTTGCTCTTCGTGTAATGGAAGAGTCAAGAAAACAAACCAACTTAGTGGGGGAAAAAATCCCACAAAAAGAATCTCAACTACAGTTGTCACAAGAGTGGTCTCCTGCCCTCCCTGGTGTAGCTCAGTGGATTGAGCACAGGCGGTGAACCAAGGGATCGCTGGTTCGATTCCCAGTCAGGGTACATGCCTGTGTTGCTGGCCAGGTCCCCAGTGGGGGGGCACATGAGAGGCAACCACACACTGATGTTTCTCTCCCTCTTTCCTTCCCTTCCTCTCTAAAAATAAATAAAATATTTTTTTTAAAAAAAGAGTGGTCTCCTTCCAGCTATGAATCAAATTAGTTTTACCAAATTTACTGTTCATTAGTCTCTGGCCCCTAATGGCTGCTTAATAAGTGTGTTGAATAAAGAAATGAGAGAAAGCGGAAATCCGTCCCTGAGCCTTATGAGGTCTCTAAGTATAATGAGACACCTGGGGCCAAGGCAGTATTTCCTGCCAAAACAAGCACAGAACTTCAGTTCTACTCATTCTTGATGTTGGCTATTGGAATGAAATGGTTACACAACCATATCCGTGGTGACTACACCTGAGCCCCGCCCAGGACCTGCCCAAGTCACAAGATGATCAAATTATCAGTACTTATTCAAAGGCAAGGTTTTTCACATATTGCAAAACCAAGCTGTAAGCATATTTTTCTTGGTGAAGAATCATTTATGACCGTAACCAGAACTGAAATTGAGTGATAGGTGGGTAAGTGGCCTTTTCCAGCATCCCACCTTCCCCTCAACATACTCCAGGCAGCCAGGGAGCCAAGGCAAGGAGTCAGGACAGGCTTCTGAGTGGTCCAGACCTGGACTTGAATCCTAGTTCCACCAGTTACTCTGGGACCTTGGGCACCATCCCCAGGGGGGTTTAATTAACTGTGTGAAGGAGCTTAATAATACTACCAGTTGTTATAAGGGTTATAAGGGTTAAATGAGATAATGCTGGGAAAGTCCTTTCCATAATACCTGATACATTTCCAATTACAACACATTCTAAGCCTTTGTTTTTTTTTTTAACATTCAACATAATGGGGGAAAAACAAAGTTACCAAATGAAAGAAGGAAGTTGACTGTTTAAGCTGCAACTTTTGTCTTATAAAGAAATGGCCCCTCCTTAAAACCTGTTACAGTAATTATCTTTCCAAGAAGTTGTTATTCTGTAATCTGAATAATCACGTGCCAACCGCAGTTCACTTTCCTATGGGACAAGTTGGAAAATTTCCTTTAGTACAAAGCATATTCATTCATGGGTTGCCAAGAGTAATTCTTTGACAACTAGAGGAAGAAGTGAGTATGTTCTAAAGTTGCAGGTCTACTACTAAAATAGAAGAAATTAAGTAATCAAACATACCCAAGTTAGAGAGTTTTAAGATTTTTTAACAGGTAAAGAAGATAACCAGAATTAAAATTCAGCTGACCTATAAAGAGAAATAAAATCTATTCAGTATGTGTAAAGTGCTCCCCGTAGACAAAACAAGTATGTAGTGTTGACCAAGATGTTTTAAAGAATGCAAAGATGAAGCAGACTTAAAAGGAGTTCCCTGCTCTCAAGTACAGCAGGTATAGAATTATAGCACAAAGCAAGTAGTAAGAGCTACCAAGAGGCATAAGAAAAGTGCTATAGAAAGGGGGGGGAATTCTGACTAAGGGGTTGAGGAAGACTACTAAGAGATGGTAGTTGAGCCACTATTTGGAAGCAGAGTAGAATTTCAAGAAGGTATGGGGCATAGAGGAGGAGGCGTTTCCATTGGATAAAAGACCATGAATAACAAAAACTTGTGTCCTTTATGAGAGAAAGGTGAGAAGCTTGGAGAGGTTATTGGTCTTTTGAAAGTTGAACTGAATATGCAAATTGAATGAGCAATGTCCAGGAAGTTATTTAAATACCTTTAACTTTATAAGCTTCCTTATGACAGTTCTTATCTACTGTAGTCTTGGTGAGAAAGCAAGCAATTATTTTTGAGTCATAATTACAACGTGGAACAATACGATTGGGACGACTCCTGGGAATCACCTTGGATTGAAGCACTTATTCAGCAAATCTATTATCTGCATTTTGCAGGGAGTGGTTTAACAAGCCCTTCCCTTATAACCAAAGGAAAAAAGACTTGCTAAACCATTCCTAAGTTTCTCTTGACTTTGCAGAAGATCTCTACATCTTTTATTTACCCGTGAAACATTCGTTCTTTAGTTGTTTCTTAGGAAGCAGAAACTTGACTGACCGACTTTTATACATCATACTATAAAGCAGGGTAGGAATCTCCTGAATTTGCACCTTAGCTTCCTCATTGAGATCATGCCATACAGAGCCCAATAAACACAAACCAACTTTCGATGGCTCGCTCGTGTTGTTCATGTCACATACTGAGCAACTGATTGGGAGAATATGAAGTTGACTTATTCTTTCCCAACCAGCGTGGAAAGACACCTTCTTGGGCAACAGAATGTGAGGGACTGGGAACAACCTGCAGTGGATAAAGAAGATCTTTGGGCCACGTGGAGAGCAAGAGTGAAGAGTCGAAAGAAGACAAGCATGCCCTGGCTGGTGTAGCTCAGTGGATTGAGTGCCGGCCTGTGAACCAAAGGGTCGCCAGTTCAATTCCCAGTCAGGGCACAGGCCTGGGTTGCAGGCCAGGTCCCCAGTAGGGGGAGCACAAGAGGCAACCATACATTGATGTTTCTCTCCCTCTCTGTCCCTTCCCTCTGTCTATAAAAATAAATAAAATCTTAAAAAAAAAAGCAAGAGACAAGCACAGTTAGGCTGGCTCCTAAAAAACATATAAAGTTATAAAACATTTTACAAGCGTTCATAGAAGGCAATGGCTGTATAAACTTGAAAACAATCACCACGTTTTATTTGGCCCCCATGGGGCTTTCTGAAGTAGTTGCCAACATTCAAGAATAGGAAGCTTTCACTGAGAACTCAACAGGACCACCGTTTCGTAAAGAATTTGAAGATCTGGAAACCCTGAGCTTGTGTTGCCGCTTGGCAACTATAGACTATTCCATTGGCCTGGGTCTGCTCTCTCCAGTCCTGTCTCCTAACCTCCACCTGCCTGGTCCCTGCAGGCATTTGCATGGGTGATTCTTGAATATGGCGTCAAAACTCAACCCACAAGTTAGTTAGCACTCATGTGCCTTAATGGACCTTTCTTCATTTTAAATACACCATGATGCCTGTATATATTAATCAAATCCAGTTAGGCAAACATTCTTACAACTGAATCAGGATTGCTTTATAAACATTTATGAAAATAAGACAAAGCGAAACCTGCCCAGGGTGATCAAAAGATAAACAATGTAAGAGGTTGTAGAACTGTGTCTTGGCAGCTCAAAATAAGGTAATTCTTGAAATAAGATTCAAACTAAAGTTGCACGGAAAGCTTTCTAGTGTAGACAAGAGAGCAATATCAAAATAAAGGTGCAAATGAAGGTTTTAGTCAAGTGGTCAGCTAAACAGAAGTTTGGATCAACATGTACATTGCATGTATAATATATACATATAGTATACATCCGCATACATACATACTAAATAATGCATGAAAATGATTTGAGGTAAAATAATAAAGATGGAGCTAAATAATTATTAAACATTCACATCAACTTGCCAGGTTAGTCTAATGCCCATTGAAGTCTGGGCTCTTAACCAACAACCGTTTATTTAAATTTTAAAATTACCTTACTGAACTCAGAGCTAGTTCGATCACTTTAAGAGTAAGATTCCTAGCAGAAAGTCATTTAAATAGCAGTCTGGTACAGTAAATAAAAAGAGAAGCAGAATTTCCCTGTCACTTTACGCTGTGAAGCATGAAGTGTTTGTAATAGGCAAAGTGCGAGAACTGAAATTTGCGAGTCTAACATTAAGATTCTGGTAAAGGCGAGGTACTGTCTTTCCTAATGTGTTCTGAGCCTCCCCCCGCGCCCCCCCACTCCCCGGTAGCATTCTACCTTCTACAATTTCTGTGAGAAAGGATGACAACGCATCATCACGCTAATACTATATTCAACCGCTCCAAAGGACGTAGTGTTAGGCTCTCACAGCCGTGACACAGCTTTCCCCCCATCCAAGGACGTCCTGTGCCCCGCAGGCCAAATGCTCAAGGGGAAGACCGCAGCAGCGGTCAATGTGACCACCTGTCCCTGGCTGCAGGCGGGCGGATGCTCGCCGATTCCTAGTTCCTCTTGGAGGAGTCCCCTATTAGTAGGTGACCCCACTCCACCACCGAGGCCGGGGCTGCTCAGCTCGGGCACTGGGGTCTCCAGAAGCCGAGGTCCCCAGGCCCAGGCAGGGCAGCTCCAGCGTGGCAGGTCCTGTTCTGGGGGCCTTGGCCTCCTTCCCTTGCCTGGAGGCAGGGAACCCGGGGGGCCGAGGGAGGCGCGGGATGGGGACGCGACACCCAGCGCCGGCGTCCCGGGGCTCCCGCCCCGGCTCAGCTCCTCAAATGTCACTCGGGGCTCACCAAAAAGCGCGTCGAGCTGGTGCCCTGGTCCACTGCCCCCACCAACGGCCCCAAAACTGCTTTCTTCGCGGCTGCCATGAAACCAGCTTCGGGTCGGCGGGAGATCGTGGCCGGTTTCCCGGGTGACGGCGACCAGCAGAGGAGGGGAAGACAGCGTGTGACCGCAAAATGATCAGTCGGTGCTCTAGACAGCCCCTTTACCCGCGCGGAGTCTTCTCACTCCGCCCCTCTGGCCCAAGCCCGTCCCCAACCGCGTTCCCCAGGACTCCAGAGGCGTGGCAGCAGGGGCGCTGTCTAGCAGACCGGCCAATTGACAAACGCAGAAAGACAGTGCACGTCCGGACAATCAGAGGGCTCTGGGACGTCACGGGGGCGGGGCCTGGGCGCGGCGGGGGCGGTGGCCCGTGCGGTAGGTCACGTGGGACCCGGCGGCGGCGGCTGAGCCAACCTGCGGCGGGGCCGGGAGCGGAGGCGGGTTCTGCCCGTTGGCAGGGAGGGCCACTACTCCGCTGCAAGGGCATGGCCCCACCAACGTCTTCCGCGCCCCGGGCCTACTGCCTGCCGGTGGGTCCCAAAGTGCAGAACTGCTTGTTTCTCTGAGGATCTGTGCTCTGTGCTGATTGAATCGCTCTTTAGACCTGAGCGACCCGCCCGGCATTCCCGCGCTCCCGATGCCCCGCCCACCTTAGGAACTCCTGGCCCGGGGGTAACGATAATAATCCCCTCTACTGGGACTGACCCCAAGTAGTGTCACTTCCAGAAGCAACGCGAATCCCTCATCTTTGTTGCCTTTTCAGGGACAGGGGACGCGGAAGTTCTTTTGATTTACCATTTAAAGGAGGCGATCAAAATTAACCTCCCCAGGTTCCTCAATTGACTATCTTGGCAGAAAGCGCCTCCCTGTCCCGAAGCGCCCTCTCTTCCTCCTCTCTTGACCTCACTCTGGTGCCTCCCTCACACGCCGTTTCCTCTCCCTCTTTTAACTATTTCGGTCGACAAACGCAGAGAAAAGGGGCTCTCACTTGACCTTGAATTTACCTTGCCAAGCTCCTTTCCGGTCTTGTGTTTCAGGAGCTTTAAAACTTTGGACCAAGGCCCACTGTAAGAAATAGTTTATAGAGGAGCCCCAGGCGTGTGTCCACGTGCATTTATTTATAGTATATATTACAGTTACATATACAAAACTACATCTCATATATATATTTATGTGAGGGAAGAAGAAAATTTCTCAATCCTAGGTTCTTTCCGCTGGTCTAATAATAAAATCCACATGAGACAGAGTAACAAGAGAAAATAACTACATTTAATTGCATACGTATTGATACAAACCCCGCATGCATGACAGAGTCAGAGACCTACATGCATGAAAGGTTCAGAGACAGAAAGGGAAAACGAGGTCTACATGGCATTCTGGGTTAAGTTTGAGGTGAGGCTCCTGAAGCTTCAGAGGGGAAGAAGGTTATTCTCAGGATGATAAGAAGAGCAGATGCTGTGTAGTTAGAAATTTGCTCTACCCTATAGATAGGTCATAAAAAGTAATTTCTGATAACTCATAAGGGAAAAAACCCCCAATCTGAATTATTTAAGGGAGAGGTAAATGATTCTCCTGAGCTAGCAGGGTCTCTGTTGCCTTCAGCCAAAAATAATTCACATGTCAGAGGAAGACAAATACCATATGGTTTCGTTTATATGTGGAATCTAGAAAAAATGAACAAACAAAACAAAGACACTCACAGAAACAGAGATCAAATTGATGGTTGCCAGAGGGGAGGGTGAAAGGGGGTGGAGGGATGGGTGGAAAAGGTTAAGAGGAATATAATCAATAATATTGTGATAAATTTGCACACTGATAGATGATTACTAGACTTAGAAGGGTGACCACATTGTAAGGCATATAAATGTCAAATCACTATATTGTACACCTGAATCATAATATTGTATACCAACTATACTTATATAAAAGTAAATAAAGCTTAATGAACAAAACATTTTTTTAAATTAAAAATAAATAAAAGTCATTCACCCCTGGCTGCTGTGGCTCCGTGGATTGAGTGCAGGACTGCAAACCAAAGGGTTGTTGGTTCAATCCCCAGTGCATCTGGACACATGCCTGGGTTTCAGGCCAGGTCCCCAGTGTGGGGCACGGGAGAGGCAAGCAGACATGGATGTTTCTCTCCATCTCTCCCTCCCCACCCTACCCCCCATCTCTAAAAATAAATACATAAAATCTTTTTCAAAAAATTAATTCACATGCTGAAGTGTCACACCTGTGGGAAGACTGTCCTGAACCTCTTCATTCACATATGTTAAAAATGCTTCCGAAACAATATTTATTCTTCCGTGCTATGTGTTCCACATTGTTTTATTCTGTTGCATAGCATTTTTAAAAAATGCTGATTGAAAACCACTACATTGATTTTGTAAACCACCATGCTCGCTATCAATTTCTAAAGCACTCTACTATTCCCACTCCCTCACTTTTTTCCATCCCTTTCCCCAATCTTTCAGTGTTCTGAAACATCAGTTCTTTTTCCCCCTCTAGCCTTACTCTCTAAGCTATCTCATCTGTCCACCTCTGTGTTTATACTTTTACCACACTTACTCTGGAAGTAAATTTTCTTAGACTCTGTTTAGAAATCAGATTCTGGTGTTTCAGATGAGGCCTGCTTATGGAGATGCTGTATTTGATAACTACTGATAAACTGGCTTGCTTTAGGACAGGGATACAGATGAATCAGTATTTCTGAATTTCCTGGAAGAGGAAAAAACACAGATAGGCATACAGGTTTGTAAAGGAGGTAGGCTAATGTGCCTCTAAACACCATGAAAGGCATTAATTGAATGATGTAGATAAGGATTTCTCAGACTCTAGAAAGCCATTTAACTAATGACATTGATTTCCTTAAAAAAAAATTCCTGACCATGTTTGAACTTTCACACACTTTTGACTCTCAGATTCTAACAGGACAGCAAATTATTTGTTTGGCAGTAGAGTGGGACTGGAATTCAGAGATTTCAGAATGACTTGGGCTAGATGTACACGAGAAATTCTCAAATATATAGATCCTGTGGTGTTCACAATAGTCTGTATTCCACATGTTCATTTCTTTCACCAAAACAAAACTAGCAGGCAAAAATATTATTTCAGCTTTCAGGAATCACATACACCTCAGCTGCCTTTGAGAGATCAGGGAAGGTCAAAGGGCAGGGTCCTAAATGGGAAGAGTCTAACCCAGCCTACCTCAACTCCACACCCTAAATATTTATTCTGACCTGCATAGACCCATTTTTCTTTTTTCCTTTTGGAATTATTCCCATTTATCTGCTCTTTCTCATTTCTTCAAGCTACATCTGCAGTCTGAAAACTCAAATTTAAATAAATGTAAGAATTAGTCAATAGATGTTCTTGTAACAGGGTGCAGCCAAGGGAGGGCTCCAAATAGGGATTTGTAATGGGGTGCAGAACTCGGTGTCCAGGAAATATTAGAAAAAAGAATATATAGGATGTCCTCACCCCCACAAGTCTGAACTGGGGGTGGGACACATGGAGCAGGGCCATTGAGAGCTGTTTTGAATAGCAACAGTTTTACAGATAACCTCTAGAACTGTCATTTAATATACCTATAACCTTTAACTGGTTTCATAGATATGTTAAATGGCTGTGGTCATGCTTTGAGCCAGGGGGATGGGAGTGATGCAACTAGGAGGCAAATCCCCCTAGTTACAGCACCTGCATAAGAGCTTGGAGAAGATTGGCTCCACACCACAGGGCCACCCCTGCCCGGACTTACTGTGTCCGCCCAGTAAAGCTGGAAGGATATGGGAATGCTGGCAGCTGTGGCCAATTGTGGGAGGGGTCGGAAATGGTGCAGCAGAGGAAGATTGGCGCTGGGATTTAAACTCTGGCGTGGCAGCCATGCGGGGTCTTTTTGGGACCATGTGGCTTGGGCAGAGAAGAA
Organism: Trachops cirrhosus; assembly: GCA_028533065.1. Classification (NCBI taxonomy): domain Eukaryota; kingdom Metazoa; phylum Chordata; class Mammalia; order Chiroptera; family Phyllostomidae; genus Trachops; species Trachops cirrhosus. The sequence goes on from CM052552.1 coordinate 54,624,815, forward strand.
CCATGGAATTCTATTTCTTTTTCTGAGATATGGTACCCCAGAATGAGCAGAGGGGGAAGGAAGGACTGTGCATTTGTGGGTATTCTAAAGGACTTTGGGATCTCAATGAAGACTTTTAAGTTATTACTCTTAAGTTTGTATAACTCTTTAAATAAATAATCCCTTTGCTTTTCACCAGTCTCTAGCACTGAGAGACGTCTTTCCCTGGTGGCGAGCAAGGCGAACCTAGTACAGGGTGAGGGACCCCCAGAGTACAAGAGTGGGTCTATTCGGTAATGATATATTGTTCGCCATCCACCGGGTCTGTTCTATAACATTCTCACCTCATTTATCATGCTACCATTGAGACAGAGCTGGAAGTATCAATGGGGCACCTGAGGCCAGAGAGCCCAGGTGACTTGTCTAAAGGCTCAGCCCTTTGTGGCAGAACCAGAACTAGAATTTTGATCACCTGATATCAAGCCTAGTGTACTTCCCAGCAGCCTGAGGGAACGAAAAGTGAGAAATAATAGGAAGGAAGATGGATAAAGAGGAAGAAAGTAGGATGCTGATCCACCTTGATCTCCCTGCCACCCACCCCAGATCTGAAGACAAAGCAGAGGAACAAACATTGGATTGGAAAGCTAAGGTCTGATCTTGGCCCTGCCATTCAACATTTGATCTTCCTGACCTTAAGTAACTCGTTTCCTTCCGTGGCTTCTTTTTGCTCATTGGTAAAACGGGGAAAACGTCTCTGATGTGGGTGGGTTAATGTAACATAATGCCTGTGAAAACACCCTACAAGCAGTGTGGTTAATCATGAAAGGCAAGATGCATTCTCACTGGCAAGTCTGTTTTCACCAAAGAAAGCCAAAGGTGAAGATCAAGGTCTTTCATGCAAATGACTTGAGTAGCTTAGCTTGAATCATCTGAAGCTCACTGTGATGATTCTTGACTGGTAGAGCAAGAAATCAATGTTAATCCCCATTCACTTCTCTGACTTTTCCTGTTCTTTGTTAATTTACACAACATAATTTATATAAGAAGGAACACTACGTTTCCCTAGAGAATCCTTTTTTGTGTGTGTGGTAGAGTAACACTTCTTGGTCTTCTTATATTTGCCTGACTTATTTTGTCTAGTCTAGTCTATTTGGTAAAAGTAGCCTTTCCTTAATCTCTCTTTGCTATGCTAATGACAACTTGGCTATGGATTGACATGGATGTGGAAAACATAACATGGAAAGTTAGTGCTGGAAAGATGACAACAAAGAGCACAGGCACTCCTTTATTTTATGGGATTGGGATGATTCAGGCAGATATAAGAAGTGATTTGCTCAAGGTAGCAGAGTTAAAGGCAGATTAAGAATTTAAATATACTTGATAAAAATAGCCAAGTTCCCCCCACACGTGCAAACCGGAGAATCTACTCAGATGGATGTTAAAAATAACCTCCCTCCCTCGCTGCCCCACAGGCAAACTGGAGAATCTACTCACATGCATGTTAAAAAATTTCAGTGTAACTATCTAAAATTCTGTATCACTTCATGCAATGTTGCAGTTGTAACAGAGTTAGAATATGGCCATGATTCTCAAACTTCACCTACATCAGAACCACCTAGAATGCTTGTTAAAATCTGGTTCCTGGGCCCCTACCCCAGACATCTTGGTTCAGTAGGTGAGATCTGAAAACTTACATTTCTACCAAGTTCCCAGGTGATGCTGATACTGATGGTACAGGGACTGCGCTTTGAGAACCACTGGGCTATGGCTCTGCAGGAATCTCTCTTTTCCTGGGTGTGGATGAGAAGGGGACACATTCTAACAAGTTCAGGGGAAGCCTGCATAGCGGAGGCAGCATTACAAACTCAGAGACCTGAAGTAACCACATAGGATGTTCTGAAATGAAAACTTTAACAAAAGCAGTTCATGCTGCGGAGTCTTGTCCTAAGCGCAGTATTTTTGTCTAACAAATGTCAGTCTTCAAGTGAAAACACACAACCTCCACTTTAACTTAGACTGTCTGTTGTTTTTTTGGCAACTAGGATAACATACCTGATAAACAAGGCTTTGAAATATCAAAGCAACTTCCTGCTCCACCCCACCATCTCTCAACAGAACAGCCACACCAGAGCAGAGACAACAAATCCCCTCATTGTTATCGTTACCATGTTAATTTTTGGCTGTTAGCTATCCTGTACCCACCTAGTTAAAAGAAGTAGTGCTGATCATTTTACTTTTTATCCAGTCCGGGAGGTTCCTCCTCCACCTTTGCTTTCTCCTGCTTCCCTAATCTATCACCAGTGGATTTCATGTAACCCACTTATGCCTCCTTTTGATTGTAATGTTATAAAATTCTGTGCAAAACTGCCATATCCAGAACAGTTTCTCAATCCATTGAGGTTTTGCTTCCTGGCAATTGTCGTCAGTTTGGCTCAAATAAACTCATAAAAATTGTTAGAGGTTTGGACATTTATAATGTTGACATAAGAGTTGACAAAACTGAGTGGTAAGAGAAATCTGTCTTACGATTTGTGTTAGTGTTCTTTTCTCACAAATCTTAATTTTCTGCTAACAATCAAGTAATCCACTTAGAATATTGATAGAGAAAGGTTTAAGGCACAAGCTCTCAAACATTTGTCTATGTCAGAATCACCTAGGGTACTTGTTAAGGATGCACATTCCTGCTACTTTCTCCCTACCCCAACCCCTCAAATGCAAGGGGCTAGGCTCCCCAATGCCAAGGATTTTGCTTGGACCATCATTATATCCCTAGGGTCTGCATGTTCTATATGTAATTGAATGAATGAATGAATGAATGAATGTGATTGACTTATATAGGTGACTCCTGATGAGTCATATGCTTTCTGATAATAATGTCCTTATGTTGTACCCTCCCACATTTTTTTGATTTTTGTAAACTTTTATTGTAGGCTTTGCTGCTGGATGCAAAATAAAGGCACATGGCTGTCACAAGTAGGGCTGTACCTACGAAATCTTAAGCTGTAAAAACCATTTCAAAATATAAACTTGATTTTTGGAATACATTGTGTCAAAGGCTGCCCATATGAATCCTTTTGGTACAAAACACTAAAACATCCCTTGAAAAGCGGACAAAACCCATGTTACCTTACACACATTCCCATCTCCTCATAACTGCTTTACCTGGTCTAGCCTCAACCACCCTTATTAGTCACAACCCAATGTCTGTCGCTTCGTGCGTGCAGAGTAGACTGGGCTTGTGCCGCATGACTTGCTTGAACAGTGCGATGTTAGTAAACACGATGTAAGCAAAGGCTTGATACGTGCTGAAAGTGGGTCTTTCCCTGTTGGAACCCAGCTTCAGTGCTGTAAGAAAGCCAATCTAATCAACTAGTAGATAAGAAGCCCGGTGGAGGAGAACAATGGCACTCTAGCTGACCAACACCCACTTCCAGATTTGTGAAACCGTCTTGGATAGATCAGCCCCAGCAGAGCTCCCATTGATTGTAGCTGCTAAATGGGTGGCTTAGTTGAATGAGTGTCCTTAGCCAATCTCACCTAGATCACAGGGAAATCACCCCGCAGAGCCCAGCTTGTTCATAGAGTCATAAGAAATAATAAATGGTTGTTTCTGGCCACTTGGTTTTGGAGTGGTTTGTTATATGGCAACAAATAAATGACACAATGAGTACATTTTGGTGTGATCTCTATTCCTCACAGAATTTAATTCGTGGTCATTTTTGGTTATAGCCAAGACATTGGGTCTTTTGGGGAAAATCACAGTATGAGCATCCAGAACTTTTCTCATTTTCTAAACATGTCTGGAGACTTGCTGCTGATGCAAGTTGAGAAGTTTTCAAGGTTCTGGGGCTTGGAAGATACTTGAAATGCCCTTGAGCTTTTGTTAAGGACAAAGTGGTGAATGCGGGACCATTGTCACTGGCTGTTTTTATTTCCTTCCCTCAGCATCCCTTTGGCTTTCTGGTCTCACATTCCTCTTATTTTCATCATGCTTCCTCTTTTGTGGGCTTGTTTTTTTTTTTAAGGTTTTATTTATTTTTAGACAGAGGGGAAGGGAGGGAGAAAGAGAAGAAGAGAAACATCAATGTGTGGTTGCCTCTCATGGGCCCCCCACCAGGGACCTGGCCCGAAACACAGGCATGTGCCCTGACTGGGAATTGAACCTGCGACCCTTTGGTTCTCAGGCTGGTGCTCAATCCACTGAGCTATACCACCCAGGGCATGTGGGCTTGTTTATTTTGTCTCTCTTTTTTTACATGTCTCTAAGCCTCCAGTGGCTAATAGCAGAGACACAAAGTTGTATGTTTCTTTTTATTTTCTGTCTTTTGTTACTATATATAGGGACGCATAAAAATATGGACCCCAGACTGGTGTGGCTCAGTGTCATCCCACAAACTGAAAGGTCACTGGTTCGTTTCACAGTCAGGGCACATGCCTGGGTTGTGGGTTCATCCCCAATTGAGGGCATGTACAGGACGTAACTGATCAATGTTTCTATTTCACATCGATGTTTGCCTCCCTCTGTTTCTCCCTTCCTTCCTCTCTCTCTCTAAAAAAAAGAACTCAGTAAAATCCAACCTACAATGAATCAACAGTACACTTCTTGCAACTATACCATAAATATATAAACATTATATGTATAAATAATTAAGCCATCACTGAAACATCAAAAGCTAGTGAGGACATTGAGCAACAGGAACTCTCAGTCACTGCCGCTTGGAATGCAAAATGCTTCAGTCATTTTGGAAGACACTTTGTTTGTTTCTTATAAAGCTAAACATACTCTTACCATACAATGTAGCAATTGCAGTCCTCAGTATTTACCCAAAGAAGTTGAAAATGTATGTTTACACCAAACTTGCACCAGATGTTTATAGCACCTTTTTTAAAAACAATTGCCAAAGTTGGAACCAAGATGTCTTTCAGTTGGTAAATGGATACATAAACTGTGGCACATGTACACAATGAAATATTCAATGCTAAAAAGAAATAAACTATCAAGCCATGAAAAGGCATGGAGGAATCTTAAATGCATATTACAAAGTGAAAGAAGGCAATCTGAAAAGGCTACATACTGTATGATTCCAACTGTGACATTCTAAAAAGGCCAAAACTGGAGACAATACAAAGATCAGTGCTTGCCAGGGGATGTTTTGGGGTGGGAGTGGGGAAGACTTGGTGGAGTACAGAGACAGAGGATTTTCAGGGCAGTGAAAGTACTCTTGTGTTGATAACACAAAGGTGGATATACATCATTCTACATTTGTCTAAAGCCATAGAACGCACACACTGAAAATGCACCCTACTGTTAACTGTGGACTCTGGGCGATAACAATGTGACAATCAATGTAGGTTCATCAGCTGTAATGAAAGTACTGATGTGGACCCCGGCTCCTGGGGTCCACAACATTGTAGATACGAGATAAATTCACATGGACTACCCAGTCCTGTTGAGGAAAACGGACAGCGCAGCCACTCTCTCAAGAGGAGAGTGCCTGACCCTTGCCTTGACAGGCTTTCATTGAGTTCAATTTGCACAGGAATAAAGCTCATCAATCATTGTCAGGCAGAAATGATTAAACAATAGATAGCATTGGAAGAACTCTGAAGGCCTATTTTGAGTCAGGGTCAGATAGCTAAAGGGCCATGAAACTTTGGGGA
>CM052552.1:54630954-54658895 GCA_028533065.1 Trachops cirrhosus
CACAGGAATAAAGCTCATCAATCATTGTCAGGCAGAAATGATTAAACAATAGATAGCATTGGAAGAACTCTGAAGGCCTATTTTGAGTCAGGGTCAGATAGCTAAAGGGCCATGAAACTTTGGGGAACAAACTCACTTCCTGCCTGGTGCCTTATTAGTTAAATTGAGGGTATTAGCAAAGTAGGTTTCAGAGGATTTTTTGCATTCTGTCTTAGGCCTGATTGCCCTAGGGAACCTGCCCTTTCCAGCACAGGACTGCACCCACCTCCAGCATTGTTTCAGGCTTAAGGCATTGTTTCAGGCTTAAGTCAGGCAGGGGAAGTAAGGCAGCCAAGAGATTAGGAGACTTCTTGCAGACAGAAAGAGGACTCAGGCTATGTCAAAGCCGAGGGGTGAGGGCCCGTCAACCCCTTTTTCTAGAGCCCCCAAGTCCTTCCCTGGGGCCCCCCATGATCATGCTTGTCTTAGGTCACCCCTCCCTTGAGGAAGCTTACCCATCATTGGCTAACCAATCAAGCACTGGGGACCAGGCAGGGTGAAGTAAAAGGAGCAGAGGCGGTGTCCCTGCCAGGGAGATAAGCTTTGTCTCTTAAGTGGCTTCTGGTCCCAAGGTCACTCACTCAGCCTTAGCCATGGGGGGGTGGAGGGTTACAGCTTCTGAAACCAGGCAGGGAAGTTCCCAACAATGTACCACCCTGATGGGAGATGTTGAGAGTGAGGGAGGCTGTAGTATTGGGGTAGAGGTCATATGGGAATTCTCTGACCTTTCCATTCAATTTTGCTGTGAACCTGAAACGGCTCTAAAAAATAAAATCTATTTAAAAGAACAGTAGACACAATTTGGATAGATTTGGATGTGTCTGTCCATTACTTATTGTGTTCAGCTGACTGCACAAAGTGGGCCTGCATGACCTTAGTGGAGATATGACCACTCTTTCCTTCCCATGGCCATTTCTATTCTCTGGTCTCGATGTCCTTTCCTTTTGACCACATTGCTTTTTATTGGTATATCTCCTTGCATTATGATAAAATAAATTTTATTAGAATTCTTTTCAGTTGTATTTAAATCAGCTTATGAATGTCATACTTTTTAAAGCTAAGTCTATTTTAAATATTTTGTAAAAAAACAATTGGCACGCCCTGGCTGGTGTAGCTTAGTGGATTAAGCACGGGCCTGTGAACCAAGAGATCACGGTTCGATTCCCAGTGAGGGCACATGCCTGGGTTGCAGGCCAGTTCCCAGCAGGGAATGCACAGGAAGCAACCATACATTGATATTTCTCTCCCTCTCTCCTTCCCTTCCCCTCTGAAGATAAATAAATAAAATCTTTAAAAAAAAAAATTGGCACAACCTGAAAGCACTAACTTATGAGGAATAAGGGTGTATTTTTTTGTCTTTTTAAAAACAGTTGGTCCAAAATTCCTGCTCTTTAGGGAAATTTTATGTCTGCTTTGTACTAACATTTTCAAATATACCTTAACTTCTCTACTCCCCTTCATGCCCATTTCCCTAATTGCTGGTGAATGACTCTACAGTCTACAAATGGAAATTTTTTCTTTGTAGTTTGTGTCTGTCTGGCTGCCTGGAAATGATGGTGGTGTCACAATCGTTGGTTGGCAGTTAGGCAACATAGCAAGAGGAAACTTGTTAAAGGGGAAACAACTTCTATTGGTAAATTAGCAGTTATACAATGAAGAAACCATGTTTGTATGACTCTCATGACTCCCTCTCCTCTCAGATGGGGTGATATGACCTCTCTTTCTATTGGAGAAAATTGGCTTTGATGTAGCGCCTATGATTAGACATTTTGGGATCCCTGCATACCCCACAGGTGTGACAAAGTCCTATTGCTTTGACCTTGGGAAATCTCCAGTCTACCAATCTCATGTCTATGAACACCCAGACTGGCACACGTGTTCAGGAAAAAGGAACAGAGTGATGACTTTTAACTTATGATTCATGGCTCTGTGGTTTTGAAGATTAAAGGAACAAGCCCCATTTCAAGTGAGGGTTTGCTACCTTCTGTGGTACCCCCAGTGAAATGTTTTTTTTTAATTCTCACTCGAGGACATACTTATTGATTTTTAGAGAAAAGGGAAGGGAGGGAGAGAGAGGGAGGGAAACATTGACGTGAAAGAGAAACATGGATCAGTTGCCTCTAGCAAGTGCCTGGACTGGAGACCAAACTCGCAACCTAGGCATGGTGCCCTAACTGGGAATTGAACTTATAACATTTCAGTTCAGGGAATGACGCTCCAACCAACTGAGCCACACTGGCAAGCCCCCCACCCCAGTAAAATATTTTGCAGCAAAATAGTTTTGCTCCCTATAATTATGTTTATTATTTGGGAACCCTTTCTGCTATCAAGTATAAGAGAGCTTGTTATGAGGACTGTATTTCAGGACAGACTTTATTTTCATTCATTTTTTATTTTCCCCATTAGTTCTACTGAAATTCTTTTTTTTTCTAAAAGAGGAAAGGCAGAATATATATTCCAATAAGAGTGAAAATACTATAGATACTCATTGTATATTTTATAACTATTTAGACCAGTATTTCTATGGCTTTAGAGTCATGAGTCTTTCCATTAAATTCTGTACTCTTCCAAAGGTATGTAGGTTAAGTTACAGCAAACTAAAGGTTTTGTCTGACTCACTCCCTTAAAAATACCACTCCCCTGGCCTTTGGCCCTTGCTCACAAGGTCTTCTTTACCAGTACTCATTTCTCCCACCATCCACTGTAGTTTGTGATATCTTGTTGAAATAATGGCTTTCCATGTGTTCACTCCTCCCTGTATCCAAGCCCTTGCTTAGTCTCCATCACCCTGGATCTACGCTTGAGCAGATGACTTGTTTTGCCTAAGGGAGCAATAGTAACTATGATGTGAGCAGAAACTTAAAATGAACTTCCTCATTTGGGCTATAGCCCATTTGTTGCTCCTATGGCAACCCTGAAACCACTGTGTGGAGGAGCCTGGGCTAGCTTTCTGGAGGATGAGAGACCCCATGGAACACAGACACGTCATCGCAAGCAAGGCCCTGCTAGAAAAACCAGCTTAACAATCACCAGACATGTGAGCGAGGCTATCTCAGACCATCTAACCGCAGCCTAGCCAGCCAAGACCAGAAGGGCCATCACAGATGTACCAAATGTCCCCGAAAACACAATCCACAGAACCATGAGCTAAATAAGATATTTTATTATTGTTCTAATCCCCTAAATTTCAAATGGTTTGTGATGCAGGAAAAGCTATGCAATACCAGTTACACAACTGGTTGCTCATCTTTTCTTTTCTTCCATTATTGAAAATATAGTAGTCCAGTTCTTTCGTTACAAGGAACCAAACCCATTTGAGTTAGCTAAAAACAAAATTCTCTGTTGCGTATGTGTGTGAGAATGTTCACATGCTGAGTGGGAGGTAAGGGATGGTTTTAATGACAAAACAAACAATTTATTAGATAGAAGACCTGAGACCTGCAGCTCAGTGAGGCTTCATGATTTTTTAAAATTTTTTTGTCTTCTGAATTTTTTAAAAAATTGTATTTATTTATGTTTAGAGAGAGGGGAAGGGAGGGAGGAAAAGGGAGAGAAACATCAACGTGTGGTTGCCTCTCATGCGCCTCCAACCAGGGACCTGGCCCGCAACCCCAGGTATGTGCCCTGACTGGGAATCAAACCAGTGACCCATTGGTTCTCAGGCCCGCACTCAATCCACTGAGCCACACCAGCCAGGGCCAGGCTTCACATTTGCTGGTATTGGGAAGCTTCTGAGAACTGAGTCTACTCTAACCATTTGTGTGTATGTGTGTGTGTGTGTATGTGTGTGTGTGTGTGTGTCTAGGATTCTGAAACTCTTTGAACATCTGTTCTCCTTTCCTACTTCATTCTGAAGACTGACTTTCTGATTATTCATCAAGTTGCACAGGGTTCCAAATGACACCTTAGTCTCTAAGTCTAGAAGACTCTATCCCTTATCGATTACAACCTTTTTCTAAACACAAACCCTCAAAAGGAAGATTTGACTGGCTCAATTCATTTGCTACCGTTGAATCAAATGATGACCTTGATCTAGACAGCAGAGGTAACACAGGACAGATGGGTGAGCAGGAAGACTTTGTGCATTTACTGGTTAGCTAGAGTTCTGCTGATCTAGGCTGGACTCAGCTTGGTGTCCCTGCCTCAGGCTATGGCAGCTAGGGTGGGGTTTTTTTATCCCTTCAGGTTGCATATTGGCTAGGGTGGCTCTGCTCTATATGTGTTATCATGGTTGGTCCTTGGTCCAGTGATATAGCTGGTTCTTAGTCATCTTCATCTTGTGGTAATGGTGAAAGTACAAGAAAACAAATGGAAACATGCAAGGGCTATCAAGGGCTGGGCTAGAAATTGTCACACTGGCACTCCTCTCTAGATATCATTCACTGAAACAAGTGACATGGCCAAGCCTCAAGTCAAGGGGCAGGGAAGTCCACTCCACCCATGATGAGACCACAGCAAGTGTCTGCCCGTAGGTAGGGCTGAAGAATTGGGGCCAGCAATACAACCTATCACACTTTCTTCCTTTTTTATGTCTTTTTTAAAAAAAAATAAGCATTACAAATTTTTTTAAAAGCTGATTTTAGAGAAGGGAGAGAGAGAGAGAGAGAGAGAGAGAGAGAGAGAGAGATTTGTTGTTCCACTTATTTATGCATTCATTGGTGGATTCTTTTATGTTCCCTGACCAGGATCAAACCCACAACCTTGGTATTTTGGGATGATGCTCTAGCCAATTGAGCTACCTAGCAAGGGCCTTCATGTCTTTGATATGCTCATTTTTGGATGAGCAGAAATGGTAGTATTGCTGACTAATGTTGAAGAGCTGGAAGAGATGGGTCTAGGACTACAGAAACTAAGTTGTGTATAGGCATGGCTTCTAAGATTGTGAAAATGACAGAGTTTAAAGGGACATGATGGATATGGGCTTGCTCTGGATCAATGTTATTATTCCAGGAGATCCAATCTGGCACTATAACTGTAATGTCTAGGCCATACCAGGGCCCAATAGAGGAGAGAGCCAGCCAGGTTGTTCTCCTGGCCATACCCTAGAATGAGAAAACTGCTCAGCACATCAGGAAAGCAACACACACATATATCTGGCCAACGGAAGAGGCCAGAGGCAAGGTATCAGCACAACAGCAAGCACTGGCCCAAGACTAATAGAACAAGACAAGTTCAGGTCCCAGAAGTTCTGCTTTGGTCAGGCTTGGCTAGGGCCAGAGATGAAATCTTATTGAAGGTCCTCAGGGCCCGAGAAGAAAGAACAACCATGGACTGATCATGCTAGCTCACAGTGCCTTTTCTGGCTTGTAAACTCACTGCCTCCCACCCCCTAGCCCACTAAATGACTCAGTTGGCAACTCCTTATGTGTTGCCTTATCTGTTTCCTTAATTTGTCATGTGTGAATCATGTGCAAAATCATAACTATTTTAAAGAATAAAATTCAGAGGAGGCCCATGTCCTCATAGTTGATTCGGATTATTTAAGGTATAGAGATCAGAATAACAAGGTCAGAAGACCCAGTAAGTGTAAACTGATGGTAGGAAGGAGAGGCAATAAAAGTAAATAATCAGCAGGGGTTTTACTCTGAGAGCCCTGGAAGAGGTTCCTAAGGCAAGCTAGTCACTCACGGCCCAAAAGGAGGCTGTGACCTGACTGGAAGTGTTAGGAGAAGTGGGGGAGGAGCTTTCTCTAAGCACTTAGGGGAAGAAATGGACAGAGGCCAAAGCAGCAGTGGGAACTCTTTAAACTTCCTCATCTCTGAATTCAGAGTAAGCTCCTGTTTATCTTTCCAGCCTCATCCCCCACAACTTCCCCATCTGTACTCTACCCATTGCCAATGAGCGGGCTTTCCATTCCCCAAAGTCATCCTACTCGTCCCCTATTCTGTGCCTTGACTGTGCTGTTCCCGCCACCTAGGATGCTGTCTTTCCAATTTTTGCCTATCAGAGGCTTATCCTTCGAGGCTCATCTCCAATTCCACTTCTTCCATGAAGGGGATTACTGAAGCAAGTATGACCTGTTCCTACTGTAACTCCCATAGTCCAGCCCACAGTCTGCTTTGTATTACCATTTGACCTGTACTTGTTTTATCCATCCTTTCCTTCCTCTTCCCTCTGTGTTCATTATGTCTTGGACATCCGATATTTTTATGTGGGCCTATAAAGACACACGTACTCAAAATCTCTTCTCTCAAAAGACTCTAGTTGGTCTAAAAGGAGACGCAGACAGGTAAATGGGAATTGTAACATGTGGTAAAGATGAAACAGAGGTAAGTGTAAGTGCTATTGGAGCCTCTAAGAAGGAAAATCTTAACCAGCCTTTTAGAGTCAGAATCATGAGAGTAAAGGGCAGAAGTCATTCCAACAGAGTCAGTAGCATGTACAAAGGTCCTGGGGTTCTTCCCAAGTTGCTGTAAGGAGAAACACATTAAATATTTATGTGTAGATGTTGGTATATTCATAACCTAAATGTATATGTTACATGAATAATTTCCTATTATGTCTTCTGAAAACCTTCACTAAGCTATCATTCATCCCAATGTATAAACAGGAAACCAGGCTCAGGGTTTAATGATTAATCTGGAGTCAATCAAATTCAAAGTAGAAGAGTAATGATGACAACATAGGTTTTCTGATGCCGAAGCCACGCTCCTTCCTCTACATTCTGCTTCTCTGACCTGGCTCCTCCTGGTGGGAGACAACTAGGCAAAAGGTCAAGGAGAGGCTATAAAAGTTAGGAAATGGAGGATAAATGACATGACCCTCCCAGTTTTTGCCCCAGACTAATTCTGCTTAGTAAAGCATACAAAGTCCAACGATAAGCAGGTAGACCAGAGTGCCTTAATCATTCCCGAGGACTCTCCTCTACTTTCAATGGTTGACATTGGCATTCACATAGGCAATAAAAAGGGGAAAGGTACAGGATGACCTCTAACCTACCTAAAGAACCAATGTGGATGCAGTGATGATAGCCCACAAGAATTTCATAACAGTCAAGTGTAAAGGTTTGGCTTGAAGTTGCACAAATCACCAGAGTGAAATTTGAACCTTAGTACCAGTGACACCCTAATGCTGTACCATTTTTTAAAAAAGGGATAGTACTATATTCTAATTTGAAACAAAGTTTCCCTTTGTTTCCACTTAAAATCTATACACATGCCATATATGACATTTAGGAGAGGTCATAAGGGTTTTATAAAATCTAAGATTGCTGAAACTCCGAAAATTCTGGTCTTTACAGAGACCAGCACTGCCACCCTCAGGAAAAGGTGGAAATTGCATGATCTGTAGCCGTAAATTCAATGTAAATTGCTCCCCTAAATTAGCAGCCTTGAATGATGGAATATTTGTGTTGGAAGAAACCTTGGATCAGTGTTCTACATTAATCATTGGTTTCAACATTTTCTACATTAAAAATTAAATTGAGAGAAATTTGGTGACTGTGCCAGGTAACATGTCTTTGGGATTTTCATATATATATATATGATGCCTTTTTATCTTTGAAACCTTGCTAAGTAGAAATGACAGATGCTATCCAATTTTGCAGATGAGAAAACAAAGCTCCAAGAATTTAAGCCTTGGTGATTAGCATAAGGGTAACAAATGACTGTGCCAGGATTTTTGTGCTTTTTCCTTGTACCGCATGACCCTTCATGAACTTTTATTTTGAAGGAAATGATAGTAAGGAATAACAACAAAGAAAACACTTGGCATTTCACTGTTTCCTTGTGTGATCCAATAAGGATGTGGAAAGTGTTTTAGATTGGAGCTTGAGACTTATTTCCAGCAGTTACTAGCTGAGTGACCTTGGGCTAACTTCTTACTTGCGTTCTTCTCTGAAGTCACAAGTCTGAAACTTGACCTGTCTCATTGGGTTGGTGTGAGGCTACAATGAGATAATGGTTGGGAAAGCACTGTGTAAACAACAAAATGTTAAGTGATGAGATGGTGAAAACCAGTTCTGGATGATCCAAGCTTTAGAAACGTAGGGGGTAATAAAAACACTAACTGTCTAGTTACTAATCTAATGAGGGACAGCTGTAACTTTTAAAGGATTCAACGACTTCAACAGCAGAAATGATAATCTTGAACACAAGAAGAAATGTTCATGCTCTTGTTCGAGAAGACAGTATAATAAGGAAGGTATTTCACAAGCTAATTTACAGATTCAATTCATTACCGAATAAAATCCCAGCGGAGTACTTAACAGAATTTGACTATCTTGTGAACCTTTTACTGAGAAACATTCATACAAGCAATATTTTTATAAAATAAGATAATAGCACAGGATTTACTCTGCCAAACTTTGAAATGATTGTTGCAATTTTCTGCTACTATCTTAAGTAGAGAAAATAGAGTGATGATGTAGAGTAGATATAAAAAAAGACTAATGACATTTTAAGATGTCAACACATGGCATCAAATGATACAAAGTAATAAAAATGAATCACTAATAAATGTGTTAAAGAAAACAGATATGAATATGGAGAAAAATAAATGTGTACTAATATCTTGTATCACATCCTAAATATATTTCAAATTAGTTATAGGGTTACATGTGAAAAGCCATCTGCAAACAAATGTAGAAGAAAGGGGAATCAGAGATCTTAAACGGGTTGTGGAAGAGAGATAATTTCTTGGTAATTCAAATTAAAAAAATATTTGTGATAAAATGGATATAATAAAAAATGCAACAGCCCTGGTTGGTGTCGCTCAGTTGGTTGGGCGTTGTCCTGCAGACCAACAGGTAGCTGGTTCGATTCCATGTCAGGGCACATGCCTGGGTTGCCGGTTGGGTCCCCAGTTGGGGTGTGCGCAAGAGGAAACCAATTGATGTTTCTCTCCCTCTCTTCTTCCCTCCCTTCCCCTCTCTCTAGAACCAATTAAAAAAAAGAAATGCAATATTTTCCCACAACAATGAATAATAAAATGAAATAAATGAGTGAAAAAGATATTTGTAATTCATATGTAGGAACAGAAAGTTTAGCCCTAATATATGTAAGCAAGTCAGATATACATTTATAAAGGCAGTAACTACTTTCCAATAAGTGAAAAAATATGAATGTACATTTATGTAAGAAGAAATATATGGAGCAATCAAATGTTATTCAAAAGTTTAGCTTTCAGAAGAATTTAAAATTTTGTAAATTCAAGCAACTATGAGGTGTCAACTATATTTAATTAGTAAAAATAAATCAATTTGAGTAGGTTATTGTTGACAGACTTGTGGGGGGAAAAGATATTCTTACATATTGCTGATAGAATTTGAGCCATCATTACCAAGGAAATACTTCTAAAGAAAGGAAAAAGACCCATTTGTACAAAGACACTTCTATTTGCAAATTGTATTCCAGAACAAACTGGAAAGTATCTGAAACACCACTGTGGAGAAATTGCTAGGCAAATTGTGATGTGTTTGGGCAATGGATTAATATTCCCATTACAAATGACAAATGTTAGGACCATATAAATATGTGCAAATATATGTATAAAATAATGTTAAGTAAAATAAATAATGTACATACATTGATATTGGCCTTATAAAGTTGATAGCATAAGCAGTAGGGTTGGAAGGGATCCTGTTGCTAAATAACAAATAATTTTTAAACAAATATTTTCCCCCTCATTTAAATATATTTATTAAGAATATTTTATTTATTTATTTTTAGAGAAAGGGGGAGGGAGAGAGAAAGAGAGGGAGAGGGAGAGAAACATCAATGTGTGGTTGTTTCTCACACACCCCCAACTGGGGATCTGGCCCACAACCCAGGCATGTGCTTTGACTGGGAATCGAACCGATGATTCTTTGGTTGGCAGGCCAGCACTCAATCCACTGAGCTACACCAAACGGCTCATTTCAATATTTTGATTCGACTTTATTTTATACCATGTATCTAAAAACTTAAAAACAAAAATTTGAAAATGCATTAAAAAGTCAGAAATAAATAAAATACTCCCCAGGGCTGTGCATTATTATCTTTAAAATTTTTTCACATCTGCATATTGTGATTTATTTGCTGCTATAGACTAAATGTTTGTGTACTCCAAAATTCATGTGCCACAACCTAATTGCCAATGTGATGCTGTTTGGAGGTGAGGTGTTTAGGAGGTGATTAGGTTGTAGGGGTAGAGGCCTCAGGAATGGGATTAGTTACCATATACAAGTTTCCAGAGACCACTGGCTGGTGTGGCTCAGTGGAATGAGCATTGGCCTGCAAACAGTAAGGTCATCAGTTTGATTTCTGGTCAGGGCCCATGCCTAGGTCGTAGGCCAGATCCCCAGTTGGGGGCATGTGAGATGCAATCAATCACACAATCCATGTTTCTCTTTCTCTCTTTTGCCCTCCCTCCCCGTCTCTCTAAGAACAAATAAGTCCCCAGAGAAGTCCCTGTCCCTTCTTCTACATATTGTTATAGCGAGATATGAACCAAGAAGGGGTCTGCTGGTTCCTTGATCTTCCCAGGCCTGTTTGTTGTTTATAAGCCACCCAGTCTATGGGATTTTGTAGCCCAACTATTTATAATTGTGATATCTTTTGATACTTTTGATACTTTTTAAAAATCAACTCAATTTGTAGACTTACAATTGGATATAGTCTTAGAGATTATCTTGTCCACCCTTCTCATTTTGGGAATTGAGGCCCAGAGAGATAAAGGGACTGCTCAAAGTCACAGAACTTGTTAGTTGCAAATTAATTTTTAGATTATGTACAGGAATTACTTATTTTCTATCAACAGATTCGCCATATCTCAAAATGAGCATATGATCCATCAAATAGAGTAATTCAATGTTAAAAGTATTATTACCTCAACCTTGCTCATAATTAAAGAAATGACAATTAAAATAATAAAATGCTATGCATCACTTAAGACTGGTAATAAATTAAAATTATATTTTGACATCTAGTGATGATGAGAGTTTGGGGAAACAGGCATTGCCATATTGTGTTGGAGGGAGTGTCAATCCACACAGTGATTTCTGGAGGGCAATTTGGCAATAGTTATGAATCATTTAAATGCACTTTTCATCCAGAAATCACATTGCTAGGAATTTACCCCAGAGATAGATTTGCAAAGGTTCTTCAAAAGGATGTTTATTATAACATTATTGTATAGGAAAAAAGAAATTACAAGTGCATTGATTAATAGGAAACTGTTTAAATAAATTGGGAGTATCCTTCACATGGAATACTATCCAACCACTACAAATGCAATTGTGTATGTCAAATAGAGAAAGGTCTGTAGGGTAAATCATGAAGAGAAAAAAAAGGAAGGTGTACAGTCATGAATGGGACATACACACACATACATAGACACACTTGTATGTATGAATTCTAGAATAAAAGAAAAGAAACTGAACAGTAGTTGCCTTTGGGAGAAGGATATGGAGGAAGGGAAAGTGGATAGCGTTCACTCAATATCTTGTGCCAGTCTGCACAGAATGGATTTTCTACCTAGTTACATCTGTTACTGATATTTTAGAATAGTCAACAGAATTTATATAGGTTGTGGAATCATGGGTCAATATTTTTTCATTGTGTTTCTTGTTGCAACTTTATACTCCTCTGCATATTTTATCTATATTTCTCTGATAAAAAGAATAAATATTTTAAATTTTATATTGAGTTATACCCATGTGAACTGACCTGGAAAAATGTCCAAGGAATTTTCAGTGAAAAAAGCAAGTTCCTTTTTCCCTTTTGGCAATTATCAGTTTGTTCTCTGTATCTATGAGTCTGTTTTGTTTTGTTTGTTCATTTGCTTTGTTTTTTAGATTCCTCATAAGTGAAATCATATGGTATTTGTTCTCTGAGTTATTTCACTTAGCATAATACCCTCTAGGTCCATCCATGTTGCTGAAAATGGCAAGATTTCATTTTTTTATGATTGAGTAATAAGAGGTACAAATTTCCAGTTATAAAATCAATATCATAGCAATGTAATATACAGCATAGGGAATATTGCCAATAATATTGCAATAACTTTGTATGGTGAGAGATGATTACTAGACTTATAATGGTGATCACTTTGTTAGGGATATAAATGTTGAATAACTATGCTGTACATCTGAAACTAATAATGTTGTGTATTAACTATAGTTTAATTTAAAAAAGCAAGTTGTAAAGTGAAATTTTTTATTAAAAAGGCTAGGAAAGGATAACTATTATATTATAAGTTTAGATGGGCAGAACTGTTAAGGAAGAACAGAAAGCCTTTATTTTTTAAAAATAAAAATTTAATAAAGTAAAAAGTTAAATTAAAAATATCACCATATCACCATGAGCCCTGGCTGGTGTGGCTCAGTAATTGAGCACCAGACTGCAAACCAAAGGGTCACCAGTTCAATTACCAGTTCAATTCCCAGTTGGGGCACATGCCTCAGTTGTGGGCCAGGTCCCCAGTAGGGGGTGCTCAAGAGGCAGCCACACATTGATGTTTCTCTCCCTCTCTTTCTCCCTCCCTTCCCTTCTCTAAAAATAAATAAATAAAATCTTTCAAAAAAAATCACCATGAAGCCATAGGGTACCTGTATTAGTTTCCTATTGCTCCTGTAATAAATTACCATAAACTCAGTGGCTTAAAGCAACACACATATATTATCTTACAGTTGTGAGGTCAGAAGCCCCAAAATGAGTCTCACTGGGCTTAAGTGAAGGTGTTGTCAATGCTGCTGTCCTCTGGAGGCTCCAGGCAGCAATCTATTTTCTCTCCTTTTCCTGCTTCTAGAGGCTGCTTGCATCCCTTGACTCAGGCTATCTTCAAAGTCAATGGAGGCCAAGCCTGCCTTTCCCACATTGCCTCATTCTGATGCTCTCTTTTTCAATTTTTGAGGACCTTTTTGATAATATAGGGCCCACTGAATTATCTAGGAAAACTTCTATATCGTGAGGTCAACTGATTAGCAACCTTAATTTAACCCATAACCTTAATTCCCCTTTACCACATAAGGATATATATTCAAAAACTCCAGGGATTAGAACATGGACATTTTGGAGGGACTATATTCTGCCTACCACCAGACAGGAGGACAGTGGTCACTTCTGGGACTATACAGGGATGCTCCTAATGTGAGCCAGAGGGGCTGGAATGCTAGTAATACATTTGGAGCGGCCGAATATGGCTTTATAATCTCTTGCTGACAATACTTCAGTCTAGGGTAGCCTGCAGGAAAACCTATTACACTAGTTTCCCGCCTGATTTAAATCTGGAGCTCCCAATTGTTTAATTCCTTTATCTTTTCTCCCCTCTTTTAAATTTTAAGATGTATTTGCTGACGCTACATCTGCATTGATGCTTTTGCCCTTTTGTGGAATCCCTCATCCACCGAGACAATCACATTCCCAGTGGGAGACTGCTGCCCAGAACTCTGCCCTTACTTAGCACACTTCCTATGCAAATTCTATCGCTCACCAGAGCCCCTGCTGAAATACACCATCACTACTCTGCATATACAAAAGGTATGTTAGCAGCACTGATTTTGTAGTAGGCAGTTAGACAGACATGAGCAGAGTAGGAATGATAGGCCAATCTGGAATGAGGACAGAAAGCCCCAGGTACCTAGGAATGGGCAAATTTTGGAAAACAAAGACCTGTAGGGTAAGCTTTCCTCCCCTAGCTTATCGCTAGTCTTGAGTTTAGCTCTGGGTGCCTAGCAATGGACAATTTGAGGTTGGGACCTTGCCCCAGGGTGACCTTTCTTCCCCTAGCATATTGCCAGTCATGTGATTTAGACCCCCTGAATTTTCATATCGCTGGTCTTGCAGTTCAGAACCTCTCATGGCCTTTCCTCCCCTAGCATGTCACTAGTCATGTAGTAGACCCCTTCAGAGAAGGAACAAGGGGGCCAGAAAATAATAGCCTCACACAACTCCCATATGGGCCCTTGGACAACCACCCCCTTAAGCATTAAACCCTCAAGACAATGAGGTTCTGACCCACATCGAGTCATCTTTTTGTTTTTCACTCTTTTTTATTGTTGTTCAACTACAGTTGTCCCAATCCCCCCCCCCCCCATTAGTCTCCGCCACCCTGCCCATCCTCGTACATCAAGTAATCGTAAGAACCAAACCTCGGATCTGTTGGCCACAGAGACAAAGTTTTGGATAAACTAGAGATAACACCTAGGCCTCCATTGTGTTCCAGCTCCAGGCCCAGAAAAGCAGCAAGGCCAGGCCAACCACTCCATGGCTGACATCAGGACCAGATGTAATGACCAATGCCCCCAACCCTAACACTGACCGATCTGTAGAGACCAAGACTCAGAAAGGACATGCCTGGAAAGTTGATGAATTCTCTACTGGCATCCTCCCCTGGGAATTGCCCTGAAATCCTCGCCTTTGGAAAGCAGATGAAAGCCTTCAAGAAGAAGAACCCAACTCTCTCTCTCTCTTTCTCTCTCTCTCTCTCTCTCCCAGTGATTTTCAACCTGTGTGCCCCAAGAATTTTTAAAACATGCAGTACCTGACTGTTTAGTCAGGGGCACTGACCTCTTTTCCCTTAGATTGTCAAATAAAACAATGACAACAGCCAACACAACAACAGCCATCTGGTATGAATGAATCAAAATTATACCTATTTTGTTTGTCAGATTGGCAAAAATAATATTTTTTGGTGTGCCGCAGAATTTTAGTAATTAGTTTATGTGTGCCATGAGATGAAAAAGGTTGAAAATCGCTGCTCTAGAGCTGCCCAGCACCTTCTGTTTTTAGGCATGTCTCTTTGCTTTTTCTTTCCTAAGCTCCAAGGGCCCTTCTTTTGCTTCTGTAACTTGTTTCCTGAGCCCATGCAGCCCAGCTGGCTCACTTATTCCAGGGCTCACTTCTTCTGCATCTGTGACTTTCTAAATAAACTTTTGCTTGTGTCTGAGTGTTGGCTCTGAATTCTTTCTTAGCCAGAACTCAAGGGCTAAGGTTGCTGAACTGAGGTCCAACCACTAGTAACATTCTGGTGCCATTTTGCTGCTAAGAATTCGAGTTGTATGTTTGTGGCACAGATACACATACACAAAATTTACTCTACAGGTTATAAGAAAAGAAAAGGAGGCTACAATTTTGCTGGAAATGGAAACCCCATACAAAATCCAGGAGTATTCATAGACACAGACAACAGTATTGTGATTACCAGAGGAGAAGGGAGTAGGGGAGATAGAAGAGGGTAAAGGGGGGGTAAAGGGTGATGGAAGGAGACTTGACTCAGGGCAATGAACACACATACAATATACAGATAATGTATTATAGAATTGTACATTTGAAACCTATATAATTGTACTAATGAATGTCACCTCAATAAATTCAATTAAAAATTCAGGAGTAAAAGTTAATTTGGGCATAATAAGGAAAACTGCTTCTATAATTAAACAAAATCATACTGTTTAGCAATATCAATTCTTTGCTAGGGTCCCAAGTGTACCTTTTTGTGAACAATTATGTAATTTCAACCCCACAGCTTAATCTTCCCTTCTGATGTCTTTAGTGAAAGGGACCAAAATTTTGTCACCCCAAATGTGCTTTTTGAGTTACTGATTTTAAGCTGGTTATTAAGAAACAAAAGATCAAGAAAGAACCTTTTCCCTCCCCACTTTTCTGCCTAAGATTCAGATGGTCAGCTCCAGGAAAGGATTCTTAGCATATTCCCCTCAGCATTAGTAAGGGAGGCTCCAACCAGGGGCCTGCTGGCTAGATCCCCGCCTGTGTCCCATTGTTTCTGGGGTGTCTAACAAGAATTTGTTTGCCATTGTTTTCAGCTACCTGTCAATTGGCTTTTCCCCTTTTTTCAAAATCTCAGACTTCTGTCCCCCTTCTCCCTTAGTCCATAATGGCATATAAACCTCAAATGCCCAGTGCCTTTTGGGTCACATTCTTATGGCATCCTTAAATGTACATTTGTAAAATAAACTTGGACATTTTCTCCTGTTAATCTGCTTCTGGTAATTTCATCATTAGCCCAGTTTAAACAACTCAGAATTTGAAAACCAGGTCAGAAAAAAAAAACACCATCTGAAATGAAGCTAAAATGAATCAAAGTGAGGGAGATTAATCATGAACAAGAGTGACCCACTTAAGGAGGTGTTATAGGTTATGAGGGTCAAGAGGGAACTAAGCTAGAACTTCAAGTGCAGGGCTTCTGACTTTCAGTTCTAGGAGTTTTCCTTTCTAAAGGGGAGACAAAAATGCTGATTTGTTGCATTTCAGAGGGATGGGCAAAACTTCAAGGCTGAGGTGGCTGTGCAAATAGGAGAATCTGTCATTTTCGGCACAGGACAGGGGTAGAGTGTTCTGTATGGGAGGGCACTTCCTATATTTGCTCTACGTAATATTGGCTAAAAGTGTGGACCCATTGCAGGCTCTTACCAAGTGTTCATTTGCTGCTTGACATGGTCTCTCCTGCAGTGTAATACTCTTTTTAACCTGGTTGAAAGGTGCAGAATATTAGAAACCAGGTGATAACTATAGGAAACCTTTCTGCGTGTCAGTGGAGAAAGTAGCCCAGTTCCTGATTCAGAAAACCGGTGGGGAGTGAATTGGCACATAGGAACCGAGCCCACAGATAGGTTTTCCCTATCTGTGGGGAATCAGGCCTGCATTACACCTAGGCTGCTTTGAGGCCTGCTTTTTGCTTAAACTCCCTCACCCTGAACTGAGGCAGCAAATATTTACTGCATATCTTTAAAGTAACTTCCAAAAATCTGTGCTAAACCTCCCAAGTATAGAGTATAACCAGTTCAACCACCTTTCCCCTTGCATTTGCAAATATCCTTTTTTCTGAAGTAATTAGCAACATCCTCTCCTTTGTTATCTGTAAAAGGTAATCACCTAAAGCAAACCTGTGCATAGTAAATGAGGACCATCCTTGATGTAATGTGCCCAGAAAAGTAATAAAAGCTTGTCCAGGCAGGGGTCGGGGGCTCTCTCTCACTCAGAGAGTGGCCATGCCATCCCCTTTTTTCCACAGGGCTTCTGCAGTCTGTGTGAACATGTTCATTGCAGCCACAACACATGGACCTCACTGCCTGAAGTCCGCATCAGATAGCTTCTCTAGTGGTTGGTTCACAAGGAAGTGATGTCAGGAGAGTGTGGGATCAGGAGGCATTGGGGTAGGATAAGGAATGGAAATTATACGTGACTTTGGCCATGGAAATCCAGGGAAAGGCTGTTGAGAGACACACAGTTGTTGTGTCATTTTCAAAGCATTATAAAGAGCTTCATTCATCTGCATGGGGCTCCTTATGTATTGTGGATGTGTGTGCTGGGTTGTGGGGATAAATAGGGAACTCATGAGTGCCTTTCTCCAAGCAAGCCTACAGAACATTGCTATCACCATTGCTCCTCTCTCCCATTTCCTGCCACTCTATCCACCAAGAGGAAAGACAGGAACACCGAAGCGCACTTCAAACTACCTTTATTCAAGAAGCCCAGCACCTTCGTGTAGTTAGCATATGTTATTTAAAAATGCTGCTGCTGCTGATGACATATCCTGAAAAGGTTATGTAATCTGCTTGTGAAATGCACAACAAAGAAAGGTAATTGTAAGTAAGGCAATTGTAATTAAGTTGCACACCTACTTTTTTTCCCATTCACTCAGAGTGTGTATCAACTTGCCCATCAACTTTGGAATTGAGAAAAAAAAAAGGGCATGTCAACTGAAAGACAGAAGAGTTTTTATTCTGTTAAAATCCAAAAAAGATACACCATTAACTGGAACATAATCAACATAAGAAAAAAGCAAACAAAATATAACCAGAGTCATTGAAATTAAGAACAATCTAATAATAGCCAGAGGGGAGGGGGGAGGGGACAGTGGGGGAAGGGTTTTCAGGAACTACTATAAAGGACACATGGACAAAACCAAGGGGGATGGTGGAAGCAAGGGAGGGAGGGGGGTTTGGAAGGGGTGGGGGGGAAATGTGGAGAGAAAATATGGACTACTGTAATTGAACAACAATAAAATAATTTAAATTAAAAAAAATCCAAAAAAGATAAACTCTGGTGACTTTTATAAAGCTCAATTTCCTGAGATAATGGGAAAAAAAATTACTGTTAGACATTTAACAGCACCATGCTTTACTTTCTCTCTTCTAAGTGAGGTTTATGTCATGGCTTATCTTTCCTGTGTGTCCTTATTGTGGGAAATTTAAAGTTCTGAGTTCTGGCCAACATGGAGGCATAGGTAGAAATGCTTTGCTTCCTCACACAACCAAAAGGATAACAACCAATCTAAAAACAATAAACAACCACAATTGCTAGAAAATCAAATTGCATGAAATTCTGACAACCCAGGAGTTAAAGAAGAATTCACCCAGATCAGTAGGAGACAGGCAGCCAAGAGGAGAGGATGCACCTCAAGGCAACGGACTGCACAGGCGAGGTAGGGATGGCTAAGAGGACTCCTGGAAAGGTGGCAGACTGTGCCAGCAAGGAAGGCCTGGCTGAATGGGAAACTAAAGACTCAAGCTAGCTGTAAACTATGGCAGGGATTGCCACAGCAGGAGAAACTCACAGTCTCACATGAGAGAGTTCGGTGGAAAGTGAGGCAAGAGCCAAGCAAATGAGCTGCATTGTTCCCTCTCTGAACTCTCCCCTACAGACAGCATCACAGCGCAGCAAAGAGGGTTGCCCTGCCCTGGTGAATACCTAAGGCCCCACTCCCTTACAACAGCTGCCCCAAGACAAAGAACGATGGCCCAAATGAAAGAACAGATCAAAACTCCAGAAAAAGAGCTAAGCGATGAGGAGATAGCCAACCTATCTGATGCAGAATTCAAAATACTGGTAATCAGGACACTCACAGAACTGATTAAGCTTGGTTGTACAATGAAGAACAAATGAAGGCTACCGAAGGGAAATAAAGCAAAATATTCAGGGAACTGACAGTGAAGGGAAGGAAACTGGGACTGAAATCAATAATTTGGAACAAAGCGAAGAAATAAACATCCAATTGGAACAGAATGAAGAAACAAGAATTCAAAAAAATGAGGAGAAGCTTAGGAAACTCTGGGACAACTTTAAACACTAACACCAGACTCATAGGGGCGTCAGAAGGAGAACAAGAGCAAGAAGTTGAAAACTTATTTGAACAAATAATGCAGGAAAACTCCCCCAACCTGGCAAAAGAAATAGACTTCCAGGAAGTCCAGGAAGCTCAGAGAGTCCCAAAGAAATTGGACCCAAAGAGAAATACACCAAGGCACGTCATCATTAAGTTACCCAAAATTAAAGATAAGGAGAGAATCTTAAAAGCAGCAAGAGGAAAGGAGACAGTTACCTACAAAGGAATTCCCATCAGACTGTCAGCTGATTTCTCAAAAGAAACCTTACAGGCAAGAAGGGGCTGGAAAGAAGGATTCCAAGTCATGAAAGGCAAGGACCTACATCCAAGATTGCTCTACCCAGCAAAGCTTTCATTTAGAATGGAAGGGCAGATAAAGTGCTATCCAGATAAGGTAAAGTTAATGGAGTTCATCATTACCAAGCCCTTATTATATGAAATGTTAAAGGGACTTATCTAAGAAATAGAAGAAGATCAAAAGCTATAAACAGTAAAATGACAACAAACTGACAACTATCAACAACTGAACCTAAAAAAATGAAAACAAAATCTAAGCAAACAACTAGAACAGGAACAGAATCAGAGAAATGGACATCATATAGAGGGTTTTAGTGGGGAGGGGGAGGGGAAGAATGGGAGTGAAAGGTACAGGGAATAAGAAGCATTATTGGTGGGTATAAAATGGACAGGTAGAGGTTAAGAATGGTATAGGAAAGAGAGAAGTCAAATAACTTATATGTATGACCCATGGACATAAACTAAGGGTGGGGAATGCTGGAGGGTTGGGTTGAGGGCAGAGTGGGGGATAAAGGAGGAAAAATTGTGACAACTGTAATAGCATAATCAATAAAATATAATTAAAAAAGTTTGTTCTATGTTTATCCTGACTATAGATCAGAAGTAGTTAAATGTCCTTCAGCAAAGAAGAACATATTGAGAAATCAGATCATTGCTCTGTTTACATTTCATTTGTAAGAGTTAAATATTTGTTTTCAGTAAAAGAGTGTTAGTTTTAATCACCTCTTTTAATGAAAGTCCTTTAGGAAAGACCCTTCAGAGAGATTGGAACATAAAAATTCTGTGTTGTTTTCTTATTCTATTTTATACCAGAAATCAAAGCTCAGTCAATGCTCTAACTTGAAGAGACCCCTAACTTAATAAAGAACTAGATTTTTCGGTGTTTTTTGTCTTTGTTGAGTAATATTTTAAAAAATATTTTATTTATTTATTTTTTAGAGAGGGGGAGAGAAAAAGAGAGGAAGAGAAACATCAATGTGTGGTTGTCTCTCATGCGCCCCCCATTGGGGACCTGACCCAAACCTCAGACATGTGCCCTAGACTGGGAATTAAACCATTGGCTCCTCGGCTCACAGGCTGGCACTCAACCACTGAGCCACACCAGCCAGGGCAGCAGTACTTTTTTTTAATTGTATTTATTTTTAGAGAGAGGGGAAGAGAGGGAGAGAGGGAGAGAAACATCAATGTGTGGTTACCTCTTGAGCGCTCCCTACTGGGGACCTGGCCCACAACTCAGGCATATGACCTGACTGGGAATCAAACCATCAACCCTTTGATTCAAAGGCTGACACTCAATCCACTGAGCCACACCAGCCAGGGCCCTTTATTGGGTAATATTTAATGAATTTGTTCATTGTTCTTTGGAAATTAATAGGTAGTTACAGAAGACCAAGTGGGGGATGGGAAAAACTCAGGTTTTTCCCCAAAAATTTAGTTTTAAGGCCATAACTTATTAACAGAATGACCTTGGGAAACAGGTTATTTTGAAACACCTCTCACATTTAAGTTATATGAGTTGTGCATGAATTGAGGGAATGGTAGCTGTAAAACCCTAACCTGGAATAATTAGTATACTAATTAGGTCTTGAGAAAGGACTCTGGAGTTAGACTGCCTAAGTTTAAATCCCAGCTCAGTTTTCCATTGCACTATGACTTGGAATAAGTTACTTAACCTCTCTGCGCATCACCTTACCTTCTATAATATGGATGAAAATAGCCCTTATCTCATAGTTATGATGATTAAATGAGCTAGTATGTGAAGAACACACAGACAGCACTATGTAAGAGTTAGTTATTATGTTAAGGTTGGTCCCAATATTGGAACTGGTTAATGATCAAGGTATTAATAATTTGCCACATATCGCCCTGGCCGGTGTGGCTCAGTGGATTGAGTGCCAGCCTATGAACCAGAGGCTCACCAGTTCAGTTCCTGGTCAGGGCACATGCCTGGGTTGCAGGCCAGGTCCCTGGTTGGGGGCCTTGTGAAAGGCAACCAATATCTCTCACACACTGATATTTCTCTCCCTCACTTTCTCCCTCCCTTCCCCTCTCTCTAAAAGTCAATAAATGAAAACTTCAATAAAAATCCTCAGCTTGCTGTGTATACCACCAATCCTAAATTATTACATCATGATCCTGACCTTAACCCTAAACAAGATTACTCATTGAAAGGCCTTCCTTAACACAGACTTCAAAATCTCATAAATATCCTGGCTTCCCCTTCCCCATCCAAGATTCTTTCAAGGTCATTTGCAGCTTTTTCACTCAGCTTTGTCTTAAAAAAAATTATTTATTTATATATTTATTTATTTATTTATTTATTTATGTATTTATATTTTAGAGAGGGGGAAGGGAGGGAGAAAGAGAAAAAGAAAAAAAAATCAATGTGAGAAAGAAACATTGACCAGTTGCCCCTCATACACACCCCGACTGCGGGGACCAAACCTGAAACCCAGACACGTGTCCTGACCAGGAAACCAACCAGTGACCTTTCACTTTGTGGTACGACACCCAACCCACTGAGCTACAATGGTTAGGGCAGCTTTGTGTTATCAACAAGTTGTTTTGGTGATATTCATGGGGAGGCCAGTGTTCCACGTGGATTAGTGGACTGAAATCTGAACTTGAGTTAGAAGGTATGAGTTGGTCACAGCTGTGTCACTTGGGCAGGTCATTAATTTTCAGATGCCTTTTTTTGGTAAAATATGTCTATAAAATATGTACATATCGCATATATAAAGGTATCTAGTCTAATATCTGGTAAAGACTTCTTAATAAATGTTTCTTATATTACCCTGTTGGGGAAGGGTAAGCTGGGGAAATGACTATGTTGTTAGTCTGATCAAGCCACCATCTTTGGGTAAATGCTCCTTGGCCTTTAGTAATACCTCACAAATATAGCCAGTGCAAGTTGAAGGCCCTGGAGAATGGAAATACAGTATATCTTTCTGCTTGAGATGCCACAGGTTTCTGAGGGAAGTACACAGACATTCAGAGCAAATATTAAATGGTTTTTATCTGTAAAGAGCTAGCAGCTGATCCAAAACCTTATGGATAGAGAGCTGAGGCAGACCAGCAGCCAGCTTTGTTCTTCAGAGCCTTGTTGGTATACGAGCGGTGTCCTATGTAGACATTTTCCAGGCCTTCGTCACCCTGTTCACAGACTCCTCTCCTTTCTCACCTCCTGTACCAGTTACTGATTTATGGACTCTCTTTACCTTTTTTGCCTACATTATGGGAAAATGGGTTGGGACTCTTTAAATCTTGCTTTGCCAGTGGCACAATGTTAAGCATTGTCAGTAGAAAGTGCCAGAGAGACATTGAAGGAAGAAAGGGTTTCAAATCATGGTCTGATGTGCTTGCTCAGCAGTCTCCTTTAGGATGCTGGGCTTCACCAGTGCAGCTTCTTCAGTATCCAGGTCCCAGGGTGCAAAGAAGCCAGCAGCATCTATTGTGCAGAAGCTTCCCTGGGTACCCACCTCAAGTGGTTGTATTTTTATTTTTCACATAAAAATTCTTGGTTTATTTTTTTAAGATTTTATTTATTTATTTTTAGAGAGAGGGGAAGGGAGGGAGAAAGAGAGGAAGAGAACCATCAATGTGTGGTTGCCTCTCACGCACCCCCTACTGGGGACCAAAAAGTTCTTGGTTTATTAATCCTCTCATGAAAAATCTGTGCAATCACCACAGATAAAGTCACTGAAGAATCTTTACTCCTTCTGTTGTTCAATCTCCAGCTGACTTTTTGCCAGCATCAACATTGGCCTTGGCCGTGCCCCTGACTTTCTTCATTCTGTTCTTGCATTCCTTTCTCTGTTTCCTTGAGGTTTTTTTCTGATATAGAGCATGTCTTGCAAGTCTATGTTTGGCTTTACTTTTCTTTGTGTAATCCAAAGAATCTCATAAATCATGCCAAAGCCAGTTGTCTTGCCACTCTCAAAATGGGTTCTGAATCCAAACACAGAGATGACATCTGGTGTGGTCTTATACATTTTGGCTAATTTTTCCTGAATTCGTGTCTTGGGTACTGTTGCTTTTCCAGGGTGAAGGACATCAATGACTATATGTTTCTGCTAAAGTATCCTGTTGGTCATGAAATTCCTGGTCTAGAGTGTCGTTCCTGGGTTGTTCATGATGATGGCTGATCTTCAAGCAGCCAGGAAGGAAAAGAACCACCTTGAGTGGTTTTAGAGCAGAGTGCCTCTCATGAGACTCCTCTCTGTGAACAGTTCCACAGGAATTATAGGGGATTGATTTTTTCCAGCAGGTTAGAGTGGGTTTCCAGCAAGTTCTGCTGGCACGAAACCACAGTGACTTCTCCATTATTCAGTAATTCATGACTATAACTGTTCAACAGGATAATGTTGCTAACTCTTTTGTGTGAACAACAAACTAAACATATTTTATAAGGAAAGCAGAAATAGCTCGTCTTTTATTGGTAGTATATCCAAGTTTCTATTCTAAGAGAAGATATTGGTGACTGTGCATATACATGCCCTCCCCCCCGACACACACACACAGAGGAATGGGAAACCATAGTGAATGTAAAATAAGCAAAAATTCTTTATATCAATTGGTATACCTCATGCTGAAATCCTTTAAATTCAACCTAGGGTTTCCAAAAAAGTCAATGAAAGGTTGTATCTCCTTATAAGTTAAAAAGACATTTAATAGTCATAGAATTGCTCATCCACAAAACTTCAACTTTTTTTTAAACTTCAACTTTTGAGATAAGTATACTTAGTACTGGTTGTCCCATAAATCCAGGAATACTTTAGCTTTGAGAATATATTCCAACCATTTCAATTCTTCTTATTGAATTGCAAAGCAAAATTAAACTTCCCTAGCAAATGTAGCAGTTCCAGAAACATCTGGTATTTATAAACAGAAGCTTGTGGGTGAAGACCATGTCTCCCTAATTTGTCAGCAATTCAATACTGCATTGATAGACACAAAACTTTAAGAATTATGTTGGCCTAATTAACTGTGGAGCCATTGTTCGAGAGTATTCATTTTCTTTTCCTAGGGATCTTTAGTTCAGTTTTACTTTTCAATGGTTTATTTGTGAATTCACATAATGGTTCTTTTAGAAAGGTCTTGATATACTGCCTCAGGATCTGTTTGAAGGCGCAAGCCCAGCAGGAACAAGACACTACTACAATGGCTTCCTCTAGACACATCTCTTTTCATTTCTGCAATAACACACTTTTTAAAAAAAGATTTTCTTTATTTATTTTTAGAGAGAGGGGAAGGGAGGGAGAAAGGGAGAGAAACATCAATGGGTGGTTGCCTCTCGCCTGCCCCCTGTTGGGGGCCTAGCCTGTAACCCAGGCATGTGCCCTGACTGGGAACTTATCCAGTGACCCTTTGGTTCACAGGCCGGCACTCAGTCCACTGAGCCACACCAGCCAGGGCTACAATAACACACTTTTAGCGATGCGGAATTGAGTACCCTCTGGGGGAAGCATGTGAATGAATTCTCTGCTTCAGTCATACTTAACTACTTTCTTAGACACAGATCTGAATGTAGGCTATGATTACAGTTTCTTGAAAATCTTAAATTTAATCTCCTTTGGATAGAATGGAATCTCAGCTACCAGTGCACATTAATTAATACAGCACTTTATATGCATGATGGTGTCTATATCAGTCTGGGATCTTCTGACTCACATTTTCCTTCAATGGATTTTCCATTTTTCCAAAATTTAATATTTATAGAGCAAGTAAATTTTTCTGCTAAAAATACTATTAGTAGAATGACAATATACTTTAAAGAGGTATTAACAAGATGCATACTTTAGCTCTGGTTTCAGATTGACCTGAATTTAAACATTGGCTTTATTATTTGCCTCAGTTTCCTCATTTTAAAAAATGGGATATGATTAGTAGCTAACTCATGGTGCCATGAAAATGAATAACTGAAATAAAACATGTAAAGGGCTTAGTAGTATGCCCAACATATGCCAAGTCCTTAAGAAATTATATTTTTACCTCATATTAAAACTGGAACACTGGGGATGTTTTCAGAGGGGTGTAGAGGTTTCATAAAGATGGAAAATTTCTGATTTTCCTGAGGAAATAACAAGTGGAGGTAGGCTATTGTTTGGTGTCCTTGGCCCTCTGGGGATGATTCTCTTGTCTTAAACTCCAGTGGCCCTTGCTTCTTTTTGATGCCCCATCCAACATGAGGTAGGACTAATTTTCATGGTCATCTTTAAAAACAATCTACCATATTCAGATTCACCAGTAGTTCAAAATTAGCCTAAATAACTGGCAAGTGAAGGGGCTTCAGACAAAGCACATAGGAGAGAGACGGAAATGGGTTGGCATCCAACAGGGACAACCTAGGTAATAAATATGTGCCTGGTCCTTGAAGTGAACAGGAGAAAACTTTGCAGACAGAGAAGGGTCTTCTCATGGAGACCAAGGGTGGAGAGGCACATTTGAGGGAGTGTCCAGTCACTTTATGGAGTAGAAGCCTAAAACAGAAAGCATGGGAAGGGTTGCAAAGGCTACACAACATATAGAGTGCCTACTTGAACTGACTTCAGGTTGGAGAGGAAGAAAAGAAACTATGGAAAGTTGACCAGAAAGAGTCTTCAAATTATTATATGAGGTTTGATTGGTAGCCCCTCAGGGCATCCTTTTATGATACAGGGTAATGAAAGATGATTAGAATAATGATACCAATTCATCAAAAAAGAAGTTAAATTACATTTAAGACAGACTGTTAAACTAGTGAAATTAGTAATTTATTTAGAACAATTTCCATCAAACATAGTGGCACCTGTGATTTTAAGTTTTAATTCATAATGGATAAAATTATTAAAAATATTCATATAGCAAGCACTTATTCTGCAAATCTGGTGAAGAATTGGAGTGTTACTATTTTGCTATATACTGCTTTACCTGGTCATTTTTCTTTAGTCCCTGTAATGGTCATCTAGGAGCAGTTTAAGCATGTATATGGTGTGAGGGCTATCTTTATTTGTAAACATTTGAATACAGCTAGAAAATATAAATGAATGGTGGGTACAATAAGTACACTTTCATGTAGCCATCACCCACCTCCACATGGACAATAGGAGATAACCAAAAGATCCATGATGTAGACTGTGATGTGAATGGTGCCCCTCAAAATGTGCAACATACTAAAAATGTACATGAAATAAGTATTTTCATGTGGCAACAAGAATTTGAACATTGAGCATATGAGGAATACACTAAGGTCCACAGTATAGACTAGAATATCATTGGCACACCTTGAGTTCTGCAGCACACTCAAAAGAACGTGCCATAGTCTCCTTTAATGTGTCCATCTGCTGCCTCCACATTGAGCATATGGGATGAGGAAGATCCATGGCATAGACTAGGATATGACTGGAACCACTTGCATTTTGCTGTGTGCCCAAAGTATGTAGCATGGTCTAATTTCATGTGGCCAACACTTACTTCCACATTAAACATATGAGAAATCCAGAAAGATACATGGCATAGACTGATATATGAATAGCATTGTTTAAGTTATAGAATACACCCACATTCATTTTCATGAGATCATCAGTAACTCCACATTAACCATATGAAGATTCCAGAAAGTTACATGGTAAATACTGCAATGTAAATGACACCAACTGAGTTGTGCAGTGCAGCTATCAGCACTTACCTCCATTTTGAGCATATTAGGAGTCCTGAAAGAAGCCTGGCCTAGACTGCGATGTGAAGGTGAAGGGCATCCTCTGAGTGTGCAGGGCTCACAACCAAACATGCAATAAGTCTTCTTTTATGTGGCCATCTCTTACTTCCACATTGAGCATATGAAGAGTCCAGAAAGATCTGTGGAAGAGAGTAGAATGTGAATGTCCCCCCTTCAGTTGTGCAGTGCATCCAACCATATATGGAATGTCTACTTTCATGTGGTCATCACTTGCCTCCACACTGAGTACATGAGGAATTAAGAAAAATACCAACTGTGATGGTTAATATTTATGTGTCAGTATGGCTATGCTATGGTGCCCCATATTCTTTGGGCAAAGACCAGTCTAGATGTTGCTCTGAAGGTATTTCTTAGATGTGATTAATATTTAAATAAGTAGAATTTGAGTAAAGCTGGTTACTCTCCATAATATGGGGGGACTGCGGTCCACCTAAGAGGAAGGAATTCTGCCTCCAGACAGCCTTCAGACACACATCAACTTGCTGGGATTTGCAGCCTGTCACCCTGCCCTGCAGATCTAGAACTTTCTACCCTGGCAATATCTGGGTGCCAGCTGATGCAAATCCCAGCTCCTGGGGTCCACAGCATTGTGGATGAGATATGAGAAAAATTCACATGGACTACCCAGTCCTGTTGAGGAAAACAGACAGCGCAGCCACTCTCTCAAGAGGAGAGTGCCTGACCCTTGCCTTGACAGGCTTTCATTGAGTTCAATTTGCACAGGAATAAAGCTCATCAATCATTGTCAGGCAGAAATGATTAAACAATAGATAGCATTGGAAGAACTCTGAAGGCCTATTTTGAGTCAGGGTCAGATAGCTAAAGGGCCATGAAACTTTGGGGA
>CM052552.1:54659395-54697322 GCA_028533065.1 Trachops cirrhosus
GGAGCTCCTGTAGTGAGGGGCGGGGCCTTAGGTGTTCACCAGGGCAGGGCACCCCAGTCCCTGGGTTGTGACGCTATATGTGGGGGCGGGGTCCGAGAAGGAACAATGGCGCTTGCTCTGTTCTCTGTAGGACCCCAGACCCTTCCGCCACTTTCTGCAAGCTAACTGGGCCCCTGTGGCACCAATTCCTGTGTGGGTGGACCTGTACACCCAGCAGGACCTTCCTTTTCAGTCAGTGACCCAAAGCTCTATTTCCCAGTGCTGGGACCCCGAGTTGCATGCAGTGCCTTGCTTCACAATGGCCGCCTCGCTGGGTCTGCGGGTCACCACCCCCTGGCCGGGGCCCACCAGCCACCGCCACTTGTGTGCCCAGGGTCTGCCTGCTGCAGGCCTGCGTGCCGCCCCAGTTGCTCTGTGCTCCGCTCCTCGTCCCTCTCCCGGCCGGACTCCGCCCCTCCTACCGGCCTGGATGAACGTGTCTATTTTTAAATCCTTGGGTGTCCGACTTCCATATACTTCAATTTTCTGTCAGTTCTGGTTGTTATTTTGTTTCTATATCGTTGTTGTCCCTATCTTGGTTGTGCGAGGAGGCACAGTGCATCTACCTATGCCTCCATCTTGGCCGGAAGTCCCTATTCATCTTCTAACCAATCACTGGATACATTAGCAAGGCCACCAAAGGCCAGTCAGCCCCCATCTGACTCTCCAACTGACCGCATACATGTGAGCAATCCCAGATGAGGTCATTCCAGCCTCGCCCAGACCAGAGGAACACTCCCACAGAATGGTGAACTGAATAAATATTTGTATTTTAAACCACAAAGTTTTGATATGATTTATTATGCAGTAATTGGTAACTTGATACAGTCTCCAAATTAAGAATTCTCTGCTCCATTCTTATAGGTCCAATCAATCTCCATGACAAACCATTGTTCATGTCTCTGTGTTCATACCCTTTCCAAAGGAACTACGTTCCTTGTCTTACTCTTTATCCAACACCTATCTCTTTTCTTTGAAGGTTATCTTCAGTTCTCCACCTCTCCACGACCAAGAGCTTTCTTTTCTAAACTCTTGAATATACTTTATATCTGTTAAGTATGCCAGTGCTAGTTTTTAAATACTATTAGAAATATTTCTGTGGTTTAACACAACAGAAATTAATGAGAGTTAATCCAAAGTAATTTTACAGAAATATGTTGTTGATTAATTTTTCCTTTTGAATTTTATTACTATTTAACTCAATAGTCTATACTTCTTTGATACTTGCACAACATTTAAAAACTGTTATTTATCGTCTTATGTACAGGGGTGGGCAAAAGTAGGTTCATAGTTGTGAGTATGCAAAATTATTTATTAACTATTATATTATTTATTTGTATTACAACTGTAAACCTACTTTGGCCTACCCTGTATATGTCCAATTCCTACCATTATACTACTATTGACTTCCAAAGGGTGGAAGCTCTTCCTCATGTCTCTCTCAAAGTGCTCTGTACAGGACCTTGTATAGAGGTCTGACAAGAAGATATCCAGCCATGTAATATGAAAATAGAGACATTTATTGAAGAAGATACAAGATACAAGAAACATGGTACATAGGACAATGACACCTCAGTCCCCTTCAGAGTAGGCACCTTGGGACCTCACACAGTTCTCCCAGTCACCATCAGCTGTCCCGTCATATTTTCCTGAATCTCATCGATGGTCTGTAATCTCTTCCCTTTCAAAGGTGATTTCAGTTTTGGGAAAAGCCAGAAGTCACAGGGCGCCAAACCTGGGCTTGAGGGACTGAGTTACCAGGGTGATTTGATGTTTGGCTAAAAAACTCTCCACGAGATGTGATGCATGAGCAGGTGTGTTGTTGTGATGAAGCTGCCAATCACCAGCTGGTCATAGCTGCATCTTTCTGAATCATCCGAATAGTTTACACAGAGGAATGTTCAAGCTCAAGGCAAAATTTTATGCAGATTCATGGCTCTACTCGCTCAGTCATCTTGAATGCGACGGCCACACAGTACACATGCTCACTCAATAGCATCTAC
The DNA here is from genome assembly GCA_028533065.1 of Trachops cirrhosus. Lineage (NCBI taxonomy): Eukaryota > Metazoa > Chordata > Mammalia > Chiroptera > Phyllostomidae > Trachops > Trachops cirrhosus. The sequence continues at coordinate 54,661,438 of CM052552.1, forward strand.
CACTCCCACTGACTAGTACAGTGAAGTCGTCATTGTTCACACATGCACATTCCAGTCCACTCTCCTTGGCTGCCAGGTTACATCAATGTTGTTCAAACTATTCTCATTACATTAACAATGGCTGGACTTTTTCCAGACAGATCTCTTATAATGCATAGAGAATAGTGTTCTAGGTTTGTTTTGTTTTTGGTTTTGGTTTTGTTTTGGATTCAGAAAAACCTGGGTCCAAATGCCTGGCACTTACTGTGTGACTTCGGGCAAAAGAATTAACTTTTCTGAAAGCCAAACATTCTTTATTTTATTTTATTTTTTTAACAAGAAGATCTGAGTATTTTTTTTAAGATTTTATTTATTTTTAGAAATGGGAAAGGAGGAAGAAAGAGAGGGAGAGAAACATCAATGTGTGGTTACCTCTCGCGTGGCCCCCAATAGGGACCTGGCCTGCAACCAAGCATGTGCCCTGACTGGGAATCAAACCAGTGATCCTTTGGTTCACAGCCCGCACTCAATCCGCTGAGCTATGCCAGCCAAGGCCGAACATTCTCTATTTTAAAAAATCATCCTTCATAGGGTTATTTTGAGGATTAAGTGACATAAATAAAACATTCTAGTCCACACTGCCCACACAATAGATATACTCTACATAAAAACTTTTGCTATGAATAAAGCCTCATGTTAAGATGCAAAATACAGGTGCATTAAGACCTGGCTACTCAAAGTATGGTCCCATGTAGATGGGTAGCACTGTCATCCCTTGGGAGACTGCTAGAAAACTAGAATGTCAGGCCCCACCCCAGACCTACTGAATCTGGATTTTAATAAGATTCCTAGGTGATTCATCTGCATACCAAAGTTCAAGAAGCACTGCCTTAAAAAACAGAGCAAGCCAAGAGACCTGTACATTGATTTCACATAATATCTAGGCAATTAAGCACTCACATCCCATGGATTGGATTCTCACATAGTTTCAGTATTTGATGGGAATTTCTGATAATGAACCCCCAAAAGAAAGCTTGCATCATTATACACATCATGTAATTCCTCCAAGGGAGTTGATAGAAAAGATTTCTTTCTTTTTCTAAACTTCAAAAACAGTGAATTGATTTTTACAAAATGTGAATGAATATAAGGGACTTGTAGGCTTAAAACTTATTTTGAAAAGTTGTTTTTCATTGGCCTCAAAATGTTTCTTTTCATCCCTAGGAGTTAAAGAGGAAGGAAAAGAGTTACAAAGAATAGAAATTAATTTGTTGTTGCAAATGGTACCTGTAAACAGAAGTTGCTTAAACACAGCTAGCTCTTGGATCTATTGATACCGTACAATATATACATTGTTTGACATTTACTCTACAGGCACAGGAACCAGAGGAGGGTTTAATATGGCCAGTAGGAGATAGTGGTGGAAAACTTCTATGCCAGAAGTCTCTCCACAAAGGGAGGAAATTTGGAAACTTAAGGGCTCACTATTTTCACTTCCCTGTTGATTTGTGAAATAATGTTATTTGGACTGAAGTTTTAGTTTCTTCTCCTTAGGTCTCATGTGTCCCTGGTTACTTTTATAGACATGAGTCGGTGCAGTGGCATGATAAAAATAGAATCAAGGGGAAAAAACTAAGAAGAATCATTCCAAAGAGAATGTCAATTTTTAAAAATCTGGAACTTGCCCTGGTTGGTGTGGCTCACTGGATTGAATGCCAGCCTGTGAACTGAAAGGTTGTCAGTTTGATTGTGGGTCAGGGCTCATGCCTGGGTTGCAGGCCAGGTCCCCAGTAGGGGGTGTGCAAGAGGCAACCACACATTGATGTTTCTCTCCCTTTCTTTCTCCCTCCATTCCCCTCTCTCTAAAAATAAATAAATAAAATCTTAAAAAAGTTATATGCTTGGGGCATGAGCACTCATCACGACCTACCCATTTAAAAAAAGTCTGGAACTTTCTCTGGGGTGGTAGAAACTTCTTCTTGGCTTTGGAGTATGTAGTTCTTCCTTTAGAAATCTAGCCAAACGGCACAGTCTGGTGAGATTAGAACTCAAAAGATTATGCATATTTATTTTTTCTAGGCCCTTTTACCTTTGGGCCAGGGTCTTCTAAGGGCTGTTCGGTTGGCTCTCATGAAGTATCCTATGGACTTCTAACCACTGCTTGGTGACAGAAACTCACATTTTTATTAAAAGCATGGGTGTAGAGCAGTGTTGGGCCAGTAGAAACTGCCTTGGGCATTTTCCCCCAAAACCACTGCCCTAAATTAGTCAGGCTAGGTGAGAAAGATGAATTTGAGGAGCCACTATCACCTTTGGATTGAAGTTATACTATGCTCATTTTTGTATTATAGCTCAGATTATCAAAAATATAGAAAAGAGGATGCTAAGGGGAGCGGAATCCATCTTATATCAAAATCAAGTTTTACCCTATTAACTAATATATTTTTTTCATTTAACTCAGTCTTTTAGGTAGGCACAAATAAGAAGGGATACTGAGAGATTCAACTTTCCTTTTGGTTTCTTTCTTTTAAAAATTTGAAAGGCAGACAAAAGAAAGGGTAAAGAGATAGACTTGGGTTTAGGATAAAAACTGATGCATGAAAATCTAGATTGTCCACATATTTGGTTGAGTCTTTGGCCTTCTGGTCTTAACAGAAATACATTCTTATGAGGTTAAAGCACAGTTCATGCAAATACTCATTTATGTGAACTGTAAAGACTAGGTAAACATACAACATCAGTAAAATAGAAATTCTTAGTTGCTCAACTAAGGAACAAAACTAAGTTTTTTTCTCTACCACGACCAATTTCTAAGAGAGGAAGTGGAGCATATATCTTGACTTGAAGAGGAAGTATCTCTGTTCCTAAGACCTGAACATCAGGTGGCAGGGAGAGATAATGGGCTAACAGAGAAAAATATAACACTAGGAAAGAAGGGGGAAAGTGTGTAAAAATGGGCAAAAGAAAAAAAAAAACAAACAAGAACTTGTAGCAAAGCTCTGTCAAGTGTTTCCAGAGGTAATTTATTTTAGAGTTGATAAGAGATTTGAGTTTCGGTGTTAGAAATTTTTGCTAGATCATTAAGGCAGAGAATGTCAAGTATAGCAAAGACTGACAATTAGAAAGCAGAAACTAAAATAGTTCATGTGATTGTTATTTCCTCAAGTATTTTGGTACTTGCCTTGCTCTGGTACTTGCCTTTGGTACTTGCTCTGATTAATGCTAACTAACTACACGGTAACAACCAACAAGGATGAGCTATGCTATACACTATACATGACCTTCAAATGAAATATAAGGGATTAAATTCAATTTGCCCCTTTAATTTACATCATACTTCAATTTTGAGTTATTTTTCAACTGGAAAAATTTCAAAATGCTTCAGAAACTTCACAAATGCAGTAATCATATTATCTGATGCCAAATGAAAATCTCTAAGGTGGAAAATGGGAGTTATTCAAGAGCAAACAGTATATATTACAATTAATTATATTCTAAGAAACAAAATCTGTAGTGCACAACAAGCCATTACAGCTTCATAGGAAATCACAATGTTGTAGTTAATAAAGCAATTATAATCTGTCATCCCTTCCTCAAGATAAGCAGTACTGCCCTGGAGCTTACCTTATGGATTTTTTTTTGGTATAAATTAGACCTACTGAAGTATAACTAAGACTCTTAAATGTCATATTAATTTTACTCTAAGGAATATGTAACATGTTCCTAAACTCCAATATGTTTAAGTTAACTTTTATAGAGTATCAATTAAAATTAATCTTCTGCAGAGGAAATGCATTAAAATTTTATATATAATACTATAATTATGTCTGCAGGAAATAATGATTATAAAAATGACTTAAGATAAACTGTGAACAGTGAGTATGGAAAATGGAATTGTGTTTTTAAAGATGTTATAAGTTATACATTACTGTGAAAAAGTTTATTTTTGAAAAGACTTTATTAATTTTATTTTTTAGACAGAGGGGAAGGGAGGGAGAAAGAGAGGGAGAGAAACATCAATGTGTGGTTGCCTCTCACGTGCCCCCTACTGGGGACCTGGCCCACAATCCAGGCATGTGCCCTGACTAGGAATTGAACCAGAGACCCCTTGGTTAGCAGGCCGGTACTCAATCCACTGAGCCACACCAGCCAGGGCGAAAGTTTATTTTTATGCCATTATGTACTGTTGTACAGGCACTAGAGCTTTTGGTTTGCTCACTTTTCCTACAGGTACAGTTACAAACTACTCTGGTTTGTTGAGTCAACTTGACAAGCATTGGTGACTAATTGTACAAATCAGGGATAAGGTGAAATTAGAGAAGACTTCAGCATACTGAGCTTGGGTAATGCTATAAAAATAAGTAAGGCTGTAAATTTTGGGGTCAAAAGATTAAATTTTTAAAAAGAAATTATATGAGCTTTGTATATGTGAAACAGTCAAATATCCACAGAGAATTTGAAGATAATACTAGAAGATGCCAATATTGGAGGTACAGATTCACAGATCATCCAGAGAAGACATACAAGGTATGGAAAATGATGGGTTCACTAATAATATACTGGGGCAAAAAAGTAAAAATTTCAGTTCTAGGAAATAGAAAGTTGATAGGAAATCAATGAAAGAGCTTAGAAAGGTGAAAGTGGGGAGGCAGGAGAATAACTGTCAGTGTACAATGACACAAAACCCACTGGGTGGTGGTACAGAGACCTTCCTAAAGGAAGGGCTGCATCAATAAAGAACTGGGTAAATACATTATTACTGGACCATCCATGCATTGGAAGTCTATGTAGTTATCAAAAAGGTTGAGGTCAATCTGCATGTAATGACATTTAAAAATATTTTTTATTGAATTTATTGGGGTGATATTGGTTAATAAAATTATATAGGTTTCAGGGTTCTATAATATATCATCTGTATGCTGTATTGTGTTTTCACCACCCAAAGTCATTTCCTTCTACGACCATTTACCCCCCTTTACTCTCTTCTACCTCTCCCCACCTCCCTTTCCCTCTGGTAATCTCCATATTGTTATCTGTGTCTATGAGGTTTTTATTCTTAATCCCTTCATCTTTTACACCCCAACCCCTCTCCCCTCTAAGAACCTGACATTGAGAAATTGATACAAGAAAGATAAGGGACAAAATAGCATATATAGTATCCTAACACTTATACACAAAAAAGATACATATACTTTTTGGATTGATACACAAGAAACTGACAATTGTAATTGCCTCTGGGGAGGGAACCTGAGAGCTGTAGATCAGATAAAGGAGAGAGGTTTAATTTTCACTGCATACCTTTTTGTACCATTTATACTTTTTACCTGTATACAAACCTTAAAAAATAAATTATTAAAAAGAGAAGAGATTAGTGAACAGTGTAAACTGCTACAGAGATATCAAACAAGTAATAGATGGAGATAAAAATCATTAGACTTAATGACTAAGGGGCCTTAGTATCTTTGAGAAAGTAGGTTTAGTTGAGTCATTTGATATTTTGAGAGAAAACTGTATTATAACTGGCCAGAGAGCATAGTTTAGGAAGACAGTTTAAGAATTTTTCCTGACATAGTTGAGGTTTGATGGAATAAATTTGTGAACCAATCAGTTGTGTGTGTGTATATATATATATATATATATATATGCATATATATTTAATATATACACATATACCTTTCTCTAGTTATGGGAAAGGCAATAACGGATTTTATCTGGGACTGGCAATGGGCAAGTATGATGTGACAGAGAGAGAACTGTTGAGGAATTTGAGAGTGCTGGTATGAGCACTTGAAGGTGAGTAGAGGGTGGACTGGGTAGAGAAAATATGGTGAGTATTGAGGGTAAGCTAAGTATGGATGACATCATAATGGAAATAGCTTGAAGAAATTTTGACATCAGGAAAGGTAATTGAATAATAGGAATTACATGCATTTAGAGGCACAGAAATCAAGGCAATAACTCTATCCAACAGATTAATACAAAATCATGTAAGTTTTCAGCTACAAAGAACATAATTCTGTTTTATTATAGTCAGGAATACTATACTACATAGCAATACATACTTGGCTATGGTTGAACCTACATGAGAATGAAATAAAACAATATTTGACTCTGAAATTGCCACAACCTTTTGCTAACAGCTAAGATCTTGACAGGCTACAAAAGCCTGGAAACATACCTGGGCCTGATTTTATAGGATTATAGCTGCAAATAAACCTGCGCCTTGGGTAATGAGTCTGGTTATTCTTGTGGTAGCAGGTTAAGTGAGATTCAGCACTAATTGAGAAACTGTCTGTGTTATGGCTTATAAGTGGGAACCTGCCTTTTCAACAGAATCTAAGTAATATTTCATAAAATAATGCAGAAAATCCTGAAAGACTCCAATAGAAGTAAAAATACCAGTACACTTTAAAGATACAGCTTAAAAAAAAATCCTCACCTGAGGACATTTTTTTAATTGCTTTTAGAGAGACAGGAAGGGTGAGGGAGGGGGAGAGAGGGAGAAAGAGAGAAAGAGAGAGAGAGAGAGGGACCTTGATGTAAGAGGGAAACATTGATTGGTTGCCTTCTCATATGTGCACCAACTGGGAACTGAACTCACAACCTGGGTATATATATCCTGACTGGGAATCAAACCTGTGGCCTTTAGGTCTAAGGGACATTGCTCCAACCAACTGTGCCTCACCACCAAAGCAGATATAGCTTTTTAAAATGTCATAGAACAAAGGTAAACAAAACAAACCCATTAAGTGGAAATGTTGATATATTTGGGGTTTTGAACTTAGCTTTGATCAGTTAGGCAGAAAAAAGAATAAAATTAGATATTATCTGGGCAAGGTTATTTCTTGATTTACTTGAAACAATCAGGGTAAACCAGCTGAATTATTCTCAGCACTCTAAACATTTTTCTGCTTTTGAGCAACAAAAACTGACTTACCTGTCCTCCAAAAAAGACATAGATTACAATATATTTGGGCTGGAGACTCAAATACAGTTAAATATTACTTGTTCTAAAAAGACTGAAGAGGAGAGAAGGCTCCCAAACTCATTTTATGAGGTCAGAATTACCCTAATTCCAAAACCTGACAAAGGCATTACCAAAAAAATATTATAGGCCAATATCTCTGATGAACCTAGATGTAAAAATCTTTGACAAAGTATTAGCAAATCAAATTGAACAATACATTAAAAAGATCATATACCACAGTCAAGTGGGATATGTTTCCAGGATACAAGGTTGGTTCAATATCTGTAAATCAATTAACATGATATACTACATAAAGAGAATGAAGAATGAAACTTATATGATTATATCAATAGGGGCAGAAAAAAAATCGACAAAATCCAGCAACCATTTATGATAAAAAACTCTCAGCAAAGTGGGAGTAGAGGGAACATATCTCAATATAATAAAGTTCATACACAACAAATCCATAGCCAACATACTCAATGGTGAAAAGCTAAAAGCATTTTCCTTAAGATTAGGAACAACACAAAGATGTCTACTTGTGCCATTTTTACTCAACATGGAAAGGAGTAAGTAAAACTATCATTATTCGCAGAAGACTTGATACTGTATATAGAGAACCTTAAAGATTTCACCAAAAAACTATTAAAACTATAAATGACTTTAGTAAAGTAGCAGATAAATAATTAATATTCAGAAGTAAGTGCATTTTTATGTACCAATAATGAACTCTCAGGAAGAGAAATTAAGATAATAATCTCATTTACAACTGCATGAAAAAAACTACAACTAGTGATAAATATAACCAAGTACGTGAAGGACCTGCACTAAGAAAACCATAAGAAAGAAACAGAAGATACAAATATATAAATGGAAGCATACACCGTGCTCATGGATTAGAAGAATCAACATTGTTAAAATGTCCATATAACCTAAAGTGATCTATAGATGCAATACAATTACTATCAGAATACCAATGGAATATACTCTGAACTAAAACAAATAATCCTAAAATGTATATGGAACCACAAAAGACCCTGAATAGCCAAACTAAACTTGGGAAAGAAGAACAAAGTTGGAGGAATCATGCTACCTGATATCAAACTATACTGCAAGACTACTATAATCAAAACAGCATGGCACTAGACTAAAAAGAGACACATAGATCTGCGGAACATAGTAGAGGGCCCAGAAATAAACCCATGCCTAATATGGTCAACTAATCTACAACAAAGGAGGCAAGAATACAAAATGAGATAAAGACAGTGTATTCAATAGATGGTATTGAGAAAACTGGATAGATACATGCAAAAATTTGAAACTACACCATTTTCTTACATCATCTACAACAATAAACTAAAAATGGATTAAAGACTTAAATGTGAAACTTGAAACCATAAAACTCCTCAAAGAAAACATAGGCAGTTAACTCTCTGAAATTGCTCTTATTAATATATTTTGACTACATCTTCACAGGCAAGGGAAACAAAAGCAAAAATAAACAAATGGAACTACATCAAACTGAAAAGTCTTTGCACAGGAAAGCAAACCATCCACAACACAAAACGGCAACCTACTGAATGGTAGAACATATTTGCCAATGATATATATGATAAAGGGTTAATATCCAAAAAACACAAAGAACTTATACAACTTAACACCAAACAATGCAATTAAAAACTGAGAAGAGGATCTGAATAGATATTTCTCCAAAGAGGACACACAGATGGCCAATAGACAAAAAAAAAGTGCTCAACATCACTAATCACCAGGTAAATTGAAATTAAAATCATAATGAGGTATCACCTTACACTTGCCAGAATTGCTATCATTAATAAATTGACACACAACAAGTGCTGGTAAGGATGTGGAAAAGGGGAACCCTCACACACTGTTGGTGGGAATGCAGACTGGTGCCGCCACTGTGGAAAGCAGTGTGGAGGTTCCTCATAAAATTAAAAATAGAACTATCATATGACCCAGCAATCCCACTTCTGGGTATTTACTCAAAGAAATCCAAAACATTAATGTGAAAAGATATATCCACCCTTATGTTCATTGCAGCATTATTTACAATAACCCAGATATGGAAGCAACCCAAGTGCTCATAAATAGATGAGTGGATCAAAAAGTGGCGGTACATATTAGTATATAATGGAATATTACTCAGCAATAAAAAAGAAAAAAATCTTATCATTTGCAACAACATGGATGACCTAGAGGGTAATATGCTAAGTGTAATGTCAGACACAAAAAGACAAATACCATATGATTTCACTTATATGTGGAATCTAAAAAACTATATAAATGAACAAACAAAATAGAAACACATTCATATATACAGAGAACAAACTGATAGTTGCCAGATGGCAGGGGAGTTTGCAGGGCTAGGTGAAAAAGGTGCAGGAGTTAAGAAGTACGAATTGGTACTTACAAAATAGTCATGGGGATGTAAAATACAGCTTAGGGAATATAGTCAATAATATTGTAATAGCTATGTATGGTGCCAGGTGGGTACTGGAAATGTCAGGGGGTCACTTCTTAAGTTATATAAATGTCTAATCATTATCCTGTAAACTTGAAACTAGTATATTGAATGTCAACTGTAATTAAAAAAATAAAAATGGAATAAAAAAAGACTTAAAAATAATAAGAGTTACTCTTCCTGTTTTAAAAAGATTTTATTTATTTATTTCCAGAGAGAGGGGAAGGGAGGGAGAAAGAGAGGGAGAGAATCATCAATGTGTGGTTGCTTCTCATGCGCCCTATACTGAAGATCTGGCCTGCAACCCAGACATGTGCACTGACTGGGAATCAAACCAGTGACGCTTTGGTTTACAGGCTGGTGCTCAATCCACTGAGCCATACCAGCCAGAGCAAAATATGACTTATAATACAAGTTTTTAAGTTGAAAAAGTAATACATACACATAGTAGAAATTTAAAAAAGTATAGAGTATAAAGTAAGACTCATTCTCAAAAAGCAATTGCTTATTTCAAGTTTTTTGTCTGTGTATGCCTATAGAAATATTCTAATTATAAGCAAATATATGATTTCTTCCATATATATGCTTTTAAAAATACAAATTGGAGCATGTTATATACTTGCTAAAGAATGTATTTTGGAAATCCTTTATTATCTGATGTTAAATTACCTCACTCTAACAATAGGGATATTCTTTCATTTGTTTAGCCAATATACTATCTGTGAATTTTTTCCAGTTGCTTACTTCCTTAATGCAGCAACAAATATATTTTCATATGTGTGCAGGTGCAAATGTATCACATGGATAAATTTATAGAAATGAAATTGTTGGGTTAAAGGGTATGAATATTAAAAAAAACTTTGACAGATACTGGGAAATTGCTCTAAAAATGTTTACAATCTCACCAACAGTATATGAGAGTGCCTGTTTCTCCAAAACCTGGCCACAAAGCATATTACTGAATTTTTTCACCTTTGTTAATTTGAGAGAGAAAACTATCTAAACTTGCATTTCAAAGAAGTATGAGTACTATTGAGAAATAATACTTCTTAAATATTATAGTTAGTGATGAAACCAAGAATTTTCAAAGTCTTATCTGACTTTGGCTCTTTTTTGGGAGAGGGGTCCCAGAGAATCTAGTTATAGGAGTAAATTTATATTGACAGGGTTCTTACATAATGTGTAGTAGTAAACTGTTTTAACAAGAGACAGTTTCATAGATAGGTTTCATTTTTTGAAAAAGGGGAAGAGACACCATTCTGTGGCTCGATGTGGGTTTGTCAGTTATTGCCAACCCCCTTTCTGGGACTTCCCACTGTTCTTTAGAACAAATCAGATGAGCAAAAACAACTCTTTTTCCATTGGATCATTTATAAAGAAAATGGAAATACAACGAGCAGCTTAGTTTCTTGGTTTTTTAGGAGTGAAAGCTATACTCACTCACCAAAAGCTTGCGAACATTTCTGGATAAAGCGCTGGCTGGCTTATTCATCTCTGTATGGTCAATCGTTGTGTTTCTGCAGGACCGAAGGAGCAGATTGTTAGTGAAGGTAAGGAAAAGGAGGCAACAGGCCCTGCAACTGCTAACTTTTTCTGCCATCTCTCTTCTCACACTTACTTAGTTCTTTTAACGTCAGAACTCAGATTTAATCTTATGACATGTAAAATGCTTTTTTTAGTTTACCAAATCAGAGGTGAGTGGGAGTTTAAGGGAACATTCAACGGAATTGGTCATTAAGAGAAGTTAAGCCAAACACTTCTTTCTCTTATCTCCTCATGTTCACATTTGGGGCATTTCTAAAATATTTTTTTAACCCTCCAAATTGACTGGTCCGATCAAATATTTGTTGTGAGATGTATTCAGTCCTTGTTCACTAATTTCTACACAGGTTTAGCTTCTGCGTTTTTGAAAGAAGGTCCACTGTCCTTCCATAAAAAATAAAAAAAATAAAGAAGGCTGAAAAACCTAGGCAGAATTTTGCAGGGACAGCACAACACTTGAGTTCAGTTACAGTGATGCAGTTTAAGACAGAAATACAATCACAATAAATTCCAATTGGATTTGACTCTCAATTATTCATCCAGTGAGCTTGTAATAAGTGTTTTCCTGCATAGCAGGACGTACTCAAAGTGAATGTGATTTCAGTGATGCTTTTCAAATTGCCATCTGGGTGATTAGGGGAAATCTACTTGTTGGTATTAAAGACAGTGCATGCACATGCAGGCTTTTGTTTGAATTATCTTTACACTTGATCTTAGTCAAAAGAAAAAGAAGCAATTGTTTGAATTGTCTTTAGAGCTGCTCAGTCTTTTGTGTGTGTGTGCACATCTATCTGTGCTTGAATATAGACCTGGTTTGGTCAGTATGTTCATATGGATATTTTTAGAATATTGTTTGCATAGGTCAATGTAGGAACACTGTGTTTCTGAACTTCAGAAGTTTTTTGAAGGAGTAGAGAATATTTAAAATTTGTGTAAAACATTCATTCACATTATAATGGTAATTTGGGAGATATACAAATGTAGTGCACTAATTCTAATATCACTTTGATGTGATGTTTTTAATAGTTACTTCAAGTTACTGAACGATTTTCAATCACATACCTAATGATTATTTTAGATATCTAACATATTGTCCCTCTAAGCTCTTCACAAACACGATAGAATATAGATTTGCTAACAATAGTTACTATTCCCCCCAATTTTTATTGTGTAAAGTTTCAAACCTATATAAAAATGGAAAGAATAGTACAATGAGTACTCATATTTCCATCATGTAGGTCAATTAGTTGTAGCTATTTGCCATATTTATGTTTTTCTTTCTCTTTTTCTCTGTGTCTGTGTGTATATATATACATATATTACACATATACACATATACACATACACACATATACACGTTTTTTTCTGAACTGTTTGAAGGCATATTGTTGACTTTAGGGCACATGACACCTCCAAATTCTTGAGCATGTATGTCCTATGAAAAAGGGCAGACTTCTACACAATTATAATGTTAAGGAAATTTAACATCAATAGAATCCTATTCTATAACATATAATTCATATTCAAATTTCCCCAGTTAACCCACATGTTTGTTAGAGTTTTTATTTTTCAAAGTCCAGGATTCAATGACGTATCTTGCACTGCATGTGGCTTATATGCCTACAATTAAGTGAATGTTAACGTTAATTGACATAATTGATAATATAATTAATAGTGATTAACAATTATAACACCAAAGAAATTTAACACCAGTCAATATTATTATGAACACTTTTCTTATATTTATAGTCCTCTCATTTTGTGTCAAAATATTTTAAGAACAATTCAAAAAATGATCTTACATTTTAATATTTCCATTTGTGAGATGTAAAGATAGAATATGAAGAAAGATCCAAACTATGAAAAAATGCATTTATTAATATCTCTGTACCAAAATTTACATGTTCTGAAATAAGGAAATTTACATATCCAGATAAAGCCCTCAGAAGTAGTTGTTACCTTTGGTCATAAAGATCTAAGTAGAACCAAACAAAATTATTTACTTCTTTGGTGATTATATGGAAAACAGAGGTCTTTCACTTTATTATCTTAGCCATTAAATTTCACTTTGAGAAATTAATTCATTAAGAATCACTTAACATTTGATAGAAGAATAGATAATGCCAGATTATATGTCTTGTAACAAGAATTAAAATATGGATGAGTGATACTTTAGAGCATCTGTCAACATAATGCCACAAAAGATTAAATACTAGGGATATAAGACAAGGTATATGATTAAGTGAATGGTTATTTCCAGCTCTAAAGACCATACACTTTCTATTTATTTATTTATTTATTTATTTATTTATTTATTTATTTATCTTCAGAGGGGAAGGGAAGGAGAGAGGGAGAGAAATATCAATGTATGGTTGCTTCCTGTGCATTCCCTGCTGGGAACTGGCCTGCAACCCAGGCATGTGCCCTGACTGGGAATCGAACTGTGATCTCTTGGTTCACAGGCCCGCGCTTAATCCACTAAGCTACGCCAGCCAGGGCCACTTTCTTTTTTAAAAATATATTTTATTGATTATGCTATTACAGTTGTCCCATTTCCTCCCCTTTATTCTCCTCGCCCTGTACTCCCCCCCACCATCATTCCTGCCCCTTAGTTCATGTCCATGGGTCGTATATTTAAGTTCTTTGGCTTCTCCATTTCCTATGCTATACTTAACCTCCCCCTGTCTATTTTCGACCTACCATTTATGCTTCTTATTCCATGTACCTTTTTCCCCATTCTCCCCTGCCTCCTCCCTGCTGATAACCCTCCCTGTGATAAAGACCATATACTTTAAAAGACTGAGGAAATTGCAGACTTTTTTTTTTTATACAGGGAGATCCTTCTTAAGGAAACCTCTTGTTTTGGGTAAAGTTCTTATATCATTCACTAAAAAAAATTAAAACATGTAATACAGATTTGGTTACAGTATTATGACTAGATTATGAACAAAATAATATTCGAGTTTTTCAATGATAACCTTTTAGTGATTTGTCTGCAAAGCCCCCAAATCAATAAGCTCTTGAAAAACATAGGTTGGAATGATAGAATCTAGAATTTAGATTATAGGGGAAGTAGAGAAGTGGAGAGATGAAATAGAGTACTTTGTGAAGGTGTAAGTATTAAAAAGTAACATCCCTCGTATATCACCTACACATAGCGTTAATAAGACTGTTTGCGTCACCCTCAACTTTGAGGCAAAAAATAAATTTGCTTATCTGACTGCAAAGTTACATAATAATAATAATAATAATAATAATAATATGTTGGAGAATGTCAGTGGAGGCAGTTAATCTCAAACATTGCTAGTGAGAGAATCAATTGGCCTAAGCTACTTGAAAGACAGTCTGCAATAGCTATGATCTAGTAATTCAGCTTTTCCAAATCAGGCCTAAGGAAACATTCACGGAAGCACATGCAGTGATTATACATAATAAAAAATTGAGAAAAATCAGAATGTTCACCATAAGAAATGATTTGCTAACATAAGCTGTGCCTATAGGTGTATGATTTTGTAACTGTTAAAGGGCAGATCTATATAAGCAGACATGTTGACAGGTGGGTAACAAATTGCACCCCAGCTGGCTAGGCCCAAGATCTTCTATGGAACAGCAGATGCCATCTTCCTGTCTTTAGTTCCATAAAGCTACATCCCATGATGGGGGAGGCAGCCCCATCCCACTGCCTCCATTTTTGTGTGGCTGTGGTCTTCCTTGCACCTTTTCTCCACCTAGCCTTTCAGATGTCTTAGTTTGCCTGCACACAAATTGTTCTTCCAGAGACTGGGTCTGTTCTGCTGCCTTATCTCCTCCAATTACCCCACTGGCCGCCAATCCCCAATCTTCCCGCTTGCCTTTTGCTATTGCCAGTTACTGCTTTATTCAAAGGACTCTCCCAGTGACTTATTTCAGTGTTTAAGGTAGCAGCTGAATTTTGCTCAGGTTCCACATAATCCTGATAAATACAGGCTTGGGCAAAAGTAGGTTTACAGTTGTTCAAATGGAAAAGCACATGCAGGTTGTGATTATCACGCAGCTTTTATTAACTCAAAAGAGTATCACAATGGCACAGCGCACTTAAGTACAGTCTCATAAGAGTTCGAATTGCTTGCATTATTTACACATTCCTGCAGTCTACTTGCTGTAGTCAAGCACACTTGGGCACAGAGTTCTTTATTGCCATCAATTTCTTGACATGGTTCTCTTAGGCAGTGAATCCTATCACCCAGCATGTGTGGTTTTTAGGAAAGACTTCATCTTTGACAACACACCGAAAGAAGAAGTCCCCAGGGTGAGGTCTGGTGATGGTGGTGGCCATTCCACCAGCCCTCATCGACCTATTCACCGGTTAGGCAATTGTTCATCAGGAAACTCACACAGTGTTAATGGTATAATGTGGAGGAATTCCATCTCGTTGAAAGAACAGGTCATCATTATCATGCTGTCTCTGTAATTGTGATAAAACGATGTCCCTCAGCATGGTAAGATACAGGTCGTGTGTAACAGCTGTATGGGAAAAATAGGTCCAAGTAGCCCTCTACATGAAAGACAGGCCTGAACTGTTATCCAAAGCTGATTCACTGTCTTTCTATCATTATACGGGGATTTTCTCTTGAATGGCAGGCACAGTTGTGCCTATTTACAGCACCTTAAAATGACCTTTGTCGAATCATGTAATTTTATCAATGATGCCATTGCCTTGTCTCTCTTTATTGAGGACTTCACAGAATGGTAAGCAGCGATCTGGATCATCCTCTAATAACCCGTGATACAGTCACGGCAGATACATTTTCAAATTGAAACATTGCATCAGGTGACTCAAAGATCTACAGGAAGTGCTTAACTTAATAGTAGCTCTTTGTTTTGATTTTTTTGTGGCTCTTTGTAAATGCCTGACTCACTAACATTTCATTGTCCTGGGTGGAAATACTGACCAGTCGACCACTTTTTGGAGCATTACAGATGGACCCAGTTTCATCAAATTTCTTGCATATTCTGTAAATTGCTTGTCTTCTTAGTAAAGATGTATCAAATTCTTCAGCCCGTTTCTGTCAAAACTTTTCGGCATTCTCTGTCTTCCAGAATTGTTTGAGAATCCACTTTCATTGGTTGTTGGTTAAATTACCAACCATCACTACCTAAACGATAAGTCATAAGTAAAAATAGGAAATAATAACAATAATAAGACAAATACAAATAAATAATACAATAATTAATAAATAAATAACAATACAAGAGTAACTGTTTCTCCTACTCACAACTGTAAACCTATTTTGCTCACCCCTGTATATTGGGGTCAGGGGGAGAAAGACCTAAAGATGCTTTCTATTTGATGGACATGGGTTCTACATGGATGGCTAGGGGCTCCGAAATGTTGATATATGAGATGAGACTTGAAGGGTATGAGTGGTGGGATGGGGGTGTGGATAGGGAACCAGGGCTCTCAGGACAGAAGAATAAATGCATAAATACCTGCAATGGACATGGGGTTTGGGAGAAAGTGGGGAAGTTCAGTGTGGCTGGGGTCCTGTGTCCTGTGGGGCATAGGCAGAGATGAGACTGGGAAGGCAGATAAGGATCACATATCATGAGGGCTTAACGTGTATGGACTTTATCCTGAAGGTGATTGGGAGCTGTTAATATTTAAACAGGGCATCTGTAATATTAAATTACTCTGGTTGTAAAATTAAGGGTGAGATGATGCCAGGCTATAGCAGTGGAAATGGTTAAGGAAAGTATTCATATGCTTAGATTAAAAGACGAGAGGATAAATTATTTGTATATGTCAAAGACATAAATATTGCTACATGATTGGGACATATATGTAGCCCTCTGGGCCACCCTCTGGGGTGGGCACCGGCTATCTCCCTGGAGCTTTTCTTTCTGAACTTCACTGTGTCTTCCTTCCTTTATTTGGCAGTACTCTTGTTCGTAAATGGAGTCAGGGCTGATACCCTTTCCTTGGAAGGATGAATTGCTTGTCATGACTGTGAAATGAACTACTCTCAACTGTGCAGTAGTGTGATGTGCTTTAAGATCGGACCACATGCTTTGGAGTTTGTAAACTTTGACTTGAATCTCACTGCTAGTGCTGCGTTGCTTTGTGACCTTGGGAAGGTCGTCTGCCATATCCAAATCTCAATTTTCTCATTTGGAAAACCCAGATTATGATATACAGGGTGGGGTAAAAATAGGTTTACAGTTGTGAGGATGTAAAACACAGAGTTTATTCTTGTGTTATTATTGATTAATTATTGTATTATTTTCCATATGAACAACTGTAAATGTACTTTGCCCCCGCCCTATATACCTAAAACGAAGTATTGTTGGAAGATTGGGGGTATTGTATAGAAAGCACCTGACACAACTAGTGTTATTATCATGCCCTATCCAACTTATTGTATCTGCTTTCTTAAAAAAAGATTTTTATTTATTTATTTTTAGAGAGAGGGGAAGGGAGGGAGAAAGAGAGGGAGAGAAACATTGATGTATCCATTGGTTGCCTCTCGCACGCCCCCAACCAGGGACCTGGCCCGCGGCCCAGGCATGTGCCCTGACTGGGAATTGCAGGCTGGTGCTCAATTCGCTGAACCACAGCAGCCAGGACTGCATCTGTCTTTTGACTTAGGTCAAAGGTAGGGAAGCCATGACCTACGGGCCAAATTGGCCATCTGCCTGTTTTTATAAATTAATTTTTATTGAAACACAGCCACATCCATTTGTTTATTGTTTGTCTCTGGTGGCTTTCCTGTTATGATGGCAGAGTAGATGTGACAGATACCTAAAATAGTAAATACTTGGCCTTTTATAAAAAAAAACATTTGTTGATCCCCAACTTAGGTTTTTCCAAATGTTCTCTCTTTAGGTTTTTTAAGTTCTTCCCACTTTAGGTTTACTCTTTGAATCCATGCTTGTGTTGTTTGGGTGTAAATTAAAAGTGTGTTTATGTACAGAAGCTATAACAACAGTTTTCCGAGAAACTATGTAAATGCTAGTGTAGAAGGATGAATTTATATTGCAATTTCTCCTGAAATCCAAGTAAATGATTTAACAAAGTGCTGTACTTCAGCACATATTTCTAAGTTGTGAATTTGCACATAAGGTTAATTTTGGTATTCCCCTGTCTAGTAATGATTAATGCAGGCTAAATTTGCTTAGAACATCTCATCTGCAAATGTCCTTGGGTGTCTTTCCCATCACACTTAACCAGTCACAGAGAATTCTAAATATATTTAGATATTTTATATATATTGCAAATACACATACATAGCTTCTCTCTGATGAGAAACAAAATTCAAGTGATAAAATATCTTTGAACAGTTGAAGTAAGACATTGGGTCCAGTTTTAGTGTCTCACATGAAATGAAATTTAATAAATGTTAACATTTGTTTGAAGTATACACTTTATAGTATCTTTAAAGAGACTGAGTGACATCATAAGACTTTCATAGATAATCACTGAAATGTATTAAGAAAATATGCCAACAGTTAATCAAAATAAACCAAAATAACTTTCTCTTTTTTTAAAAGATTACTATTTATTTATTTTTAGAGAGAGGGGAAGGGATGGAGAAAAAGAGGGAGAGAAATATCAATATATGGTTGCACGCCCCCTACTGGAGACTTGGCCCACCACCCAGGAATGAGTCCTGACTGGGAATCAAACTAGCATCCTTTTGATTTGCAGGTCGGCGCTCAATTCACTGAGCCGCACCAACCTGGGCTATTTCTCTATTTTTAAATTTTACAATGTCATGTTTCACAACACCGTTTTCATTGTAAAGGTACATTAAAGAGTTTTTTCTTTTTTCATTAAAGAGTTTTAATGATGATTAAATTAGTTAACATATGCATAACTTTTGTTTATGAGTTTCACCCAGTATTTATTATTCTGCTCCTACCTTTAACAATCTTTGAAAAGCTGCTTTAGCTTGCTCTCTGCTGCCCTCTGCTGCTAACTTTTCAGAAATGAATTTTGATTCTGAGTAATGCTCACCTAACCCTCTTTCTCTTCTCTTAATATAGTCATAAACCCCTGCAATATGAAAGTTTGAGGGGGCTCTATAGATGCTTTAATACCACAAATGAGATGTTGAGTCTCTGAGAGGTTAAGCAACAAGTGAGTGTGGGCTCTGTTTTCTGACCGTCAGTGTTTGAATGTCTGGTAACTTGGGACACATTACTTAAGTGTGACAACTATAAAATGGACAGAATAGTGCCTACATCTTAGAGTCTTTGTGGGGATCCATTTACTTAGTACATAAAAAGCACTTAGGATAGTATCTGGGTTGTAGCCAATGTTAGCTACTTTATCAACTTGACTTTTAACTACACTAAAGCCACAGATAGTGACAAGGTCAGAACTAGAATTCTGGTCCATTGACTACCAGTTCAATAATTTTCTTGCCCTAGTAAGTCTGAATACATAAGTATATTTTACCTGTGAATGTGAATTTTTTAAATGTGACATGTTTAATACATTTGACGCTCTTGTAATCTTCACAAAGCTATGTAATACCACAGCTCTTGCTGCCACTCATTCCTCCTTGTACGGTTCAAGGCAGGCTCCCCACAGAAATGATGACAAACACTCACAAGCTCCTCAAGCCTCCCATATAAATCCCTACTGCCCATACTTGGAAGATGATTTTACTGTTGACTTTAAATAACCTCTCTAATGAGCTCGCTGCCTGAATCTCCAACGCACAACTAGACACTTACACTCAGAGAGTGTACCTCATGCCACAGTCAAGAGAAACGAAACTAAATCCAACAGCTCCCTTTCCAGCTCCTTCTCCTGATCGCCCCATTTGGGTCAGTGCTGGTGCCATTTCCCACTGTGCCCAGACTCAGAGTTACTTTTGGCTGGCTCCCTTCTCTCATTCATATTCAGGTCCAAGAGTCTTGGTCTCTCAAGTTCATTCCTTCTCTTCCTTTTCTGCTATCTCCCTCCTGGTTCCTGTCCCAATCATCCTAGGATGCTGCTGGATTCATCCTCACCTAACTTGAGTCCTTAACCCCAATCTCACTTTGCTGAAATTAATTTTGCACTTTATTGATCGATTACATCATGCTATGCATCAGCTTAGTTGTCCGCCAGAGCTTTGTATTGTCTGCAGGGTAAATAGAATGGCTTCAGCCTTGCATGACCCTATTTACCTCTCTGATCTTATCTCTCACTCCTCCCTCACAGGAATCTTGTCCTTTAGCCATCAGTCTGTCTATCCTTACACATCAGGACACACTTTCTGCCTTCCCATCATCGGACCTACATTGAGCCCCACACATCAGAATGGTAGGGTTCTTATCCTACCAGAATAAAAGTACCAAGAATGTTCTCAGTTAATGACAAATAGGGCAAAGCATCCATTAATCAAACCAAAATTCTAGACCTTGTTCCCTCATCATTGTGAAGGAGTGGAGGTTATTTCAAGTACTCATAAACATCATTCATGTAAAATAAAACAAGAATCCATTAGGGTTGATTATTTAATATGAAAAGAAGTAGGATAAGTTGTGGTAGATTTGGGATATATCTGAAGGGAAACCAAAGGGTAATAAAGAGTGATTCTGCAAATTGTAACACTTCAGTGAAGGCTCTTAGGAGACCATGATGGAGAAATACCACTTGCATCCTACCCAGACTGGCATCTATTACTGACCCACATGAGAATGATGACACAGGCCTCCTTACTTTTGTTGACTTTCTCTCCTCTGTCTCCACTGCTTCCTCCTTTCTCACTGCCCATTCCAATTCGCCTTGTTCTTTAGGGCCAAATAAAAGTTCAGTTTCCACAGTGATCTCTCCTTCTCTTCTTTGCCCTGAGAAAAATGCAGTATCTTTAACCACAAACTCAGCTGTGTAGGAAATGTCACTTTCCTCCCCACCTTAGTTACTTGCAAAATATTTAATTGTTATTTTAATGAAAACATTAATCAAAGTTATACATGCACACAATTTGGGTCCAGTAATTTGAAGATGTTTGCTAGGAAACAAGTCCCCACCCCTTTTCCAAAAGCAACTACATTAATCTCCTTTGACTGATTATTTGATACTTCGTAACATTTCTTTAAATAGCATGTGTGTGTAGCAACTTTTGGATTTTTCGGTTTTGGGTATTATTTGTTGACTTGTCACCATGAAAATAAGGATTTAGTTCCCTTTTTTCTCTGGCTTTCACTGAGTACATACATCCTCTCACTGTGCGGACTGGCTATCCAGTCTGGACACATAGGTAAATACCCAAGACAATTTTTATTGATATTACATGGATGTAAATGATAACACATTATCATTTTTTCCTGACTTTATTGTTACCCTGTGGTTACACTTTAAATTTGGTTACATCCATTTTCAGTGATTTATATATTGTTGTGACTGTGCAAAAGCCATTTACAACTCAGCCATGTAGTGAACCGCAGTTTTTTGCTGCACAACTTTTTTTCTTAAATTATGGGTTGGAAGTTATAATTGCCTAGTTCTGTGGTGTGTAATATTGTAGCCAAATGTGGCAATATAATTAAATTAAGATTTCAGTCATACTAACCACATTTCGAGTACTCACTAGTCACATGTGACTTTTGGCTATGACACTGGACAGCACAAGTAGTGAACATTTCATCACCACAGAAAATGGAATGGACAGCACTTTCATCACCTCAGAGACAACCTGCAGAACCACACAATTAAAACACAAATTTGTTTGAACCACTCACACAGGCATTCTAGAGTTACCCCAATAAAAGCAACCAAAAAAAAAAAAGGAAAAGGAAAGAAAGGAAGTTCTATAAAGAGACTCTTTCAAAATAGCTAAACAAAATGTTTTAGCTAAGGGTCCCATTTTGTTACAACACATCTAAAAGTTTATGCTTGTGGTTCCCCATAATTTTTAAAAGATTTTATTTCTCGATTTTTTTAGAGAAGGGGGAAAGGAGGGACAGAAACATCAATGTGTGGTTGCCTCTTGTACACTCCCTACTGGGCATCTGGCCTGAAACCCAGGCATGTGCCCTGACTGAGAATCGAACCGGCAACCCTTTGGCTCGCAGCCGGCATTCAGTCCACTGAGCCACAGCAACCAGGGCAGATCCCCATCTTTTGATACTCCTTGAAAGGAGCACAGAAGTGAATGAATTAATCAGATGTCACTCTAAAATTATTGCAATGACAGTGATTATCCAGTGAACTGTAAATTGCAATTATAATTACCTGCCTTTAGTATTTTACAATCCTTTATGTTATCACCTTTACTATCTTCTAAGTCCATGCTGTTCAGTGTAGTGCTATATGGTGTTTTTAATTAATTTAAATTAAATACACCTTGGCTGATGGGGCTCAGTGGATTGAGCACCGGTCTGAGAGGCAAAGGGTTGCCAGTTCGATTCTCAGTCAGAGTTGGGTTGTGGGCCAGGTGCCCAGTAGGAGGCATGCGAGAGGCAACCACACATTGATGTTTCTCTCCCTTTCTTTCTCCCTCCCTTCCCCTCTCTCTAAAAATAAAGAAATAAAATCTCAAAAAATAAATTAAGTTAAATTAAAATTTAGTTTTATTAGCCATATTTCAAGTGCTCAGTAGCCACATGTGGCTACTGGTTAAATTTGGGACAGCACAGATATAGATTGTTCCATCATTCCAGAAAGTTCTGTAGGACAGTGCTGGTTTAGATTTTTCATTTGCTTAGCTTTTCCTAATTCACCGCTAAAGTCTATAGGCAATTGTATAAATCTTACTTCATACGGGCAGACTTACTAAGTTGTCTTCCATTTCATTTTTATCTTCAGAAAGCTTCAGATCTGTAACAACCAGTCATGTTGCTTTTTGAGCCTATTACATAGCTTTCATCCTGGAATGTTCTTTGACTTTCAATATGGTTCAGACTCTCTCTGACACTTCCTGGACCTAGGACAAAGAAAGGGGAACCTCGGTCTGCAGCCCTTCCATCTTCTCTTCCTAGTCTTGGCCACACCTCACGTTCAGCCCACATATCCAATTTCAGTCCAGAGCCCCAACAAAAGGGCGGGAGGAAGAGAGGGAGAGAAACGTGTGTGAGAGAAATATAGATTGGTTGCCTCTCACACGCCCCCAACTGGGGACCTGGCCCACAACACAGGCATGTACCCTGACTGGGAATCGAACTGGTGGCCTTTCAGTCCGCAGACCAGCACTCAATCCACTGAACCACACCAGCCAGGACATAAATAAAATCTTTTAAAAAAAGAATTTTTAGACATTGTTATATGATCATTTTGTTTCTCATGTTATTGAGAAGTCTAAAGATTCTGGTTCTTGGACTTTTTTTTGTCCTTTTCCTCTCTGGAAACTTCCAGTATTTTTTCTTTGTCTCAGTATTCTACCATTTCACAATAATGAAACAAGGTATGATCTACTTTTACCCGGTATTTTGGGAACTCATGTCCTTCAGTTCTAGGAACTATTGTTGAATTCTTTGGATTTCCCCTTTGTTTACTCAGTCCTCTTTCTGAACCTTCTGGTATTCAGATAATGGATCTTCTGGACTGGTTTTCTAATTTTATCTTTTCTCTACTATTTTCCACCTTACATTTTTGTTCTAGTTTCAAAATGGGAGCATCTAAATGTATGTTTATTTAATCTATCTATTATTGGTTTAGGAATTCTACCCTCAACTGGTATCTCATAGCCCATGGGTTTTGTAACATTCTTCCTTCTCAGGTCTCTTAAATCATTAACCCTCAGTCTCCTACTTTCCAGTTTCTAAAATATGTGCTTTTGTCTCTTCTTCTGTTTCCTGTGTGTGTGTGTGTGTGTGTGTGTGTGTGTGTATGTATTATATCTTAAAAAACCACTTACTGTTGTTTTAGTGAACTTTGGGGGGTGGGAAATACATGCATATGCTTAACCAGCTATTTTTTTCTGGAAATCTTTGCTTTTCTCTGCCTCAATTTGATCTCACTTTTGAGCTCAGCTCACATTCTCCTGAGTAATCACTGTCAGTCAGGATTTTCTCAGTCTCTTCAGGGCTCTGTCCTCTCTGGATTTGCTAAGTTCCAGCTTGCTTCCATAGAGCCATAGGGTCAGTTGGGGATGTGCGAGTGGAGGCATTTTTTGGTTGTCATCATGCACTCACACTGGCACTGATGGTAATTTCTTATCCTTCCCCTGGCCCCTGGTGAACTGTCTGGAGAGATCATGTTTGTAATCCTCCCATTCCAGATCTAGGTCTTCTCCAAGCTTGTGGGCTCTGGTCAGCGTCCTGGTGTTGAGCACATTTGATGAGCCAGTCTCTGATCTGTGCTCCCAGGTAATCCATGTGGCTGACTCTCTTCCTGCTCCTGCTTCGTGCTGAGCAGGGGAGAATTTTGTGAGACTTCCTGCTTCCTCAGATTATACCTGGCACACAGGGCACACACTTGTTCTATTTGGGGCTCCCAAGCCTATCTGAAGCCATACTGTTTGACTTCATGGGGGATTCTATCCACTGAGTGTATTGCTAATGCATACATAAATATTATGCTCTACGTTTTATATGTCTCTGGATTCTGAAGCTTTAAAGCTCAGGTTATGTATCTCAGAAGCCATTTCTCTAAAACTATGGTTTCTGCTAAGAGTTTCTGAAGCCAGTTTAGCAACCCAAAAGCTGAGTGTTGCGCTTCTGCTTTAGTTTTCTACAATAATGTACTGAGGACTTGAAGGGGGAAGGTGCTAGTTCCAGCCTGGGAGGGGTGGAGTGGTAGGTTCAGGACAGAACTGCCTCCCTATGAAGCCTTTATGCTAAACTTTGTTGCTCTGTTAATTCTCTTCTCATGTATATAAAGATTTGCCTCTCTACCTGGGGGTTCAGTTGTTTGTGGGCAGAACGTACTTAGAAAGTTTTTCAGGAAAGAAAAACCATTTTCGTTATCCTTATAAGTGTGTCCGGCATACAAGAATTACTCCATGGATTTGTTGAAGAGTTTTAATTTTGTACCTTTATGGCACGTCACTATGCCCAGAATTGATAAATTTGTTGAATATATCTTGGAAAAGTTCCCAAAAGAGGAAACCAACATTGAAAACATTACGTTGATACAACTAAAACAATTATGTTAATTATATTTATAAAATCTACCTTATACAATTAACAAATTTACTTGGGAAATAACTGCATGGATATGGAAAAGATGCTAAGATTTAAAAAGGAACCTTATGTGTAGTTAAAATAATTCTTTTTTTAATTTTAATTTTTTTATTATTAATGTTTGAATCTGTTTTCCCAAAAATAAAATAATCTTTTTTTTTTAAATTTGACTTTTCAATTCAGATTCATGTTCACAGGTCTCTTTTAGAAACCCATCTTTGAAGGACAAAGAGAACTAGTTTTCCTTGTCGTCTGTTGCCCAGCGCCAAGACTGTCTGTGTGTTCCTTTTTTAGAAAACACAGCTGCTGGTTTCTAGCCTATTCTAGTCACTCCAGACTCAGGTGACAACTGCTGAGGGTGGAGAGGGGACGCAGGTGTAGCGAGAACCCATGGTCAGAAAAGCTCTTTGGTAACCAGAGTAGAGGTAAACACATCACTTGGGTGCAGAGACATTTCTAGGACTTATTGTGAGAAGTGGGCGGGCAGAACAAGAAATTTGTCCTGGGCTGCAAAGGTATGTGTGGCTTTGTGGTCCCTCATAATGGGTTGATAGTGAATTAATTTCATACCATGCCATTGTTGTCAGTTATTTAATTCAAATTAAAAATACCTTTTTAGTCCCTCCTAAATGCAAACAACTGTGCTAGTTCTGAGGGATAAAATACAAAGATGGGTAAAATACTGCTCTATTTTCAGGAGAATTTGCCTCACTGTTTTTCTCATAACCCACTAGCTAAGTTGCTTCCCCAGTCTGCAGTTTCTCAATCTCCATTTCCTCTGGGTGGGAGGCCAATGCCTTTGCTTCACTCCTAAGGCCCTTTACGACCCAGTTCCAACCTATTTTCCCAGTCCTTTCTGCTTATGCTTAGCATCTTCATAGATGGTGAATGTACCACACCATCATATTCTCTTATAATTCTGTGCCTATGGCTGAGACTCTTATTCAGTCTTCACAATTTAGCTGAATGTCATCTTCTCTGTGACACACCCCATAACTCCTCCCCCCATCCCCAGGTGGCATTAGGGGATCCGCTTCTCTACTTCCTTTGTAACTATCACTATTTGAATCTGCAGTGATGTAATTTTGGAATTGTTTTTATCTAGTTTATTTTCTCCCATAGTGGAAATTTCTTGAAGGATGGATCTATGTCCTATTTATCTTTTTTTAAAGGAACATTTTATTTTATTTATTTATTCTTTTAACCCTTACCTGAGGACATTTTATTTATTTATTTGTTTTTTAGAGAGAAAGAACGGGAGAGAGAGAAAGCTTGATGTGAGAGAGAAACATTGATTGGTTGCTTCTGATACACACCCTTACTGGAGATCAAGTCTGCAACCTAGGTATGTGCTCTGACTGGGGATCCAACTTGAAACATTTTGGTGTACGGGATGATGCTCCACCCAACTGTGCCTCACCAGCCAGGGCTGTGTCCTATTCATCTTTATATCTCCAGCACATGCATTAGTTCTGGTACACAGCAGGCTCAGAATTAGTAATGGCTTGCTGAATGAATGAAATGACATCATTTATTTTCTTTACTTTTTTGATACATCAACTGCCAATTTAAAAAATCCCAGTCTTCATTTTCCCCATTGTTACTCACCAATTCTCTTTCCAGAATGCTGTCAGAAGGGTACCTCAGTGGACTTGCCTACCAGAATGACATCCCCTGGAGCTATGCATCTTACAATGAGAAGGTGGCTGAGGAAAAGGAAGAAGAGACAAATTCTGCTGCTCTTTCCTATTCCTCTGTGGATGAAACACAGGTCAGAAGTCTCTACCTGAGCTGCAAATCCTCTGGCAAGTTCATTTCTTCACTGCATTCAAGAGAGAGTCAACACAGTAGAAACCAGAGAATGACAGTGCTACAGACAAACCCCAATCCTGTGTTTGAAAGCCCAAACTTGGCTGCAGTTGAAATATGTAGAGATCCCAGCAGAGAGACCTACTTGGTTCCCCGTTCCTGCAAAAGTATTTGCAAGAATTACAATGACTTACATATTGCAGGAGGCCAGGTGATGGCCATTAATTCAGAGACAACAGATTTTCCCTCCGAGACCAGTTTTGAATATGGCCCTTTGCTGAAATCATCTGAGATTCCTTTGCCAATGGAGGATTCCATATCTACTCAGCCCAGTGACTTTCCCCAAAAACCTATCCAGCGATATTCATCCTACTGGAGAATAACCAGTATCAAGGAAAAAAGCAGCCTGCAAATACAGAAGCCTATTTCTAATGCTGTGCTGAATGAATACCTGGAACAGAAGGTGGTGGAGTTATATAAGCAGTATATTATGGACACTGTGTTTCATGACAATTCCCCTACCCACATTCTGGCATCTGAACTCATCATGACAAGTGTGGACCAAATTAGTCTCCAAGTGTCTAGAGAGAAGAACCTAGAGGCCTCAAAAGCCAAGGATATAGTCATTAACCGCCTATTACAGTTGGCATCCACTGAAATCAGCACTCCTAGTCTCCATATTTCACAGTATAGCAATGTGAATCCATAGAGAGGATACTTCCATTCCTCTTTCTCAACTACACACAGCTAAAACAACACCTCATTAATTTATTCTGAGAATGTGGAGGAGGAGTTTGGGAAGGAGTCAAGAGCTAGAGAAGTAAATGTTGGCTGGAGGTCAGGTATGAATTGAGAGGAAATCTCATATTACACATGATGAAAGAATGTGGAAAGAGGTGCTATAAAGAATGATTTCAAAGCAAGGGTTGTATAGCAACAAAGCAAAAAACAAAAATGATCCAAAAAAAGGAAAGGTAGGTTCATTTCAAGGAGTAATGAAAAAGAAGACAAATCAAAGAAGAAGAGCACACATCTTGGCAAAAGTAAAAAGCCAAAGGTTTCAGGGTAACGAGTTAAGGATATGCTTGTTACTCAAATAAATTCCTCCAAATTGACTTTTTCGTGAGGGAAATGAACTGTGGAAGGCTGGTATGTTTGAATAGAGAGAAAGGTTCAAAAAGTTTCAAAATACATTTAGCCTTCCTTTCTATTCTGTATCACTAGATCACTTAAAATATATGCTTCATAAACATGAAAACAGTAGCAAATTGAAATTGTATTTTTAGTTTTGAATCATTACTTAGCTATGGCTACAGCCACAAAGCACCCACTCAAATCTCCTAATTCTGTTTTCTAGTGGAGGTGAAGTTTTCTAAGTGGAAAATACCACACAGTGAATGTTTAACTATTTTGATTTTGCTACATATGATTTTCTTGGCGATACAGAATTATGAATCTGCTTTTCCTAATATTTTTCTTCCTTTTCTCTATGCTCTCTTGACCCTTCCGGAGCCAGGAAGGGGTCTTCTGTATCCTGAAAACAAGGTTACAAGGTCTAGGATCCTTTGATGCCAAATTCTGTAAATTCATGCACCAAAATGGTGGTTTTATGAGGGTCACGCTACTCTATCTCCTTCCTCTAGTGCAGAGATTGGCAAACTATGGCTATTGGTCAAATCTAGCCTGCCACCTTTTTTTTGGAGATAGAATTGGTATATAACATTATATTAGTTTCAGGCATACAACATGATTTGATGTTTGTATATATGACAAAATGATTACCACAGTAAATCTAGTTACATCCCTTTTGAAATCCCATGAACTAAGAATTTTAAAACATTAAAAAATGGAAAAACCAATCAAAATAAGACTATTTTGTGACATGAGAAAATTATGATATTCACATTCAGTGCCCTTAAAATAAGGCTGTATTAGAACACAGCCACACCCATTCATTTATGTATTTTCTATGACTGTTTTCACACTAGAATGGCAGAGTTGAATAAACTTGACAGAACAGATGGTCCACCAAATCCTAGCATGCTATCTTCCCTTTCAGAGAAGTTCACCAAAGCTGCATCACAGCAGTGCCTTGCTCATATAATGGTTGCTTATCTTAATCCAGCTTTTTTAGAGAAGCTGACTGAGATGGAGACCGGTGAGCAAGTTTATCGGGCACTGTTGGGAACAACCTCTGTGGTGGAGTGAGGAAAGAAGAAGAGGTTTCCACCTCAGGCCACCTCAGAGAGCTCTGAAGTTGGGGTGGTCATTCAAAATAGATCCAAATGAAAGCTGGAGGCCTGGCTTTGGTTCTCTACCTTTACAGGTAGGAGGCATCCCCTTAGCTGAGGCAGTTCAGTGGAGGGCAAAATTCCCACAGTGGAAGTCAAGGGTGAGCCTTCTGCAGCCAAACTCTGAAAGCTGCTGGGGGAATAAGTTCGTCATCCAGAAGGAGGGGCCTGTGGAGCCAAACAGCATCTTCTACCTGTCTCAGCATGTGTATCTGTAGAGTGAATGATTTTTCTTTACAATATATAATATTATATAAGGAAACCTGATTAAATAATTATTCAGAAATGTTATTCACTATTTTAAATATATCATAATAATAGCTGCTGTGTTTTAATTACTTTCTATGTGTCTGGCACCATTTTTAGCATTTTGTATGGATTATCTTATATAATTCTCAAAATAACCTTATGAGAGAGAGTGCCTTTTTTTTTTTAAAACAGAGGAGTCAGCTGGGTTCAGGAAAGTTAAGTAATTTGTACAAAGACACACATTGGGTGGTGCAACTGGTAGAACTGGATTTGAAAATCCTGGTTCTTAACTACTACCACTTACTCTTGTGTTGACCGCTGTGTTTGCCTCATTAAAGACTATATTCTTTGTGTTTTCTACTCCTAGGGAAAAGAACTCAATCTCATGTTACTTCATTTTTTCTTTATAGTATTTTGCTTGATGATATTTATTTGCATATCTTCTCCCCTCCAGAAGATAAGCTTTGATTTATTTTTGATTTTCCCATGTCCCAAACAAGCACTTGCACATAGTAGGCACCCAATCAATACATGTCAACTGGATGAGTGAGTTTTGGTTGCATTGGGTATTGTATCTGGTAGTTGAAGTGCAAGACCAAATTATGAAAACCTGATAATTGTGACTAGAAAAGAGCACTATTGAGAGTTGCCCCTCCAGGAGAAAATTGACTGAATAAATGAGCTTAATTTCTTATAGCAAGTTAGTAAATAGTATACTAAAATGCATTATAATAAAATATTATCATGGATATTTTCCCTTTTGCTTACGTACTGAAAAATAATTTGTTACAAAGTCCAGACATACCTCGGAGATATTGCAGGTTCAGTCTCAGACTACCACAATAAAGCGAGTATCAAAATAAACTGAGTCATAATCTTTTTGCTGGTGGAGGGTCTTGCCTTCAATTTGTAGAGAATGTAACATCTGTGAAGCACAATAAAGAGAAATGCAATAAAATGAGGTATGCCTGTAGACTGTTTCATTTTTTTCAATGAGCATTTATAGTTTATTTGATGTTGGGTTTTTGGGGGGGTGTTGGAACACTGTGTATTAAACTTATGTAGGGAAGACACACCTGTGTGTGTACACACACAGAGAAGTAGGCTCTGTTCTTTGCAAGCTTACTATGTTTTTGGTGAGACCCAGCAAATAACTAGAGAACAA
Source organism: Trachops cirrhosus (assembly GCA_028533065.1). Classification (NCBI taxonomy): domain Eukaryota; kingdom Metazoa; phylum Chordata; class Mammalia; order Chiroptera; family Phyllostomidae; genus Trachops; species Trachops cirrhosus. The sequence goes on from CM052552.1 coordinate 54,692,019, forward strand.
GTACCAAAGCCACTTCTCAATCAAGAACTTGATAAAGTGGTACAAACAGAAATACAATTATCAGTGATGGCAACTGAAGTGTGGTAAGTGCTGAAAAGGAGACATGTTAGAAGGCACTGGACAGAGAAAGACCCCAGCACAGGCAAAGATTCCAAGTTGAAGTGATGGGTCTAATTACTCTTGGAGAACAAGATTGGATCTAGGCAGATGGATGGGAGACATGTTTCAGGCCAAAGCATGAGAGGGTTTGGTGTGACAGGTGGATGATTATAACTGGAGCTGAATGAATACACGACTGGTAGTATATTAATTTCTAATTGCTATTATAACAAGTTAGTACAAAATTAATGGCTTAAAACAACACAAACATTATCTTATAGTTATGGTGGTCAGAAGTCCAAAATAATTCTCACTGGGCTAAAATCAAGGTGTTGGCAGGGCTGCATTCGTTGTGGAGGTTTTGGTTTTCAATATCACCTTCACGACAGACATTTTATAGTTCATGCTCTCTGTCTTTTTAAAATTATACTTATGATTATTACAGTTTTATTATTGCAAAATGTACAAATTAAAACCTGTCCAAGGCAGAGAACACAAGCAAGGTCTGAGAAGGTTTCAGATAGAAAGCTTCTGCTATCCTCAGGGACACATTACCCTTCTGGAGCATCAATTTATGACAATACATTTAAAATATTTACAGCTTTTATTTCCATTGGTAGACTATTACTCTTTGTTTGGATACAATTATGAATTTTGTGTTCACTATGACTTCTTCTGAATATCTTTTTGCTTTATAAGGTTTCTTAATTTAGTGAAAACATTGCTTTCATCATGATGTAGTGCTCTACCAAAATTAGTAATCATTTTATCCTTTCAAAAGTAAAAACTTTGTCTTCAAAGTTTAACTTTTTGGTGGCTCTCTTGATGGAGCATGCCCACACCTTTTCCCACCCCCTTTCCCAGGTGGGTTTTCCCTGCCTGTCTCTCTCCTAAGCTCCAAGGGCCCTTGTTTTGCCTCTGTAACTTGTCTCCTGAACCAATTTCTTCTACGGGTCACTTCGTGTACCTCTGTGACTTTCAAAAAAAGAACTTTCTCTTATAGTTTGAGTCTTAGCTCTGAATTCTTTCCTAGCTAGGACTCAAGTACTGAGGTTGCTGAACTGAGGTATGGTCTGATTCCACCAGTCTAACACCTGGTGCCAATTCATCATCAATACTTTTAGCATTAGATGAGGCCAGAGAGCTGAGGGGGCTTGTGCATGCAGCTTGAACTGCTGACTCCTTTTCCAGTTGGTCTGTCTGCTCTCTTTGTGATCCAGCATGCAGGCAGCCCCTGGACTGCCTCCCTTGCAGGTGAGCCCCAGAGCTCCTCGGATTGGCTGGTGAACCTCACCGTCTAGCCTGAGAAACAATGACTGAGGTAAACCTTGGCACCACGAACTCTGCAGCCATAAATTTCACTTACATCTAGTAAAATACAAGCATCCAATTAAACCCATAATCCTATAAAGTTGCCAACAATCAAGCCAAAAAAAGTTTAACTTTTTAATCAAATTTGTAATAACATTGATATTAATGTCAGATGTTTTATCTTCAACAGAATGAGCACTCAAAGCTTCATTTTAATTACATAAATTGAATGGAAAAAAATGAGCCATTGTTGGAATAAACTAATTTTCTCTTTGAAGCATCTGGGGTCATTTAACTTCACAAGAAATTCCTCTTTTGTTCATGGCACAAGCATATTTATAATGATTACATTAGTTCTTTTGTATAAGCACAAGGAAGGTTGGAACTAAAAATTAGCAAAATTAATTTAGAATGGGTATTTGATCTCAATGAAAAGTGAGGTATAACATACCTTTGATCTTTCTTGGGTACAGTTTTAAAATAACTATAACATTTTGTCATAGATGTTGGTGATTTTTCAGCAGATTTGTGTTTTCATGTAGTCGGTAATACTGTGATCGCTGTGGCTGATGATGAATGCTGAGCAACATTTTTTCTAAAGTTAACACATTCACCATTTTTCCTTCAGAAATGAAAATTCAGTCCTTAATTACACTTAATATTCTTTCTTTTCTTAAAAAAAGATTTTACTTTTTTTTTAGACAGAGGAGGAGGGAGGGAGAAAGAGAGGGAGAGAAACATCAATGTGTGGTTGCCCCTCACACGCCCCCTACTGGGGACTTGGCCTGCAACCCAGGCATGTGCCCTGACTGGGAATTGAAATGGTGACCCTTTGGTTCACAGGCTGGTGCTCAATCCACTAAGCCACACTAGCCAGGGCCATTTTTTTCTTTTGAAAATAGACTTTGGTCCCTGACTTGTGTGGCTCAGTTGGTTGAGTGTTGTCCCAAAAAAGCGAAGGATCACTGGTTCAATTCTTGGTTGGGGCACTTACCTGGGTTGCAGGCCCAGTTCCTGGTTGGGGTATGTGCGTGAAGGAATGGATCCATGTTTCTCTCCTTCTCTTTTTTTCCTCCCTCCCCTTCTCTCTAAAAATCAATAAATAAAATCTTTTAAAGATTAGACTTTGTTTTTTAGAGAATTTTTAGGCTCACAGCAAAATTGAGCAGAAAAGACAGAGTTCCCATATATCACCTGGGCAGGCACAAATACAACTTCCCCCACTATCAATACCCAGCATCTGAGTGGTACATTTGTTACAATCTATGAACCTGTGTTGACACATCATAATCACCCAAAGTCCATAGTATACCTTAGGCTTCCCTCTGGGGTTGTACATCCTATGGGCTTTGACTAAAATACAGTGATGTGTGTCTATACTTACAGTACCATACAGAATAGTTTTACTTCCCTAAACACCCTCTGTGCTCTGCCTAGTTATACCTCCTAATCCATAGCAATCACTGATATTTTTACTGTTTCCATAGCTTTGCCTTTCCCAGAATGTCTTATAGCTGGAATCACACAATACATATTCTTTTCTGGAAAGATTGGCTCATTTCTCTTAGTAACATGTATGAAGATTGAGATCTTCAGATATCTTGTTATAGCTTTTGCACTCATATTTCCTGCAATACAGTCTACTTCCCAGCAATGGCTATGCAGGCAGGGTCAGCAACCAGGTCTTAATCTGGACCAGCTCAAATGAGTTCTAGCAGTTACTGTGAGGACATACTATGGAGGACATGAACCCCCTAGAGTGGGGAGCCCCACATTTAATCACTCCTGAATACACCAAGGTATTTCTTCACATCAAGGCTTTCCTCTTAACAACTCTTTCCCCCAACTGCAGAACATTCAGAGAAGGTACCAGCCCTAGAGGTTGGGGGTGGAGTGGGGGAGTGACCACTGGAGATCTGCCCCCATTTTCCTCAGATCCTCAGCCCTGTTTATGCACTGCTCTGATTTCACTTCTGAAAACACCCATACCAGGGGGTTGAACCTCTGAAGGGTTTTTCATAGTTTTCTCTGTATGATAATATTATCTCTCAGAGACTGATCTTAGCTAAGGGAGCCAGTTGTCCTAGTTCAGCATCTTGACTGATACTCAAATGATTTTGAGGAGTCATTTTGTAGGAATAAGTTTTATGATCACTGTATTTATTCATTTTTTCTTTGCTGTTGAGAGTGTTCAAAATGTTCAAACTGCTGATATAGTGTCTGAAGTATTCAAAAGCATTAGTTACACTAATTTGTTATTGCAGCTTAAATTATTTAAGGAAATTTAATTAAGACAGCATTTAATCTCTATGTCTTTAACAAAAACTGACTTTCCCAGTTTTGTTCATTATGCATAAACATTTGATAAATTGAACATTAGAACGAAGTCTAGGTGGTGTTGGTTTTTTTACTCTATGCACAAAAGTGTCTCAGGCTTTAAAGTCTCCATTAAGAAATGGAAATCCATTTAGTCAAATAAATATTGTAAAATTTCAAGTATCCCCGTGACCAAAAATACTAATAGAGACAACAAGAGACCATCACTTATTAATCAATTTAGCAAAATAAAACAAAACGAAACAAAAGGAAAATCCCAAACCTGCCCTGACCAGTGTGAGTCAGTTGGTTGGCTGCCATCCCACAAAGCAAAAGTTCACAGATTCGATTCCCAGTCAGAGCACAGGTCTGGGTTGTGGGTTGATTCCCTAGTCGGGGCATATATGAGAGGCAACTAACGGATGTTTCTCTCCCCCTCTTTCTCCTCCCCCTTTCTTCTCTCTAAAAATAAATAAATAAAATCTTAAAAAAAACAAACCTTTGTTAGGATTCCTACTTGGGGGACATGCACAATGGATAATTGCTTAAAAGGAATCTTACATTGTGAGAGGGAAATACATTGGCTCAAAACTTTAGGAAATGACATGAAGTAAGTATTCAGAGTGAAAAAATGTCCATGTTGCAATTTCATTTCTGGGAATGTATCATAAAGAAATAGTTTTAAAGTGTATATAACAGAGAGGGTACTTAAAAAATATATCAACATGGTTTTTATTTTTTTGTTTATATGTACATTACTGTTTTTAGTTGACCTGATGCATCTATATGTGTAGTGATAAGGATGAGGAGGTAAGGTTGTTGCAGCAGGAATGCAGAGATTAAAAACAAAAATCAATCTTCAAGCTTTGGCTACTAAAATAGAATTTTGAGTTGAGAAAAAATTTCTGTTGGTTTGGTCACCAGGCCGACTAGAACAAAAGTCACATAATATAAATATAAAAAAGAAGAGCACATTGATATTTTTGAAAGAGAAAAAGACTTTTAAACTCTTATTATTCCCTTTAATATATTGTTTAGGTCAGTGTTCAGTTGTACAGAACTAGTTCAAGCAGGAAGAGACTAAAGATTTGTAGGAAGAGCTGAAGAAAAACACTCTACTTTGAGCTTGCAGGAATAACTTTTACAGACTCACCACCACTGAACCTGGCCATCAAGACACCTGCTGCCTCTTATATGACCAGGAGGGTCCTGGCTCCAGAATTTGCTGTTATTGCCACAACCATGATCAGGAAACTGCTCCTGTGAACTCCACAGCTGCATCATTCCTGCTATGATCCATGCAAAATGAATGCCCGGCATCTTGTCTTTCAACACTATGACTGAATCCTGAAACCTCTGTTAGTGCTTGCTGGGGTCCAGCCTCGGCGGGGTCTCAGGGTTCCCGAAGGATGCACAGCTCCGGTGAAGAGACAGACACCAAGTAAGGTGCTGGAGGACAGCCAGCCTTTTTGGGCCCGACTGACTCACCGAGAAGAATCAATCTTTATTTTTATAGGGGAGGTTATACAACATTCAATGCATAGTGATTATTAAAACAGAAACAATTACCATTGTTAT
>CM052552.1:54697822-54717178 GCA_028533065.1 Trachops cirrhosus
GGGTCCGAGGAGGAACAATGGCGCTTGCTCTGCTCTCTGCAGGACCCCAGACCCTTCCGCCACTTTCCTCGAGCCAACCGGGCCCCTCTGGTACCAATTCCGGTGTGGGTGGGCCTGTGCACCCCGTGGGACCTTCCTTCTCAGTCAGTGACCCAAAGCTCTATTTCCCGGTGCTGGGACCCTGAGTTGCGTGCAGTGTCTTGCTTCACAATGGCCGCCTTGCTGGGTCTGCCGTCGCCACCCCCTGGCCGGGGCCCACCAGCCACTGCTGCTTGTGCGCCCAGGGTCTGCCTGCTGCGGGCCCGCACGCCGCCCCGGGTGCTCAGCTCTCCGTGTCCCTCGCCTGGCTGCCCGATTCCACCCCTCCTACCGGTCTGGATGAATGCGTCTATTTTTAAATCCTTGGGTGTCCGACTTCCATACACTTCAATTTTCTGTCAGTTCTGGTTGTTATTTTGTTTCTATATTGTTGTTGTCCCTATCTTGGTTGTGCAAGGAGGCACAGTGTGTCTACCTATGCCTCCATCTTGGCCGGAAGTGCAGGTTAAGGAATGTTAAACACCCCTAATTTATTTTGTTTGCCTCTGCAATGATGGACCAGAGCATATACACTCCACAAGTATAGAATTGAAAGAAAGCCTTCCACCTGCTCTCACCAGTGGCTTTGGGCCTTGGTTTCACTCTTTATGCTAGCTCTAAGATGGCACCCTGTGGAAAGTTATATTCTTAAATTAAAAATTTTAAAAATCAAAATAGGGCTGGAGTTACTGTTAAGTAAATCTCCACCCCATACATGGAACAGATAAAACCTCAGTGGATGTCTTCCTTCCTTACTCAGTCCTCTAAGTGACAGAGTACATGCTCACATACCACCTGAGTTCCTACTATAGCATCCCAAAGGGCATGTAACCCCCAGTAGCATCACTGCTTGCCTGGGAACAATGTTGGCATTATCAAGACAGCGTGGTCTGGCACTTTGGCATCTAGAATACTGCCACAAACTTACTGGGTAACATCAGGATGATGGCTCCCTTTCTTAGGGCCATGGCTTCTTCATATAAGATGAAAAGCTTCTGTTCAAACCAAACAATGCATGACTGGAACTCAGATAAAATGTTTTACTAAATACATCACCACTACTACTGCCATATCTCTAAGCTAGTCCCAATTGAATATGAGGCTAGCACACTACAGAATTATTAATGCAGGCAGACTTAAAAAAGCAAAAGGTGGTCATGCTTTATGCAACTCTATGCTGTATCCAAGGAGTGGGCTCTGTGAACCAAACCATAGCTTTTCTCCAGAGGTTGGGCAGTGACTGTTCCCAGGCCATAGCACACATCCCCAAAGACCAGTTGTTCTCATCTCACAAAAGCACAACCTTCCCTCAGTACCTTTTTACAATGTCTACCTTCTTCCTCAGATTAGAAAAAAAATGATATTTGCAGTTATTTATAGTTTAAATGCTGATAAAACATTTTCATTATCATTACAATGTTTTTCTTTCTTGTTTTAGCATGTGAGTACTTTTGCCCAAATCCCACAGTCCTGCTCTAGCAAAGGGCATATGTTTACTATACCCTATTTGTGAAATGTGAAAGCAGTGAAATGGTGTCCATTATTTAATAACTGTCTCCTCAACCCTGGAATAAGTTTCTCTTGTAAAGAATCAATGGAAGTGAACAGTAAATATCGTGAATGGAGCAATACCAGGTCACTGACTGCAGGAATTTGTCCCTTTAACCTTTTGAACACACAGACACACATGCATCAGGTGATATGCCTAAGGTTTATAAGTAAAATCTTTGGTTTAATCCTCAAATACCAAGATTTATGAAACATTTAGTTTCCACATTGCTAATAAATAAGAGTCACTTAATACTTTCAGTTTTTCCAAAAATGAGATGATATATATTCATTGTAAGAAATCTTGAAAATATGGAAAAGTACAAAGAATGCAAAGCTAGCAGATTATCCCATTAACCAGAGAAAATTACTATTAACATTCTATTGCATTACTTTCTTGTTCTAAACTACCCTTAACATTTTTTGACTCATTTAACAACTATTTAACACAGTTCACAACCTCAGCTATACATTAGAATTACCTGGGGAATTTAAAAGATACTGATGTAGGGGTTTCCCTTGTGGATTCCAATTTGATTGGATGAGGTAAGGCCTGGGCATCAAGATTTTTTTAAGATTATCCCTAGGTGATTCTAATATGTAGCCAAGATTGAAAACCACCAATTGATCAGATTGCAGTGATGTCTCAGACATTGCTTACTTAGCACGGAAATGCACTGACAAAAGATTTAGAGTCCCTCAGCAAGCTTACAGACTTGTGGAGGGACAGACAAATGAACCAACAATTATAGTAACCTAAGATAAATAGGATTATAATGGAAGATTCCACAAAGAACTGTGAAAACATAGAACAAGGAACCCTTGAATCTGCCTTACAGAGTTAAGCAGCCAGACAAAAAAGATGAGCATCCTAGTTGTAGAGGCATAAGAGAGTATAGAGTACTTAGAAAATTCCAAGTGCTTCCACTGAATGTGATAAGGGAAGTGCCTAGGAATAATGCTGACTATGTAAGCAGCAAGCAGGTTCTGACGGAACTTGTAGGTAGTGGACATGATGAGCACTTTTGAGCAGAGCAATGATATGATTCCCTCCTTGTCTAATTCACTTTCCTCTGGCAACAGTGTGGACTTAAAGGCCGGGGTGAAATTCAATGAAGCAAGACTAGAACTGGGTCTATAACATAACTCTAAACAAGCAAGTATGACTGTTTCTGACTCCCAGAGTCTCCTGGAGATTCATTGTTAACCTTCCTTATCACAATACCTTGTATTTGAATACTAGGCAATCATGTCAAAGTTTTCTTCTGTTTTGTAGAAAACAAGATTCTTATAAGAACCTAGTATTTTCTTCCTGGGAATTATAACACTTTTTAAAGAAGTTTTATCAGTCAGGATCCCAGTAGGAAATATAATTAACCCACACATGATTCAAAATTAAGAGATTTTAACACACAGTTAAGGGGAGAAATTAGATACAATGAGGCACCCAGAGACTAGCAACAGTGGGAAGTAATTACCACCTTTAGGTTTGAAAAGGTAAGGAAAAGAAACAGAGCCCCATGAGAACTGGAATCAAGGAAGAGATGCTGCCAACAGATGTACAGGGATGCAGCTACTGCTAGAACCATAGCCTGAAGCAGGAATGAAGCAAAGAAGGAATGTCCTGGCCTTATTCTCTTTCTTCTCCCAATCTTTGATCTGTTGATGACCCCCATTGGCCAAACCCAACCTGAAGCCTCCAGCAAAAGAGCCCATGAGATCCCTTTCATTCACATTGGTCAGACTCTTGGGGCCATAAAGTAGGTCAGTAAAGGACAGAAGATGGATTTGAAGGGACAACAGAAAATAATCAGCCTACAGATGAACGTGATATCATCACAAAAAAATGTTATACATAATCTCCATTGACATTTTTAATAGATACCTAAAGAAAAGAGTGTATAACACATTTACTGGCAATAAAATAGAAACCTTCTTTCCATGAACCTGACTAGCAAGAAAGTCCTAACAGCCAATAAAGATTTTGATTTGAAAAAGTCACAGTTGACAAATCAAGTGCATTTTAATTAAAAGCTAAAATTAGAAAATTAGGTAATGATGAGGTGTTAAATTTTTCCATACCTACCCAAACCTTTATATACACCCAATTATTCATGTAAGGTATAGCAAAATTAAGAACACATAAGAAATACAGCTAAATGAAGTATGATATGCCAGGTGCTGGATATATAGTTAACTAGTAAGAGGCACTCCTTGACTGCTTGTAATAACATTCTAAAAGGGGCACATAGTTACTGTGAGCAAATGACTGAAGACTGCCCTTCCTCCAAATGGGAATACTGGCCTCTTTTATGCAGTTCACAGCTTTGGGAGGGTTCAGAGGTTCACAGAGAAAGAGAGTACTGATGTAGACAACCAATCAGAAAATCAGCCCTGGAAATAAAAATAATATAATTTGCCACAAACATCTCCTTGTTAAAACATCTGGTCCCTCCTTTCAAGGGGTTAACAATGATCAAATATCAGATGTTAAATTTTAAATCTAAGTGTTTTGTTAGCCTACAATTCGGAGAAAAACTGAGCCACTGGAGTGGGTGAGACAGTGTTCTTCATGTGAAGTATTGCAACATTTCTGAGATTCTGCAGCAGTGGCTTGCACATATTTTAATATATTTATTTTTAATATTTTTATTGTATTTACCTGTGTACATATCTCACTACCCCATCAGATTGTGAAGGCCTGAAAGGTGTTGTCCTGCTCTTTTTGTAACTTTTATGTAACCTACTACACTTTCTCTCATATTGTAGATGCTCAGTAAATCTATACTGAATGATGAAATGAACTTCTACATCAAATCTGTCTTTAAAATGGTATTTCTCATTAGCCAAATTATCTGTTAAACTGAAGGTACTATACTCTTGTACCATGCTTGGATACTCAATTTTAAAAACATTTCAGCCCCGGCCAGTGTGGCTCAGTTGGTTGGGCATCATCTCACAAACTCAAAGGTCACCGGTTCCATTCTCAGTTGGGGCACATGTCTGGGTTGTAGGTTTGGTCCCTTGTCTGGCACACAGGAGAGACAACCAATCAATGTTTCTCTTTCACATCATGTTTCTCTCCCTCTCTTTCTCTCTCCCTTTCCCTCTCTCTAAAATCAAAAATGAAATGTAAACAAATTAAAAACATTTGTATACTACAAAATGTTTAACATTCAAATGATACTAATGTCATTTCATATTTCTTTAATAATTTGGGAAAACTTCCAGAATGTTTTGGGCCTCAGGGTAACTAGTGGATAATCAGTTTTCAATGATATGCATAGAAGAACCATTCATAGGAATTTCTAGTTGATAGCATACCAGAAAAACTAGACTTTGCTGTATTTTATTATAGTTGGTCTTCATTGAGGTAACTGGAATTTGGCCTATTGATCTTTATAGTTAAAAGGCTCCAATCCTATTAATACAAAGTTAGTTGTTGGTATTCAGAATTCCTTGCCTCATCCTGATCCCCATAGTCCATTCTGTAAAGAGAGAAATATGTCATTAAATTCTCCCAAGATGACTGAAGTTGACCCCCCAGGCTTGATTAAAAGAGACATCTCTTAGGTCAAAAGGAACAATTTCAATCCCTCTAAAGACCTGCTATTGTTCTGCCAAGGTCTAAATAATAACTTTGTAACATTCAGTTGTCCAGCAGGATTTAATGATTCCACTAAATAAAAGCTTTTATTTTGGATATAAGCAAAATGTTTCAATCACTCATGAGTATGCTACAAGACTATAAAATTCCTCATACAGTTGCAACAAAGTATGTTTGAATCAAAAAATATATACTTTTTAATAAGTGAAATTTCTTACAACCTTCATTCCCACACATATTTAAACCTGATGAAAAGTTCTACAAAATTCAATTTCATAAAAAGTTTCAACTTCACATACTTTTTACTTGTTTCTTTCAACACAACGCATTTTTCTGTATACCACACCTTACATAAATCACTTTTCATAATTTTATTTCTTATTTTTATTTAACTAAAAACTATTATTTGGATTATAGTGCTGATTATAGGTCTCTTTCAGATTCTTTTATGTGAGGTTTTTCCTTTGCAGAATAGAGAATTCATACATGCACACACACACTCACTTACTTTATACCTATTTCCCCCACTAATTGGCAGGAGAAAGGAAGATCCTGACTCTAATTTTGCCTCACAATCTTGCCAATATGGGTTGGTACATACTAATAGAAGTAAGTGCTCTCTGCAGTACCTTACTTCCTCTGTAAAGCTGGCAGGTTCTCTATAGCCATGAGGTAGAAATTCATTTCATCAATTGGCCTCAGCAAGTGTGGGAGTGTCTGTTTAGCCAAAGAGAGACAATTTTAATGAAGTTAATAGTAACTATAGCTTTTATCAATTGTCACAAGTTATATCCAGCTTTTCCACTTTCCACTCAGTCCCAACCCTCAAGCAAGCACATAAATTATTATCTAATTTAATCAATATCTGGGGACCACCTAAAGGGAGTCTCATTATAAGATTCATATTAATAGCCATGGGGAAAATCCAAGGCCAGAGATGTGTTTTAGGGATTTTCTCCAGTTAAACATGCCATTTACTGAAAGAGGTGAGTTTAGATAGAACAATTTGGAAATTACTTCTATTTATACCATGTCAGCAAGTCTGTAGTCTTTAAAATATAGGAATTTTAAGCTGAGAGAAGATATGACTCAATTTTTAAGTTAACTATGAATATGAATTTGTTGTGCCAACTCTAACATAGTAGAACCCACTTGAAAGTTGAAAGAAATATTCAGTGGTAATAAAAGCATATAACAATTTTAAAGGTGTAGTACAGACTGAAAATCAGAAGATTGGTTCCTGACCTTTCTGATGACATAGAGGACAGGCATAATCTCATTGGTCTCTTAGACACTGAAGATCAAACTGGTCATTTATAGCTCTGATCCACTTGCAGAATCTCACTCTTATCTAGTTTTTCTCCTGTCAAGTGTATAGAATTTGCCCTGGTAAATTATATCTGCTATCTTGAAGCTCTTATAGACTTTCCCCCTAATTGCTGGGGAAACAAGAGATTAAGACCATTATGAAGTCAAGAAGAGCATAAACACTAAAACCAGTGAGGGAACCATCACCCAAGACAGGTTAAGTGTGGAATTAAAGGAATTTTTTAGAAGTCATACCTAAGAAAAGTCTTGATGTAAGTCTAGGGATAAGGCAAGTAAAGAAACTGGGAAAAGTGCTGAAAACAAGAAATAACAAAAGGGAAGGCACAGAGGCTTCACACAACATGCCTTGTGCAGAGAATTATAGGAAGTCTGATAGGAATTCAGGAAACATTAAGTGAGAGATAGTAGGAAATAATTAACAGGCATTTCTGGCCAAGGACCAGATTATGCACGTGTATGAGTATGTCGTGCTAAGAAGTGTTTTGCTAAGTTACTCAGCATAGAAGATGAGTTTGAATGATATAGGACAAGAATCCAGGTTGTTTCTTTGGCATCTGTTACTTTAGTTAAGGCAGAAGTTTCTACCTCAAAATTGCCAGCAAAAATCTGTCTCAGAATACTTCGATGACACTTGTTAAATGAGCTATGTCAAAAATGAAGATAAACACACTGCATTGGAATTTAAACCTTAACCCAATAAATCAGGTAAAACTTTGCACCAACAATTCATAAATTGACAGATAAATTCCAGTGGGCTCTGGAACACTTCATGAAATTAAAAAAGAATTTAAGACTGCTTTTCAGAACCATTACTTATATAAACAAACCCTTTTCTTATACAATATGTCCTAGAAAGAAGATCACCTTTGGACAAAAGGTTGCCCCTTTCTTCTTAGATATTTTGAATAAAGATTTAAGTAGCATAGGTTAAAGGAAAGGCTTACCTTTTTTTACTTTATTTTTATTGTTCATACTATTACAGATGTCCCCCTTTCCCTCTCTTTTGCCCACCTCCATCCAGCCCCCAGCCCCTTCCTTCAAGCCATCACCACCCTGTTGTCTGTGTCCATGGGTTATGCATGTATGTTCTTTGGTTAATCCCTTCACCTTCTTTCATCCAGTCCTCCCTTCCCCTGACAGCTGTCAGTTTGTTCCATGTCAAAGTCTTATCTTTCTAGTCATGAATAAACACAGCAGTTTTATGAGGGCATGTATGTGTTTCCCATGATCATACCACATGGCCTGTTCTTAGCACCTCAGTGGTACGTGGTGAGCTCTATGTTCCTGTTTTGAAACTAATTTCTATAAATGGCTTCTTCCTTATCAATAGCTATTTAGTTTGAAAAACAACTGACATAGTTAGGCTTAACGATAGCCCAATAATTGTGTGAGAAACTGTGTTATTATGAGGATCCTAGACTTAAGGACAAAACAAGGTATAATGGGAGGATGTCTGCAATAATAAGTGGCTATTTGAAATTTGCCTGACTTGAGTTGTCCACCTTTATTGCCTCATAGTGCTCATCACTTCTGTTGATATCATGTTTGGTAACCCCCCCTCTCCCGCCCAACAAAGATATCTATGTCTTAATCCCTAGAATTGGTGAATATCTTATGTTACAAGGCAAAGATAATTAAGTTTGCAGGTGGAATTATGGTTTCCAATCATCTAACTTTAAGAGATGATCCTGGATTATCTAGGTGGGCCCAATGTAATCACAAGGACCTCTTAAATGTGGAAGTTGGAAGCAGAGGATTCAGAACCAGAGAAATAGCAACATAGGAAAGATGACTGGTCATTACTGGCTTTAAAGATGGAAGGATGCCACCAGCTAAGGAGTTAGATGGCTTCTGGAACCTGTAAAAGGCAGGAAATCACATCCTACTCTACGGCCTGCCTCCAGAAGGAAAAGAGACCTAACAACACCTTGATTTGAGTTCAGTGACACCCATTTTGAACTTCTGGCTTCCAGAACTGTAATAGAATAAATCTGTGTTGATTTAAGCCAGTAAGTTTATGGTAATGTGTTACAGCAGCAATAGGAAACTGATACATCATGTATGTGACAAATGTCATTTAGGATTATTAGCTAAAACTGGATATTGATGCATAAAGAGGCATCTAAAATACTTAGTTTCAGGCCGGTTTTAGCTCAAGTGGTTGCTTCATCATGGCAGACTACTAAAACAGTTTCTACTCAAATAACTCTTATTAATACTGCAAAGACTGTATTTTTGACAAAACAATAGAGACACAGAACACAACAAACTTTGGAGAGATGGGAAAAACATGCTTTGTATTTTTCATTAGCTGATTAGATAAGGTTTCATACAAATGTTTTATTTAAACTCCTTTGTAAATACGATCACAGTCATCCCTTGGTAGATTTACCTGGAGCAATTTGGTGAGTGATTGTGTGGATTGAAAATTATTTACAAAAAATAGGTCAGTGCTGAATCGAGGCCTGAGCTCCTTTTACCTTGACCAGATTCAGTGTTTCACCTGCTACTTCTTCTCATCTTTCATTTTATTTCTTCTGTTGGCAGCAATTTGCATTCACTTCCAAAGAACAAATCATACGGAGTTTATTCCCCGTTTCCAGGTTGTCAAAGGGGACCTGGCCCTAAGGTCAGCACCTCAAAGCACTGATTAGAATTGACCTTAGGTAGCCGTTGCTACAGCTCCACCACTGGGAAGGCCTTGACAGCTCTGTGACCCTGTCCCCTCCAAAGACCTTCCTCCTCCCTTCCCCTGTTGTGCTGCCGCCTGAACAAAACATCACATCAGTACTGTTTACCACAGGAACCCAGCCAAGGAAGTCATAAAGGACAATAGACATACAATCTGATAACCTTGTTAGCTCAAATCAAAGCTCCTAACAAGTAGAAGAGGTTAGTGAATTAGAATAAAACTATTGCAGTATTTGCATTTGTTGTCAAGTGGCTTTTCAGATTTTTTTCCTCCCTTAAAAAAAACAAGTATTTCTCATCCCTTTATTTAAGATTAAAACCAGGCACAAGGACACTAAACAAAACAGCATGTACAAGGCTAAGGTTAACTTTTAAAAGAATACAAATGGAGAGGGATATACAAAGTTCATAGTTATCTTCTAATGGAAAATAGCATAAAACTACTGTCTTTGTGTTGCCAGATCTCTGCAAAAGTAGTGAGTGTGGAATAGCGTTTATCTTCCAGAAAAAGTTACAGATGTCAATTAATTTGTGTAAATGATAATTAGTAATGAACTCATTTCAGATAACAGGTCAAGAATGATTAAGGTCTTTCTATTTTCTGTTTTATTCACCTCACATTACAGGATAGTATTTCAACATACAGAGATTTTGCCAGGTTTTATTTTGGCCTTTTATTGCCTTGTTCATACCCACCTCATGTTTCAGGGAACATTTCAACCTTTAAAAATATAATTTTAATTCCACCACTATCTCCCTGTGTTTGCAAAAATATTAACATATACTGTACAACTGTCTAAAATGCAGTTCTTTACACAGAATTTTGTGTGCCCTCCTCCCACCTTCAGTTTCTGAGTTCTTGCCATTTCCATGATCCTGGAAAAATAGCACTAACCTTGAAGTCAGGACTTGGCACTGTTCAGGCCCTGTGACTCAGTTTCTTCATCTGCAGCAAATGACAAAGTTATATATCCATTCAACAAGTGGGTGTTTAGATGCATTTGAACATGTCGTTTTTATATTTTGTATCCCTTCATAGTTAAAAATAAATGAAACTTTATGGTTTGGCATGGCCCCTGATTTATCCTTTGCTCTTGTGTTTCCCTGAAAGATTAATGAACCATAGCTAAATCCACACTGGTTTAGTATTCTGAATCTGGTTACAGAATTTTACTGTGAACATTTTGTTCAGTCATACTTTACTGCCATACTGAATGGAAGTCAAAGTAACAATTCAGCTTGTGTAAATGTGTGGGTGAGTGCACCCTTTATCTGGGAAATAGTGCTTCTTTTATAGCAGTTGGAAAATTGTACTCATCAACATAAACCATTTTTCTTTTCTCATTACCCTTTATTTGTGAGGGGTAATAGAGCAGCATTTCTCCAATTAATTATGACTTGGAAAATTTGAAAATAATAAAAAGTTTGGCATTGTTTCCTTTCCATCTTGTATCTGACTTGAAACCTTAAAAAAATCTTAGAAATAAAATTTGCAGAGAAGGAAAATCATGATTTTTATGTATATGGTGCATAGGTAGTTTCCATTCACCAAGATGACAGTAAGAAAGGAGAAAGAAAAACCAGAATAAAAAGAAATATATTTTCTGCCCCTGGCTGGTATGGCTCAGTGGATTGAGTGCCAGCCTGCAAAGCAAGGGGTTGCTGGTTCGATTCCCAGTCAGGGCACATGCCTGAGTTGCAGGCCAGGTCCCAGTAGGGGGCACATGAGAGGCAACAACACATAGATTTTTCTCTTCCTCTCTTTCTCTTTCCCCTCCCCTCTAAAAGTAAATAAATAAAATCTTTTTAAAAAAGAAATATATTTTCTATATATTTGGCAGTCACCTACATATATATGTAATATATTGCAGGGTTTATCTAACAATTATATAAAATGATAAGATCTTGGCAGTCAAATGTTAAATACAGATTTTCTCATTCCTAGCTTTGAATGTTTTTAATTTTAAAATATTTCTTTATATACAGTTCCAGGCAATCTACTAGTTAGACATCTATAAACATATTTTTGAAAGTATTTACTGCCCTAAATCTCTCTCCTAGTGGTATCTTCTAGTACCTGAAATTTCTAGCATTTTTACACCTTTGTGCTAGGTCATTAAAAGATCATTATACAGTAATCTGTTTTGGGGATGGATACATCATTATTATTCGTCAACAACAGTAGCATGAAATAGTTGAAGGGGTATGCTATTTCTTGAGTTATTGCTCTTTATGAAGTCTTAAACTTTGGACTTGATAATTAAGACCCAACTGATTCTAACCTTATTTTTCTACACCCAACTCAAGTAAAGGCTTGGATTTGATAAGCATGCTTTCTGGGATTAGACCTACTCTACCTATAATCACTAAGTCATCTTTAGCAATATGTTGAAGGAAGAAGTACTATTACTGATAAATATCTACATTTACTCACTATCTCCAGTTCTTTTTGTAAGTCAAAATAACAAGTGAAATTCAAATACCATATCATCCAAAATTAAACACTATAAAACAACTACATACCATGTCTAAAGAGTAGCCATTGCCTAAAGTAGGGTAGGGCAATTAAGATGTCCATGAATTGGTAGTTGCAAAATAGTCATGAGGATATAAAGCATAGCATAGGGAATATAGTCAATAATATTGTAATAAGTATGTGTGGTGCCAGGTGGGTACTGGAAATATTGAGGGGACCGCTTTGTAAAGTATATGGTTGTCTAACCACTATGCCATACACCTGAAACTAATATAAAATCATATTGAATGTAAACTTTTATTGAAAAATACAATTTAAAAAAAGATGTCCATTATGTGTCCTCCTATCCAAACTCCAATTCTAAATAATTCTAATGAGCTATATGTTCAAATGAAACTGATGTGTCACTATGCAAATATGAACTCAGTTTAGCTCACTGGAAACTTGTGAAATTCAAGCATACTATGGCAACCCAATTTTTTTCTAGCAAGGGTTCTTACTGACCTGTAATCAAGGCATAGCCTGACATATAAACAATTAGCTTGAGTATTTGAAATGTAAACAGAAGACAATCTATTAGCTTGTTAATTGTTGGTCCCTTAGAACATGGACTATAATTTGATTTTTATCTATATCCATATGCCAAATAGTAATGCAGTTGAGAATGAAAAGAGAATGTCAGGATCCACCACTAGGTAAATGCAGATTTGTACAATTGAATTGACTATATATGTATTTGACCTTTCATCTCTGAAATCCTACCAATTCAGAAAAACCAACTGAAAGAGATTTTGAGACAGGGCTCAGTTTGTGTTTATCCTGTATTTCCTAAATTCTATTCAGATGTTATTGAGGGCATTCAATTATTTGTATTTCTCCCCAAAGTTGATTCATTTTGTGCTTCAGTGGCTAGCATTGCCACATTCCATTTTCTGCATCAAAACATTCAGATTTTGTTGAAATGCCATAAGATTAACTTAGATGATTCTAGCATTGGTAGTCATTACTTGGATTGGACTTGGACTTAGTTATTTTTTAACCCAAGAAGAAAATATTGTGTTGATTTTATCCAACAGGTTATTTGAAACAACAGGTCATGTTTTTAAATGAGAAAATTATCTGGTAATGCAACAACTAGAAAACACAGAAATAGTGGGTATTTTATATGGTGCTTAAATATAGTGTCTACTACTTTTATAATTACTATAATTTAAATTGTGCCAGGTTTTTATTAAAGAAGTCACATGAACTAGAGTGGCAGGATCTAACACCTTCAATTCAAATGCTAAGAAGAGAAGTTACATAGTAGGAACTACTTCTCAGACAGCAAATTTACCTCCAAACTGAAATACACCTCATTAAAATAAAACATACTTTACATTTGCTGCTGTTTTCACTTGCCCTTGGTTGCTCTGTTACAACACTAAACTTACAACTGCTGCATGTGTGTATGTGCCTATGTGTTCCTAGAAACCCTGGTACCCTTGGTAAGCATATAATCTTTCAAACTAAGATGTTTGGGGTACAAATTATAGGGTAATAACAAAAGTGAAGCTGTATCTTTTTTATTATTGATACTATTGCAGATGTCCCCTGTTCCCCCCTCCCCACCTTTGCACCCTTCCACCTAGACCCTGCCCCCTCCCAGCCTTCACCACATTGTTGCCTGTGTCCATGGGCTATGCATGTATGCATATATGTTCTTTGGCTGTATATTGATTGAATTTCAAATGCGATCTGAATACAGTTTAAAAATAATGATCCAAATTTATTTAGAATCTGAGTTATAACCTCGTAAATAAGGTAGCTTTGGAAATGACATTAACTCTTTTAGGTTCTTATTTTACTTCTAAATAGCTTTGCCTATAATTAACAAATTGAAGTTAGCAGCCCCTTGTAATTTAACAAGTAACCCCAGGATCAAAACAACAACAGAAATAAGAACCACATATCCACTCTAGAAGCAGGGACTATCTCAGGGCTTTTTCATCATAACACAAACCACAGGGAAATGACACACGTTTTCATGAAGTCTCACCATCTTCAACATTTTGGGTCCCCACTATGAGGATAAAATTAATGGAGTCAAGTGATGCTCAAACCTCTTTGAGTATTCTGTGAATGCTAGAGAGAGAGAGATTTGAATAAGAAATATAAGATTGCACAGAATCATAAAAGTTCATGGAGGAAGGAGCCTAAATAGTTATCTAATTAAATCTGTTAGTACCACTTTCCTCCACAATCACAGCTTTTCAGCATTTTTGCTTGTGACCCAAGACAGATCAAAGAAATACATATAATACATGATCCAGTATATACAAACTGGATCCTAACTGAAACAGAATTTCCATTGAAAATACATATTCTTACTATGTGCAATGAATTCAGAAAGTTTCCTTTTGTTTTATTTAAAATCTGTTTTTAATCTTTATAACAACTCATTAAATTGACTTCATAACTATTAATTGATTGAGACTTGCTCTACATCCTTGCTACACAAGAAACGGCCCATGGACCAGCAGCAGCGGCATCCCCTAGGAGTTTGTTAAAATGCGGAGTCTTAGGCCCCAGCTCAGACATACTGAATCAACATGCACATTTTTACAAGATCACCAGGTAATTCTCAGCACCTTAATATTCAAGGAGAATTGCTGTACGTCATCCCCAATGGTGGTCAAATAATAAGCTTTTTCCTGAATCCTTTCAGTGGTGAGATCAGTGGAGAGATGTTTGCTTCCATCCAAGGTGATACATTTTATTTTAAAAAAAATTGTGCTTTACAAAACATCTTTGTTATGCTATATGGAAATTAGTATACAAAGAATAAACTTGGAGACCAGCTCAGAAACCGCATTCTACAAATTATTAATCCCTTTCTTTGCCCATATCAACTCCACCCACTGGCACTAGTATATTTTCTGATGAGTTCATCTTTTTATAATATTAATTTAAGCTTCTTTGCACATGGAAATATCTCAGCTAAAAATGGGATAATCTTTGTGACTCTTCACTTCTCTCACTCTATACCTAAACAATCAGCAGTCATAATGAATTTACCTTCCAAATATTTCTCCAATTAAGCATTTATCAAACTAGCATCCATCAATCCTAGGACAAAGAAGGAATGATCAATGAACACAGAAAGTCATGGCAAAAAAACATTTCAACAGTCTGTATGTTCATTTGGTGAGACATTTAATCCACGTTCTGAAAAAACAAAGACAGGTCTGGGTATGTTTTGTTAATAAAGAGCTATTATTTTGACGTCAGGAGGCACTACTGCTCAATGGAGCGCTACCACCTAGGTTACCCTGTGATCACCCATTTCTTGCCAGAATATTACCCACTTCTCTGGCTTCTGAATCATCCCTCTGGATAATCTGGAACATTCTGTACTCATTCAAAATACAATGAATGTTCCTTCTCATGCTTTCCATTCTGCCCACCTGGAGCTGGATAACCATTCCCATTGTTCATTTCAAAGTGTGCCTCCCACTGTGTCACCCATTGAGCTGGGAGAAGGCTACTCAATTATCCAGCTGTGATGTCAAATGCAATTTAGAATCCTCACTGACCTGATGCATTTTCTCCTTTGAGACTCCACTGAGTGAAGCTGGGTTACATACAAGTGTCAGTATAAGCATATTTCCCATATTTTTTTGACATTCAGAATGGCTTGTATTCTTAAGAATGAGAAAAGGACTTAGAATTCAAAAGGATGACACTGGACTGATAAGGTAAAGTCTTTAGTTTCCCATTCTTTCAGAAATGTCTGGGATGTATGTTGAGAGGTAAAGAGTTGTCAGGTCAGTTCTGTGATCTAATTACCTGAAGATGAAGTTTTCTTCTTAAAATCAGTTCTTGGCATTACTTATTACTTTGCTGCCTTTGGGTCAAGGTAAAGTGCTTTAAGTTTCTAAGCTTTAGAATCGAAGGCATGGGGCTGTCTCATGTGCAGGAAGATGGAAGGAAGAATATTTCCCTACTTCTTTCTCTTTATGTAAATTATTTTTTAAATTTTTTATTGTTATTCTATTCCAGTTGTCCCAATTTTTCCCCCTTTGACCTCCTTCATCCACCCAACCCCCCCATACTGTTTTGTTCATGTCTGTGGGTCCCTTATACATGTTCTTTGACTAGGCCCTTCCCCTTCATTCCCCCTTGTCCCCCTCCCTTCTGGTTACTGTCAGTTTGTTCTTTATTTCAATGTCTCTGGTTATATTGTGCTTGCTTCTTTGTTTTGCTGATTAGGTTCCACTCATAGGTGAGATCATATGGTATTTGTCTTTCACAACCTGGCTTATTTCACACAGCATAAATACTCTCCAGATCCATCCAAGCTGTCACAAAGGGTAGGAGCTCCTTCTTTCTTTCTGCTGCCTAGAATTCCATTGTGTAAATGCACCACAGTTTTTTAATCTACTCATTTACTGGTGGGCACTTGGGCTGTTTCCAGCACTTGGCTATTATAAATGGTACTACTATGAACATCGAGGTACATATGTTCTTTCAAATTGGTGTTTCAGGATTGTTAAGGTATATTCACAGCAGTGGAATTGCTAGGTCAAAAGGCAGTTTCATTTTTAGTTTTTTGAGGAAATTCCATACTGTTTTCACCAGCAATCACCACACTGTTGTCCATGTCTGAGTCCAAAAATAAAAATAAAAAATAATAATTCTTTGTTTGTTACTGACTGAAGGTCTTTGGATTCTCTGGCAACCTAGGAAATCTAACACCCTGGGTTTGGATTCCTTAGCCCTGTCCTGAGACGATGCTGGACAAAACTGTGAAGTAAGTAAATCTAGTGTTTCTTCTGTTATTCTCATTTGCTGCTCCATAATTCTTTATGTTGCTCTTTGGAAAGCCAGTGCCTGCTTAAGGCCCCCTGTTTACAAAGCATCTCCTGGCATGGATTCTACTATATTCCTTTCCCCCTCAGAACCACATATACTAGCCTGCTTTTGATCCTCTACCCCAATTCCATCTAAACTTACCTTAACTCTGAATGACTTTTTAGATAGCAGATAAATACATTCATTCAGCAAGCCTATATTGAATACTTACTATGTGTCAGGAACTGTGCTAAGCATATAGATGGCTATAACATAATTCAGGCCCTGTAGTAGAATGGAGAATTTTAACAAGAATGCCAGTGATTATAAAACAGTATGAAAAGAGTGAGATATCAGCTATGTCACAGATTTGCTAGAAAAATTAAGAAAGTTAGTAATTGTGAAGTACTTAGAACAGTACCTGGAACAGTATACGTGTTATATGCATATTTGTTAAATAAATTACATGTCAGAAGGTTTTTCCCAGAGGGTTATAGGAGCACATACTAAGACCACCATCCCAGCCTGAAGCACTGAAAACCTGAGCTGGGTCTTGAAGATTATTAGGGTTTAGCCAAGTTAAGATGTGGAAGTAACATGTTCTCTGTAGGGGGAACAGTATCTGAAAACACAAGGACACATGCGACAACACAACTATCTCAAGAAGTTCAAATGTTTCATTATGGCTGGAATATACATGAAATGAGAAGGAACAAAAAATGAGACTTAGCTACAGTCAATAAATTGCATTGATAGTCTCTATCAAACCTGTATTTCATAAATTATGCTTTGTCAACAAGGAACATTGGGGAGGGGAATGTGTGTTGGGTAGGTAAGCAGTAATATTTGCCATGGTGGAAACATCAAGAAAATTGTGGGGAAATAGTTTGAGACTTTATGTACCCTTAAATTTTACATTATGAACCCTATTTATAGTGTTCTTTTTCTCAAATATAATTGAAATTGGATAAAGCCACAGCATGTTTGAAAGAATATAAAAGTTATTTAACTTTCTAGAACTTACAGGGAGTCTTGCAGTTGTTCTAGTTGAGTGCTGTTTTTTTCCAGGTATTGAGTTAGTACTGTTGTTAGATCAAGGTGTAATGCCGAATAACATAGGATGTACTGGCTTACTACTTAATGATTATGCTTGATTAGTTAATTAGTTCTCAGTGCACTTTGGGGAAAAAGGTCCTATGGGATGCTATATAGGTGATGTTTCCAATATAAATAAGACCATCTTTCATTTAAGTTTCAAGGAAATACTTAAGGAATAATATGTATGTGTTAAAATGCTATAGATTTACTGTTGTCTATTCTCTGTATCTACAAGTCTGTTTCTATTTTATTTGTTAGTTTATTTTGTTCATTGGTACCACATAAAAGTGAGATCATATGGTATTTGTCTTTCTCGAACTAGCTTATTTTACTTAACATAATACTCTCCAGGGTCATCCATGCTGTCACAAAAGGTAAGATTTCCTTCTTTTTCATGGCCAAGTAGTATTCCATTGTGTAAATGTACCATAGTTGTTTTATCCACTCATCTACTGATGGACACTTGGGTTGTTTTCCAATCTTGGTGATTGTAAATAATGCTGCAATGAACATAGGGCTGCATATATTCCTTCAAATTCGTGTTTTTGGTTTCTTTGACTATATTCCCAAAAGTGGGAACACTGCATCATAAGGCAGTTCCATTTCTAATTTTTTGAAGTAACTCCATTCTTCTTTCCATAGTGGCTGCATCAATCTGCATTCCTATCAACAGTACTTGAGGGTTCCCTTTTCTCCACATCCTTTATCAACACTTGTTGTTTGTTGACTTATCAATGATAGTCATTCTGACAGGTGTGAGGTGATCTCAATAGCATTACTAGAGGAAAAAGAGGATGGGAGAAGGTAGAAGAGGATAAAGGGGGGAAATGTAATGGAAGGACATTTGACTTGGGGTGGTGAACATACAATACAATATATAAATGATGTGTTGTAGAATTTGTACACCTGAAACATATATGATATTACTAACCAATGTTAAACCCAATAAATTCAATTTCAAAAAAATTATTTAAAAAAAAGAAAAAAGAAAAGAAATCAGAGAGGAGGGGGAAAGAGCTTCTGACATTTGATTGTTCAGTCATGAAACTGAGCATAGTTAATAGACAGTTGAATAATTTTCATTTTTTTCTACATGTGCTTTTCCATCTCTGACATTCTATAGTAAATGTTTGCAGTAATCACAAAAATGCTATAGATTTAAAGTCAAATTTGCAGCAAGATACATGGCAGTATCTTATTGTGATAAGCAGTACAATTAGCTTTTATAACCCCACCAGCTGCTTTATGTGCCCTGTAAAAGGGCTTTAAAATCCATCAGTTTTCCACTAAAATGTGATTATTATTTGGGGGATGGTTGGCCAAACATTTGCCACTACAAAGCTGATGTTTTGTTTATCTTTTAGTGACAATATTTTCAAAATAAATAAAATTTACTACAGTGTCTATTTTTCAGGACTAAGTTCAATTATTTTGTTAAAATTTCTGTGGTAAATAAAAATAAAAATAAAATACCAGTAAAAGATAAACAAAACATCGGCTTTGTAGTGGCAAATGTTTGGCCAACCATCCCCCAAATAATAATCACATTTTAGTGGAAAACTGATGGATTTTAAAGCCCTTTTACAGGGCACATAAAGCAGCTGGTGGGGTTATAAAAGCTAATTGTACTGCTTATCACAATAAGATACTGCCATGTATCTTGCTGCAAATTTGACTTTAAATCTATAGCATTTTT
>CM052552.1:54717678-54737504 GCA_028533065.1 Trachops cirrhosus
AAGCTAAGAACTTATGACCCATGGACATGAACTAAAGGGGGGGAATGTGGGTGGGAGAAGGTGTGCAGGGTGTAGGGGAGTGAAGGGGGGATAATAGGACAACTGTAATAACATAATTAATAAAATATATTAAAAAAAAAGAAAACCCCTGGTCTTATGTTTATCCCATTTTCTTTGATTAGAATGGTCTCATGTTCCAAGTCCTGGTTATTTTTGAAGTTATTTCTTCTTTCTCTTAGCATTGCTGGCGCTTTTGACTACTTTCTAAGACAGTTATTTTGCTATTCTGTACATTATAAGTATTTGTTCACATCTCTTATTGTCTCTGCTATATTGGGATTTCTCTGAGGAAAGGGATTATTTATATTTGCAATCCTTATAAGGGCCCCTTACATTTATTTTTATATTTTTGATTATTTTTTCAATTACAATTTACATACAATATTACTTTTTATTAGTTTCAGGTGCACAGCTTTAGTAGTTAGACAATCACATACTTTACAAAGTAGTTCCCCCTGAATATTTCTGGTACCCACCTGACCCCATATGTAGTTATTATAATATCATTGACTATATTCCCTATGCTGTACTTTACATTCCTGTGACTGTTTTGTAACTACCCATCTGTACTCCTCAATCCCTTTACCATTTTCACCTAGTCCCCCAACCCCCTTCCCCTCTGGCAACCATCAGTCTATTCTCTGTATCTATGAGTCTATTTCTGTTCTGTTTGTTCATGTATATTGTTATTTAGATTCCACAAATAAGTAAAATCAAAAGGTATTTGTCTTTGTCTGACTGATTTATTTCTCTTAGCATAATACCCTCTAGGTCTATCCATGCTGTTTCAAATGCTAAGATTTCATTCTTTTTTATGGCCAAGTAATATTCCACTGTGTAAATGTACCACAGCTTTTTTATCCACTCATCTACTGATGTTCATTTGGACTGCTTCCAGAGCTTAGTTATTTTAAATAATTCTGCAATGAACATAGGTGTGCATACATCCTTTTGAATTAGTGTTTTGGGTTTCTTTGTATATATTCAAAGGAGTTGAAAGGCTGGGTCATAAGGCAGATACATTTTTAATTTTTTGAGGACCCTCCATACTGTGTTCCACAGTGGGTACATCAACTGCATTCCCACCAACAGTGCACTAGGGTTCCCTTTTCTGCACATCGTTGAAGGGCTCCTTACATTTAGTTTATGCTTTTTTTAAAATGAAAAGTTATTAAATTTTAGGTTTGGATTGTTTCCCTTATGGTAACTGGAAAATTGGGGAATAGTTGTATGTGTGTGTGTCTTGAACTTCTTTCTACATACTAACTTAATTTAGGATTGTAGGTAGTTAAGGAATAGGAAAATTTCTTTTTTCTTTTTGCTGTTTTAAGGCACTGTTGGAAGCTGTTTCCAAAGAATGAAGATAGATATAAGGCAGTGTTCTCTAACATTTTAAAATTTAGATTGATGCAGTATAAATCATTTCTGGAGGTGACATAGCAGCCCACTGTAGTACTATATCTGAGAGGGCTGTTAGATGAAAGTCATCTTTTCTAAACTCAAACTGACATGGGAACAGTTAAGTCTGATTTGTGAGCTACTGAAGTGTCATCTTTTATTCTTCTCAAAGACCTTAACAACTTGAAGGTGAGAACAAAGAGAAGGAAGGAAATGGAGGTTCATTTATTTTTCTTGATATAGAAACTGACGTTCATCAAAATCTTCTCTCTAATGACTTGCAATGATACAACTGATGGGTTGTAAAAATGTTCACTGAGTTTTGACATACTGGGTCACATTTTAATTTTATATCTGCTGGATTTTGGGATTCCGCTGTCTTTCTGTGGATGGGATTATACCTAACTACTTAGCAGTGGGTGTATTCATGACCACTTAATTGTACCATGATTAGCCATAATTTCCCAGGGCTTTTCCCCACTTTATTTTTTCGGAGTGTATGAATTTAATCCCACATTTTGTTTATTCATTAAAAATAGTTCTTTCTCGCTAGGTACAAGAAAGAGGGAAAACTCAATGTATATGCTCTTCTAAGAATTGAAACATGTTCCCACTTCTGATGGGATTGAATAGTGCTTTGAACTGCAGAAATGAAAGTGGGAAGGAAAACCTAGATAATATGATAAAATATTTATTATTCTTTTTTATTGCAATCATATGAGGGATGTCATTAGTACTTCCTTAGCATTTCAGAGACAAGTATCATAAGAAAGTCATTTAAGTTTTCTTGATATCTACTTTTCCTGTTTCTTTTTATTCATTTCATTCATCTATCCATCAAATATCCTCTGAGTACCACTCTATGCCAGGTAGAGTTTTCTGTTCTGGCATTTACTACTGGGTTCTTGCTCTGGCTGGTGTGGCTCAGTGGTTGACTACCAAATCAAAAGGTCGCTGGCTTGATTCCCAGTCTAGGACACTTGCCTGGGTTATGGACCAGGTCTCCAGTAGGGTGCGTGTGAGAGGCAACCACACATTGATGTTTCTCTCCCTCTCTTTCTCCCCTCCTTCTTCTCTCTCTCTAAAAAAAAAATAGTGATTTCTTAATTGATGGGGTGACATCTCCACTTCTGTCATCTTTATCTACTACATGATATCCAGCACTGATTATGGCATTCTAACAATGTATTTCTACCTGTTTTTACAGTGTTTTGCCTTGTACATGTGTGACAAAGTGATTCTCAGAAACTTACCATGGCATGAAGCTGTAATTCTAATGCACATGGAAGTTTCTCTTTCCCATGCCAAGAGGGCAGCTATTTCAAGTAAGGGTTTCCATGAAGAATAACACAGTAGTTCTGTTTCAGTTGAGAATGTGAGTTGCCCTATGACAGGACTCCTGTCTTATCTATAGCAGCTGCTTGACTAGTCATGAAAAAGTTCTTGGTTTCTTTCTTAGAGGGAACAGTTATTCACACAACTACCACAATGCATGCTAGGCATTGGCACGTTTTAGTGTTTCATATGTGAACAAGTGATTGTTTGCTTTTTTTTTTTTTACAAGTGACTGGTTTTTACATACTTCTTGTTTGAGTACTGAGCTTTCATTATTTCTATCTCCTGAGGTCAACCTGGAAGAAATTCCTTCCCTGTCTCCAAACCCCATATTTTATTTGGTCTCTCAATAGCTGTTGACTGGCTGATTTTTAAAAAATATTTTGTTTATTTTTAGAGAGAGAGGAGGGGAGGGAAAAAGAAAGGGAGAGAAATATCAGTGTGAGAGGGAAACACCCATCAGTTGCCTTTTGCATGAGCCCCAACTGGGGACCGAACTTGCAACCCAGGCCTGTGCCCTGACCAGGAATTGAACCAGTGGCTTTTCACTTTGAGAGAGGACACTCAACCAACTGAGCCACAATGGTCAGGCCCTGACTGATTTTAAGAAGCACTTACCTAGTTTGACTGCCTTTTCCCCTCCACCTCAGTGCTGTTTCTGAGAAAGTTGATCTAACCATGCCTTTGTCCAGCCTTAAGTCTCCAATGGCTTTTCAAGGCTTACCTTAGTTACAGAACCTCCCAAGACCTGACCTTTTCCCTCCCTCTGACAGCCAGAACCTAGATCACTCTTTCCCCTGTTTATTCCCATACCATTCTCTTTATACTGTTAATGTAGTACTTATATACAGTAATATGCCCATTTATATTTCTGTCTTCCTCACTTAGATTTTAAGCATGTTGAAGAGCAGAAGGAATGTCCTATTTCTCTTTGTCTTTTCAGTACCTCACTGAGTGCCTGGTATAAAATAGGCGATAATTATTTGTTGAATTGAATTAAACAAATACACTGAAGCTCCCAGTGAAGTTCTGAAGAATTTCACAGGAAATATTAAATTCTTTTTATGTCTTATAAATTTGTACATTTTCAGCAACTACTGGTACTTGGTAGTATATTCTAAGTCCAAATAATGTCATCTTATAGTAATTCAATGAGTTCTTATCTTTTTCCTCTTGATGAGGCACAGTTGATGACTTACTATATGATAGAATTTAGAAGATGTAACACAACCAAGAGATAACCCCCATCTATGCCAATTTTGCCTTATTTCTCCTTCCCAGCATCTATAAAACATATGATATAGTGTTGATGCTATTCATCCTTGGGCAATTAATTTGAAAAAGGTATGGCTTGAAATTGATGTTTTGAGCTCTGGATCAATCAGAATTTTAGCAAATCCTACAATAAGAGTGGCACCCATAGGAAGCCCACCTACTTGGTTTTGCCCACAGAAGGAGGGGGAAGTAAAGTTCCTAAGGGCTCTGGGTTCAGAGAAAATGATTTCTTATATGGTACTTGCTGGAGCTCACTTAGTGAAAAAGCATTCCTCAAACAAGGCTTACTTCTGATTTGAAGTCACCTCACCTTTCTACTTTCATCTCCCTTTTTATTGTTTTAAATTTTTTTCTATGCTAAGATGTATTTATTTTATAAAAAAGATTTTACTTATTTATTTTTAGAGAAATTGGGGGGGGGAGAGAGGGAGAGAAACATTAATGTGTGGTTGCCTCTTGTGCACCCCCAACTGGGAACCTGGCCCAAAACTCAGGCATGTGCCCTGACTGGGAATCAAACCACTGACCCTTTGGTTTGCAGTCTGGCACTCAATCCACTGAGCCACACCAGCCAGGGCTATTCCTTTTTATTTTTCCTGATCATTTGTTTTCAGAGCTTCTCCTGGCCCCTTTTCACTCTTGGATATCTAGGTCTTACAGTTCTTACCCTGGCTACATGTGCAGTTTACGGACCACCCAAAAACAAACAAACAAACAAACAAACAAACAAACAAACCCTTTTAAGCTGAGGTCTTCATGGACTAATGGATTATTTCTCTAAAGAGGTTTTACACTTTTAGAAGGACTCCTGGACAAGAAAATGCCTTAGACCAAAGGAGTAGCACCTCTAGTCATAGATATTCAGACACTGTGGCAGACTAAAGAGAAAGAAAATTTCACATGCACCTCAGACCACATCACAAAGGCCCTGGGACCAATACAGTTTTATGCTTTCGCAGCTGTGGGAGGCTCTGTGGGGTCTGAAAGATGAGACAAATCTAACATGACAGTTCATGTTAAGGGTTTTCAAATTATGTTTCTCAGTACCTGGGGATTCTGTGGAAGACCTTCAGAGATCACCAAAGTGACATGACGGGCAGACCAAATGAAGAAGTGGGTTTGTTTCTTTCTTGCTCTGTACAAGAACCAATACTAGTTGACTATCAATAATTATATTAATATTTGACTAATAAGATAATTGTACAGTACCACTATTATCCTCTAATAAATTAGATTTTTAATTAAGTTTATTTGAATGTAAAATAGTTTAACTTCCAAGTTTTTTGACAACTGCTATTTAAGCTCACACACTCTGTGCCTCAGGAATCCCCAGTCAAAATGTCTTTAAGCAAAAACCTATTCAGCTGTCACTATCTAGGGTTGTTAGTTATCAGATACTTAAGGTTTGAAATACAGAGGATAGGTTTAGGGAGAATGGGCTACAGGGATGGAATATTTTGTTATAGAGACAGGAGAAATAGATAAGACAGAGGCATGAAAGTAGGGATGATTAGAGGTGAGATTAAGAAGTGTTAAAGGCAAATTTGCTTGCTTTATGATTTTGCCTATGATGAGTCCTGCCAATGATGTTAGACCTCAGATTTTCAGAACTTAGAGACAGATCATCTGGGTCTTGTTTAATTGATAACATTTAATGTTCTGTCAGCACCTGTGAGGGTATCAGGAAGATAGCTCATTTCTTACCTCACTACAAATACACACACTTCAATTATTTATGAAAGATTATGGGAGCCCACAGACACAGTGAATGGGATATATTGAAATTTTGTTTCCAATGTTCAACCTTTCCTGTATCCACTCTCTTTGCCATGTAACTTTGCATGTTCTTTCACTGAAAAAGGAATATACTCCCATGCCCCTTAACTTTGAACTTGGCCACATGACTTGCTTTGGTCAGTAGGATGTGGGTGCAAACAACACTGTACCAGCATCGAGTTTAGACCCGATGAGGTCTTGTGTGTTCTCCTCACCCTTTGCACTCTGTCATCGCCATGAGAAGGCCATGGTCCAGCTAGTCTGTTGATCCCAGAAGGTTGAGAGATATGTGTAGCAGAGCTAGATCCATCCTGCATCTTGGAGCCATTTGGTTGCACCCAACCAAGATCAGCTGAACTGCCTCACCTAATGTGCAGATATGTGAAAAATACAGTTATATGTATACCATTGAGATTTTGTGATTGCCTATTAGGTAGCAATAGGTGGCTGATACCATATGTAAGAGCTTGAGTTTTAAGACAGATCAGGATTTGGGCAACCTCCCTAAAGATTCAGTATTCTCATCATAGTGTTATAAGCAGTAAATAAATTAGTATATGTAAAATACTAGGCAGAGTGACTATTAGTATTATTTTTAAAAAGATTTTATTTAAAAAAATAAAATATTTTATTTATTTATTTTCAGAGAGAGGGTTAGGAGAGGGAGAAAAAGAGGGAGTGAAACATTGATTGGTTGCCTCTTGCACGCCCCCAACTGGGGACCTGGCCCTCAACCTGCTGCCTGGGAATTGAATTGGTGACCTTTTGCCTTGCAGGATGACACTCAACCCATTGAACCACACAAGTCAGGGCCTCACTATTAGTATTATTATATTTACCGATACAAAGAAACTTTGGGACTCAGAAATGCGATGAAGTAGGAGACATGCATGGGTTTCAATATATGGATTAGATATTAGAATATATGGTGGTTAAAAAAGCATTTATTCTGAAACTTGGGACAGATAAGTCCTTTTTCTTTACTTTAATGCCTGTTAAACTTCATAAATTTACTACAATTAATAATTGGCTTAGTGATGGTTTTCTTTCAAAGGGAAATAAAAACATGACTTTACCAACATCACTTAGTGTATAAAGTGCTATTAGTCACATGCCATAGTTAGTAGTTTGACTTGTTTGTGACCAAGAGTTCCAGTGAGTACATTTGAGATTTATTTTGTAATTTCCAACATGCCAATATATAACAGCTTTTTTTGGTCTCTCCATTGCCATCAAGTTGGAATAGACTCTTGAGGCAAAGTTGTAGCCAGGGGTTGAAATTTACATGTGACTGATGGTCAAAATGCTGATTAGCTGCACCCTCCCTGTTGCAATCATCGGCCAGCAGTGATCTCAAATGTTGCAGATGCTTGCGAGACACGAGAAAAACATACACACGGACTACAGAGTCCGGTGGAAGAATAGGGACGGCAAGGCTACCCTCTCAAGGGGAGGGTGCCTCTGAGTGGCCTGGCCACTCTCTCAAAGGAGAGCACCCTGAGCCGCTGCCTCAGTAGGCTTTTATTAGGTAGTATTGGGTCCAGAATGTGGATTATCATCTAGCAGAGAGGATTAAAAACAGGTAGATACTTTACAAAGGATTCAAAGACCCCATGCTGAGTTTTGGGGCTGTTATCACCTAACAGATAAAGGACTAGTTTCGTTTCCTGCCCGTGCCTACACATCCAAGAGCATCCTAGCAAGCTGGTCTCACAGGATTTTGCATAATTTATGTCCCAAGTCTAATTTACCCCAGGTGTCTGCAGACTCTAGTCTGAACTTCACCCACCCCTGCTATTTCCGCAGGCCCCTGAGTGGGGTGGGAGGCGGGGAGGAGACAAAGGTAGCCAGGATACTTGGATTTCTCACATCCAGAACAAGGACTCAGGCTATAGTCAAAGCCGAGGGGGCAGGGGTGATGTCGATCACTCCCTCACTTCCACAGCCCCCTGAGTCTCTTCCCTGATGGCTTATTCTCACGTGATCTTGTCTGTCTTAGGTTCATTCTCTTCAGAGAATTGTTACCTGTCATTGACTATCTGATCAAGCTGAAGGGAACAACAGAGCAGGCAGTGCCCATGTTCAGGGAAATAAGTTTTTTCTCCTTAGGCATCCTGGTTCTCGGAGGTTTCTCACTCAGCCTTAGCCACGGGGGTTATGGCTCCTGAAACCAGACAGGGTGGATACCAAACCTCCCCTTTCTTGTATATCCCCTGGATTGGGACCTGCCTTGTGTGAAATATTGAGATACTCTCTGGTCTGTCTGCCCCTTACATGCCCTTGAAAGTGAAGAAAAGTAGCTGATTAAATTGGAAGTTTAAAAAGAAAAAAACAACTCCTAATGAATAAATATGTTTTGTAAAATACATTTCTAATTCTTGGGTCTCCAAGTATACAATTTTAATATATTATTTCCTAACCAATTCATAAATCAATTTGTCCAACCAGCGTTTAGTACCCAGTTCAACTTTTCTTGCACGGACTTGAGAATGGATACAAAACTCCCAGCAGTGGAGGTGCCCTCTTTCCCTACTGAGGCAATTCCTCTAAGTTGAACTTCCATTCTCACAAAGAGAAAAAGGCTTTCTGGTTGCAGTTAAACCAAAATGTGCTAGGCTTGTTTTTGCTTTTTTTCATGTTGGTATTTTGCTAATGACACTAGTAAAAATGCTTAAAACTAATTTTTCCCCTTTTGAAACATGTGTATGCAGCACAGGTAGGTACCTACATTCATTTGGATTTCTCCAAAAGTTGTCCCTGAAATGATGATTTGGGTGCCTGTAGTTTATTGGGTGGTGACTCCCGGAAGCGTGGTGAGGGAGTTCAGAAAAGAAAGAAAAGAAAAGGTGCATTAAAGAGTGAGTTATTGCTATGGAAAACTGGCATTCAGTCCCACTGGGGACCCCGTGAGAGACCACAGGAACACACTCAGATTTGTCCCACTGATGGTTTAGAAAGCTGAGGTATTTACCCCTTGTGCCCTGCCCTCTTGATCGAAAGTTGCTCATGGGAGCGTTGACTTCCAGGCGTTTCCATAGTGCCCTGCACAGGCTAGACTTATTTTGCCAGCCACAGATAGACCTCAGGCAGAGAGAAGGCATGTGCTATAGAACTGTCCACCCAGGCTGTAGGTGACTCTGGGGTTAGCATAAGGAAGCAAAATTGCCAAGAGCATCTGTTGCAGGCAGTAGAAGCATGCTTCCTCTAGTTTCAGCTGAAGTGTAAACGAAACAAAGTTTTTCATATTCCATAAATATCATAAATTTCAAATGTAAAACATTTTTATTTTAAGCAAGAAGTTTATAGAAGGGCCCTGGCTGGTGTGGCTCAGTGGACTGAGTGCCAGTCCATGAACTGAAAAGTCACAGGTTCGATTCCCAGTCAGGGCACATGCCTGGGTTGTGGGCCAGGCCCCAAGTTGGGGCATGTGAGAATTTGATGTTTCTCTCCCTCTCTTTCTCCCTCCCTTCCTCTCTCTAAAAATAAATAAAATCTTTAAAAACAGAAGTTTATAGAAGGAAATATTTGCAGGGACCTAGTCTATTTCCATAAGGGTTTTATTATTTTCTAAACTAAACTCCTTTGTCTCCATTGGTATGGGCAATATAAGACAGAAATCCAGAATTTTCTTCTCACAGCCAAAAGATAGAATAAGAAAAATTCATTGTATCTGCAAGAACAAAGGTTTAGTCAGGTTTGTTTTTTGGTGGTTTTTTTCTTCTTGTTGTTTGTTTTCTAAACTTGGCTTCCTGGCCTTAACTTTTTCTAACTTTAGGGATTTTGTTGCTAATTCTCACCACAAGATGTCACCATCTTACCACACTATTATCTAAGTGCTTTTTCTACAACGTTTTAAAAATACCTCCTTTGCTTGATGTTTCCCTAACTTACCTGAAACACATCCACGGAAATTGTCAAAATTTTTATGGTAGAGAAAGTCATGAATTTCACTCAAATAAATATCAAATCACAAATGATCTGATCCTTTCCCACAGAATCCAGAAACTTAGAGGGACTGAAATAATCACTCCTCCGCTCCCTACACATTGGATATATACAATTATCATGGTTAAATGAAATGTCTTACTTTTTAATTATTTGCTTTATTTTATGCTTTCAAGATTTACAAAGCTGTCTTTTAACTCAGCACTTCTCAAATATTATGAAATAAAACCGCAAATGGTGTGTTTCTGGAAAGTTCCTTTTGAATTTCAATTTAGCTAACAAAAGGGGGACTCTTCTGAAGTGTGGATGAGGAGTGTACCACATGTATACTACAAAGAGCTATATGGAATTATTAAAGCTTCAGGCAGAGGCTGGACTCCTTCACAATTGTGCAATGACTTCATTAAGGGTGGCCACTTTTAGGGTTATAGTCTCTCTCCATGGAGTTTTCACGCAGAATCCATTTTTGATAGCTGCTTTATAAGTGCATTTCCCAAACCTATAGACACAAGTGAGTTTAATTTGGAATATAAAAGCCTCCTTATGGAAACAGACTAGGGAATTGCCAATAATTGATTCATTCACCTCCCTGTTCAGAACAAATAATCTCTCTTTGAAATGCATATAACCTGGGACGCTTTGATTTGTTGCTTTTTATTTCTAAACAGAGGGAAAAACTTTTGGTATAAGACACAGTGAAATGTGCCTTGATGGTTCTTATGAGCTACTATGATAGACAAGAATGGTCTGTGGGCTTCAAGTCAGACCTAGTCGCCATGCTTCTCTCTGTCATTCCCTGGCTGTGTACACTTGCCTATTTTTCTCTTTATTTTTATTGTTGACACTATTTCACATGTCCCCATTTCCCCTACTTTGCCCGCCTCCACCCAGCACACACTCCCTTCCCTCTGGCCAACACTACACTCCAGTGTCTATGGGTTATGCATATATGTTCTTTGGCTAATCCCTTCACCTTCTTTGTTAAATATATTGGGGTGACATTGGTTAATAAGATTATTTTTTTACCTCTCTTCATGTCTCATATTCTTCATCTGATAAGTGTGTATGTGTTGCAATAATACTACTCTTCCACAATAGTTTTAAAATTAGAAATTGTGTAGTCTCTTGTTGCTGTAACTGATTACCATAGATTTAGTGGCTTAAAAGAACACAAATTTATCCTCTTATAGTTCTAGCAGCCAGAAGTCCAAAATTAGTTTCACTAGACTAAAGCCAATGGGTTGAAAGGCCTGATTCCTTCTGGAAAGTCTAGGGGAAAATTGGTTCCTTGACTCTTTCACCTTCTAGAGGCTGCCAGAATTCATTACCTTCTTTGTTTTTTTTTTTTTAATTCTTCCTACATCTTCAAAGCCAAGAGCATAGCATCTTCAATTCTTTGTTTGAATCTTCACATAGCCTTTTCTTTTATAAGGACTCTTTTGATTTCATTGGATCTACCCAGATAATCCAAGATAATCTCATTTTAAAACCCTTAATTTAATCAAATCTACAAAGTTCCTTTTGCCATATAAATAACATTCACAGGTTTGAGGGATTAGGACCTGAGGGAGCTGTTACTCAGCAAACCACAGAAATATTATATGTGAAGGCCCCATCACTGATTAGGTACTCAACAAATAGAACTATTTTTATTATGATAGGACATGAAATGTTAATTTAGTAGTGTGGTGCTCTGTCAGTGAATGACTCGGTGATAAAATGACAGTTTTCCACATTCTGGAGTTAGTGAAAGGACATAAGCATTTATTTTTAAGTTCTCGCAGGGAAGAGGTCAACTATAAAAAAATAAAGCTATTTATTTAGCATATAGAGTAAACTGTATATTTCTTCTATTGAATTGAATAATTTTCTCCTTTGTATTAGAATAAAAGACAGCATATTTTTACATATCAGCATATAACTTACTGATCAGCAGAAATATTGAATCTTTATATGGCCTTTACAAATTTGTTTACATATTTATTTATTTTTAGACAGAGGGGAGGGGAAGGAGAAAGAGAGGGAAAGAAACATCAACGTGTAGTTGCCTCTTGCACACCCACAACTGGGGACCTGGCCTGCAACCCAGGCAAGTGCCCTGACTGGGAATTGAACCAGCAACCCTTTGGTTTGCAGGCCAACACTCAATGCGTTGAGCCACACCAGCCAGGGCTTTATGTGGCCTTTTTGAAGGAACTTTCCCTTGTTCTTCAAATTGAGCTGAAAACTATGTAGGGTATTGGGTAACCTGATTTCATAAGGAAAAATAGTTTGTAAATCTATAGAGGAAACTTGGATAAAAATATAAAGTTTTAATTTTATTATTTTCCTCATATTTCTCATATCTTGTTGACATTTTCTGTGTCATCTAATCTTGAACATACTTGAAACTATTATTTTAAGAAAATAAAGGACAACATTTTGTCAGCACTCCAACTTTTGTGGAACAATTATATTGAAGAGACTATCACTTGAATGATTCAGTTTTGTACTCAGTTTAAATTATGCATTTCACCAATATGCAATTAATTGAAGTAGAAACACCTGCAAGCTAATGTCATCAAATCAAGTGTGTAAGTAGAATGTACACTTAAGTGAAGTGGCCTATCTTCCTATATTTACATATTGTATATTTACAATGGCAGCAGAATTAAATACTGCTCAGTTAAGAACAGGCCATTTAATGGATTGCAGCTTTGGGGAGACATAGACAACAGAATTTAGTTCAGGTGGGTGAGCATGGTACACTCTATGCAATGTGGTGTCTCTTAAATGTCCATTGCCATTTGCCATTCACACACTTTTCATTAACTGTTTTTAATAATAACTAGTTGCTCAAACTGCCTAGATTAATAATTTTTAATATAGAATTCATATAAAATGGGATCCAGTGAAGGCCCATGAATCCCTTGAAATTGTGCAAGAAACTGTGTGTGTGCATGCACACTTTTTGTGGTGTGGTTGAACCTACCAATGGATAGCCAATATCCATTCTTCCCTTGTTCTTGTAACCACAAACACTGATTTTATTTTGTCTGGAAGGTGCTTGGCCAAATAGTTCAAGTGCCTATTTTCCCACTTCTCTTCCAGCTAGGATTGTCCTCTAAAAATCAAGTGTCACTTGGGAAGACCCAAGATGGCGGCAGAGTAGGTGGAAGGTACACTCATCTCCTCCCAGGACCAAACTGGAATTACAACTAAATTGTAAAACAAGTAGCCTGAATACCATTTATAGCTGAGAATAGGGAGGAATATCTTAGCTATAAAAGTTCCCCTTGAAGAATGAGAGATCTCAACCCCATGCCAGGATCCCCAGCCCAGAGCACCAGAGCTGGGAAAAGCAACCCATATAACATCTGGCTATGAAAATCAGCAGG
This sequence comes from Trachops cirrhosus, assembly GCA_028533065.1. NCBI lineage: Eukaryota > Metazoa > Chordata > Mammalia > Chiroptera > Phyllostomidae > Trachops > Trachops cirrhosus. Next base: position 54,730,845 of record CM052552.1, read on the forward strand.
GATTCTGTCTGCCAGGGAGAGATGGACATCTGCTAGAAAGTCAGGTGCCCTTTTAAAGGACCAATGCACAAAATCTCATTAGCACCCACTCACTCTGGGATTTTGCAGAGAGAGAGAGAGAGGCTCAGAGAAGACTAGAGTTGTATGAGGAGAGACTGGGATGTCCGGCATAGGGGAGAGAGCTGAAGAGACCAACTCCAGGGTCCCTGTGCTGAGTCCCTCTCCCATACTGCCCACAGATACCGTACTTCTTGAGTCAAGCCCTCCTCCCACACTTCTGAACTGTATCAGCCTGGAGGAATGCAGTAGCCCCACTTTCCCAACTCTCTGTTGCCCTTCCCTGTTGAGCTCACACCCTGCAGAGGAGTCTGCTGCCTGAGTCAGTGGTGTAAACTTTCATGAAAAGATCTTGGGGACAAACTCAGGGAGAGTCAGATTTTGCATTATGTGGCTCCAGGGAGAGAGTTGAAGGGACAACCACCAGGGTCTCTGTGCTGAGTTTCTCTCCTACAGAGCTCACAAATGCCATCTTTCCTGAGTCAAGAACTCCCTTGCATATGGTATCAGTCTGGGGGAATGCAATAGCATAACTCTCCTGACTCCATGTTGCCCCAACCTGCCAAGCTCATGTCCTGTGGAGAAGTCAGCTGCCTAGGTTCAGGGTGTAGAGGTCTAGGCAGACTTAGAGGTATCAGAGACTAAGTTGTGTGGCTCTGGGGTGGGGCCATTCTCCCACTTCCCATGAACCTGACTGGTGCTGCCCCTCCACAAGATATCCGCTAGCCCCACCTTTTTGACTTCTGCTGGCCCTGCCCTGATGACCTAGGCCTCTCTAGGAGGTCTGGCCAGAATTGGGGACAGATTGAGTTGTGTGGCTCTAGGATAGGGGCCACTTTTCCTTCACATGCCCAATTGGTGCTCAGTCCTCCTTTCACATAGTCAAATTTTGGGCTTTTTAGGTCTGAAAAACTCTGCTGGCCTCACCCTGATTACTCCCTGAGACCATGCCCAAACATAAAGGTGCACAGGTGCCCAGCAGGTTATGGCTGTCCTTGGTATACCCTGGGACTTTTGCTGAGTAGCCTCATGCCCAGCAACAGCACTGAGTTTGAACCTATATTAATCTGGTGAACACCAGTCACCCCTACCTGGTGACTCACTGAGAAGCTACCTCATGTACCTTGAGTACTGCCAGAGGCTCCTTCAGTGACTGAGCCTGACAGGTGGCTGGCAGGTGGAATAAGGTGAACACAGATCTTGGGGTGCCTTGGGCGTTTTACTGACCTGCCCCAGGCCTGGTGCTGGTAAAAGCCAACATTGGTGTATACCTTGGCCCCTCCCATACACACCCAGGCCCAGCTGACATAGCTACAAACTCTGGATTGCTTTGTAACTCCAAACAGGTGGTCCAGGGCCAGCTACAGGCAGCATTTGACATTGAGCTGCACCACAGTCCCTCCCAAAGGCCTCAGAACCAACAGACCCAGTGGCAAGCTTCAGACAACATCAGAGCAGGATCCGATTAGCTCCACAAGTGGCATATCCAAAAGGAGATCTCTGCAGGCAGCCAGCCTGAGGGTCAACTCCACCCATGGAGGGGACAACAGCAATAAAGACTCAAGTAAAACTGGAGGGCTCATACAACCTACATAACAGACTTTCCTGGAGCACCATGCTTGGGTGATAAAGGAGACTAAGCCACTGAGGCCCATGGGACACCTACTACCTGAGGCCACCATACCAAGACTGGGAGACATAGCAGATCTACCTAATGCACAGAAATGATTACAGAGAGCAGCCAAAATGGGCAGACAAAAAAAACATAACCCAAATGAAATATCAGGGAAAATCCCCAGAAAAAGAACTAAATAAAATAGAGGCAAGCAATTTATCCGAAACAGACTTCAAAACAATTGTTATTAGGAATTGTTATATAACAATTATAACAATTGTTATTGAGCCTCTTCCTTGATGCTCAAGGAAGAATGGATGAATTCAGTGAGAATTTAAACAAAGAGATAGTAAACATAAAAGAGGACATAGAGACCATAAAAAAGAACCAGTCAAAAATGAGGACTACAATTTTTGAAATGAAGAATACACTACAAGGAATCAACAGTAGGTTAGATAAAGCAGAAGGTCAAATCAGTGATTTGGAAGACATGGTAGCAGAAAATACCCAATCAGAGCATCAAAAGGCAAAATAATTTAAAACAATTAAGATACTCTAAGGAACCTTTGGGACAACATGAACCATAACATCCATAACATTATAAGGGTACCAGAAGGAGAAGAGAGAGGACAAACATTCGAGAATTTATTTGAAGAGATAATAACTAAAAACTTCCCTATCCTGGTGAAGGAAAAAGACACAAAACCCAGGAAGCACAGAGAATCCCAAATAAGATGAGGCCCAAAAGGCCCACACCAAGGCACATCATAATTAAAATTCCAAAGGTTAGAGACAAAGAGAATCTTAAAAGTTGCAAGAGAAAGACAGTTAGTTACCTAAAGGAGAGCTCCCATAAGACTGTCATCTGATTACTCATCAAAAACATTTCAGGCCAGAAGGGATTGGCATGCAATATTCAAAGTGATGGAAAGCAAAGACCTACAACTGAGACTACTTTACCCAGCAAGGCTATTATTTAAATTGAAGGAGAAAGAAAGAGTTTCTCAGACAAGAAAAAGTTAAAAGATTTCATTACCACCAGCCAGTATTATAAGAAATGCTAAAGAGACTTCTTTAAGAAGAAGGAAGGGAAAAAAAAAGAGGAACACAGTCATGAAGAATAAAATGGCAATGAATAAATACCTATCAATAATCACCTTAAATACAAATGGATTAAATGCCCCAATCAAAAGACACAGGGTAGCTGAATGGATAAGAAAATAAGACCTATACATATGCTGTCTACAAGAGACCCACCTCAGAATAAAAGGCGTACACAGACTGAAATTAAAGGGATGGAAAAAGATATTTCCTGCAAAAGGAAACAACAACAACAAAAAAACCTGAGGTAGCAATACTTATAAAAAGAGACCTTAAAACAAAGCCTTTAAAACAAAGGCTATGATAAGGGACAAAAGAGGACATTACCTAATGATAAAGGGATCAATTCAACAAGAGGATATAATTCTTGTGAACATTTGTGTACCCAACATAGGAGCACATAAATATATAAAGCAAATCTTTTTTAAAGATTTTATTTATTTGTTTTTAGAGAGAAGAGAAGGGGGGAAGAGAGAGAGCAAGAAACATCAATGCAAGAGAGTGAGAGAGAAACATCAATCAGTTGCCTCTCGTATGCACCCCAACCAGGGACTGAACCTACAACCCAGGCATGTGCCCTGACCCAGAATCGAACTGATGACCTTTTGCTTTGCTGGAGGACACTCAACCACTAAGCCACACTTGTCAGGGCTATAAAGCAAATCTTGATGGACATAAAAGGAGAGATAAACAGTAATACAGTCATAGTAGGGGATTTTTAACACTCCATTGACATGAACAGATAGATTTTCCAGGAAGAAAATCAACAAGGAAACAGTGGCCTTAAATGACACACTAGAGCAGATGGAGTTAATTGATATTTTCAGAGCATTATACCCTAAAGTAGCAGAACATACATTCTTTTCAAGTGCACATGGAACATTTTCTAGAATAGACCACATGTTAGGACCCAAGTCTTGATAAATTTAATAAGATTAAATTCATGTCACGAATCTTCTCTGCCCACAACAAAATGAAACTAGAAATCAATCACCAGAAAAAAGTTGAAAAACATACAAACACATGGAGGCCAAATGCTCTGGAGAATATTGGGTCTTTGAAAGATTTGTGGTGGAAAGGGAGAGAAGAAATCTGGGGCTACTGGAGACCAGAAACAGAATTTGGGGTAAAACAATTAGAATTTCAATGGGGCTTTAATTGTGAAGAGTGAAGTGTTTAATTGTTTGAGTGAAGAGTGGGATGCAAATGAATACTCTTCTCCATTCATCATACAAATTTCAATAAACCTATGTTATTTCCTTGTGTAGGAGAGGCCAAAATATTGCTAGCAGACCAAATCTGGACTGCTGCCTTTTTTTCATGCATACAATTTTATTGGAGTATAGCCATGCTCACTCATTTACATACTGTCTGTGGCTGCTTTTATGTTACAATGACAGACTGGAGTAGTTGCAACAGAAATCACATAGCCTGAAAAGTTGAAAGTGTTTGCTGTCTGGCACTTTAAAGAAAAAAAACAACCTGCCAACTCCTGCACCACTAACCTGGGGCTGTTTGCAGGGAGAGGGGAGCTGCAGTGAGGTGCTAAGTATGGGTCAACATGGAAGAGGGGTAAGAATCTTGGAGGCTAGATCCACTAGATTTCAAATCGAATAAAGGACATTGGTAGATTCTTAGGCTTGGCAGCAAAGTATTTGAAGGTGTGCTGAATGATGTTGCCAGGTAATGAGCAAACAGTTATTGAGCTTCTTTTCCTTTCCTTTTGCTACTATGCTTGGCTGTATGCAATCATTTAGATTGACATAGTGCTTAACTCCTAAGCTAGATGATATTGATGTGAAGGGACATAAAGAATCACATGGCCAACAGAATAGGAATGCTAAACATCAACCAGTACTGGAATACCTTTGCAGACCATCCAAATCTCTTTTCTCTAACTTGATGTTAACTAAGAAATTACAAAATATCAATTTATTGAACTCACTTATGGATTAAAAAGCAAACACAAATACATACTCTTTGACCAATAGTAGCTCCCTCTATGAAATGAAAACATTGACTTTCTGATTCAAATTGGTTTCATGTGACCTTGGAGGTGTAAGCCTGTTACTTTGGGCCTAATCACTCTTAAATAAGCCAAGAAGTAAATATTGAAATTTAGGAAGGGCCCTACAGGTTAGCAGAAAGCCTATCGCCTTGAGGTCAAATGGGACAGAGTTTAAATTTTCAAAGTTTACTAGTTTTCTGACTTGAAGAAAGTGATTTCACCTCTCTGAGCCTCCCAGTATAGTTTGCTCTATTAAATGAAAAAGTATATTAAAGCTCTTAACCTAGTACCAGAATATAATAAGTGCTATGTAAACAAAGTTCCCTTCTTTATGTTCTATGTGTAGAGCTGAGAGTCCAAACTTTGAACAATAGTGCTATGTGTTCTGCCAAAATCTACATGTTGAAACCTTTAACCCCAGTGTGATGGTACTTTGAGAGGTAATAAGGTTTGGATGAAGTAGTGAGGGTGGGGCTGTCATGATGGGATTAGTGCCCTTATAAGAAGAGACACTGGAGAGCCTGTACTCTCTCTGTATGTCCTCAAAAAAGAGATCATGTGAGCACATGATAAGATGGCATCCACCTACAAGCCAAGAGAAGGGAATCTCAGAATAAAGCCTACCTTGCCAACATCTTGATCTTGAACCTGCTTCTAGAACTGTGAGGAAAAATAAGTCATCTGTTGCTTAAGACACACAGTCTGTGGTATTTTATTACAGCAGCCTGAACTAAGAAAATGATCCAATGAAGCCTAGTTCTGAAAAGCTTTTCCAGTTCCCACTTATATCCACTCCTAAGGATTTTATGGTATATATGGTAATTTAAGGAGCTATCTCAATAATTTTTACTTTTACATTGTCTGAATGAAAGAACATTTTCAAGCTATTAATTTCCAGGTCATTCTCTGACTCAGTATTTTCTTATTCTTTTGAGATATTTCAAGCCATTAGGGTATCCTTTAAATTTCAAACAGCTTAGCTGGGCCTGTTATGTGTGGTTAGAAAGCCTCAAACTGTATTTTATCGAAAGTCCAGACTTCTGGCCAAGATGGAGGCATAGGTAGACGCACTGTGCCTCCTCACACAACCAAGATAGGGACAACAACAATATAGAAACAAAATAACAACCAGAACTGACAGAGAATCGAAGTGTATGGAAGTTGGACACCCAAGGATTTAAAAATAGATGCATTCATCCAGACAGGTAGGAGGGGCGCAGTCGGCTGGCCGAGGGACCCGGAGCGGAGCACAGAGCAACTGCGGTGGCGCACAAGCCCGCAGCAACTCTGCTGACCCTGGGTGCACAAGTGGCGGTGGCTGGTGGGCCCTGGCCAGGGCGTGGCAAACGGCAGACCCAGCAAGGCAGCCATTGTGAGGCAAGGCACTGAGCGCAGCTCAGGGTCCCAGCACCGGGAAGTGGAGCTTTGGGTCACTGACTGAAAAGGAAGGTCCCGCGGGCTACACAGGCCCACCCACACCAGAGTTGGTGCCAGAGGGGCCCAGTTGGCTCTCAGAAAGCAGTGGAAGGGTCTGAGGTCCTACAGAGAGCAGAGCAAGCGCCATTGTTCCTTCTCGGACCCCGCCCCCACATACAGCGTCACAACCCAGGGACTGGGGTGCCTGGCCCTGGTGCATTCCTAAGGCCCCGCCCCTCACTACAGGAGCTCAACAAGACCAAAAACAACAACAAAGAAACAAAAACAACAAAAAAAAACCCAGCAAAAAGATGGCTCAAACAGAAGAAGAATTGAAAGCCCCAGAACCCATCCTTTTAAGCAACCAAGAGATAGCCAACCTATCAGATGCACAGTTCAAAGCACTGGTGATCAGGATACTCACAGAACTGGTTGATTTTGGTCGCAAATTAGATGAAAAAAT
>CM052552.1:54738004-54758545 GCA_028533065.1 Trachops cirrhosus
CTTTTCAAAGTTAACATATCTAAAATTTACCCCCGATAGTGTTCCCCTGAATATTCTCCTCCCATAGTCTGACTCCCCCATCTGAGTTTATGCCAACTTCATTCTTTGTTGGTTTAGGCCAACGGTCTTGGAGTCATACTTGACTTCCTTTTCTCCCACATATACTGACCAACCTCCCAGTCAATTGTCTCAACTTTGCCTTAAAAATATACACAGGGCTTGATCACTTCTCATTCACCCCCACTGTTACTACTCCAGTCTGAGTCCCCAGTATCGATCTGGCTCATTGCAGTAGCCACATAAATGGTCTGTCTGTTTCTTTCTTCTCAAATACCCTTTCATCTATTTTCAACATGGCAACCAACATGACTTTGTTAAAATATTATGAAAGATCATAACAACTCAGGTGTTTAAAATCCTCCAAAAAGCTTCCCACATCACTCAGAGGAAAAATCAAAGTTCTAATGATGGTCTTCATGGCCTTGCATGATCTGGCCTTCCTTTCCAACTTTATTTCCTTCTACACTTTCCTTTATCCACTCATTTCAGATACACTGAATTTTTTTACTTCCAGAACACACCAGTCCTGGACTCTCCTTTGTATCCACTATTTCACCTGCCTGGATGGTTTCCCCCAGATATTTGCAGGTTGTTCTACAAAGAGCATCTTCTCAATGAGAATATAGTGATAAGTGCTAAGGACAAAGAGAGAGGATATAGTGTGCTAGATTGGGAAGAGGGTATCCCACTGTAGCTGACATCATCTCTTTGGAACGTTGAGATGGCTGCTACACTGGCCAATATCTTGATTGCAGCCTGAGAGATCCTGAGCCAGAGGACCCAGTTAAGCTATTCCTAGTTTTCTAACCCACAGAACCGATGAGATAATTAATATTTGCTGTTTTAAACCAGCACATTTTGAGAGGCAGTAATCTGTTCCAGGCATCAATAATTAACCCAATGGTTAAATACTAAAACGTGTAATTATATACAAGAGTATCTTTTTAAGGTAACGATGTGATAAAGGAGTGGCAATTTTGAGTGAGGACCCATATTCATGGTAGCATTTATCAAACTGGTTATTTTTACTCATTCATTCCACAAATATTTTATTGAGAACCAACTCAGTGATAGGCTGAATTCAAGGTAGAAAAAGTGACTACTTTAATGGAGTTTATAAACCAGTGTAGGGTGAGAGTTGTGGGAACAAACATCAGCTCCAGAAATAAATGATTAATAATTACAGACAAAATAAAACCAGGTTATGCTATACAGACAGACTGGCCATAGGGATGGGGTGTCACTTTTGAAGGCCTCTTGGAATTTGTAATCCCTGAGTTGAATTCTCACTTATAAGATCCAGCAATAAAAAAATCTGTGGGCAGAATATTATAGGCAGAAAGAATAGCAATGCTGAGCTGGGAATAAGAATAGCATGTAGACAGAAGTTAGATCATGTAGGTAGTATGTTTGGATTTTATTCTAAAGGTAGTAGAAAATCCTCAGAGAGTTTAAAGATAGAGTAGAACATTCCACTTTATTTATTTTCAAGTATATTTTATTGATTATGCTATTACAGTTTTCCCAATTTTTTCTCCCCTTTATCCCTCCTCTGCCCTGTATCCCCCAGCCCTCCAGCCTCCCCCACATACTTAGTTCATGTACTTGGGTTGTAAACATAATTTCTTTGGCTTCTCTATTTCCTATACTATTCTTAACCCCTCCCTGTCTATTTTATGCCTACCATTTATGCTTCTTGTTCCTTGTACCATTCCCCCCAACTCTCCTCCTCTCCCTCCCCACTGAACACCCTCCATGTGATCTCCATGTCTCTGGTCCCATTCCTGTTCTAGTTGTTTGCTTAGCTTTTATTTTTTAGGTTCAGTCGTTGGTAGTTTTACTGTTCATAGTTTTTGATCTTCTATTTCTTAGATAAGTCCGTTTAACATTTCATATAATAAGGGCTTGGTGATGATGAAGTCCTTTAATTTTACCTTATCTTGGAAGCTCTTTATTTGCCCTTCCATTCTAAATGATAGCTTTGCTGCATAGAGGAATCTGGGATATAGGTCCTTGCCTTTCATGACTTCAAATACTTCTTTCCAGCCCCTTCTTGCCCATAAGGTTTCATTTGAGAAATCAGCTGATAATCTTATGGGCATTCTTTTGTAGGTAACTCTCTCCTTTCCTCTTGCCACTTTTAAAATTCTCTCTTTATCTTTAATCTTGGGTAACTTAATGATTATGGGCCTTGGTGTGTTCCACTTAGGTCCAAATTCTTTGGTATTCTCTGAGCTTCCTGGACTTCTTTCAAGTCTATTTCCTTCACAAGATTGGGGAAGGTTTCTTTCATTATTTGTTGAAATATGTTTTCAACTTCTTGCTCTTGTTCTTCTCCTTCTGACACCCCTATAAATCTGATTTTAGAGTGCTTAAAATTGTCTCATGGGTTCCTAATCCTCTCCTAATTTTTTGCATTCTTGTTTCTTCATTCTGTTCCAGGTGGGTGTTTATTCCTCCCTTTTGTTCCAAATTGTTGATTTGAGTCCTGGTTTCCTTCCTTTCACTGTTGGTTCCCTGAATATTTTGATTTATTTCACTTTGGGTAGCCTTCATTTGTTCCTTCATTTTGAGAGCAGTTCTCAGAGCACCCTGAGTGAAATAAAGAAAAATCTACAGGAACCAACAGTGGAGGGGATGAGGCCAGGGCTCAAATCAATGAGTGGAATATAAAGAAGAAGTGAGCATTCAACCAGAACAGCAAGAAAGAAAAAGAATTTAAAAAGACAAAGATAGTATAAGGAGTCTCTGGGACATCTCCAAATGTACCAACATCTTAATCATAGGGATGCCAGGAGGAGAAGAGGAAGAGCAACAAATTAAAAAACTTATTTGGAAAAATAATGAAAGAAAATTCCCTAATTTGGTGAAGGAAATAGACATACAAGTCCAGGAAGCACAGAGAGGCCCAAACAAAGTGGACCCAAAGAGGAATACACCAAGACACAACATAATTGAAATACCAAAGGTTAAAGATAAAGAGAGAATGTTAAAAGTAGCAAGAGAAAAGAAGAGGGTTACCTACAAAGGACTTCCCATAGGACTGTCAGCTGATCTCTCAAAAGAAACTTTGCAGGCAAGACGGGACTGGCAAGAAGTAGTTAAAGTGAAGCAAAGCAAGTACCTACAAACTAGATTACTCTATCCAGCAAAACTATCATTTAGAATGGAAGGGCAGATAAAGTGCTTCCCAGACCAGTAAAGCTAAAAGAGTTAATCATCACCAAGCCTTTATTACATGAAATGTTAAAGGAACTTATTTAAGAAAAAGAAGATTAAAACTATGAACATTAAAATGGCAGCAAATTCACAACTATCAATGACTGAATCTAAAAAAGCCAACTAAGCAAACAAGCCAAACAGGAACAGAATCACAGATATGGAGATCATTTGGAGGGTTATCAGCTGGGAGGTGGAAGGGGGAGAATGGGGAAAATGGTGCAGGGATTAAGAAACATAATGGGTAGGTACAAAATAGACAGGGGGATGTTAGGAACCGTATAGGAAAAGGAGTAGCCAAAGAACTTATTTATATGACCCACAGACATGAACTAAGGGGGGGTTGCTGGAGAGAATTGGGGTACCAGGCAGAGGGTGGCAAAGGGGGAAAAATTCAGGCAACTGTAATAGCACAATCAATAAAATATTTTAAAAAATAATATATTTGGTGTTTATCTTTTACATTCTTGTTTTTATTAAATCATTTGTATTATTATTTATTACAGTTGTCCCAATTTTCCCCACTTTGCCCTCCTCCACTCATCCTATCCCCCAATCCCACAGTCAGTTCTCACCCTGTTGTCCATGTCCATGGGTCATTCATTACATGTTCTTTGTCTAGTCCCCTCCCCTTCTTACTACTATCCACCTCCCTTCTCCTCTCGAGTCATTTTCAGTCTGTTCCATGTATCATGTTTCCATGCCTGTGGTTCTATTTTGTTCATTAGTCTGAGATACTTAAATACAGAAGCCTTGACAATGTAAAACAAAGGGAAACTGATGAAAGGTAAGAAAAATGGAAAAAGAGGGATCCCTTCATCTCACAATGGTGGAGAGTAGACAGATGAGTTAAAAGTTGATAGAACATGAAATAGAATTTAATGTGCATTATTTAGAGCTATAAAAGAAAATAATATAAAATCAAATAATAATATAATTTAGGTAAGTTAGAAGGAAAATATGGAGAATATGGAGATTTATGTATATTACATAAAGTTATAAAAGCAACCACCAGACTACTCCAATGTTAGCATAATTAAGTAAAAATAGAAGTAAGGGATGGGGAATTGGTGTTAATTTTGAGTGAAGTCTTCATTTTTTCATACAAGATTGTAAATAGATATGTTAAAGTTAATAAATCAATAAGTAGGTACATAAGCATATTAATTAGAGTTACTAAAATAAATATCCAAAAAATTAAAAAGGTTAAAGGGCCTGCCCTTAAAGAATATCCCTAAGGGTGTGACAGTCTAGGCTTAGAGATGGTTGCTTTTCCTTGTAATCATTTTTGTACTGCTTAATTGTTTACCATGTGTATGTACTACTTTGATATAAAAATATGTAATTTTAAAAGTAAGCATTATTTGCGGAGATGATCAACTCTAATCTTCTTGGTGTGAATGATTTCAGCTCCTAGTTTGGAGAGAAGAAAAAGAAAGGAGAGAATCATAAGTGAGAATGAAGATGCATTATGGGATCCAGAAATTGGGGAAGATAAGACAAAAAGAATCATCACCAGGTTGAAAATCAATGGTAAATAAGAATTCTTATTTTATTACTCAGAATTTTTCCTTCTAGTTTAAAATTCCATCTGGTTTAAAATAGTTCATGGTTTGAGAACCTAGTTGACATATGCAGTAATACAGGTTAAAGTGTGCTGGTTCCCCAGTCTCTCAACATTCCAAGTTAATTTATAGTTTACACTATTTCCGGGTAAATCTGTCAATTTGATCTTATCACCCCTAATCAAAATCTTCAAATTATCCTCATTGCTTATTCAATTAAATATTAAATCCTCACTCTGGCATTCTGGGCACTGAGTAATATGATCTCAATGTAAAGATTGCCTATGAAAATATTACTGGTAGGTATTAAGATGGGATTTCAATGGAGGCAGTGTTGCCTTGGAAGCCTGGGCTCTTTCATCCTATACCAGAGCAATTTTCAATCTTTTTCATCTTGTGGCACCCACAAACCAATTACTAGTATTCTGGGGCACACCAGAAACTCTATTATATATTTTTTGCTGATCTAACAAAAATAAGTATAATTTTGATTCATTCACATGGGATGGCTATTGTGTTGACTGTTGTCATTTTTTATTTGACAATCCAAGGGAAAAGAGGTCAGTGCCCCTGACTAAACAGTCAGGTACTGCATGTTTTAAAACTTCTTGCAACACACCAGAGTGCTTCTTACAGCACAGCAGTTGAAAATTGCTGCTGTACTATATAGCCTCTCATGTGAAACTTACATGCACACATAGAGATACATATAAGAATGGTCACTGTAGCATTGCGTGCAAGAGTGAAAACCTATACATAATCTAGCTTTCCAGTAATATGAGAAAGAATCAGCAAATTGGGTAAAGTCATATATAGTGCAAGAATCCAGAATAGTTAAATCAAGTAGACCTATATGTTTCTTTTTAAAGTATATTTTATTGATTATGCTATTACAGTTGTCCCATTCTTTTTTCTCCCCTTCACACCTCTCTGTCTAGTATCCCCCTCCCTCCAGCATTTGCCCCCCTTAGTTCATGTCCATGGGTCATACATATAAGTTCTTTGGCTTCTCCATTTCCCATACTGTTCTTAACCTCCCCCTGTCTATTTTGTACCTACCAATTATGCTTCTTATTCCCTGCACCTTTCCTCCCATTCTCTTCCTCCCCTTCCCTGCTGATAACACTCCATGTGATCTCCATTTCTGTGATTCTTTTCCTGTTCTAGTTGTTCGCTTAGTTTGTTTTTGTGTTTTTCAGGTTCAGTTGTTCATAGTTGTGAGATTGTTGTCATTTTACTACTGTTCATAGTTTTGATATTCTTCCTTTTCTTAGATAAGTCCCCTTAACATTTTATATAATAAGGGCTTGGTGGTTATGAACTCCTTTAACTTTACCTTATCTGGAAAGCACTTTATCTGCCCTTCCATTCTAAATGATGGCTTTGCTGGATAGAATGATCTTGGACACAGGTCCTTGCCTACGTACAGGATGTAGGTCCTGTATGTGGGGAAGGGGTCAGAGAGGGAACAATGCTGCTTGCTCAGCTTCTCGCCCTGCTTTCAAGAGACTGGCAATTTGTCCTGCCCCAACAGGTTTTAAAGTCAGAGGTTCTGAGGATTTATTTTGCCTGTGCTGGAACCCTCAGTTGCATGGTTTGTCTCACTCCACAGTTGTTTCTCCCAGCTTATCCTCACGTGAATGTGGGACCATCCAATCTGCCAGCCTCTGCCTTGCCTTGTGTCCTCTTCACTCCAGCTGCTTGTCTCCACCCTTCCTACCAGTCTGGATGAATATTTCTTCTTTAACTCCTTGGTTGTAGGACTTCCATACAGTTCGATTTTCTGGCAGTTCTGGTTATTTTTTGTTCTTAAATTGGCTGTTTCCCACCAATCCAAAAGAACCTATGCACCCCAATGTTCATAGCAGCACAATTTACAATAGTCAAGTACCAGAAGTAGCCTAAGTGCCCAGCAGTAAATGAGTGGATCAAAAACTGTGACACATTTACAAAATGGAATACTATGCAGCAGAAAGAAAGAAGGAACTCCTATGCTTTGCAACAGCATGCATGGAACTGGAGAGCATTATGCTGAGCGAAATAAGACAGGCAGTGAAAGATAAATACCATATGATCTCACCTATAAGTGAAACCTAATCAATAAAACAAGCAAGCAAAACACAACCAGAGACATTGAAATAAAGAACAAACTAACAGTAAGCAGAGATAAGCAGGGAGAGGCATAATGGGGGAAAATAGGGGAAGGTCCATCAAGGAACATGTATAAAGGAGACATGGACAAAGCCAAAGGGGATAGGTTCAAGGATGGCAGGCAGGGATGGGTGGAGTGGGGGGCCAAGGTAGCGTGAACATGGAGACAACTGTACTTGAACAACAATAAAAAAATAAATTTTTTGTTTCCTTCTTTTGGTTGTATGAGGAGGTAAAGCATATCTACCTACTCCTCCACATCGGCAAGAACTCCTAGATCTATAAGTTTCAATAGGAAAAATCACCTAAGCAAAATGTTGAGAATAGCAACTTGTAGAAGATTACATACAATAAGATTTCATTTATGTAATGTTTAATAACATTCATATCTTAGAGAACAAAAAGAATATCAGGAAAAATTCAAATCAGGATGGTTGTTATCTCTATGGAGTGTGGGGAAAAAGACTTGAATTGGGAAGGGTACAAAGGGAGGTATCAACTCTCATTACATTGTACTTCTTAAAAAGAAAAAACCCAGAAGACAAAGTAGCAAACAATTAACATGGGTATATGGGTAAATATAGCATTATCACTTTTCTCTGTATGTTTAAAAAGTTACATAAAACAAATATATAAATAGAAAAATAATTGGAAAGATATATAACAATATTCTAACTTTTCATCTTTTCTTTTAGTCTTAATTGATCTAACAGATAATAGTTTGTTCCAAAATAATAACAGTAAAAGTGTGTTGGTGACTGTATCTTATTAACTGAAATGAGCAGCAGCCATGTAATAAGGGATCAGATGGAGAAATTGAGTGTACTCTGTTAAAAAGTATCTGCACTACCCATAAAGTGATATAGTATTATTTGAAAGCGTATTAGATTAGTTGTAAATCTATACTGTGAACTCTAGGGCAACCACTAAATAAGATAAAAAGAACTATAATTGATACACTATGAGAAGAGAGAAGTGGAATCACATGAAATACTCAATTAAAACCCCAAAATACAAGAAAATTGTGGAAGAACACACACACACACATACAAGGAAATAAAGAATAAGGACAATAAAAACCAGTTAAATATGCTAGGTATTAATCTAACTCTATCAATAATCACTTTAAATGTAAATGGTTTAAATACATCAATTAAAAGAGACTGGTCAGAATGGATTTTAAAAAAGCCCAACTAGATGTTGTCTACAAGAAATTCACTTTAAATATTGACACAGAAAGATTAAAGGTGAAAGGATGTAGAAGAATGTACAACACTAGTCAAGAAGAAGCTGGAGTAGCTACATTAATTTCAAACATAGTAGACCTCAGAGCAAGGAAATTTATTAAAGATAAAGAGGGCCCTTACATAACTGTAAAGGAGTCTATTCTCTAAGAAGAGATAAGAATCCTTAATATGTATGTACCTAACAGCATAGCATTAAAATACATGAGGCAAAAACTAATCAAACTACAAGGAGATATCAACAAATCCATAACTATAGTTGGAGACTTCAACATTTCTCTATCAGTAATTGACAGATACAGCAGATAGTAAATCAGTGAGAATATAATTGAACTGAACAGCACCACTAATCAACTGGATTTAATTGACATTTATAGATTATGGGACCCAATAACAGTAGAATACACATTTCTCTCAAGTTCACAAGGAGCATTTACCAAAATTGATCACATTCTGGGCCATAAAATACAACTTAACACATTTATAATATAGAAATCAGAGAAAGTTTGCTCTCTGACCACAATAGAATGAAACTAGAAATTAATAATAGAAGCTTAGCTGGAAAGTTCCAAAATATTTGGAGACTACACAACACACTTCTAAAAATAAACATTCTCATATTATAACAGGAAAATAAATAATAATGGTATTTAAATATACAAATCCATATTTCAATTCCTTAGGAATAAAACACATTTCCTCTAATGGTTAAAAGTATTTTCCCTTTCTGTAGAAAAACTTAAAACCATAATTTAAGTTTCTACAGGCTTCTATTATAAAACACTATTTCAGTTGCTTCTTCTTTAGAAAGAAGAAGAAACTGAAATTTCATTATTTTATGGAAATTTCTTCTTTGAGGCTTAGCTATATCCACTTGACCTTAACCCAGAGGTAATACACAATTTAGAAGAGTTCACATTAATAGGGCAACACTAAATTTTCATTTTCAAACTTATATGTAAATTAGTAGTAAGCTAGCCTCATGAATGTATGTTTAAAATACTTACCTAGGTGCCTCTGGATGAAATATGAGGCATCTTTAATAATACGTAGTGG
The DNA here is from genome assembly GCA_028533065.1 of Trachops cirrhosus. NCBI lineage: Eukaryota > Metazoa > Chordata > Mammalia > Chiroptera > Phyllostomidae > Trachops > Trachops cirrhosus. Next base: position 54,747,300 of record CM052552.1, read on the forward strand.
CTCTTTAATATTTTCTCTTTCTGCTCACCTACCTATAAAGGTGTAGCAGTGTAAGAACATGAATCCTGAAGATAAGTTTCAGTCCATGTTTCCACATGCCCCAAATCTAACCATTTCAAATCAGTTGTTACCATGTATTATTGTCTAGTTCCTTCATTTAGAAAGGAAATCAAACTGAGCAAAATAATAACTTTCTGGTTAATTGCAGAATGGAGGGTAGCACACTATTTAGGATAGTGCTATAAAAATCAATTCTAAACCTCAAAGACTTAATTAGTTCAGTTCTTGCAAATACAAACCTCAGAGTAGCTATTTCTGGCTAAGCAGTTATTCTGGACAAATTTCCTCTAAGTAGTGACTCTAGGATCAAGCCATCTTCTTTTTCACAGATTAACTTTGGAATCCTCCACTGGATACTCTAAATCCAGAATGGAGGCAAGCAAAGAGAGCATATCAGATTTCATTGGAGATTTTAGGGGCATAACCTCCAAATGAGGGCATATAACCTTGCATACAATCCATTGTACAGAACTGGTCACATGTCTTTATCTAAATGCAAAAGTGATGGGAAAATGTATTCTTTCTGTATACCCAGGAAAAAATGAAATGGCTTGATGTCAGAAACACACAATTGTTTCTGCCATAGGAAGCAAATATATAGAGTTGAAACCATGACTTGTTATCTATGCTTCTATTGTGCTTAATTGGTTCCAGAATCCCACTCTGGGGTCAGCCATGTTTTTCTTCTGATTTAAAACTCAGGACTCTAGAGAGAAAATCATGATATACCAAGGTATGACCTCTGTCGCTAACAGATAGCCAGATAACAAATACTCAAAGAAGACCATTCTCTAAAATATTAATTTTTTTACTTATTACAGTTAAAGAATAAGAAATCAAAGGGATTACAGGCCCAAACCAAAGTCACATATTGAATCCACTAATGGATATTGGAGTAGAGTACTATCATTCTGGTCTCCTAGCCTAATAATTGACTTTTCACTGAATTAACTTTCCAAGATGGACACAGAAAGGTCAACAAACAATGTTGTTAGTTGGGAATTATTATCTAATAAATGAAATTTAAATAAAAGAAACCATCAAAGCAATAATTCCTAAAAAAAAATTAAATTGCCATGTTTATTATGTTTTTGAAAAGTACGTGAAAAAGTTCCCATATTACTTTTAGAATTTAATAATCACAGTAGGTTATTTAGGTTGCTTTTTTTCACATTCTTCAATGTTTCTCTGATTTTCAAAAAATGAAACCCTTTGCCAATTAAACATGACATTATTAAAGGATACACTTGTATTTATCAGTCTCATATTTTTTTAGTTATGGAGAATGTCATTATTGCTAAAGGTAGATTTTCTAGTAACATAGACCTAAAACCATAGCTTAAATTTGGAATAAAATAATTTGAAGCATTTGCCATGATATTGTAGAAGTAGAAAGGACTATAGAGTTCTCTTAGCCCATCCTCTTAATTTACACACTTATACATACATTCATTCAACAAATTTTTAAAAATATTTTATTTATTTATTTTTAGAGAGAGGGGAAGGGAAGGAGAAAGAGAGGGAGAGAAACATCAATGTGTTGTTGTTTCTTGAGCGCCCCCTACTGAGGACCTGGCCTGCAACACAGGCATGTGCCCTGACTAGGGATAGAACCGGCAACCCCTTCATTTGCAGGTCAGCACTCAGTCCATTGAGCTACACCAGCCAGGGCCATTCAAAAAAATTTTAATGTCTGCCATATGTTGGCACTGCTCTAGATGCTCAAGATAGAGCAGGAAACACAATAAACAAAAATCCTTGCTCTCATGGGGTTTATATTGTTATAAAGGAGGGAGTGAAATATATACTAAACAAACAAGTAAAATGAATAGCATGGCCAATGGTGAAAAGTAATCTAGAGAGCTAGGGAAGAGAAGGTTTGCAGATTTAAATAGTTATTCTGGAAACTCCTCATCAAAAAGTCTTCAATAAAGATTTGAAGGATGTTAGGGAGATTGAACTCAATACCAAAGGGGTTAAGTTAGTCTTTTAAGGTCAAGGAGTGTTGAGGCTAGAACCAGGTATCCTAAATCCAAGTTTGATTTTCTTTATAACATACTACAATATTGGTGCCAAATTATCATCAAAGAATTAGTCATATTTTATTACTCAGATTATACTTATTTAACACCAGTGGTGTGCAGAGCATAATGCTAGGTGCTTTAGCAGAGGAATGAGAACTTTCCTTTCCCCTTTTATGAATTTTCCCATATGGATTCTCATTTCATTTCTATGGTGGACCTTTGAGGTAGCTATTATTATCATTTACAGGCAAGAAAATTGGCTCAATGAGATTAATTAACCTGCCTAAAGATCTGATAGCTACTACTAAGTGATACAACTTGGATTTGAAACCAGTTGACCCACTCCCCAATCCATGCATTTTCACTATATTATGCTGCTTAAATCAAATTTTAACTTCCATGTAGTTGTGTGTGTTTTATTCCATTTTTATTGTTTATGCTATTACAGCTGTCCTAACTTTCCCCCTTCACCCCCTCCACCCAGCTCACCCCCCACGTCCATAGTCATTATCCACACCATTGTCCATGTCCATGGATCCATGTGTGTTACTTGACTAATTCCTTCATCACCTTCTTTCAAACAGTCCCCACCTCCCTCCTCTTCTCTTATAGCTGTTTTGTTGTTTGTTTTATACAGGAAAAATAGCAGGAGAATAACTATATGTAATTTCACATTTTCATTACTAAAAAAGTCAAATTAAATCCATTTGTTTATTAATGTACCCAGATAGAGTTAAGTTACACCCAGAATCAGTCAGTTCAGCTCTGGAAAATTCAATGCAGAGTTCTAAAATGTAGCTCAGCCTAATTCACCCTAAGTCTTTCCTTCTATCTACCTTCTTTTTTATTTTGCTTGTTTAATTTAAATTGTATGATTAACTTGTGAGTTGGTAATACATTCATATTTTTAAAAATTCCAAAGTTTCAAAGACAGTTTCAAACTGTCTCACTGCCATTTTTTCTCCAATTACCCAGTCCTTCTCCCCAGAGGAAATAAATCTTTGTTCCATTTTCCCATATATCTTTCCAGTGATATTGTTATGCAAGTGCATCCAGCTTCTATAATGTAACTGGAATTCCAAAGATCAGATCAGAGTGAGGCCAAGAGAAACAGAGTTTGACTAATATTCCTGGCAACCCACTAGACAAACATCACCCAAGGAGAAAATAATTAATATTTTAATTATTAATAACTAATTAGTAATTATTAATAATTCCCCCCTGAATTCTACACACTTTCCTAAGGTGAATCTTCCTGATGTGCATTTCCAGTCATGTCAACTGGTCTTCCAAAGATCTCTCACTTATCTGCTACATTGACTCCAAACATCCCATCTTGGAATTCATTGTCGTATGCTTCTTGTCTCATTTATCTGACGTTTCCCCTTTTTACTCTACCATCCAGGAACTACAATAATGTTTTATTGGCATTCAACATGAATTAGTACTACAATTCCTAAAGGATTACAGATTCAATACAATCAGTTGAGTTTTTCACCTGAGAGATTATCTAGGTGATGAAAATCTTCTACCTGTGTAACAATTCTATTGTTTAACCTCTGGGAACTACATTGACCAATGGAACTGGTTTTCCTGGGGTTGAGGGATTTTCAAGGATGTGGGACTTTCTTTGCTAAAAGCAAGAAACCCCAGGCAAACCAGGATGAGTTGGCCACCCTATCTGGGACACCACTAAGGATGCTGCTTCCAGGGTTTTCCAGGACACTGGGAAAGCATTGTAAACCCTTCTTGCTCCCATTATTAGACTGAGAAGACAAGGAGAGACACAACAGGTGTGGAGTAGAGAGTTCTGGTCTTTGAGAAGATGATACCACCATGGTTTCTCCATGAAAGGAAATGGACTCTTTGCTGCCATCGATGATGTTTTTACTCCTGATCTGATCCTCAGGAACCACCTGCTTTTCCACAGCCTTCTTTCTCTTTGGCAGCAAGTGATATGGATTCTGTGTTACACTCTATTTCTCTCCCTGGAGTTCATTGTTAGACAAACAGTGTAGGTATGAATAACAAGTTGTAGTGGATGCTGGGCCCCATATGTATTTCTTTCACTGGGTTGCTGCACCTATTCCCCAGTTGCTCTGAGTGTCAGCTGCTAATGACCCACAGCTGTCCCCTTCTCTGTAGAATTGTCCTCATTGCTCTCTGCCTAAGGAGAGCTGCCCTGGGCAGGAAGTAACATATTCTCCACCCTGTAGGGACAGCAATGGGCCAATGACTGACTGACACAAATTATAGAAATCAGCCTTCTTGCCTCAAGGTGGAACCGACCAATTTGTGCCTCAGAGGTTCCCAATGGACCAGGTTGAAACAATTCTCCAGCTGAGACTACTTCCTTGCTTAGCTTTCTTCCCTTACTTCTATTTCCCTTACTTCCTTTTTCCTGAATATAGTCTCTAAATATGTCACTTCATAGGATGACCAACTTATCCTGATTTGCCCAGGAATTTCCCAGTTTTCGCAATGAAGGTCTCACATCCTGGGAAATCCCTTGATCCTGGTATAGTTGGTGACTACATGTGAACAAGAATCTCTGTCTCAGGCTATGCCTCTAAGGAATTTGCCTAGGTCCTCAACTTACATTATACATAAGCTAGGGCTGTAAGTGTGCTGTAACCTACTAGACAGTAGGTTTGGTGGTCTGGTATTAGGAACTGGGCAGGGTTCCAGCTGACCATAGGTTACTCTTGTGTCAATTATAAGAAGGCACCCCTCTAGTCTAAAACAATCCAACTGGCATCTGGATTAGTAAGATGTAGTTGCCCTTTTGTGGAGAAAAAGGCAGCCTTTCCTCTGGGGGAATGCGATTCCATGCTAGGGTGGGTGACTTGGCAAAAGAAGTATGGACTGGATTTCTGAGTTTGACACCTTTGTGCAGTGCATGGATTGAATAGTCATACATTACAACCCTGCAGTAAAGCAGTGAGGGCAGCTCTGACCCACATGTCTATTTTCTCCATCTTCCCTCACCCTGCCATATAAATGATATGAGGGTGGCAAATTCAGATATTCAAGGGTATTAAACTTTGGTTGGTATCTGCTCTACGTGAAAGGCAAAATGGAGATGTAGGCAATTGAGTGAGTTAGGAAACACCTGTCTAGGAAAGTCAAAGTAACTACCTGCTGTTTATGGGTTAGGGTATGAATTCTATTCCTCATTTTTCCAGGGAAGGTCAAAACTTGGAAATTTTCTGTGCTCCAACTTCTGTAAAGGAATTGAGTTAGAACCACCTCTTCAATACATTACTTTGAATTGAATTGCCACCCATCATCACTCAGAAGGGAGACTTTTAAAAACCATCAACGTTAACATATTAAATCAACACACAGAGCTACTAGCATTGCCAGACAATGTTTGGATAGCAAGGTGAAATAAGAGATGTATTAAAGTTGTAGTTTTCAAGAACTCAAGTAACCCTAACCCAGTTATGTCTAAAGATCACCCCTGGAGTGGAATCAGTTTGAGAAACATCTCATTGAAATGTATTCACTTGTTTCAATAAATCTTTCCCTCCACCATGGACTCCAGTATAGGGCTCTAAGTTATGGAGGGAAGAGATTTTTTTCTCTTACATTTCTGGGTATGCTTCCAATAGGAATCGTCCAACAACAACAACAAGAACAACAACAACAAAAGACATCCATTAAAGTAACAAAAAGTTTAATGACCCAGAAGTGAACAAGGCCATGGAAGGAGTGAACATTGCTTTATTTCCAGTTGAGCTTTACAGAAAGAGTTAGTCTTTGCCAAATGTCTTTCAAAAGCTCTGTGTTAAAACCATATCCAATAATACTATAACTGGGTCATTACCCACACACTGCCAGGCCAATGTTTCAAAAGGGACTGATACAATCTCATGGACAGTTAAAGTTGGAACTCCTCCTCTGACATCTCCAAAATCCATACTGGCTGACAGGAGCTATTTAATTTGTGGAGGTGAAGGGAAGAGACCTGACTTTAAAAATCACTGTCCAGTATGTCAGGAAACCAAGGGGAAATCTACAGAAAGTACACCAGGAGGGTGTTCTTGGCTCCTGAACTTGGTAAACAGGGCACGGGAAGTCATAGACAATGTGAATACTGCTTATGCAATATCCAGGTTAATATTGGACACATTATTTCCTCAACCTCTGGATACATTGATATTCCAACCAAAATGACAAGAAAATACACTAGGGAAAAACTAAAAGCAAAGCAGAGCTTCATTCATTTTGGCTTCTTACATTGCTTTTCTTATTCCCAGGATGGTTACGCATCCTTACACTGTCTCCCTCCCTAGTAGCAAATCCTGTCCCTTCCATAGAGCCTTCCCATTTAGTAAATGTTTTCCAGTGTGATTTTGCCTGAGATTGTTTCCTCGATGAGAACTCAGAAGCTGGGCTGATGTGTCGCCACAATTCCACTCACTCCAGGAATAGGGAACAATCGTTGACTTCACTCAGTTGCTTGCCTTATAAATGGGAGTCTCTTCCCAGCAGGCCAGTCTGATGGTTTCTGGAAGTACAAAAAAAGAGCAATTAACCTAGAGCTGATGGGACTCAGTGCTTAGCACATTACCTGGTATACAGTGGGCACTCAACAAATGTTTGGGGGAATAAATGAAAACAATATCTTTAAGACCACTTACACATATCTCCTCTTAGAATTTTCACTTTTTTCATGCAAGTCACTTAAACTCAACCCCATATATTGAAATTTTGTCTTAAAGAAAAGACAGATTTTATCTACTTTTTAAAAAAATATTTTATTTATTTATTTTTAGAGAGAGGGAAGGGAGGGAGAAAGAGAGGGAGAGAAATATAAATGTGTGGTTGCCTCTTGTGTGCTCCCTACTGGGGACCTGGCCCATAGCCCAGGCGTGTGCCCTGATTGGGAATCAAACTGGTGACCCTTTGGTTCACAGGCCGGCACTCAATCCACTGAGGAACACCAGCCAGGCCTCTACTTTTTATTTTAATGTCATAAACATCTTTTTCATTGACAATCTCAACTGAAAATAAAATGGGCTAATCAAAGTTATATTAAAATTCTAAATTTTTACAAACAGGAAAGTGCCAGTGATGTTTCTTAAACATCAGAGAAGGAAAGGAAAAATACTTTTCAATTAAGTTATCACCTTTTATAATGCTTTTCAGCTCTTTTATCTTTTATTTCCTCAAATGAATGGGAAACTCCCCAGAGGCACGTCTTTAATATAATCCTGTATCTCCTCAGGAGACATAACTAGCTAATGAATGACTTGGAGGATAATGATTTCTGTTGCTACCAGTAACTATAGGCACAGGAGTACGTGAAGTCCAGTGCCCAAACACCTGGATTTTGGAATCCAATGGCCTGACTTTGGTTCCTTGAACCACTGCTAGTTCGATTTCTGATTCTAAAAGGATTAAATGAGATAATGCAATAAAGTGTTAGTATCCTGTCTGGCTCAGAGTACATATGTGTTCATGTTGGATACTGTCATTATTACTAGCCTCGTGAATCACGAAAAAATTGGGACTACTTTGACCAGTAGGTGATCTCATCTATGAAAACAGGGTCAAATATTTAAGTCTATTGTAAGTTCCAGGAGTGAGTGTTAGGATCCTTCAAGAAGCCACAGGTTGCACAGTAATAAAATAACAGGTACGGCATAAAGTACGCCCAGATAATTCATAATCCGAACAATCACTGCTTTCCACCTGCCTTTTCATTTTAATTTCCAGCTGAGTGTTGTTTTCTTTCCATGCTAGTATTTGAATAAACACTTAAAAGTAAATGAAAGAGAAATTCTCAGGGCAGCAACCATGTCCATGATTAATGCAGTATCATGTTCACCCTTTAACATAAGTGAAGATATCTCTGAAAGCCAGGATTGATGGCCACAAGGAGCAGAAGATGCACTTCAGCTGTACACATTTCCCAAATGATCAGCTTTGCATGACCTTCATATAAAACCCAAAGGTGTTTATTGGCCTTGTGCATGAACACATCTCAAGCGAAGGCAGCGGCCTTTTCTCACAGTACAAGTGAAAGGTTTTAGATTAGGAAGCAGATGAGGTTAAATTACTTCATTATTTACTCATTGGGGGAAAATCAATTTCTGGAATATAATCCTATTGACCTGACTGGCACCAACCAAGAGCACAAGTAATCACAACCCTAAAATAAATATCCATTCATACCTTGAAAAGACACTGATACTAACGATTCTCCTGTATGCATTAAGGGTATCAAATAACCATGCAAACCAGACTCAAGGCTAATGGGCTTCATTTTTGAATATGTCACTAAAATAGTATAGTGAAAACTTTGCTTATTTTGTTCTGACCTTGTAAAAGTCTCACATTATATGACCAAGGCTGTGTGTTTTCTATCTCTGGTTAATACTAAGATTATTAAGTTGCCAGACAATAGTGAAACAAGCAAACATCAGTGAAACAAAAAATGTAACCCAATTACACCAAGGAATTAGCATGTTTACATCCAGTCAGCAACAAATTATGGTGCAGTATAATATGCAGAGGCAGAATCCTTAATGATCCTATCCAACTTTCTTTCTCATAGAAATTTAAAGATACTTTTCCTTGCAGGTTTGTCCTTTAGCAAGGATGTCCTAAGCTTCCATCATGTTGAATTTAGCCTTGCAAGGATTTTTAATTAACAGCGATGATCCACAAGCCATGATTTATATGCAAGAATGATGCCCTATTTTATCTTCTTTCCCCAGGCTATGATATATGGATGCTTCTGATAAGCCAAAGATAAAAGTGGTTTGGACCAAAAGGCACCTATTTTCTCAAAAAAAGCACATTAAGACTGCAGCTGTCAGCAATGGAATATAGTAGAGTCCAGGTGACAGAAAATATAAAGGAAATAGAAAATGATCAAGGTTCAATTTATGTATTTAAGATTGGATCCCAATTTTTCCTGAAACACTTAATTTTTACTCCATGTAAAGCATTATATTTTAAAACTATAATTTGGTGAGGGGTTCTATGAGGTATTAGTAAGGTATGTGATTCTAGTTTAAAGAAAGATTCTTAAATTTACTCATTCAAGTTTCTGCTGCTCATGAGGATGTACACTTATTACAATGATCCTGCATTAGCTAAAAATATGTTAGCATCTCTTTTTCTGGTATAGCTCTGAGACAGTGGCATATTTTAGAATATAATCAGTGTTGGAAAATCATATTTTGTAGGTGGATTGAGAATCTCTAGTCCTATGGCTCTGCTGTAAATTAGCTAGTTGACCTTATGCTGTCACTTAATTTCTCTGGGTCATCGTTTACTTATATGCATAAAGGCATAATTGTGCTATATTTCTGCCAAGGGCCTTGCAACTCTAAAATTATATAGTTTTGTGACTTGATATTTAGAAACTGGAGAAATATCATTTTATATGTTTAGAAGTAGAAATTCTTATAAAGTCATTCATTCATTCAATAACATTTTTTTGAGGGCCTCCTTTGTGCCATGGACTCTTCTTAGTGAACAGAAAGAACAGTTCCATCTTTGTGGAAGTTAAATTCTAGATGGACAAGATAGATAATAGACAATGAATAAAAGAAATGCCAATTATATAGTAATATAATATGCTATAGCACAAGGGCAATGGAAAACATAAAAGAGTGAGGTGTGCAGCATGGGGAGTACAGTGGTTAGAGGGTTGGAAAGGGGTGGGCAGGTGGCCTTATTAAATAGAATGGTCAGAACCAATCTCATTAAGAAGGTGAGGCTTATGCAAAGACTTGAAGGAGATGAGGAAGTTCACCAAATGATGTCTTATAGAACAATAGTTCAGACAAACTGCACAGCTAAAGCAAAGGCCCTTGATTGAGAAACAACAGAGATTCCAGTGTGGCTGGAGCTGACTGACCCTAGAGCAAGTGGTAGAAGAAGTGACAGAGATAACAGGCTGATCATGGAATGCCTGGTGGGCCATTGTAAGGACTTTGGCACTTATTCCGAGTGATATGGGAGCCATTGCAAAGTTTTGAATGGATAAGTCCTATGATCTGACTTACATCACTCTGGTTGCTATGTTGAAAATATTTACAAACTTGGGGAACAAAGGTAGAAACAGTGAGACTATGCCACTTTTTGCTTATGTATTTTGTAGAGTGTTTATGAAGGTGATCCAAAAGGACTGCAAAAGTGTTCTGTGGAGGGCATGTTGGAGGATGTGAATAATTTCAAATATTATCTAGGTTTGTGAATGCTCGTGAGTTTGTAACATCAGTTGTAATAGATCTCCATTCTATATATTTCGAAAATATTCTGCTTAAGCTGATAGTAAAACTTTCAGAAATGAAGATAATGGGCACTGTTTGAACTATTATTAGGTATGTAATCATATCTTCAAGCTTATGGCATTTCAAAGGGCAGGAGGACACTTATTCATAATACAAAGTTAATTGTTCTTTGTTTTCTCATGTCTTTGAACAACTATATAATATATTCTCCCCAACTTTTTAAAGTACTTCTTCTTGTCTCACCTTGTTCTTTTTATTACTCCAAACTGCCTTTCTCTAGCCTCGTTCAATAAGCATTAAGTCTCACCACTATTCATTCCTGTCCTGGGATGAAATTAGTAAGACTTCCACATTACCTGTTAAAACTACGGTATTAGCTTTCACAGTGTAAATTGTTGTCTTACTGGTGATTGTGAGAACATACATAACCTTGAACTCACAATTGCTCAGTGACTATATCACAAGTTGGCAGGCTTCTCTATAAATATTCAGTGCATTCTTTTTTATAAGGCTAAATCAGTACTGTCCACTCACTACGCTGTTAGAAATGTTCTCTATCCGTGCTATACAATGTTGTAGAACCAACCACAAATGGCCATGGAGAACTTGACATGTGGCTAGGGTGACTGAGAGCTGAGATTTTTTATTGTATTTAATTTTAATTAACTTTTTTTTTTTTTTTTTAGGTAAATATTTTTTATTTATTTATTTATTTATTTTTTTTTAAATTTTTATTTTAGTTTATTCAGTACAGTTTCTATCCTTTATTCCCTTTCCAGCCCACCCACCCATTCCTCCCCTCCTCCCTCCCCTTTCCAACACCCCTAGTTTTGTCCATGTGTCCTCTATATTTGTTCCTGTAAACCCTTCCCTTCTCCCCTGAAATTCCCTCCCCTCTCCCCTCTGG
>CM052552.1:54759045-54790773 GCA_028533065.1 Trachops cirrhosus
CGGGTGCGCAGTCTCTGGGTCCCGAGGGGCGCGCACTTCTCCTACCTGCGGGGCCTGGGCCTCACAGGTCCCGGGGAGTGCCTGGGCTTTTCCGGGTCCGCGGGTGCGCCTAATTAACTTAAATTTAAATGTAAATAGTCTCACATGGCTAGTAGCCACTCTATTAGACAGCTCAGGTCTAAGTCCTCATTCTATATTACGTCAAACTAACCATGAGACATTCCTGTTCCATGTTTTAGTGTCTCCTACAAGTGTTTCTCTTGAATGTTCTTTGATATTATGTCACCATCATTTACTAAAGAAATTTAAAAGAAGCAGCCCTATGAAATCCATGGCTATATTCACTGAAAGGAAGTTGTTGAGGGCACTGATAATTGTGTAACACAGCATTCTATTACTCTGGCCTCAATATTAGGAAAAGATGTGGTTGTTCTAAAAAGCTTGTCTGCATGATGTAATTTACTGTGTTACATCTTTGCATTTTCTTTGGGGGAAGACAGTCAAATGGGTGGTTCATCTCTTACAAGCACATACTATATTAAGCCTCTTTGGTTATGTTGTATTGCTTATCTTACTTTTGATTACTTCAGCTTTTTTTCCCAATAATATTACTATATGTTTCAAAGTTTTATTGCTTAATTTTTTTAAGATGCATTTTTATTGTTGTTCAAATACAGTTGTCTCCATTTTCCCACCAATACTCCCCTGCTCCCCAGTCATCCCCACTTCCCACCCTTGATCTTAGTCCCCCTTTGGTTTTGTCCATGGGTCCTTTATACATGTTCCTTGACAACACTTCCGCCTTTTCCCACCATCATCCCCTCCCACCTCCCCTCTGCTTACCATCAGTTTGTTCTTTATTTCAATGTCTCTGGTTATATTTTGCTTGTTTGTTTGTTTTGTTGACTAGGTTCCACTTATAGGTGAGATCATATGGTATATGTCTTTCACCACCTGGCTTATTTCACTCAGCATAATGTTCTCCACATCCATCCAGGCTGTCACAAAGGGTAGGAGCTCCTTTCTATCTACTGCATAATATTCCATCGTGTAAATGTACCATAGTTTTTTGATCCATTCATTTACTGATGGGCACTTAGGTTGCTTCCAACATTTGGCTATTGTAAATAATGCTGCTCTGAACATAGGTTCTTTTGAATTGGTGTGTCAGGATTCTTAGGGCATAATCCCAGAAGTGGAATTTCTGGGTCAAAAGACAGTTCCATTTTTAGTTTTCTGAGGAAGTTCCATACTGTTTTCCACAGTGGCTGTACCAGTCTGCATTCCCACCAACAGTGTACTAGGGTTCCCTTTTCTCCACAACCTCACCAGCATTTGTTGTTTGTTGATTTGGTTATGATGGCCTCTTTGTCTCACTTTTTCTGTTCTTATACCCTCTTTGCTGATTTTCTTGCTTATTTTAAATGTCACCTGGTGGTATCATATTCAATTTTGTATTACACAGACAGGCAGAATAAAAGTAAATTAAAATCCTATCTTTTGGGGGGAGGTGGGAAACACTCAATTTCTTCAAAATGCTGACTTCCCAAGACCTTATCCTTGTTATTATTTTTGCTCTTCTCTAAATTATCTTCAAATTCTACATATTTTTGTCAGTTGTTGACTCCATACTAATCCTAGGGCACTCATAACATGCTAGAGATAAAAATGAAAGAATAAAGAGACAATAATATTTTATATAATTCAAGTTAGATTACAGTTTACTGATTTAAAGATTATGCTTGCTGTGTTACTAAAATTTTTGATATAGGGGGAGGAATGCTGGAGGGAGGGAGTGTAGGGTGGAGGGGGAGAAAGTGGAGAAAAAATGGGACAGCTGTAATAGCATAATCAATAAAATATATTTAAAATAACAGTTTCATATACATTTATGTTTATGAATACCTTGAATTATACTAAGAAGTTAGCATGTCCCTCAGGGTTAAGATCATGAGTGTTTGTTTTAGAAATGGAACCATTTCAGAAAATGTTCAGGAGTGGCTTTAAAATGAATCTTCACAACATCTGTGAATCTGACTTAGTGATGATTAATTAAAATTAACTGTTGTTCCCATGTCCTGAGTTAAATTTGTTGTATGATTCTTTGTCTTCTTTTTTTTTAAATACATCTCTACTTGGGTTTGTCTTCAGAGTCAAACTAGAAACAACTTGAAAACATTTATTATGTGGTTTCTGTGTCAGAGTTTCTGATGCTTTGCAAAAATTTTAATCAGTTACTTTATTTTTGGGCTTTATGAAAATTGTGTTTCTTATTTGGAAAAATATCTACTTGTTATGATAATTTATAAGTGAGTGACTCAATGTTGGGCAAAGGGAGAGAAGATGCTTGCTGTTTTAGTGGAATTTTTGCTCGAGTCCCATTTTGGCAGTATGGGCAGTGTTTTGTCATTATCTGCCAGTGAATCAAGAAGCAGATAATCTTTAGTGGAAAGAGAAGGAAATCAGGCTTTCAAAGTACAGTGTGAAAACCATAGCACTTAATACCATACATGTAGGAGAGCAGTCATATTTGGATAGGTAGCACAGCCTTTCTGTTGATTCTCCTTTTGCCAAAAACTACTTTGTATTATATTCACTGAGGAAAAGTAAAATGAGAGAAATCTCAATCCTCACAATTGCCTATGCAAGTGCTAGATGTAAATTAATACTCAAGTAAATAACTTGGAAGATGATTTGTCTAACATCAAAAAACTGGTAAAATGGTAATCTACATTTCTTCATACTGGCAAATTAATGTTTTTTTAAAAATGAGTTTGGTATCCTTTAACTTATTTTACATTTACTTGCAACTAATCCCTTTGTCAAATGAACACTATAATTTTGACTAAAAAATGTACAACAAATTACAATTCTTTTCTTCACATTACAAGGACAAGATTCAACTGAACAGCTAACTTAAATAATTGAAGAGGAAAGTAGGTCAATGCCATGTATTAAATGACTAGCTCCAAAGATAGCTATATCAACTATTGTGATTTTAGAGATGACTCTCAAAGATGTAAAGTTATTAAGCTATCTTTGGAGCTAGTCATTTGCTTCATTTAAATGTATGGAATTGACCTCAAAGATTATCCTCATATGGAATTAAATATTAACTTGGTTCTGTTCCATCATTTAACACACAACATTTATATTTCAAGACAGAAAATAACTTTTATTGATTTTCAAACTCTAATTACAATAGAGCCCCCTAACAATGTGTCCTTGGAACATGGTAATTATCCAGACATTCTTATCAACTGTGAACTATGTATTTGGACCCACTTAAAAAATCATTCACTTGAAGTAATGCCCCTCTTATTCCATCCCCTATAAAAGAGAACTAGCATAAAAGAGTTAGTCTCCACCTTCTCACTTCCCACTCTCAGACTTTTATGCCCTCAACTCTGAAAGGGTTCTTATCAAGGTCACCAGTGACCAACCTACTTAATACCAAGCCCTATGATCAATTTCAGTCCCCACCTTCCTTGAGCCCTCAGCAACATTTGACACAGTTGATAATATTCTCTTCCTTGAAACCCTTTCTTCATTTGGATTTCCAGATTTTCTTCCTGCGTCATTGGCTTGCTTCCTTCCAAATTTCATCCGCTAACCCATGCTCTTCTTCCTGACCTCTAAAGAATAGAGTGGCATAGAGCGCAGCCATTGTCCCTCTTTTTTAAATCGACGCACTATCCCCAGGAGACATCACCCACTCTTGTGATTTTCAAGTACTATTTAGATGGTGATAACTCCAAAATTTGTATCTCCTGCCCTGATCTCTTTCCTGAATACCAGATTCATATATGGAACCACATGCTTTATAGTTCTACTTGAATTAAGAAGCATAACTTTTAATTTCCTTCCCAAACCTACTGCTTCATCAGAGTTTCTGCCTTATTATGTAGTGATACTGTTTACCCATTTGTTCAGATTTAAAATTTAGGAGTCATCTTTAATTCTTCCCTTTTCCTTCCACCATTTTTCCAGTTTATTATCAAGTCCTGTGATCTGTTTCTTCAAAATACATCCTTGAATTGACCACTTCTCATTACTCTCATAGTGTTTAGCAGAGAACTTGGAAAATATCTCTTTCTCTCATACTCTTTATGCAATCCATCAGCAAATCCTGGCAACCCATCTTCAGAATATATCCTGAATTCCATTGTTTCTCATATCTACCACAGTTACCACCCTAGACAAAGTCATCTTCATCTCCATAACCTCCTAACTGGTCTCCCAGCTTCACGTTCATATTGGCCTTTCTATAGTGCAATTTCAAAACCATAAGTCAGATGAATTACTTCCCTATTTAGAACCCTTTGTCAGTTTTCCCATATACCTAAATTAAAATTCAAAGTCCCCACTATGACTTGCAAAGCTCTATATCATCTGGGCGATGTCTACTTCTTTGAGCATGTATCCTACTACTATCCCTTTCACTCTCTTTTCCTGAGACACACTGACCTTGCTACTCGGTGAACAGATAGATCTGATCTTGCCTCAAATGTTTCACTTGATGTTTCTTGTAATTGTAATGCCTATTACCATTGAAATTCACATAATTCACTTCTTTTCATTTATGTGTGAAATGTTCACTCCACAGAGAGTTCCTCCTTGCCCAACTTATGTCAGAACTCATTGATAAATTTCTCCATAAAGGATGACCTGATGTAATCAGATCAACTGCATGGTAGCTGATCTGATGAGCGGTCATCTGATGGAAGGCTGGATAAAGCTCAGGCTTTGCATTCATATACCATAGTTTCAGCTCTTGACACAATCATCCAATAATCAAATAACCTTGGGCCTCAGTATCCTCATCTGTAAATAATGAATAAAATTAGGAGTAGATATTGTTGTGAAAGAGTTGATAAATAGACTGACTAAATAATTTATTATCCAAACTGCGATAGACAGAGACTGTATGACCTGCCAAGCCTAAAATATTGACTATCCACCTCTTCACAGAAAAAGATTTCCAATTCTTGATATGGGGTAAATAACCTGGAATGGTATAGCTGGGTCCTATGGTAGCTGTTTAACTTTTTAAGAAATTGTCAAACCAATTTTCAGAGTGTTAGACAATTTTGTATTTCCAGCAAGACTATGTGAGAGTTCCAGTTGTTTTGCATCCTCATTAGCATTTGATAATGTCAGTATTTTTCAACTTTTTATTAAATTTACTTGGGTGATATTGGTTAATAGGATCATATCAGCTTCAGGTGTACATTTCTATGACACAGGATCTGTATATTGCACTATGTACCCACCACTCAAAGAATGTAAGTATTTTTTATTTTAGCCATTCTAATAGTTGTATAATGGTATCTTATTAGGGTATAATTTGCATTTCCCTAATGACTAATGACATTGAACATCTTTTCATATGCTTATTTGCTGTCCTTACACCTTCCTTGGTGAAGTGCCTGCTCAAGTCTTTTGCCCATTTTCAAGTAGATTGTACATTATCATATTACTAAGTTTTGAGAGTTCTTTGTATGTTCTGGATACCCCTTTTTAGATATGTTCTGGATATCCCTTGTCAGATATAAGCTTTGCAAATATGGTCTCCCAGGGTATAACTTCCCTTTTTTTCCTCTTAACAGTGTCCTTCACAGAGCAAATTTAACAAATGTTGATACACTTCAATTTGTCAATTTTTTTCTTGTATGGATCATATTTTTGGTATCATGTCTAAGGAACTCTTCACCTAAACTTCTGTCAGAAAGATTTCTCTCGTGTTTTGTTCTAATAGTTTTACAATTTTATGTTTATATTAAGTCTATGATCTATTTTAAAATAGGTCTTGTATAAAGTGCAAAGTAGGTTTAAGTTTTTTTGTGTATGGCAGATCAATGTCCCAAAACCATTTATTGAAAAGACTATATTTTTTCTATTGGGTTCCTTTTACAATTTTGTCAAAACTAAATAGCCAAACTTGTCTTTTTCTATATTCTGTATTCTTTTTAGTGTTCTATATGTCTACCTCCTTCCCAATACCATACTTTCTTGATTATTATAGCTATATGGCAAGCTTTAATATCAATTATAGTGATTCCTCTCATTTTATTTTTCTTTTTCAAAATTGTTTTAACTATTATACTTTATTTTTCCTTCCATATAAATTTTAGAATCAGTTTGCCTATATTTACAAAACTACTGTTGGAATTTATATTGGTATTTTAAAACTATTGAGCAATTTTGGAAGAATATATTAATACATTCTTAATATACTAAGACTGTCCCCTTAATATATTAAGTCTTCTAATCCATGAAAACAGTATGCCTTTCCATGGATTTAGGTCTTCTCTGATTTCTTTCCCAGCTTTTTATAATTTTCAACATACAGATTATGTACATGTTTTGTTGGATTTATTTAATAGTTATAGGGTTATTCAGATTATATACTTTACATTGGGTGAGTTTTGGTGGTTTGTGGTTTTCAAGGAACTGGTCTAGTTCATCTCAATTGTTCAATTTATGTACCTGAAGTTGTTAATAATATTCTTTTATTATCCTCCTTATGTCTGTGGGGTCTTTAGTGCTAGTCTCTCTTTCATTTCTCACATTGGTAATTTGTGTCTTCTCTCTTATTTTCCCCCAGATATTTAGAGTTTCTGGTGCCTTCATTCCTGATGTTCCAGGTTTACTTTGGTATGATTTCCCTTTCAACTAAAGAACTTTCATTAGCTATTCTTTTAGAGTAGGTCTTTTGGCTGTGAATTATCTTACTTTTCCTACAGCTGAGAATATCTTTCCTTCACTTTTTAAAAAATATTTAAAGAAATATTTTATCTATTTACTTTTAGAGAAAGGGAAAGTGAGGGAGAAAGAGAGGGAGAGAAACATCAGTGTGTGGTTGCCTCTCACGCATCCCCTACTGGGGACCTGGCCCACAACGAAAGCATGTATCCTGACTGGGAATCAAATTGGCAACCCACTGGTTCACAGGTTGATGCTCAATCCACTGAGCCACACAAGCCAGGGCTCTTTCACTTTTATTTTTAATTAAATTTATTGGGTGTCATTGGTTAACACATTATAAAAGTTTCAAGTGTACAATGCTATAACACATCATCTGTATATTGCATTGTGTGATCACCACCCAAAGTCTAGTCTCCCTCTATTTTGAAGGATATCTTCTCTGAATATGGAATTCTGAATTGAAAGTTCTTTTCTTCAAGCATTTAAAAAAATGTTCTACCCATAGTTTCTGATGAGAAATCCAATATCATTTAAATAAATGCTGTACAATAAATAATGCATCATTTTTCTCTGGCTGCTTTCAAGATTTTTGTCTATAGTTTTTAAAAAAGATTTTATTTATTCATTTTTTAGACAGAGGGGAAGAGAAGGAGAAAGAGAGGGAGAGAAACATCAATGCATGCTTGCCTCTTGTGCCCCCCAAACTGGGGACCTGGCCCACAACCCAGGTATGTGCCATGATTGGGAATCGAACTGGCAACCCTTTGGTTCACAGGGCCATGCTCAATCCACTGAGCCACACCAGCCAGGGCTGTCTATAGTTTTTAGTTGATAATAATGGCTCTGTTTATTTTGCAATTTATTTTGATTTGTTTTTCATACTTGATAATTTCTGTTGAAATGGCTTTACATTCACTAACTCTTTCCTTAGTCACCTTGATTCTGCTATTGACAATATCAAGTATGGTTTTAAAATCTCAGTTGTATTTTTCATTCCTAAACTTTTCATTTGGTTCTTCTTTATATATTCTATTTATTTGCAGATACTTCTAATTTTAACTTGCATTTCAGGAGGGTTTGTGATTGCTCTTTCTGGCATTTTATTATAACTGCTTTAAAGTCTGTGTCAGGACATTCCATTATCTGTGTCATCTTGTTGGCACTTGTTGATTGTCTTTTTCCATGTGAGTTGAGATTCTGAGATTCATCATATGTTGAGTAATTTTGGAATTTTTTGGACATTTTGAATATTATATTGTGAGACTGGGTCTTGTTTAAATTATACAAAGGGTGTTGATATTTTTTAGTAGGTACTTGAATAGGTCAGAATATTTTTGTGATAGCATGTGCTTGACCTGATTTGATTCAGGCTGCAAATTTCAACCTACCTTCTGTGGGTTTTGGTATCAATGGCAGTTCAGATGTTGAAGGCTTTGCCGGTTATTTGGAACTGTCCCTCATATACACCACCCAGTGGTCAGTTTGGGAACTAGATGAAGGTCTATCATAGCTCATTCTGTAAGGTATCTGGTAACTAAGATCAGATCCATGCATGCACAGGTTGAGGGTGAACCTAAAGGTCTAAAAACAGCCTTATTGGATCCCTTTTTTGTGTTTTTGTTTTAGCTTTACTTTCAATTAAAGTTTACATTCAATATTATTTTGTGTTAATTCCAGGTGTACAACATGGTGGTGAGACAATCATATACTTTACAAAGTGTTCCTCCTGATATTTCCAGTATCCAACTGGCACCATACACAGTTATTACAATATCATTGATGCTATTCCCTATGCTGTACTTTACATCCTCACGACTATTTTGTAACTACTAGTCTGTACTGCTCAGTTTCTTCACCTTTTTTACCGAGTCCGCCAATCCCCCATCCCTCTGGCAACCATCAGTCTGTTCTCTGTATCTACAAGCCTGTTTCTGCCTTGTTTGTTTACTTATTTGGTCTTCCACTTCCACATATAAGTGAAATCATATTTGTCTTTTTCTGTCTGACTCATTTCACCTAGCATAATACCCTCTAGGTTCACCCATGCTGTTGCAAATGGTATTGGATCTCTTTAACAAGCTCCTCTCTCTTTCTGCTATTGTTCTAGTATTTTCTGGTTCAGTGGAGCTCCAGAAAGAAGGCAGGTTTTTAAAATGATTTATTGTTTTTATTATTTTATTTTATTTTCCTTTTTTTAAAATTGTAATTGTTGTTCAAGTATAGTTTTCTGCAAGAAGGCAGTTTTAATGATTATGCCAGGAGAACAGGCATAAACTGGACTATCTCAGCAAACTGAGTCACATAGTTCCTGTATTAATAACAAACAGGGAAATGGGAAGCAGCAAAGCTACTCACTGTATGGCTAACTGGAAGAAGAAAAGACTTACAAGTATAAACCACCTAAAATTTGTATTGCCTAAATAGTTTGGGATCATGAGTTACAGCTATAATTGAAGCATATGGACCAACATGACATTCAGGAAGGGGAGGGTACTAAGGTATTAAAAAACATTATTAAAGTCCAGTACAGAAAATAACTAGAAAAGGGTACCATAGATAGATCATAGTTACAAAGGTGTTTTTTCCTGACTATCTTGTAGATTTACCATGTAGGTAATGAAATTTCAGTTCTAGTACCCCACACATCATAAGCCCCTTTCAAACCCTACTCCAGTCTGTGTGCATGTAATTCTGTACTTACTGTCTTAAATCCTCCCCTCCCCACATTTTTAAAGTTTTAGGTGCCACAAAACCTGAGTCTACACTGACCTGGTAGCAGTTTCCCTCTGAATAATGCACAGAAAATTCTTCTACCTTCACACTTTCTTCCTTTCAGAATGTACCCCATTTTTGGCTCTAAATACAAATTGTACATTTAGGGGGAAAAAAGGAAATCTTAGTTGATTGTTGGTTCTTATCCGTGGTGAAAAGACCACCATGACAGTCATGAAATTTTGTTCTGAAACACAGACAAGACAGAGATCACACATCTTTGACAATCTTGCTTCATGTTTTTAGTCTTATATTTGTTGATGACAGCATTTCCACTCATTTATGGGGGATTTTAAACTCTGCTGGGAAAAAGGGAGCAGCCCCTACAGTGTTTACAGCAGAAAAATTATGCAATTAGAAGTGTTCTTCAAGATTATTCAAGCAATGGTTGAAGGATGGTTTGGTGGGGGAAAGAGTGTGAAAACAGGAATAAAGTTGATAATGTAGTCTAACTATGTTGACAAAAGACAATGAGTGTCTTTGGCAGACAGAATAAATTTCTGGACTTGAATAACATTTATTCTTTGCTGGCTTTAAAAACTTACTATTTTCACCCTGGCTGGTGTAGCTCAGTGGATTGAGCATGGGCTGTGAACAAAGAGAGTCACAGGTTCAATTCCCAGTCAGGGCACATGCCTGGGTTGTGGGCCAGGTCCCCAGTAGGGGGCGTGCAAGAGGCAACCACCCATTAATATTTCTCTCCCTCTCTTTCTCTTTCCCTTCCCTTCTCTCTAAAAATAAATAAATAAAATCTTTAAAATTCTTGAAAAAAAACTTACTCTTGTCTTACTTGTCATGAAATCTCATTGTTAGAAGAAGACTATAGGATAGATTAATATGCTTGTTAAACGACATGAATTATCCTCATAAAAAGATTGAAATATCAGTGTACTTTAGAAATTATATGGTGTAGATTCTGTTGCTAAGATTGAATTTTATATTTCACTTCTTTGTACAATTAGGAGAAAATGGCATCTTACTAAATATTAGTTAGGAAGTAGTGCATCTACTTTTCAACAATTTGACTACTTTGTGGGCCCTCCAAGAGAACAGATAAAGAAACCATGAGAAATATGGTTCAACTGCAATGGGTAAAACCCTAGGGAATTTGGAATCTACCTCCAACCCCAAGTGCCTCAATGGCAGAGGTAATTGAGCAGTTATCAGAACTAAAACCCTATTTCAACTACAGTGATATGCTTTTTACCAGTTTTATTTTATTTTTTGGTTGACTGTTCAGACTTTCTTTTTTTAATTTTAATTTTTAAATTTTTTTATTCTTGTTCAAGTACAGCTGTCTCTATTTTTTTCCCTACTACTCCCACCTACCCCAGCCATCCCAACCTCCCACCCTCGATTTTATCCCCCTTTGGCTTTGTCCATGGGTCCTTTATACATGTTCCTTGACAACCCTTCCCCACTTCCTCCCATTATCCCCTCCCAGCTCCCCTCTGGTTACTGTCAGTTTGTTCTCAATTTCAATGTCTCTGGTTATGTTTTGCTTACTTCCTTGTTTTGTTGATGAGGTTCCACTTACAAAATTTCATTTGAACCAGGGGTTTAATGGACTGACTAATTGGAAAATCATGGACATAAAAAAATTTTTAACTTGCTTCCAACAATTTACAATAGTCAGCCAAAGCGGGTAGGACAGTGGGAGGGAAATGGAGACAACTGTACTTGAATAACAATAAAAAGAAAGAAAAAAGAGAAATTCTTAACAGTTTGTTCATTTGTAATCAAGAATTTTATATAATTTTTCATGAATCTAAATTTATTTTTGCACAAATGGAAACAACATACAGTTATTACAGTCATTTAGTTTGGATAGACTTGCTTTAAACAAAACAAAGAGGAGGATGTGAATATTTTCTAGAACCTTCTTGAGAAAATATACTCTATCTTGATTTTGGGGGTTATATCTAATACATAAATGAAAATATTTATTGTAGAATTTTTATTTTATGTTAAGATGTCTGCATAATTTATAAATGCTATTAAGAAGTCATTTGAGGCTGGTAACACCCATATAGGATCAATGTGATAGAGTCATTTACAGCTAATGTGGTGGACTCTGTTATATAAATCTAGTTCTAGAAGGACTGCATGCCACCAAACACTACTATATCACCCTTAGTATTTTGCTAGGAACAGGATTATAGCAACAAGAAGAAAAAGCTCTCTTCCTAAGATATTTGTCTTAGTGGCCCTCAGGGAGTTAAAACGTTAGTGCTGACTTTGGTAAGAGTAGCTTCATTCTTTGGTAAGTAGTGAGGTTCTCACTGGTGGGGATGCAGAATTGAGGAAGATGAGTGATGGAAACACCTGCTTCCACCATTCATCTCCTCTAAGCAGAAGCACACCTCTTCTCTAAAGTATGAGGTACTGGAGAAGGTAAGATAAAAATTTTCTGGGGATTTTGGAAGGAGGATGGAACAACTACAGAAAGACAGAAGTGAGATTAAAAGGAGTATCTATCAGGCTTCTTCTCAATTAGAGAATGCAAGAATCTACTTCACTCAGGCCAAGGGAACAAATACAAGTAAATTATTATTATTTTTCTTTTGCCTAAGTGCTTCTGTAACTCAAATCTTTCCTGCAGTGTGGGGTAGGTAACAACTCCATCTCCAATAATGGGACATTGTGGGATAACCCATCATTGGCATCAGAGTACAAGGCAAGAGGTGTTGAGAGACATTTTCCTGAGGCCTGGATGGTGTTAGTCATGAAAGCAGATGTTTACAACACATACCGTGGCTGTGCCAGAACTACTGAGTGCTATATCTCTAGTGAAAGAGGCATGCATGTATTTTTTAAGTGTGTGTGTGTGTGTATGCATCATGCATGGCTGACAGCAGGGATCCCCTGTTGTCTGGGTCTAAGGGCAGTACTGCCCTTACTTGACTCTCAAGTCATCTGGCAAGATGAAGCAATTAACTTATCATGACCAACTAGGTAGCATGCTTCTTTATATTTGCTTTCCCTTTATGCCTCACTACCCCTTTCTCTCACTCTTCATTCTTGAGATTAAATGCCTATAAAGCATTAGCCTTAAGAATTTGCCTTATGATTTATTTTCTATAGAACCCAGGCTAAATTAAGCTACTCTTCAAAGATTACTAGAAATAGTTCTATGATTACATTGGTAGATTTTTTTTTCAGCTCCCTGGAAAGAATGTATTTGGACTCAATAACTAGAATGAATTTAAAAGATATTTATTTATTTATTTATTTATTTATTTATTTATTTATTTATAGAGAGAGGGGAAAAGAAGGAGAAAGAGAGGGAGAGAAACATCAATGTGTGGTAGCCTCTCGCACACCCCCTGCTGGGGACCTGGCCAGCAACCCAGGCATGTGGCCTGGCTGGTAATTGAACTGGTAGCCTTTTGGCTCACAGGTCAGCTCTCAATCCACTGAGCCACACCAGCCAGGGCTCAATAACTAGAATGAATTTAAATCACTTTTCATTTTTTTGAAAGTCAAGATAACTCTCATATTATTGTTGCCCTGTCTTCATGGCCAATGTTTATGTTTTTCAGTTAACAGTTATTGAGGGCTTACTACATATTAGCCATTGTTTGTTAGAGCATTTTACTTGCATTATCTCATTTAATCAGAATAACAACGTTATGAGATAGATGCTATTTTGTCTGACTTACAGAAGATGATATTTAGGCTTGGCTAGGTCAAATAACTAGCCCAAGGTTACTTGTTTAGGGTTACACAGCTGGTAAACAATAGAAGTATGAGTTAAACCGTAGTTCTGAATCCAGAGTCTGTACTCTTAAACACTGTGGCACTTTCTCAGACAGAAACTTCTCTCACTTTCTTTAGCACTTGGATTGCGGTGATCTTCCCTACCTCTGTTGCCACTCTATCATCAAATACTTGGTATCATGGATTTTTGCCCTGCCTCATCTCCTCATAGCTTCAATTGATTCTGGAATAGTCACAAATTGAGACTTATTATCACTCAATTCTATCCTCACCCAAGACTGAAAACTCTGAATTTCCCCTTCTCACCATAGCCCACTCTCCTACTACCTCTATCCCACTCATATTCCTATCAGATGTATATTTTTCTCTGTCACTGGAACTCAACTCATCTTATTTAAAAACATTCCTTTTGGTTCTATTTGCTTCATCTTCCATTGGGTCCACTTTGCAAATTACCAATTACTGGACATACCCACCACTGTATTTCTCTACCATTGCCACTGAGCTTCTGAAAGCTGTGTAGGTCAAAAAGCACAAATGTCTCATTGGTTGTGTCCTGAGGGTTTTTGTATCATTCATTTTCAAAAAAAATTATTTTTGTCTTTACAATGATAGCATGTTAGATATTAGAAATTCAGAGATGAAAGAATGAGTTCTGCCTTCATTTGGCTCAGAAACAAATAATAAATTATATGCATTTTGTTGTTGCCCTAGTCTTCTCTTAATAGCCATAACTTAGTGTAGTTCAGAAAAACTTAAGGATTGGAGGCAGTGACTTTGCCATTATACTTAGTTCAAAAAGTGTTTGTACTTATACTAAACTTGAACAGAACACTCTACATCCCTTCACAAATGGTCATGCCAACATCATTCTCTTACCTCTTCCTTAATATTTTGAACCATAGCTTTACAATCAAAAGACATAGAGTGCTGAATGGACAAAAAATAAACTGCAACTTTCTATCATGCATGCTCCTCCTCCAGTACACTAAGCATGAGGATTCTTCTCACTCAGTAGGTGCTACCTAACTGTAAACTGTACCATAGCTCAGAATCCAGAGGAATGACAAGACCTACAGAGCAAGTTGGAAAAGAGAAGTGTGTAAAAGAGAGAGAAAAAATGTTCAGAGAGGAAGTATATGTATGACACAGGAGAATACTGTGGTCTGAAAGTAAAAGATATTTCCTAAGGAGGAAATTTCAGTTACCTTTTTCAACTAGGAAAATATTAGAGATGTTTTCCCAAGCATTTTCAGTAGAGTGGTAGAGGTAGCAGCCAAGTGACAATGGCTTGGAAAGTAATAGGTTGAATTTGAGATATCTGTGGTGCATGTGGATGGAGGTTGAAAATACAGGTCTAGAATTTAGACAAGATACTTATGTGGGATATAAAGATCCTGGAATCAAAAAGAAGCAAGAATAAACTCATAGAAAACATGAAGTTTAGAAGCATGTCAAAATTGGGATTGTAGTAAAAATTGTGCTTAAAGCCAGCATGGGAAGATCTAAGCCTGTAAAGGAGACTGATACAGAGTGGCTAGAGAGGCAAGAGAATGATGTCACTCCATGTGGTGGAGAAGAGGTTTCAAAGGGAGAGAAAATAAATTGTTAAATGTTGTAAGAAGGCCATCAGACAATTATGGAAACATTTATTTAGTTTTAGCAACCAGAAGGTCATTATGAATCTCTGCAATAGCAGTTTCAGTAAAGAAGAGCTCTCAAAAGTCAGATTTTATTGTGTGGAGGAAGTGAATTCATTGAGTGTAGACTACTCTTAACTATTTTTGCAGTGAAGGGATGGCAAAAGAGTAATATTGCCTTGAGGGAATTTTAGGGCCAAAGAAGAGATTATTGTTTTTTAGTTTTTTGTTTGTTTTAAAGATGGAAGATATAAATAACTTTTTAGACATCCAAGTAATTGGAGGGAGAAGTGAATTAATGAAGAAAGTATGAAAGCCATAGCATAAGGGCTTGGATTAGATTGGGGAAGGAGAAAAACAATTCATAATCTGAAGCTGCACGGAAGAAGCAAGTTTGTCACAGATGCAGTAAATGTGGATACATTTGTTGAAAGAATAGTAGTGGCATCGTGGGAGGCCATATTTTTTGTGTTCATTACCATCTGTGACAGTGAGGGAGCAGGCTAGAAGAGATGGTATGCTTTGTCAACTTGATTCCATCTTGATAGCAAGTATTCCACACATTTTAATTTCACATTTCCAAAATCTAAACTAGAGCGTCACTCAGCTCTTTCAGAAAAGGGAAGCATAATGGATTCTTATTACATAATAGAAAAATTACATAATAGGAAATAATTAGGAAAAACAAACCATACTTTAGCTGTGAACTTCAGGGGAATCTCAGCTCTGTTAGGCTTAGAGACTTCATTTGGCTAGGGATGGAGCATGGGACTGTGATGAAGACATTCATATTGGCAGGCTACTGGTATCAGAAATACCAGCCAACAAACTTTTACCCTTAGGACAAAAGTTCAGATATTGATCAAGGCTGGAGAAGCTTGGCAAAAATAGAGGACATGGGTGCTGGGAATATTAACAAGGGAGCAGAATCTAGTTACCATAGTGGTTGAATAAGAAAGATAATGCTTTCCAGGAAGAAGCAAAAGACCCAGTGACCAGGACAAAACCAGAATTAGAACTGGTGACTTGATGTTGAGTATAAAAGTAGAACTTATTAATATTTTATAGCTATAACCCAATGGTTCTTGATCATGGCTGCACATTGGAATCATCCAGGGAGCTTTGAAAACCACTGAACCCTAGGTGTCACTACTCTGATTTAATTGACCTCTGGAGAGGCCTGAATATCAGGATTTTAACAAGCTTCCTTAGATAATTCTAATGGATAGCAAAATTCAGAACCATAACTCAAACCAGAATCTGTCCCAGAGGTAGAAATGAAACTGGAGTGAATAGGGAGGTCTGAGTGTCCTTATAATGTTGAATTGACTGGATAAACACTACCTTCATAATTTCTGTACATCACCTGCTCCCAGCTGCATATTTTTGGCTTTCTAAGAATCTCCAAATGATTTAGACTCAAAAAGCTGCCTATTTCTTTCTTTTTAAATTTTTTCAGTCATAGTCTACATTCAATACTATTTTGTATCAGTTTCAGGTGTACAGCATAGTGGTTAGACAATCATATACCTTGTGGAGTAGTCCCCTGATATTTCCAGTATCCAAATGTTAACATACATAGTTATTACAATATTACTGACTAGATTTCCTGTGCTGTACTTTACATCCCCAAGACTAATAGAAAGTTTCTCTTTCCCATTAAGATCAGGAACAAGACAAAGATGGCCACATTCACCACTTTATTCTTGTGTTTTATCCTTGAAGCAATTCTATATGCATCTTCCTTTTACACTCATCTTCATATTTCTCAATTTCCCAGCTAATTTCAAGAGTTCCATCATCTTTTGAAAAGTCCTCACTTCGGCATCAAAGGCTGCTGTAGTAGACTCTTTTGATGCCCCTTCCCATACTCTCAGCTCTCATGAGTTCACATGAAACTGCAGGTGGAGACAGTTTCCAACCTGTTGCCAAATTTGCATCTTGGGCTCCTGTGTTTCTTCTTCTTTATCTGAGGGATTTCCTGAGCAGCGTGGGAGTTTGACTAGCTGCCTGCAGTAGCAACATTATGCTTCCCTTTTCTGAAAGAGCTGAGTGAAGCTCTAGTTTAGATTTTGGAAATGTGAAATTAAAATGTGTGGAATACTTGCTATCAAGATGGAATCAAGTAGCAAGTATGGTGGTGTAGTAACCCTTATTCCTCAACTCTCAACCAATGGGGAATAAGACTTCAAAGATAAATATTCCATCTTTCCCCTCCTTCAGTGGAATAATTTTTCACTGTGTTCCATATTGGTTATCAGGGGATCCCCTAAAGGGATTAGGCCCCTGTTGCCTACAGAGGTAACTTGCTCATCAATGAACCCTTTTGGAGGGCTTTTCTCCCTTCACTGTCTCAGCTCCTCATTTACTCTTCATGAGAATGATTCCTAAAAACACCATCTGCATGCACCCAAGTTCTTGTTGCAGAATTAACTTTGAAGGGAATCCAAACTAAAATTGTCTTTCACTATATCTGATCCAAACTATCCTTCAACTTACTCCACAACAGACTGGAAAACTTAAAATTCGCAGAGAATTTTCTCGTCCCAATCAACTATTCAATTCGCATCTTCCCCTTCCTTAGAAAATCCTTGGTGCCCATTAAAATCCAGTGTTCTCTAGACAAAAAAAAAAAAAAAATCTCTGGATTGTCTGAACTCTCATAGCTCTTTGTATATTTCTCTTTTATGCATATATATATATGCATAAATCATAAATGGAATTACAATATAAATGTGTTGTTCAAACTGTGGTTAAACAAAGCTTTCCCACTGTTTCAGGAAGCAGGCTTGAAGATAAATTGATTTTTAAAAAATGAAACAAAACAAATACAAACTATTATCTATTGTTCTGCAGAGCAAAGACATGGGTTGTCAAGATAGAAAAATAACAAAGGTTACCATTATTATCAATAGACTTTGTTGTGTCAGGGAAAACTTTGTTTCTAAAATAAACACTAACTTATAGGTTAATGGTTGATATGTTAACTATAAAGATGAATACCATTATTATAATTCTAAGTTTTGGTAGATACTTCTATATTTAATAAAGTTTAGAAAAACTGGTGAAAAAATAAAACAGGACTAAGCCATGATTTTAAAGTATTCAGTAAAGGATAGGATATTCTTTCACTATATGTATGTGGAAACTCACTCTTCCTTTGGAAAAAAGAGCATGTTTTTGCCCCTTGATATTGATTATCCCTTAGCCTTTGGGAAAGTATTAAAATGACATACACACTTTAAGGTACAGTTAAGATCAACATTTTTCTCTTTCTTATAAATATACTCAATCTTTTATGTATTGCTTTCAAAGTTCTTTTACAAATAGGATTCAATCCAACAATTATTTACTGAGAGTCATACATAAAAGGTCTGTGTTAAGCTATGAGGGGGTACAAATGTGAATAAAACAACACCCTTGCCCCCAAGGAGTTTGTAGACACCTTGGGACAATTTATTTATAACTAAGATTTGCATGAAACTAGTCTTTATTGAAAAATCCATGGCATAGCTGCTGGAGGCAAAACTTGATTAACCCTCCTGTTTTATGTCCCCTAAGAGTCAATGATAAAACAATAAAAATTTTCTCTGATCAAAAGAAAGAGTCAATGATCAAGACAGAAAAGCAGATCCTTGAGACTTTTACTTCCTAGTCAATATTTAAAAGAGAATTTAAATTTAACCCCCCAAAATAGATATTATTCATGCTTTTATACTGAAGAGTACCTTTAAAGACTTAATATCATCAAAAACCAAAAAAAAGCTCTTAATTATATATGACACATCAACAGATGGCTAGAGTAATATGTACTATAATAGTAAAACTCTATCTGACACTAAAAAAACTGTCTTGTATTAAAACAGAAGAAAAACGGCTCTGTTGCTAATTATGCTGGGAGAACAGACACAAATAATAGTAGTTGCAAAATTAACAGGAAACTCTGGTTCACTCAAGGCTATGTACCACTCTTCCCCTATTCCCTGCCCCAATTTGAATGTTTGTTGCTTTCTTACCAATGATGCTCCCATGTGTATTGGGTTATTCTTTTCTGTTATTGGGGATACTCAGCTGCCAAACTGCCATTAAGTCAAGACATCACCCAATTCTTAGTTAATGCCTGCTTTCCAGGATCAGACCTCAGAGATACTAATCAGTTCATAGCTGCCCCCACTTCACTGAGATGCTCTATTGAATCCTGTAACAGAAATCCAAACCTTACAAAAGATGCCTCCATCCTTCCTTTTGATGAGAGCAGCAATCCCAAGTCCCCCTAGGGTACACCCCTAGGTGGGACTGTGTTAAGTTCTTGACTATAGGCTTGTCTCTTGTAATCTTTGGGTCATTGGGCTTTAACAGCATACATGTACATATAGAATAACAAATATTTAAGTAATAACACCAACAACATATCTCAGCATACTCTTCATAGTTGACCTGGGAGGTAAAACACTTATTTAAATTATTCAAAAATGTTGTGTGATTTACCTCTTAGAACTGACTTCAAGGATGAGGGTTTTCTCATTTTTTCCTTCCTTCTTATTTTTCTTCCTCCCCTCTTTCCTTTCATCCTTTCCTCCTTCTCTCCCTCCCTATCTCCCTATCTCTTAAGTAATCTTTGATAGTAAATACATTAACATGAATCTCAATTTTGGAAATAACCAAATGTTATTTGAAAACATACTTGCTGTGCACACCCTTCCATCACTGTAGATATTTATTTAAAACTCATTCTGAATTTCTGTTAGAAAAAAATACTGATGTGCATTTTAAAAGATAATGGGTCTGTCAACCTATCAAATGTAGTCGTTACCACCATTTTTTTGCATAAGCAAGTGATAAAAAGTGTAGAATTTCTCCTATGGTAAAATGTGATCATGTATGTTTGAGTACAGATAATGTACTGTTGCCTATCAATTTTCCTATCTACAAACATTTTCTCATTGACATTCCAAAACAGAAAATTCTAACCATTAAATATTTAATTACTTATATTTTACATATCATCTTTTCTCAAAAATAATTTGCATTGACTAGAATTAGTTTAAACCATTTGGGTTGTCCAGTCGCCCAGGAGTAAGAACAAAGGCACATTAAAAGGATTATACACCATACCCAATGGGCCTTATCCCAGGAATGTAAGGGTGGTTTAACATATGAAAATCAATTAATGTAATATATCATATAAATAGAATGAAGGGAAAAAGACATATGATCACCTTAACTGATGCAGAAACAGCATTTGGTAAAACACTCAACAGAGGAGAGGCAAGATGGCCGAGGAGTGAATGGAAGCCACACTAACCTCCTCCCAGGACCAATCTGGAATTACAGCTAAACTGTGGAGAAATTACCAAGGACAAACAACTGAAAAATACCAAGAGAGAAGCCTTATAACCTCAGAGAGATAGAAGAATCAGCTTCAGCACAACCTGTTTGGTGAGGAGTGTGGTGGAGACTCGGAGGGCTGGCTGGGTGCCCACAGGTGGTAGTGTTGCAGGGATAATTAAGCAGCTGGTTAGACCCCCCTTCCTGAGAAGAATGGGGTCTAAATTCTAAGCTGGGATCCCCAGCCTAGAACACCAGAGCCCAAACAGTACACATAACAACCTGCAGTGAGAAGCAGTAGTGTTGCTCTCCACCAGAGACGGATGGCTGGAGATGTAAAGAGCCATTTAAAGGGCCAATGCACACATTTTCATTTGTAGCCATTTACCTGTGGCTCTGGCAAAGGCGGGGGCAGAGTGGGCTAGAGACGCCTAAGGAGAGAGTGGGGATGGAAGCTTTGGGGAGAGAGCTGAGAGAGTAGTTGCTGGGATCCCAGTGCTAAGTCATCCCCCAGATGGCAGCATGGCAGCAGCCATACTGCTCAGGCAAGCAGACCACACCCTTCCAAGCAGCAGCCTGAGGGAAAACAACAGCCTCAGATCCAGGGGGGATTCTGCCCCACCCTACGGGGATTAAGCCTGACTGCTGAATGCAGATTGACTAGATTAACAACTGAAGAAAACAGCCACAGTCAGTAGATCCCTGGCAGTCTTGGAGCAGGCTGCCTAAGGTCAGACTGGGTCAGCATCTGACATCACCAGAGCTGGATCCAGAAAGTAAAAAAAAATAGTTAAATACTAGAGTCTACCTAGACTAAATCCACTGTGGTCTGCATGATTAGTGATATTTTCTGTCCTGCATAGCTTTCTAACATTCACTTCTTGTCCAGAAAGTTTGTGCATATTAAATCACTAGAATTTATACTACAGTTTATTTCTCTCATTTCTTATAATAATCTTAATCTCTCTACACCCTTATTAACATTGGTTAATTTACTGTTGATAGTGGCATTGTGTGGGGTAGGGGGAGATATTTTTGCAGATGTGGGTTTGTTCCCTGGGCTTTCTGGTTTTGTTCTAGCAGCACCTGCAAAACAGCATTTAAGACGTGGTGGGTGGAGTGACCCTCAGTCAACCAGCTGGAGGGAAGGTCTCACTAAAGAAAGACCCAACAACAATCAAAACCCAATTATATCCAGAAAGCCAACATAAACAGTATAAAGGGTATCCCAAGAGCATCAAGTTCAGAATATCAAGGAGACTGCACCATGGAATCTCACAAGTCTCCTACCATAAAAGTTCACACCACAAACTCAGGGAGTCAAAACAGATCAATTTAAGAAGCAGAGGCTAACAAGAAGAGTCTCACAAACAAGGGGAAGACAAAGAAACAAACCTCAAATGAAAGCAAAGGATGAAACCTCAGAAAGAATGCTAAATGAAATAGAGGCAAGTCAACTATAAGATATTGAGTTCAAAGCAATGGTTATAAGAAAGCTCAATGAGCTCACTGAGAATTACCAAAAACTACAGAGAAACTATGAGGAACTTACTGCAAACTATATCAACATGAAAAAGGAAATGGAAACTATCAAAAAGAGCCAAGAGGAAATGAAGAATACAATTTCTGAACTGAAGTACACAGTAGAAGGATTAAAAAGCAGACTTGATGAAGCCGAGGATTGGATCAATAAGCTTGAGGACAAGGTAGAAAAAAAACTCCCAGAAAGACCAAGAAAAAGAGGCTCAGAAAGAATGAAGAGGGGTTAAGGTAACTGCAGGATAACAAGAAACATAATAATGCCTGTATAATAGGAATACCAGAAGGAGAAGGAGAAGAGCAAGGGATAGAAAACCTATTTAAGAAAGTAATGATGGAAAACTACCCTAATTTGATGAGAGAAAAAGTCACAGAAATCCAGGAAACACAGAGGGTACCAATCAGGAGGAACCCAAAGAGGCCCACTCCAAGACACATCATAATTAAAATGGCAAAATTCTAAGACAAAGAGAAAATCTTAAAGGCAGCAAGAAAGAAATAGGATGTAACAAACAAGGGAGCCCCAATAAGGCTAGCAGTTGATTTCTCAGTGGAAATGCTCCAAGCCAGAAGGGAATGGCAAGAAATATTCCAAGTAATAAAAAGCAAAGGCCTGCAACCAAGACTACTCTACCCAGCAAGGCTCTCAATTAAAATGGGAGGCAAAATAAATAATTTCAAAACAAAAGAAAGCTGAAAGAATACACCCCCACCAAACCAGCATTGCAAGACGTTCTAAAGGGACTGCTTTAAGAAAAGGAAGAAAAAGAGTGAGAGAGAGAGGAACACAAGTAGAAAGGGAGTAAAATGGCAATGAATAAGTACCTATCAATAATAACCTTAAATGTAAATGGATTAAATGCTACAATCTAAAGACACAGAATAGCTGGATGGATAAGAAAACATGATCCACACATATACTGCCTAGAAGAGACCCACCTCAGAACAAAAGACCTACACAGACTGAAAGGGAATGGGATGGGAAAAATATTCCAAGAAAATAGACAGGGGGGAAAAAGCCAGGGTAGCAATACTTATATCTGACAAAATAGACTTCAAAACAAAGGCCATGAAAAGAGACCCAGAAGGACACTTCATAATACTCAAGGGAAGAATCCATCAAGAAGACCTAAACATTATAAACATATATGGACTTAACACAGGAGCACTCCAATATATAAGGAAAATCTTGGAGGACTTCAAGAAAGATATAGACAGTAACACACTCACACTAGGGGATTTTAACACCCCACTGTCAAAAATGGATAGATCTTCCAAACAAAATATTAGCAAGGGTATTGTGGCATTGAACAATGCCCTTGATCAAATGGACTTAACTGATACATATAGAACCTTTCATCCCAAAGAAACAAAATGCAAATTCTTTTGAAATTCACATGGAACATTTTCAAAGATAGACCACATAATAGGGCACATAACTCAACAAATTCAAGAAAATTGAAATCATATCAAGCATCTTCTCAGACCACAAGGGCCTGAAACTAGAAACTAACCTCAAGGAAAAAACTCAAAAACATTCAAATTCATGGAGATTAAATAGCATGCTATTATTAAACAATGAATGGGTTAAGAATGAGATCAAGGAAGAAATCAAAAAGTTTCTGGAAACAAATGAAAATAAACTCACAACAGTCCACAACTTATGGACACAGCAAAGGCAGTCATGAGAGGGAAATTCATAGCGATACAGGCCTACCTAAAAAGATAGAAACATTTCAAATAAACAACAACAAAGAAAGGCCAGAGCAAGTAGAAGGAAGGAAATAACCAAGATCAGAGCAGAATGAAATGACATAGAGACTAAAGGGACAATTCTAAGGATCAATAAATCCATGATCTGGTTCTTTAAAAGGACAAAAAAAATTGACAAGACTTTAAGCAGGTTCATCAAGAAAAAAGAGAGAGGACCCAAATAAATACAATCAGAAATG
Organism: Trachops cirrhosus; assembly: GCA_028533065.1. Lineage (NCBI taxonomy): Eukaryota > Metazoa > Chordata > Mammalia > Chiroptera > Phyllostomidae > Trachops > Trachops cirrhosus. Next base: position 54,782,705 of record CM052552.1, read on the forward strand.
AATGAGAACAGATACAACTGATACCACAGAAATGCAAAGGATTGTAAGAAATTACTACAAAGAACTATATGCCAAGAAGTTTGAAAACCTAGGTGAAGTGGATAAATTTCTAGAAAAATATAATCTTCTAAACCTGAATGAAGAAGAAGCAGAAAGCCTGAACAGACCAATAACAGTTGACGAAATTGAAGCAATAATCAAAAAACTCCCAGCACACAAAAGCCCTCTACCAGATGGTTTCATAGGAGAATTTTACAAAACACTGAAGGAAGTGCTAACCCCTATCCTTCACAGACTATTCCAAAAATCCAAGAAGATGAAAGACCCCAAACTCGTTTTATGAAGCCAGCATCATCTTAGTCCTCAAACCAGATAAAGACACAACAAAGAAAGAAAACTACAGGCCAATATTTGTGATGAACATAGATGCTGAAATCCCCAACAAAATATTGGCAAACCACATCCAGCAATACATTAAAAAGATCATACACCATGATCCAGTGGAATTCATCCCAGGGTTACAAGGATGGTATGATATTAGCATATCAATAACATCATACATAAAGTCAAAACTCACATGATCATATCAATAGATGTGGAAAAAGCATTTGATAAGGTACAACACCCATTTATGATAAAAACAGTCAGCAAAGTGGGAATAGAGCGAGCATTCCCCAACATAATGAAGGCCATATATGAGAGACCTACAGCCAACATCATACTCAATTGGCAAAAACTAAAATCTTTCCCACCAAGATCAGGAACAAGACAAGGGTGTCCGCTTTCACGACTTCTATTCAACATAGTATTGGAAGTCCTAGCCACAGCAATCAGACAAAAAAGGGAAATAAAAGGTATCCAAATTAGAAAGGAGAGAGTAAAACTGTCATTGTTTGCAGATGACTTGATAGTGAACTTAGAAAACCATACAGACACCACAAAAAAAAAAACTACTCGACCTAATCAGTGAATTTGGCAAAACAGAGAGATACAAAGTGAGTATTCAGTAATCAGAGGCATTTTTGTACACCAACAATGAAATATCAGAAACAGAAATCAGAAAAAAAAATCTTGGATATAGCAACAAGAAAAATAAAGTACCTAGGAATAAACATAACCAAGGATGTGAAAGACCTGTACTCAGAAAGCTACACAACACTGAAGAAAGAAATTAAGGAAGATACAAATAAATGGAAGCATATAACATGTTCATGGATTAGAAGAATTAACATCATCAAAATGTCCATATTACCCAAAGCAATTTATAGATTCAACATAATCCTTATTAAAATATCAATGACATATTGCACAGATATAGAACAAACACTTCAAAAATTTATATGGAACCATAAATGACCCCGAATAACTGCAGCAATTTTGAGAAAGAACAACAAAGTAGGAGGGATCACAGTACCTGATATCAAAGTATATTACAAGGCCATGTTCATCAAAAAAGTCTGGTACTGGTATAAGAATAGACACACAGACCAATGGAAAAGAATAGAGGGCCTAGAAATAATCCCAAGTCTCTATGGTCAATTAATATTCAACAAAGGGGGCAGAAACATAAATGCAGTAAAAAAGCCTCTTCAAAAAATGGTGTTGGGAGAACTGGACAGCCACATGCAAAAATATGAAACTGGAGAACCAACATATACCATACACAAAAATAAATTCAAGATGGCTAAAAGACTCACATACAAATCATGACACCATAAAAGTCCTAGAGAAGAAAGTAGGGAGGAAAATCTCAGATATTCCACACACACAGCAATATTTTCACTAATATGTCCCCTAGAGGAAGGGACATAACGGAATGAATAAGTAAACAGACTTTATCAAAATAAAAAGCTTCTGCACATCTAAAGGAAACATCAGCAAAATGAAAGGAGAACCAACTGTATAGAAAAATATATATACTGTATGGGATACCTCAGACAAGGGTTTGATCTCCAAAATATAGAAAGACTTCACAGGACTCCACTCCAGGAAGACAAACAATCCAATTAAAAAATGGACAATGGACCAGAACAGACACTTCTCCAAGGAGGACATACATAGGGCCCAGAGACACATGAAAGGATGCTCAGCATCACTAGCCATCACATGGATGCAAATAAAAACCACAATCAGAAACCACTTCACACCAGTCAGAATGGCATTATAACCAAATCAACAAACAAGTGCTGGTGAGGTTGTGGAGAAAAGGGAACCCTAGTACACTACACTGTTGGTGGGAATGCAGACTGGTGCAGCCACTGTGGAAAACAGTATGGAATTTCCTCAGAAAACTTAAAATGGAACTGCCTTTTGACCCAGAAATTCCACTGCTGGGATTATACCCTAAGAATCCTGAAACACCAATTCAAAAGAACCTATACACCCCAATGTTCATAGCAGCACAATTTACAATAGCCAAGTGCTGGAAGCAGCCTAGGTGCCCATCAGTAAATGAATGGACCAAAAAACTATGGTACATTTACACAATGGAATACTATGCAGCAGAAAGAAAGGAGCTCCTACCCTTTGTGACAGCCTGGATGGATGTGGAGAACATTATGCTGAGTGAAATAAGCCAGGCAGTGAAAGACATATACCATATGATCTCACCTATAAGTGGAACCTAGTCAACAAAACAAACAAACAAGCAAAATATAACCTGACACATTGAAAGAAAGAACAAACTGATGGTAAGCAGAGGAGACCTGGGAGGGGATAATGGTGGGAAAAGGGGGAAGTGTTGTCAAGAAACATGTATAAAGGACCCATGGACAAAGCCAAAGGGGGATAGAATCGAGGGTGGGAGGTTGGGATGGCTTATGTGAGTGGGGATGGTGGGAGGAAAATGGAGACAACTGTACTTGCAGAACAATAAAAAATAATAAAATAAAATAAAAAGAACACATAAAAACACTCAACAAAATAGGAGTAAAGGGGGAACTGCCTCAATCAGATAAAGAACACCTATGAAAAACCCACAGCTAACATCATATATAACAATGAAAGACTGAAAGACTTTACTGTGAGATAAGGAACAAGCCAAAAATGTCTGTTCTGACCATTTTCTTTCAGTAGTGTACTGGATTTCTACCCAGGACATTTAGGCAAGAAAAAAATAATGAAAGTTATCAATATTCAAAAGGAAAGATAAAATTATCTCTATTCACAATGATATGATCTTACGTACAGAAAACCCTAAAGAATCGTAAAAAGCTATTTGTACTAATAAACAAGTTCAGCAAAGTTGCACAATTCAAGATCAACATACAATAATTGATTGTATTTCTATAAACCAGCAAAAAGCAATCTGAATGCAAATTAATTTTTATAAAGTATCATTAATCTCTTTTATGTGTTAAAGACAAGAAACATCTTAACCTAAAATTACGAAAACAGTTCCACTTAAGGTAGTATAAAAATCAAATGCTTAGGTATAAATTTGACCAAAGAGGTGGGAGACTTGTATACTGAAAACTATAAAGCATTGTTGAAAGAAATTAAGGATGACCTAAATAAATGGAAAGACATCCTGGGTTTATGGATTGGAAGATTTAATACCATTAGGATGGCAATTCTTTTCAAATTCTTCCAAAGATTCAGTGAAAACCCTGTCAAAATTCCAACAACTTTTTTTTTGTCAGAAATGAATAAACTAATTGTAAAATTCATATGGAATTACACAAACAGCCAAAACAATCTGGGGAAGAAAGTACAAGTTTAGATGACTTCACATTTCTTGATTTCAAAACTTACTTCAAAGCCATTGTAACCAAAACAATGTAGTACTGACACAGGAAGAGATATATAGATAAATGGAATAAAATTATGATTCCAGAAATAAACCCTTACATCTATGGTCAATTGATTTTTGGCAAGGGTGCTAAGACTATTCAATAGGGGAAAGAACAGTCTTTTCAACAAATGGTGTTGGGTTAACTGTATACCGACATGCAAAAAATTGAATCTGTACTTCTATTTCACACCATATACAAAAATCAATTCAGAATGGATCAAGTACATAAGCATAACAGCTAAAACCATAAAAAAATCTTAGAAGAAGGCATATGTGTAAATCTTTGTGACCATGAATTAGGTAGTGGTCTCATAAATATGACAACAAAGGTGAAAGAAACATAAAGAGGAGAAAGATAAATTTCAATCCTTCAAAATTGAAAAATTTCATACATCAAACAGCTTATCAAAAAAGTGAAAAGACAACCCACAGAATCAAAGAAAACATTCACAAATTACATATCTGATAAAGGGTCAATATCCAAAATATACAAAGAACTTGCTGCCCAGCCACGAAAATACAAACGACCCAATTAAAAAATGGGCAGACTCAAATGGACATTTTGCCACAGAAAATATACAAATGGTCAACAAACACATGAAAAGGTGCTCAACATTATTAATTGTTAGAAAAATGTAAATTAAAATCACAGTGAGATACTACTTCATGCCCACTGGGATGCTATAATTAAAAAGCAGACAAATACCCTGATGGGTGTGGCTCATCAGTTGGGCAAGATCCCACAAAGTGAAAGGTCGCCAGTTCAATTCCTGGTCAGGGCCCATGCCTGGGTTTCGGGTTCAGTCCCCAGTCAGGGTATACACAAGAAGCAACCAATTGATATTTCTCTCCCTCTCTTTCTCCCACCCTTTTCCTCTCTCTAAAAATAAATAAATAAAATCTTTTAAAAAAACAGACAACCTACTCAACAAAACAAACAAGCAATCAAAATATAACAAAACATTGAAATAAAGAACAAACTGACAGTAACCAGAGGGGAGAGAGGAGAGGGATAATGGGGGAAAATAGGGGAAGGGTTGTCGAGGAACACATATAAAGGACACATGGACAAAGCCAAACGGGGTAGGGTTGAGGATGGGAGGCAGGGGTGGATGGGGCGGGGGGGAGTGGTGGGGGAAAATTCAAGACAACTGTACTTGAACAACAATAAAGAAACACAAACAAACAGAAAGTAACTGTTGCTGAGAATGTGTATAAGTTGTAAACTTTATATTGTTGGTGAGAATATAAAATAGTTTAGGCACTGTGGAAAACAGTTTGGCTGTTCATCAAAATGTTAAATATAGAATTACCATATTACCCAGCAATTCCACTTCTAGATATTTATACCCAAGAAAAGTGAAAACATAGGTCCAAACAAAAATTTGCATGTGAATGTTTATAGGAGCATTAGTAATAATAGCCCCAAAGCAGAAAAAACCAAGTGTTCATTAATTGATGAATGGATAGACAAGATGTGGAGTATTCACATAATGGAATTTGGCCATAAAAAGGAATGAAGTACTGATACACCCTACAACATGAAGGAGTTTTGAAAACACTATGCAAATTAAAATAAGTGAAACACAAAAGGCTACATATTGCATGACTCCATTTATTAGAAATATGCAGACTAAGGTAAATCCATAGAGACAGAAAGCAAATTAATGCTTGCTTGAGTGGTGGAAAGGAGGAATGTGGAGTAATTGGTTGATGGGTTCAGGGTTTCTTTTTGAGATGATGAAAATGTTCTGAAATTAGATAGTGGTGATGGGTGCACAGTGCTGTAAATATACTAAAAGGCATTGTCCACAAAATGGTTAAAATGGTAAATTTTGTGTTATATGAACTTTGCATCAACAAAATGAACCTTTTGAATAATGTTTTTGTTAGATTGTGACTTGTTAGACCCTGGTGAGAACCACTCATATTTTGGTGCTCAGAATGAGAACTCTAGGTAAAAAGCACTTATTTCAAAATACAGTAAATATATAACTCACACTTCTCTGGATGAGGCACATGTTACAAAATCATAGAGAAGCTTGAACATTTGTGGTAAGGCCTACAGGCTGGGTGGCTAGGGCAGGGGAAAGAGAATGGCTAAGGCAGAAAAGACATATATTATTTTACAAGTCAGATAGAATAGCATATTAATTTTATATTTTGAAGCATTCTATGCTAGAGATGAATGTATATTCCAAAATCCATTTTCTGCTTCTTATCTTGTAAAAGAATCCCTGGGTTTTTACCAGGGTATATGGCTGTGTAAAGATTACTTTCCCCATTCTTCCTTTCAGCCAGGTGTGGCTTTGTGACTAAGCTCTGTTCATGATATGTAAATTGTAACATGTTAGCTTCTTTGTAAACATGGTCAAAGAGATTACCAATCATTCTTTGTCTCTTCTTCCATCTTTCTGATGGCTGGCATGTGGATTTAATAGTTGGAGGCACAGCAGTCATCTTGTCCATAAGCAGTAGGCTAACAATTGTAGAGAAAAAGGCAGATAGGATGTCCATGAGGGATCCTTGATGGACATAGAGATGTCTTAACAGCCATGGAGTTTCTGTCCCCAGATCAATTATGAATGAGATAGAATGAACTTCTATATTGTTTAAGGTACTATTATTTTGGATTGAATGATTGAGTGTCAAAACAAACCTTTCTATTTTTATTAAATTTATTGGGGTGACCTTGATTAATAAAATTACATAGGTTTCAAGTGTACAATTCTATAATAAATACATCATCTATACTCTGCGTTGCATGTTCACCAGGCCAAGTTGAATCTCCTTCTGTCACCATATATTGACCCCCTTTACCCTTTACTACCACTCCCTACCCCCCTTCCCCTCTGGTAACCACCACACTGTTGTCTGTCTGTGAGGTTTTGTTTGTTTGTCTTGTTTGTTTATTTGTGACTTTCAGTTTTATATTCCACATACTAGTGAAATCATATGGCTGTTGATTTTTTCTGACTTATTTTGCCTAGCACAGTATTCTCAAGACTCATCCATGTTGTCACAAATGGCAGTATTTCACCTTTAATCATAGCTGAGTAGTATTCTGTTATATATATGTATCACAACTTCTTTATTCAATCATCTATCAAAGGACACTTTCCTTTGTGTCCATGTTTTGCCCACTGTGAATAATTGTTCAGTGAACATAGAGGTTCATATACCTTTATGAACAAATGTTCTAATTTTGGGGGTAGATACCCAGAAAGTGTATAATCTCATGAATGACCTTATTTCTTTTCTATTTGTTAGAAAACCAGTCATGTTCCAAATGGAATTTGCTCTATCAACCCGGGCCTTGGAATGAAGATAGCATGAAACAGAGCCACACTCTACCCATGATAACATAAGCAAGAAACACACGTTTGCTGTTATAGACCATCAAGGTTTGGGGGGTTAATTGTTATATAGCATAACTAACCCAAATTGACTTATATAGATCCCAGTATGAAGAAGATACTGACTACGAAAATGAATGAGACATTACATCCTCAAGAACCTCATTTTATAATAGGGAAATAAATACATCAAGATAATTATAAACAATATGTTGAAAGCTCATAGGACATGTGGAGAGTACACATAGGACATATTATTACATTGAAGAAAGAGAGACAAACCCTATTTAAGGGGTTTTGGGAATGCTTCATGTAGAAAATGACACTGAATTTGAATTTGTAAATCTATGTAAAGGTTCAAAGATTTTTTGAAAAAACAAAAGGACATTCTAGAAACAAATACCATATTCAAAAGTATAGAGGTGTAAAAAGAATTTATTTTTATTTTATTTTATTTTTTAAAGAATTTTTATGAGTTTATTTGAGCCAAACTGATGACAATTGCTGGGGAGCAAAACCTGAATAGATTGAGAAATTGCTCCAGAAAATGGCAGCTTTGCACCTTATTTTATACATTACTATCAAAAGAGGAGGCATAATTGGGTTGCAATACATGAAATCTATTGCTGGTAGATTAGGGAGGCCAGAGAAAGCAAAGTAGAGAAGACCCTTAGATTGAATAGAAAATAAAATGATGGCCACATACTTCTTTTACATAGGTGGTACAGGATAGTTAGCAATCAACAATTAACATGATAACAATGACAATGAGAGGATTTGTGGGATCCATGGTGCAGAGGTGCAGAGAGGTCTCCCCATGGGGCCTTTGCTTTGAAGGATCCAGAAAAACGAAATTTGACATTCCAAATGTATGTTATCATAGATGCAAAAAAAAAAAAAACCCACAATAGGCTCAATTA
>CM052552.1:54791273-54811221 GCA_028533065.1 Trachops cirrhosus
CATGGAGGGTTAGCAACAGGGGAGGAGGAGGAGGAGAGAGGGGGGAAAGGTACAAAGAATAAGTAGCATGGATGGTAGGTAGAAAATAGACAGGGGGAGGGCAAGAATAGTAGGGGAAATGTAGAAGCTAAAGGACTTATGACACATGGACATGAACTAAAGGGGGGGACGTGGGTGGGAGAGGGTGTTCAGGGTGGAGGGGAATGAAGGGGGGATAATAGGACAACTGTAATAGCATAATCAATAAAATATATTAAAAAATTGCTATCTAACTGTAATAACTCACAATTGTGAGGCATGATGAAGCATTCCATACAGTCGACAACTTTGTGAGGTAAACACAGATAAAGTATTTGCTCTCATTTTTGAGATTATCAAACTAGCAGAAGGGACTTAGGGTCTTTCCAGCAGGGCTGGCAAGATTGTTAAAATGCACACAATCATGGGAAAGGAGGAGCAACAGTTGGGCAACCTAGTAAAGTGGAAGAAACCTTTCACTCACTGTTTTATTAACAGTTGTTTTTGAGTGTCTTTAATATTTCAGGCAATATACAAGGCACTCTAGGTATAATGATTGTGGGAAATATGTTATAAGAGAATTTGGATGGGAAAAGAAAGCAAGTTCCTGGGAGGGAGATATTACAACAGCTCCGGATTTTGATACAATGGTAGTCTATAACTAACATTACCATCACCATTAGGGGACATAGTTATGTGGACCAAGGGAGCAGTGATTTTCAAAGTGACCAGTCAAATCAGTTTTAGTACCTTGTCAACCAAGGGGACAATCACTTTTTAACCTGTCAACTACATTTATTAATTAGACAATTTGATCAACATGTGGCATTGAGATGGATTCAAAATTGATAGATGCAGTAAAACAAATTGGTTTGGTGAACATTTCTCCTTGAATGAAGTGGTTGTTTGAGTGATTTGGAAAGTTGATTTTAGAAAATTTGTGAATTACTGTGGCTATGAGAATCATTATTCCAGCTCAGCACCTATGTGACCCCTAAGGCCTTCTTTGTTGCTTATTCAAAAGGAAATAAATAATGATGACTAGATTGTCTTCAGGGGTTTCATGAGTCAGCAACTAAAGCCTATTAATTCATCCACAAGGAAAGAGCTTTAGACATCTGGGTCTTGGAAAGGAAAAGGAGGAAGGCTATCTCTTGGATTTTATCAGCGACTATTCTTCTACAATAGTGTTTACCCAATATTTACCTTGAAAAATCAGGAAAACTCTAGCATTACTCCCTGTCACCTGTTTACTGAAGGAGCTTAATTCTGAGGCATTCTAGCTCTTTTCAGCCTGGATTGAAAATTCATATCAGGTTTCAGATCATAGAGACTTCCCAGGTCAAGAGCAGCTTGCTGTACAAAGTTCAGTTTTACAATTTTACCTGGTTTATCCCCACCTGTACTTCATGCCTACATCCTTTAGTGAAAACAGCATTGCTTTGAATTTGAAGGTTGCATGCAGGCAGGCAGAGCAGCTTTACTCCCACCCTGAGTTGGAACAGATAATGGACTCAGAAGAGCAGGTGTCCAACTGACCAAGGTCATCGAACAATGACTCAGTGTAAATACCCAAATTATAGTTGTGGACAAACTGGGCACATGACAGGTGCAGTTGATGAGTGTCCTTTTGTCTAGCTGTCACAGTGGTCTAAGGACAGAGAGCAAATCAAATGAAGAAGACTGTGCCTGCCTTAGAAGGTTACGTCTTCACTGTAGCAACCACTAAGTTGGCATTACTGATGTGGTTAGATGATTTTGTTTCTCAGGAGCTACTCATTCAGGGGGTAAAAATGGAAGGTGTAAAGATGAAGTCAGTTTTCTCTTGACATTTCCAAAGATGAATACTTGTGAAGGACAAGCAGGCAATCTCTTCTTAGAAATAGTCAATCCAAAGAACCTAGAAAGTCCTTCAGAGTAGCAAATAGAGGATCACAACTTCAAACAAACAAACAAACAAACAAACCACAAGTAAAAAAAATCAGAAGACTCTGCTCCTGGGAAGTTTAAATTATAACCAATATATCACAAGTGCATGGTTCTCAGCACTGTATTGAAGTTTCAGTTTGAGACAATGCCTGAAAGTCAAAGTCAAAGGGATCTAATAAGTGCAAGGTGTGAATGATTAAAGTCACAAAAAGTGAGTTTAAGTTACTAGGACTTTAAAAAATACAGTTATAAGATGAAAGAAATTTAGAAAAACCCTTGAATTATACAGGTTTAGCATACATATGTTACAATGGTTTATAGCATTTTTTTCTGATTTCATAGCTGAGAAGGCTAATATGTTAAATGTTTGATGTTAAATCATTAGAAAGTGAATGAGCATAAACTTAAGTTGCTTTATATTTTCAATGTAATTAAGAGGTCAGCAAATGTTTAATAAAGAAATATATTGAGAGGAAAAAACAATGTTTGAAAGGGCTTAGGGTGTACAGATTATATTGGCGTATAGTATTTTTCACCATTTCACAAGTGTGAAAGCTGAAATTAAATGAGTTATTCAATATAATATATATATTTAGAGTGAAAGAGCCCAAATTCAAAGTCATGTCTTCTGACTGTTAACTAGGTCCTCTTGCTACTTTACCACAGTGCCTGAAGCACTCTGAGTGTCAAAAAAAAAAAAAAAAGTTTCCAGAAGGCTCTGAGTTCAACAGGGCCTGCTAACTTCTCCTCCCTTCAGATTCACTGCAGCAATAGTTGTGTGGGAATGCTTGTTCTCTGTGTCTATAGAGTACAAACTGTAGCCTTCTCCTCTTTATGTAAAGATATGGGTGGCCAACAAATATATTTTTGAGTATCCACTGCATACCAGACATTGTTCTAGTTGCTGGGATACAGAATGACTTATTCCTTGCCTCAAGGGACTTTTATACTAGTGGGGGGTGATGACAACCAACAAACATCAAATAACTAAATAAATCAATCATATCAGATTCTGATAAGTGTTAGGAAGAAAATAACATGGGGTAGTAACTTAGCACTGGCAACTTAAGGTAGGACTGAGGCCAGCTGACTTTTCAGCTGGGGTGGTTAGTGGCTTCATCAAGCAGTAAGACTGTAGAAGCAACAATAACCATACTCAAAATCGTAGCTCGAATGATAGACATGGCAAATGATGAAATGGGCAAGAGATAACATTTCCAATATACATTACTGTTGGGGACCAGGTAACCCATCCAGTGTTTTGAGTCTAGGCCAAGAAATGTGGACATGCAGAAGAAAATGAGACAGCTTCTGGGTGGAGGGTGAGGGTGGGTTTCCTTAAGAGAGATAGAATAATGGTGGTGCTGATATATGGTATCACATCCTAAACCTGAAATTATTTAACATTATTAAAAAAGGAAGGGGAGTATAATGGTTGATACATCCAACAGTTTTGTACCAAGCAAATATTCATTATATACATTAGCACAATATAAGGACTACCTCACAGAGACTATTGTCCATGTTTGACAAATAAGGAAACTGAGGTACAGTAGCTTTCCTGTGAAAGGCTAAATAATGCCCCACCCCCAAATGTCCAAGTCCTAATCCTCAGGACCTGTGATTGTGTTATCTTACATGGTAAAAGGGACTTTGCAGATGCGATTGAAAAAATTTCAGATGAAGAGATTATTCTAGATTATCTATCTGGGTTTACCCAACGTAACTATAAAAATCCTTAAAAGAGTCAGAAAGAAGATAAAAGCAGAGTCTGAGTGATGTGGCTAGGAGCCAAGGAATGCAGGCATCTTATAGAAGCTGGCAGAGGCAAGAGAATAGATTATCCCCTAGAGCTTTTGGAAGAAATATCACCTTGATTTTAGTCCAGTGAAACTGATTTCAGAGTTCTGTCCTCCAGAACTGTAACACAATAAATTTGTTGCTTAAGTCTCTAAATTTGTGGTAATTTGTTACAACAGCAATAGGAAACTAATATATTTTCCAAGGCCAGGGAGCTACAAAGTGTCAGGGCCAGAATTAAAATGGAAGCAATCTGGCATCAGTGTTAGAGATTTAACCACTGTGTTATAGGGCCTCTTACAGGCAGAATAAATTTCTGGGTTGAATGCAAAATATGTGTCTCCTAGGGTTTCCTCCTATGCTCAGAATTCCAGGTTTTAAGAGAAACTGAAAAAAGAGGAAGAGGATCCTATACCAGAGGTATACAGCAGTCCCATTTACTGCTCCATGTGTTCAGTCCTGGACCCAAGAGATCACTAAATAAACATCCCATTTTAAAGAAGAGGAATTCACCCTGGCTGGTGTGGCTCAGTGGGTTGAGTGCCAGCCTGTGAACCAAAGGGTTACTGGTTTGATTCCCAGTTGGGGCACATGTCTGGGTTGCAGGCCAGGTCCCCAGCTGAGGGCATGCCAGAGGCAACCACACATTGATGTTTCTCTCTCTCTCTCTCTCTCTCTTTCCCCGTTCCCTTCTGCCTAAAGCTAAATAAATAAATAATCTTAAAAAAATAAAGATGAGGAATTTGAGGACTAAAGGGTTGTGATTTTGATGTTACCTAACGGGCTGAAACAATCAGCTAGTTAAAGAAGGGGCAGGAGGTAATATGGAGAAATCCACTGATTTCAACACCTGTATGGAACTCAAAGAAGGAGGCAAGTGAGGACCAAAGGACCCGTGGTTCCTGAAACCTGTGTTTCTCATTATTCACTTAGAGGGAGTGGGAGAAGAAATGTGAATTACACAGCTGCCCAATATAATACATCTAGAAGAATTCAAAATTTTCACTGAAACTTTAGCCCCTTCTGATTATTATATCCCCAAATATTAGCCACTTTGACATCCTGATTGCTGCCCCCAGCTCTCTAACACAGCATCTAAGACAGAGTGGGTGCTCAAAAGTATTAATTGAATTAATAAAAAATGTTTATGACAGCATCCTTAGAACAGTGCTTTCCCTAATTTAAGGTGCATGCAAATCTCCTGGGAATCTCGTTAAACTGCAGATTCAGAGTAAAAAGTTCTGGATGGGGCCTGAGGTTGGCCATTTCCACCAAGTTCCCATGGTCTGTATTTTTCAAGGTCCCTGAAAATGAGACTTTTCTATCCATATACAAAATACAAGTCATATAAAGTTTGATCATTCGATGAAAGTTTGCAAAGATGGCATAGAAATTTTTCCCCTTTTAGGCAACCCTACCCTCCCAATAAAGGGAGCAAATTAGATGCCCAGAATCAATGGAGAGAGTTGGAATAGTGCCCCAAATACCTGTTCCTTGCGCTCTGCTCTGGTCTTCCAGAAGCAGGGAAGGCTGTAATGAAAGGAAAAAGGGAAGTGTCCAGGAGTTCTCATGCCTCCGTTTCTCTTCCACTTCCAGCCTTTAAGGCACAACTGCCCCATTTGAACCTCCGAAGTCACCACCTTACACACGGGTGTGCAGCGCCGCGCCCCCCTCCACGCCCTTGCCCAGGCGGAGACAGCCCCGACGCGCGTGCGTGCGCGCTCAGTATAAATAGATCCCAGGCGCCAGCCACTGGACAGAGCCGGGCTGCGGGCACCGCGGTCATGGCGGGTGAGGACAATCAGTGGCCTGGCAGCATCCTTTACAACATGCTCGTGAGCGGTAAGCAAAAGCCGGAGGCTTCAGAAGCAGCGGAGCCCAAGGTGCGGCTGGGGGGCGCATGCCTGGGCTGCTCTTGTGGTGTGGAGCCCCCGTTGGGCAGAGAGGAGCTGCCAAGTAGGCAGCCAGTGGCGGTCCTGTACCGCTGCTGTTTGTGCGGTGAAGACCACCCACGGCAAGGCAGCATTCTCTACCACATGCTCACGAGCGCAAAACAAACTCAAGAAGCTTCCGAGGCGCCCAAGGCACAGCTGGCGGGGGCGTGCTGGGGCTGCTCCTGCGGCTCGGAGCCACCGGTGGGCAGAGAGGGGCTGCCGGGCAGGCGGGCCTTGGCGCTCATATACCGCTGCTGCTTTTGCGGTGAAAACCACCCACGGCAGGGCAGCAGCATCCTCAACAACCTGCTCACAAGCTCAAAACAAACGCACGCGGCTCAGCCGGGAGTGCTGCGGGGTGCCCCCTGGTGGAACCCCTCGAGTGGCGCACGACGCCGCTCCACCGCACAGCGGCGGGTGACCCTCAGGAGTCCACAGGTGGCCTGCGAGGCAGCTTCAGCGAGCCTTTTGAAGACGATGCGCTTTGTCAAGTACCTACCCTGTTTCCAGGTTCTTCCCCTGGACCAGCAGCTGGTGCTGGTGCGCAGTGGCTGGGCGCCACTACTCATGCTGGAGCTGGCCCAGGATCGCGTGAGCTTCGAGACCATGGAGACCTCGGAGTCCAGTCCACTGCAGAGTATCCTCACCACCAGGCGGCGGGAGACCGCCGGCGAGGAGCCGCCGCCTCTCCCCACGCTGCAGCAGCACTTGGTGCCACCAACAGAGGCCGGGCGTTTGCCTTCAGCCACCGAAGTCCAAGCTATTAAGAGCTTCCTTGCCAAGTGCTGGAGCCTGGGCATCAGTTCCAAGGAGTACGCCTACCTCAAGGGGATCGTGCTCTTTACCCCAGGTAAGGGCGCCGGGGTCAGGCTCTGGGTTTTCTCTGCTCAAGTGAGGATTCCGCAGTGCCTATTAGGACTCAGGCACTAAAGAGCGTTCACTGGTCAGGGGAGTGTCCGGGCAAAAGTGAAGAATGGCTACTAACTCAGCACAGTTGGGGGAGCTCCAGAAACAACCTCTCGTGGGTGGGCTGCTGCCAGAAACTCATCCTAGAGGAGGGGCATACTTTGTTGAGGTTTGTACTTATTTCTCTATAACTTTCTGTTACTACACAAAAGTCTGTGCCTTCGAGGGACATGGGTATTCCTCCTTCTCTGGTCTTTCAAATCCAGTAGCATAGCTGTAAAAAAAAGTTTGTGTTTACTTCAAAGTCTCCAACTTCTCTTTCTGAAACCCAGTTCTGAAACTTACTAGAATCTTTCTGTTGGAGGGGCTCTATTAAGGCTGGCAAGAAATGAGACATTTATGAAGGACCCATAGGGAGGCCATCCCCTGGGGACACTGTCAGGCAGGACATGACTTAGTGTTTCATGAGTCTTTCTCTGAACGGTCATTTTTACTGTCCTAACTAGCTGTACTGTGTCATCCTTCAAGTGTCTGTGAATATCAGGCTAGCAATGGGGCAGGGAAATGACACACTAGGGACTGTGAGCAGGAGCACTGTATATTAGAGCTTGAAAAGACCTTAGAGACTTCCTAATCAAGTTCCTTTGTCCTCTGTCCCATTCACAGATTAGGTAGCCTAGTCCCAAGGGACTTTACTGCAAAGTAAATGGCCAGTGAGTTGTGGAGCATGGGCCTCCTCTCTCCTGGGCCCAATGTCTCTTGGGCGCTAGACACTGTCCTCTACACAGTGCAACCAAATCGTGGGAGAACATCTCCCTGGACAGCCTAGAACCTAGTCTCAAGTATGTCCTACTACTAAAGTCATCTTCAGTCAGAGTCCTTCCAAAAGGGCCACAGTGGGCAGGAAGTTTCTAGGCAGCTTGCATAGGGATAGTTTTCATAACATTTTTTTTCCTGACACGAGGAGTCTCAGGTCATGTCCTGAGCATTCTTTGAAGGGCTCCTGCCTAGCATCTTTGAAGGGCTATAGAGCAGTATTTAGTGGGAAAAGAATTCATTTACAAGTCAAATATATTTCAGGACCTAGAAATGCCAGCTCATCCCAGCGATCATTGTAGGTAACATTTTGATTATATCATTGCCTTCCAAACTTGCCTGTGCATTAGAAACATTTGGGCTGGGTGGGGGGGGCGGGGCTTGTTTAAAGTCTCTTTAGGCCCCGCCCCTACAGATTCTGATTAAGTAGTTCTGGTCCAGGGTCTGCAAACCTGCATTCACGTGGCCCAGGTGATTCTTAAGATCTTTGGGAAATAGTTTACTCTTTCCTTCAGACTGTTATCAAACATCTATCATGTGCCTTGTTCTGCTGGGACACAAAGATAAGACCAGAAGTAAAGACCAAAGATAAGACCAGAAGGGGCCAGTTTCCAGAAGTTTACATTTCACTAGTTTCCCTCTTTTCCTTCACCCCATTTTGTTGTTTTGCACATTTTTCACACACACACACACACACACACAATCTCCCTTATTCTTGCTCTGCTTTTCAGAATCCTCCCAATCAGCTGAGTGTATTTATTTTTTTAAAAGATTTTATTTATTTATTTTTAGAGAGGGGAAGGGAAGGAGAAGGAGAGAGAGAGAAACATCAATGTGTGGTTGCCTCCCATGTGGTCCCCACTGGGGACCTGGGCCGAAACCCAGGCATGTGCCTTGACTGGGAATCAAACCTACGATGCTTTGGTTTGCAGCCTGTGCTCAATCCACTGAGCTATGCCAGCCAGAGCAGCTGAGTGTATTTAAAACACAAATGCACCTGTATTGGGAGGAACAGTGAAGCCTGTTAAGTGTGTGTACTTTCTTTGCTGCTTATCCTTTTGGATCCCTTGATCTTTATGTTTAACTTTTTTTTTTTTTTACTGTGGAGTCCATCTATCCACCTTTCTTTCTTCCCTGAATTTACTTTGAAGGCAAGCCCTCTTTGGGGGGAAAAAGCCATTTTAGAGGGGGGCTGAGATGGAAAAAGGGGAGGTGTGGTATGAAAGCAGACAAAAGTAATGTAGAGTTCATATGATAAAGATTTAATGAGCCTGAATCTGATCTAGAGGAGCTTTATGTTGCTGTGGAGTTTCACACAAGCTTTTTCTTACCATCATTAATGAAATTCAGACTCAATAAACTTGGGTCCCAGGCCAGGATAATGAGGTGTAGGTAGTAGGGGATGTTAATGTGTGGACTGGGGTAATCAGAATTGGAATATGGATTAGAGATGCTGCCTTTTTTTGCTTTCAATTTATTTATCAAATTTGGTATTTGCCTATAGTAGGAATGACTCATTTATTGCCATTATTATTTTTTAAAGGACACTGGTTCTGCTACTCTGCGAGGATTAGCATGGTGCTTTTGAAATACATCTTGGTTGCATTTTGTAGAAAAAGAGAAGGAAAATGATTGCAATCATCATTGACATCACTTAAACAGAATGATAAATTGGTGATTAATTAAATACAAGTTGAAGAACTTTACAGTAATATCACGGAGGATAAAAGGACTTTAAAAAGCAGCTTTCTCCCACCTTCTTAAATTTACAGGCACTTCATCTTTCCTGTATTGTATTTCCCTCAGTTTTACTTGGGTTTCACACTGGACTGCAAGAAGGTCATTTGTTCTCTATTTGTAAAATTACTTTTGAACCATGTTGCAATCCATGATGTTTTCATGTTGACTTTTTAACCTTTTAATGGCTGTAAAGCAGTGCTTTCAAAGACCTCTTATTTTAAAGTAATTTTTTAAAAGAGCCTTTTGATGCACTCATTAGAATCACTCTTTTTCCTCCACCTTCCCCAATACAGAAATCATGGCACAATGAGCTAAGTGGCTGGCCTTATCTCTTAAATTATTATGGGACTCAAGACTAAAATCAGTCTACAGGCAAATAGTTACATAAAACAAGACAGTGAGCCACAGTTTGTGTCTGAAGTTTACCACCATTGGCTGGATAATTATTATAATGGTGGAAAACTCAAGGGAGGATGGTAAAATATTTGTAACTGGCAGAACTTCTTGTCATTGTACAATGACCTGCTTCCCACAAGTAAATGGTAAAGTGCTCACTTCTTGAAATAATTTTACTTTCTTCAGATTTGCACAGATAGTGAACTGTAGCAATGATTCATTAAACTACATTCTATGGTCACATTGAATTAAGTGTGCATTTGTTGGCTCAGGGCCAGCAGGTTTTAAGTGTGAGGATACAAACATAGTGGATAATAAATAAGAATAATTATATAATGTTTCATTCTTGAAATAATTGCTTCTGAAAATTTAGACCTGGTTTGGCATTTATCCTTGCTCTAGAAAGCCCTTTTCACCAGGAAGCTTGAGCTCTTGTTTAATTTGGGAAGGGGCATGAATGGATATATTTAAAAAGCTAGCAAAGGCCCTGGTTGGTGTGGTTCAGTTGATTGGGTGTCATCCTGCAAACCAAAAGGTCGTTGGTTCGATCCCCAGTCAGGGCACATGCCTGGGTTGCAGGTTCAGTCCCAGTTGGGGTGTGTGAGAGAGGCAACTGATCGATGTTTCTCTCCCCCTTTCTTCCTCCCTTCCCCTCTCTCTAGAATCAATAAAAGAAAAAAACCTTTTAAATAAATAAAAAAGCTAGCAAAGGACTCTGTGAGTGAGCTGTCAATAACAAAGAGATTTTTCTCTTGTTTTCTCCTCCAGATCTGCCAGGTCTGCAGTGTGTGAAGTACATTCAGGGACTTCAGTGGGGAACTCAGCAGATCCTCGGCGAACACACCAGGATGATGCACAGGGGGTTCCATGCCAGAGTTGCTGAACTGAATAGTGTCCTTTTTGAGCTTCGATTCATCAGTGCCACTGCCATTGTTGAACTGTTCTTCAGGCCCATCATCGGCGCAGTCAGCATGGATGATATGATGCTGGAGATGCTTTGCACGAGTTTATAAAGGCATCTGTAGGTCACACAAATGCAGTTCGCCATGAAGAAATGATAAGGAGCTGTGTGTAGAAGAGTGTAAATAGCATAAATTAAACTTTCTTAGTATTTTTACATGCATAGTATTTTTGTATTCAGTTGAAGAAAAACTTTAGTTACAGACAACTAGAAAATCCCCTGTTTCATAGTAGTTCACTGTGAAGGAAAACATTTGCAACAGGTAACATATCTCTGTACATCTTTAAAGAATGAACAGGGTACTAAACTAATAAGCTATTTTCACAAGTTTAGTGACTCTCCACTGAACCTGCTAAAATCAAATTTGTAACATTGTTTTAATAAATGTTAAGGTGTTAATCATTAACTTGATTGCAAAAGGTTTCATCAGGGTTGAAGACTTCAAATAATATTTTAAAACCTAGTCAACATAAACAAAAATTAAGTTACCTTTGTAGATGGCATTATGGCATTTAATATTATGACATGCCAGTGCCAGTGAGGGTCAACTTGTCTCTGCCTTCATTTCCACTTCCAACATCTGTATGGAAGTCTGTCTTTGTACCAAGTAGAGTCAAGTGGCAGTCTGCAATCATAGAGGCACCTGAGAGTGAAGTAGGAGTTTTTCAGAGTTTTAGTTTGGGATTTTTCTGCACACAGTAGATAAAGGTCAACAAGAAACTTACATTCTATAGTTCCAGAAGGCTCAACATCATTATAAATCCCCAATTGTATTTTACCTTTTAGATATATTATAGAGGTAACTGTCACATTGAACAAGCATAGCATGAAATCATCAAGTGACTTTGTTGTTGGCTCCTGCTGCCCCTTTAAATGTCATCTGTAGAACTAGTTCTTTCTTGTCTCTGGATAAAATTTAGGGCACTAAATGTTTATTCATTTATAGGTAATAAATTGCCCATTAGTGATTAATACATCTAGACCCACTGCAAGGAGTCTTCAACTTCCTTTTGTGTACATTCCTTTGGCTGTCTGGTGAATCCTATGAACATCTCAGAATCAGGCTGTTAGAATAACACAGCAAATAAAATAGTTATGATTGCAAAGGTAATATGTCAAAATGTATTAAAAGTGCTAAATTTTAGCCCCAGCTGGTGTGGCTCAATGGATTAAGTTCTGGCCTGTGAACAAGGGGGTTGCAGGTTCGATTCCCCATCAGGGCACATACCTGGGTTGCAGGCCAGGTCGTGTGAGAGGCAACTAACCAATGTTTCTCTCACACATTAATGTTTTTTCTCTCTCTCTTTCTTCTTCCCTTCCCCTTTCTCTAAAAATAAAAAGTAAAATCTTTTTAAAAAGTTGAATTTTAAAAATATTCTCAAATGTGGCATACATAATATGTGCTTCTTTGTCAACACATTAAATAAACTATCTGGTGGCAGATCTACCAACTACCTTAGTGTCAAAGTTGTAATTAATATAATTGAAATTTCAGAATAACCTACTACATGTACAATGTGATAAGAAAATATCTGAGATTTTCATTGGTTACTGTGTTAGGGGACCCCAAGATCACCATTCCATTCAGAAATGTGCTAGAAGGTTTCATGGAACTCAGCATATAGTTGTGTTCAGGGCTAAGACTTATTACAAAGATGTGTAAGGATATATGGCTGGATTCTAAGGCAGGGTCTGGATGAATCCATATGCAGGCTTCATTCTGCTCTCCCTGTCCTATGAGGAATCACTCAAAGTGCACCCTTCTGAACAATAAAAATTCAGTAATGTGTGTGATATATTCCTGCCTAGAGAAGCCTTTCAAGATTCAGAGTTTAGCGTTTTTATTGAGGGCTAGTCACATAAGCTCCCTCTACCTAGCATGTACCAAAATTTCAAACACACATAAAGAAAGCAGATGTTTTGGTATAAACCCCATTGTTTGCACAACCTGGGCACAATTACTCAGTCTTATGAGTTAGGGAAAGGCAGGAAGAGTCTCCAAATTGAAGTGTCCAGATGTCAGCTAAGGATTGACCTTGCAAACAGGTCATTCTAAGGACAGCAGTCTCGGTCTTGCTATGTTAACTTGGCTGTGCAATCCACTTCCTTGGCCCTTGGTCAAGGTGTCTTGACAGAATTATTCAGTGGAACCCCACACAGCAGGGTGAGTCCAACCTTCAGTGTTGATCTCACTTATTCCCTGTATGGGTCATGGACTTAGTTGGCCAAAACACATCCCATTAATTATAAAGGTCTATCTTGGGAAGCCTAGTGGCTTCCTCTATAAGTTTCTCTATTAACCTGACCTGAGGCATCAACTGAGGCTCAGCACATGTCTAGCAATGTCATGAAGGTCAGGACACACACCCAAGCAGTGCAATTTGTGAAGGCACATATGTCACCTGGAAATAAACAGGTTACTCTTAACTATGTCTTTCTTCCATTCTCCAAGGATCTAATACACCAAGTAGGACATGCATTGGTTGGGCAACACAGGATACCAGGACCCCCGATGTGACTTTCCTCCTGCCCCAGGGTTCTGAGTTTAGTCCTTGCTTTCAGAGACACAGTCAGTCAGTTCCAAACAGTTCTGTCTGCAACAGGAGTTTATCACCTGCCAAGTGTGCATGGCATGTGGCAGTGTTCTGTGGGACTGTGCAGGAGCTGGCCTACCCCTGTTGCTTCATGGTCACACTGTCATCTGTCACCTGGGCTCATCAATCCTGAACCTGAAGTGCTTGCAGCAAGCACTTGTTGCAAAGGCAGCACAAGCATTTTTTTTTTCAAAAAGTGTGTTACTGCAGACAGGCAGAGCACCGGGGAGTCTCCCACATTGTCCAAGATGGCGCGGGGGGAGGTTCTTACACTGAGCATGCCAAAGGCTAGAAAGATGAATGGACAGGGCCTGAGCATGCCAAAAGGTGACAGGATGTTTGGTTAGAGAAAGAAAGCCTGCTCCTCTTTATCTCTGTAAGAACTATGCTTGAGCAAGAAGAAGTGGTCTTTGAGACAGGAGTTGCCATTCTCCCGGGTCACATGGCTCCTGAATAAACCTCTTTCCTTTTGCACCAGCACCTGTCTCTTGAGTCTGGTTTTTGTTGCCATGGGCAGTTAAACCCACCTTGTTCATTTCAAGAGGGGAAGTTTCCAGGAGCAGTTATGAAAACAAAGGTCATTAATGTCCTACCCCTTCTCTTGTGACTTCCCATGTGCCAGGGTTTGTTGTTTCTGCTGCTGTTCA
The DNA here is from genome assembly GCA_028533065.1 of Trachops cirrhosus. Taxonomy (NCBI): domain Eukaryota; kingdom Metazoa; phylum Chordata; class Mammalia; order Chiroptera; family Phyllostomidae; genus Trachops; species Trachops cirrhosus. The sequence continues at coordinate 54,805,015 of CM052552.1, forward strand.
AAGCCTGAGTGTCCCATTCACTAATCCTAACTTTACAATTTTTCTTAATAATTTCTTCTCCCCCTCTCTCTCTTCTCTCCCTCTCTCTCACCCCCCTCTCTCTCCCTTTCTCCCCCGCCTTGCCTAAACTTGCCTAAACCTTCCCTCTGGAAGGGTTGTGTGCAAGAGGGACAAAAGCATTTTCACAGAATAATGTTTTTATCCACCTTAACTAGAAAGCCATCATATTCCAAAGACTTGGTCAGGGCAAGATTCTGATTTTTCCATAGTTTTGAAAAAGTGGGTTTGCATAACCCCTCATTCCCCGTGCCTCTTGTCCTGATCATTAATCTAGTGAGCAGCCTTGAAACAATCAATCCCTTTCTGGAGACAGCTGCCTTGAGTGATCCAATTGCCTTACTAAGTTGTGTGCAGCATGAGAAAGGTGAGGGAAGTGGAGTCAGGCTGTCAATCCATTGCTACAAACTGCAGCTAATCTGGAAGGCAGAATACATGTCAACAGCAGTGAGACATCACTCTATCCCAGAGGGGTTCCAGAGCCTGATCAGTCAGAGGTGGGCAGAGGGGGAGCTTTCAAAAGGAATCATGAGTTAGGATGGCTATCAGCCTCTGCATCAGAACTCTAGCGCCCATCCACAGCTCCCTTTCATGTGGTCCTCTTCGAGAACAAGCTCTTATCCTAGGGCACATGCAAGTGATTCGGCTAGGCCAGCTAGCATCCACATGATTTCCAAACTAGGACCTGGCAGAAGGGTATCATAAATTATCAGCAGTCCCAGAGTCTTGAGTCCTGTTCACTGAGCTTCTGCCTGCTTTCAGGTCAGTGAAGCCCTGTACCTGCTGACAACATAACAACCCATAGTGGGCAGGAACAGGTTTTAGTGTGGAGTCAGGTCCAGACAACTGAGGACTCAGTAGACCAAAAACACCAGGAGCTCTTCACAGCAGCAGCAAAGCTGGGACACTGCAGGGCCAGACACCTGTGTTCTGAGTCCAAATGAGGCCGAGGAAATGACTAGACTGGTTTTTGCCTTTCTTTCCCCCTCTAGTTTATCTAAAGCCTTGCTCCAACTCTGGGAACAGACAGCCTTTTTCCCCCCCTCCCACTTGGAGGAGACATCTACTTCAAGCTAATTTTTGTGTTCAGACCCTTTCCTCCCCTTCCCAGAGAATGGAATCAGATAGACAAACACAGGCATGACCTTCTCCATAGCTATTTCTTCTCACTTTATCTTGAATGGCCCAAGGCAGCCTGGGATCCAGAGGGCTGAATCTCCTGGTGGGGGTGGGGTGTATATATCATTTTGATATTCCATAGTAACTTTCACCTCTGACCACAGACAACAACTCAGCATCTGTTTCATACTGTGGGTGACTCCATAGGCAAACACATACCAGGGTTGTGTTATTTCCTGCCCCTTGCCCGTTCTCCTCCCCGCCCAAATAATGCTGTAGCTATATTTCAGTGACTTGGGGTCATTCTATTAAATTCCCCCATTGTGTTAGAGCTCCCCAAGATCACCCCACATTCAAATATTCTCCAGAAGGTCTCACAGCACTTACATGCAGTTGTAATCACAGTTAAGGTGATTTATAGTGATGTAGATTAAGGTGATTTTTCTCCTAGTTTGAAACTTTCCCAAGTTAATTGCCTATAGTGGGACAGCAGGAGCTTTAATATTTCCCTGACCATGTAGTTCCAGTTTTACTTCCATATCTTGCTACCAACATTTGCAGATACTCACAGGGTTGGAAGGTGTTAAGGAGAAAGAAATAAGGGTAGCAGAAGGGTTCTTACCTGGGCAAAGCTGAGCTCGTAGTTTTCTCTGGCCATGCAGATGTTTAGAGTCAACTCTTCTTCATGTGGGTACCTGCATAGATTATTTGGGCAAATCATCATCTTTTCTTTATCCCCAATCTCTTGGGATCTCTTGGGATCTCTCTTTCTTGCAACTACTTCTGTATTCCTACTAGTGTTGTTTCTCCTTCTTCAGACCCCAGATATCTGCCTTTCTCTCCAGCTCCTTCTACTAAGTCTTTTTACCCTAGTAGGCAAATCTTTTGGACAGATGTAAGGTAAACTTATGGCAGCATGCATGTTCTCTCTCTCTCTTCCTTTCTTTTGAAGGAAAGCACTCTCTTTTTATTTTTTGCTTTGGCAAAGTCTAAGTGTAAGCTGCCCAACGCAGTCACTTGTTCTGTACTCTGCCATTCCGTGTTTTACTCAGCCATTTATTGCCTTTTAGATTTCCAGGTGAGAGTCAGACACTAATCCATGATGTTCCCCAAACTACCCTACTATAGAAGTCATCTCCTTAAAGTGCTTTTATTGATATGTTGAAAGGAGAAGCACCTCCGCCACTCCACCTACAGTATGCCCTCAATGCACAAAAGGCTGGGCTCTCTCAAACATTCCTGTCCCTTTTCCAACTTCCATACCTTTATATGCTTGACATGCAAGAGGGATTAAGAATCATGTAAACTTCATGATTCCTGCTTCATGACTTTAAACCTCACTCAGCATCTTGTTTTCTCTGTGCCTCAGCAGAAACTTGTGACAAAATTGTATTTTGAAATCCAGTTACTAATGTGCATTCATAAATGTTCTTTTCCTAAATGTTTGAACCTATGATCAGCATTCAAATCCAATGAGGGTCTTTTCTTGGCATTCGTGATGAATTATTTCAATTTCTGTCCTGATTGTATTAAATATGACCCTCAACTTCTTTTCTTTCATTTCCATGTATTAAAATTCTTTTTCTTATAAAATAATAAGGGCAAAGGGCAAGAGACTATTTAAATATTTCACAAACACTGCTATGGACACACTAAGATGGGAAAACTTTAGAAATAGCAACTGTTGGTTGGCAGGCACCTCCGGCATGAGAAAACTCCAAATGTTCTCTCATCAGGTGATGGATGAAAGTCCACATTCAGCACAGGAAAGGCAGTTCTGGGGCTCTAGTGTATACTTCACTGAGGTGCTGATATCTGTGAAGATTAGTTTTGTTTAGAACACTCATTCCCAAGACCCCGTCACTAGCACAGGCATAGCTAGAATGTGAAAGTAGTCCTGTATGTGAAAGTGTCTGAGTTCCTATCATTATGCCACACTGTCTCCAATTTAGCTGCAGGAGCTAAATAGATGTTACATATATTTGTGACACTTTATAAAATATATCTAATATACCTCATTTCTTTTTATTTATTTATTTAATTACTTTGTTGTTGTTCAACTACAGTTGTCTGCATTTCTAAATCCAGGTACATAAGACTACTTTTGATTTTTGACTATAGATAGATCTGGTGGTTCCTATGTTGCTATTGTATAATTACAATGGACACATTTTCCAAATTACAAATTGAGACCTGAGGTTTGACAAAGAAAGTCTCAAGTTTGTACACATATTTATATGAAAAATCTTATGAAGATATAAAACATAAAATACATTTAATTATATGTTTAACAAATCACTCTAATTGAAAAGAAAAATAAATTCACATGAAATATGGTCCACTTGGAAAATACCAAACATATGGTTCTGTGAAACATAGTTTCTTTTCTTTATAGCCAAATCTTTTTGTTCCTCACTGGTTCAACCTTTACCCTTACTAATTTAGTCACAATCCTTGTTTAGCTAAGGACTTTGAAGCCATTTCATGCTTCAGTGCAGAATGGTGATTAATGTTGGGATTTTGACATTTAATAACATTGATATAATTACAATGTTTTAAGTGGTTTTATTCTTACCTCTGCAAAGTAATTGTAATAGAGTCTGATGCTATTATTATCATTGCTTTTTAAATTATAAACTAGGGAATTGCTAATGTGGAAAATGTATCCTAATTCAAATTAGGCATAACATGTAGAATATTAAGATACCAGGATCCCTGCCTCCTTTACTTCATTTCTTTCTCATACAAAATAAAAATGATTATTTTTAATTAGCCCCCAAATGACTCAACACATATCTGGTTAAATACTATTGTATTATTTATTTGGGAATCTTATACAGAATAACATTTAAACAGTGGATGAATGATAAATCCTTCTGATCAACTGAATAACTGACAGTCTGTGGTTCCATAACAAACTTGAGAATGGTATTTCTCACTGGCCATACCAAAAAAAAAAAAACAAAATAAAACTAAATCTCTGGTTTGTAGACAGTTTAATTATTTAGTTTTATAATACTAACACAGTATTGTGGGGTCTGTATGCAGAATTCAGATATTCATTTATGAACTGGATCACTTTTATGAGGCAAAGCATATTCTCTCTACATCAGTTCATACCACTCCTTATTGCCTTGTATATATTCTATTTTACTCATTTGGTTATCATCTGAGATTCTAGGATCATATGAGTTTATTACTCGACCAAGGTTGAAAGGAACATATAAATGTTATATTGACCATTATAGTTTTTAAAAAATTGGACACCCAAGTTACATTTATCATATATGTGTGTACCAATGATTTATTTCTTGACTCTCAGCACCCAGTCCTCCATTCTTTGCCTTGCTTTGTGATATCAGAGGCACACCCTGCCATACACTGTAAACATTTCTATTTTTCCAGTGGCATGATGTTAGTTTCAACAATAGAAAAATCTTAAGGGACACCACAAGGCTATAACAGCAGGAAGACATTTTTTTTCAAGTTCTGGTCCTCTTTTCTTATTATCCAGCATAGGGATCTAGTGGCCCTCATGGATCACCTCCAGCCAGCCACACTCTCAGGCTACACTGTGCCCATTCAGTGGCCTAACAGCTGTGATCTATGACCTCTAGCAAGTTTCTTTCACCCTGGAAGATATCTGATCCTGCTGTCTTTGAAGAGGTCTGAACTAAGTTATTATTCTTCCAATGTCAACTCTTCTCAGCCTAGATATTGTAGCTTGTTTTAGAATTTTCTCTCCCTAGATGCCTTAAAGTCTTCTTTTACCCAGTATAGTACTTAACTTCCTTTTGTTTGTTTTTAATTCTTTATGCTAATCTTTCCTATTCAAATTACTGATGATGTTTCCTCACTAGACCCCAACTGATATGGAGAGCAGCTAAGGTCTTGAGAATTTTATTTTAAGTAACATGCATCAAAATTATTATAGACAAAATTAACTAAGTATTTTAGGAACTATAAATTGAAGCATGATCTATTATATGTCAAGTGTCAATTCTACGTACATAAATTATGGCCTACTTCTTTAAATGTTACTTTATACCAGTAAACCTTAATTAATACTAAAATCAATGGCAAACTTTCTCATAAAGAAGCTGAAAACCAGGGCCATAAATTTTTAGCCTAAGATATCCGAAGTTATGCTGATTAATGCTTTGAAGGTATACACACAAGTACATAGAAAGCCACGTAGGTGGAGCATTTCCCTTAGTCATCATTTAATCCATATGCCAACAAAATGCCAGGAAGTTTTACAATTGGGTAGATTGGGTGTCCTTTGTTCTCAAAATAGTTTTCTCTTTGTATATTGTAAGGATTTGAAGATCAATAACTATTTTCACTACAGCATGCAATTACTTTGACTTTGTTTGAGTTCCTCCGAGTTATGCACTAGACTTCCTGCTCTGATGCCACTGCATATTTGTTTTTCTGCTCTGTTTTCAATGCATGCTCATGGCAAGCTAAATTATGAAAAACCTTATTCTTTAATTCCATCAAGATGTGCCTGTCAAAAAAGGTAAAGGTATAAATCAGATGGTACTAAGAAACTTGAGCCTGGTTCTCTGAGAGAGTATGCCTATAATTTTTGAGGGGTGCTCTGGGTAAAAGTTGAGTGTATGATACAAGGATGCACTTAAAACATTCTTGTACACTAATCTGCTGACAGTTCACATGAAGACCTGACTAGAAAATGTCCAAGTTGCTTTCCATGTTAAGATAGCCATTTATACTAGTATTTCCCCGCCCCCCGAAAACGGTGGGGATTGTGTAAACTTACGCAAGGGTTTTCAGGTCAGCAAGTAATTAAAGCAAGTAACTTGAGAGTTCAATTCGATCCAAATAACATATATTGAGTCTCTATAATGTATAGAATACAGTACCCTCAAGAAGCTTAAGATATGGTGAGTAAACAGATAGTACACCCTGAAGTATTCCAACATATTGATTCATTACACCTAAACAATAATCCACAGATAGTGCATTTTGACTGTGGGGGCAAGAAATAACCATTTCCCCTTCTACCTC
>CM052552.1:54811721-54827408 GCA_028533065.1 Trachops cirrhosus
GATTATTTGCCCAAGTCTGAGGAGGCAAAATCATCAGAGACGCCTTTTTCTTTTTAGTTTCCTGAAATTTTAATTTATATTGTATTTTCCCATTACCATTTAGTCCTCTTAAACCCTACTCCGGGCAATCACTGCGCTGTTGTCCTTGTCCATGAGTCCTTTTTCCTTTTTGCTCAGTTTCTCCACCCCTGCTTCTCTCCCTTAGCTGTCATCCTGCTCTCTATGAGTCTGTCTCTATTTTGTATGTTAATTCAGATTGTTCATTAGAGTTCACATATGAGTGAAATCATATGGTATTTGTCTTTCTCTGACTGGGTTATTTCACTTAGCATAATATTCTACAGGTTCATCCATGCTGTTCAAAGGGTAAGGTTATCTTCTTTTCATGGCCAAGTAGTATTCCATTGTATAAATATCCTATAGATGTTTTATTCACTCATCTACTGGTGTACATTTGGGGTGCTTCCATATCTTGGTGATTGTAAATAACACTGCAATGAACATAGGTGTGCTTATTATGTTCTTTCGACTTAGTGTTTTGGGTTCCTTCAGATATATTCCCAGAAGTGGGATCACTGTGTCAAAACATAAATCCATTTTCAATTTTCTGAGGTATCTTCATACTGCTTTCCACAGTGGCTGCACCAATCTGCATTCCCACCAACAGTGCAAAAGATTTCCCCTTTCTCCACATCCTTGCCAGCACTTGTTGTTTGTTGATTTATTAATGAGGGCCATTCTGACAGGTGTGAGATGACATCTCATTGTGGTTTTAATTTGCATTCCTTTGATGATTAGAGATGTTGAGCATCTTTTCTTTTCTTAAAAAAATTCATTTAGAGCATATTTTCATATGTCTACCACCCATCTCTGTGTCAAGAGAGGCCTTTCATTAGTTAGTATCTCTCTCCCTCAAAATTACAGATGTGCAAAAACATCAACAAAATGAAAAGGGAATCAACCGTATGGGACAATACATTTGCCAATGGTACCTTGGACAAAGGTTTGATCTCCAAAATACATAAAGAACTCACACAACTCTACTCCAGGAAGACAAACAACCCAGTGTAAAATGGGCAATGGACTTGAACAGACACTTCTCCAAGGAGAACATACACAGGGCCCAGAGATATATGAAAGAGTACTCAACATCACTAGCCATCAGAGAGATGCAGAGTAAAACCACAGTGAGATACTACTTCACACCAGTCAGAATGGCCAACATAAACAAATCAACAAACAACAAGTGCTGGTGAGGCTTAGTACGCTGTTGATAGAAATGCAGACTGGTTCTGCCACTGTGGAAAACAGTATGGAATTTCTTCAGAAAACTAAAATTGGACCTGCCTTTTGATCCAGTGATCCCACTGTTGGGATTATCCCCTAAGAATCTTAAAACACCAATTCAAAAGAAACTATGTACCCCAATGTTCATAGCATTGTTATTTACAATAGGCAAGTGGTAGAGACAGCCTAACATCCCATCAGTAAAAGAGTCGATCAAAAAACTGTGGTACCTTTACACAATGGAATACTACACAGCAGAAAGAAAGAAGGACCTCCTACCCTTCATGACAGCATGGATGGAATTGGAAAGCATTATTGGAAGCAATTATGGAAAGCATTGGAAAATAAGCCAAGTGGGGAAAGACAAATACCATGGGATCTTACCTATAAGTGGAACTTAATCAACAAAATAAAAAAATGAGCAAAATAGAACCAGAGACATGGTCCAAGCATTATGGTATCTCTTCTTACCCTGGAAGTGTATGAGTCACCAATTCAGATCATCAGAGAAAAGCCTACTTCATCTTTGGGATATCTAAACTCACTTGTAAAACAATAAGTCAAGAATATTATGCTCTACCTACCAAGCTAACAGAGCAACTAACTGTCTAGGGATGGATGACTGAATAAAGAAAATGTGCATATGCATACAATGGAATATTATTCAGCCTTGAAAAGGAAGGAAATCCTGCCATTTGCAACAACATGAATGGATCCAGAAGACATTATGCTAAGTGAAATAAACAAGCCACAGTAGAACACATACAACATAATTCCACTTATATGAAGCACCTAAAATACTCAAAGTTATAGAAGCAGAGTATGGAATGGTGGTTACCAGTGGCTGGGGGAAAGGATTAATGGGAAATTGTTATTTAGTTGGTATGAAGTTTTAGTTACACAAGATGGATTAAAGCTGGAGGTCTTCTAGTACCTCTAGCGAATAATGCTAAATTGTGTACTTAAAATGTTTTAAGAGGATATCTCATGTTAAAAGTTCTTACCATAAAACAAAAGCAAGCATAAAAGCCAAAGGGACACAAGGAAACTTTTGCTTATTACTTTGATTTTGGTGATGATTTCATAGATGTAAGCTTTTGTCCAAACTCATCAGACTGTGTAAATTAAATATGGGCAGTCTTTACATATAAAAAACAAAAATTAAACAAGTCAAAACACAAATCGACAAACATTTCCACCCATGTGCTATTTGTTGCAGGTGAGTTCACTGTAATATTTTAAAAGCCCTAACACTTTTCTAAAGTGTTCAAGTCTCATACTTCTTGAGTCTTTTCTTATGTTTCCTCCATCTTCCAAAAGTGCCATCTGATAGTTAAAATTATGTTTACTTTTCAAGGTCATTTCAAATAATCCTTTCTCCAGGAAATGATTTTATCTGACGAACCAAGATAATTTCTTCTTCGACTCCACAATATTCTTAACTTTTGTTTTTGTTTTTTTAAGTTTTTCTAGCATCAAAGAGTACCACAAGAGTGAAAAAACCACCTTCCTCTATGATGTTTTGTTTTACTTTGTTTCAGCTATTGTATCACAAAGATATATTGTTTTATTTTTATTAATGTGAGGGGTTAGTATACTTCCTAAAAGATAAATGTAATTTCTCTATTAAATCACTCCGTAATGTGGTCAAAACTAACCTTATCAATGGAAAATCAAAAGATGAAAGTGAAAACCTAACAGATTTACACAGAAAATAACACTCTACCTTCACACTAGGTTTGCAGGACCTGTTTCAGGAATCCTTCCCTGCTTAGAATGTGGAGAGATTTAATTGGGCTGCAGAGCAAGTATTCCTTCCTATTCCTCATAGTCACAATCTCTCCCCCTTCTGAATCATGGCAGTTGATGAGCACCCCAGTGGAAATCTCTTCCCAAATGGTCTTTTAATTAATTAATTAAAATTGTGCTTGTTCAAGCACAGTTGTCTACACCTTACTGTCACCATCCTCCCTTGCCCCAACCACCCTCAATCCAACCCTCAATCCTACCCGAATTTGGCATTGTCCATGGGTCCTTTATACATGTTCCTTGATGACCCTTTCCCTTCTTTCTCCTGTTATCCCCCTCCCCCCTCCTCCTCCCCTCTGGTTACTGTTGGTTTGTTCTTTATTTCAATGTCTTCGTTATATTTGGCTTGCTTGTTTGTTTTGTAGATTAGGTTCACTAATAGGTGAGACCATATGGTATTTGTCTTTCACTGCCTGGCTTATTTCACTTAACATAATGCTCTCCAGTTCCATCCATGCTGTCATGAAGGGTAGGAGCTCCTTCTTTCTTTCTGCTGAGTAGTATTCCATCGTGTAAATGTACCAGAGTTTTTTGATCCGTTCATTTACTGATGGGCACTTAGGTTGCTTCCAGCACTTGGCTATGGTGAGTTGTGCTGCTATGAACATTGGGGTGCATAGGTTCTTTTCAACTGGTGTTTCAGGATTCTTAGGGTATAATGCCAGCAGTGAAATCGCTGGGTCAGAAGGAAGTTCTATTTTTAGTTTTCTGAGGAAATTCCATGCTGTTTTTCACAGTAGCTGCACCAGTCTGCATTCTCACCAACAGTGCACTAGGGTTCCCTTTTCTCCACAGCCTCTCCAGCACTTGTTTGTTGATTTGTTTATGATGGCCATTCTGACTGGTGTGAAGTAATATCTCACTGTGGCTTTAATTTGCATCTCTCTGATGGCTAGTGATGTTGAGTACTCTTTCATATATCTCTGGGCTCTGTGTATGTTCTCCTTGGAGAAGTGTCTGTTCAAGTCCATTGCCCATTTTACACTGGGTTGTTTGTCTTCCTGGAGTAGAGTTGTGTGAGTTCTTTATGTATTTTGGAGATCAAACCTTTGTCCAAGGTACCATTGACAAATGTATTGTCCCATACGGTTGGTTCCCTTTTCATTTTGCTGATGTGTTCTTTAGATGGGCTGAAGCCTTTATTTTGATGAAGTCCCATTTGTTTATTCTTTCCCGTATGTCCCTTGCTCTAGGGACAAAATTGCTGAGGCTGTTCAGTGTCATTTATGGTTCCATATAAATTTTTGAAGTGTTTGTCCTATATCTGTGAAATATATCATTGATATTTTAATAGGGATTACATTGAATATATAAATTGCTTTGGGTAATATGGACATTTTGATGATGTTAATTCTTCCAGTCCAGGAACATGGCATATGCTTTCATTTATTTGTGTCTTCCTTAACTTCTTTCTTCAGTTTTCTGACTATAGGTATTTTACCTCCTTGGATAGGTTTATTCCTAGGTATTTTGTTTTTCTTGTTGCTATAATCCAATGGGATTTTCCCCCTAATTTCTGTTTCTGATATTTCACTGTTGGTTAACAAAAATGGCTTCAATTTCTGAATATTGACTTTGTATCCCACTGTTTTGCCAAAGTCACTTCTGAGGTTGAGTAGTTTTTTGGTGGAGTCTATAGGGTTTTCTGTGTACACTATCATGTCATCTACAAACAATGACAGTTTTAGTTCCTCCTTTCCAATTTGAATGCCTTTTTTTCTTTTTCTTGTCTGATTGCTATGGCTAAAACTTCCAACACTATGTTGAATAGAATTGGTGAAAGTGGACACCCTTGTCTTGTTACTGACTTTGGTGGGAAAGCTTTCAGTTCTTTTTGTTGGGAACCACCCTGCCTGGTTTCAGGAGCTGTAACCCCCCATGGCTGAGGCTGAGTGAGAGACCTCCGGACCAGAAGCCACTACGGAGACAAGCTTATCTCCCTGGCAGGAGCACTGCTTCTGCCCCTTGCCTGGCCCCTAATACTTGGTTGGTTAGCCAATGACGGGTAAGATTCCTCAGAGGAGGATGGACCTAAGACAGGTACGATCACGTGGGAAGGCCCTCAGGGAAGGACTCAGGGGACTGTGGAAAGTGGGGGTGATCAACCCTCGCCCCTCGGCTTTGACAAAGCCTGAGTCCTCATTCTGCCTGCAAGAAGTCTCATACCTCTCAGCTGCCTTGTCTCCTCTGGCCTGACTCAAGCCTGTAACAATGACAAGGGGTGGTGCAGTCCTATGCTGGGAATGTCGGGATTTCCAGGGTAATCAGGCCTGAAACAAAAAGGGTATGCAAAATCCTGTGAACCCAGCTTTGCTGAGGATGCTCTTAATTAGTTTATGAAGGCCCAGGCAGGAAATGAACTTAGCCCCTTAAGTTCTGTAGTTTTTTAGGTGACAAGACCCCAACTCAGTGTGAGCCCTCTTTAGCTCTTTGAACATTATCTATTTGTTTGATCCTTACTGCTTGACAATGATTAATGAACTTTACCTGTATTCCTGTGCAATTTAAAAGCCAATAAAAACCCTGTGAAGGAGAGATCGAGGGGCTCTCTTTTGAGAGAGTGGCCAGGCCACTTCGAGGCACCCTCCCCTTGAGAGGATAGCTGTGCCGTCCCTTTTCCTTCACACAGGACTCAGCAGTCCGTGTGAATGTCTCATGTCTCATCCATGACACTGCGGACACTGCAGGCCGGTGTCTGCGTCATCTTGTCCTGTTGAGTATGGTATTGGCTGTAGGTTTCTCGTATATGGCTTTTATCATGTACAGGTATGGTCCCTATATTCCCATTTTACTGTGTGTTTTTATCATAAATTGGTAATATACCTTGTAAAATGCTTTTTCCTCATCTATTGATATGATCATGTGATTTTTGTCTATCTTTTTGTTTATGTGATGTATTATGTTTATTGATTTGTGATTATTGTACCATCCTTGCATCCCTGTGATGAATCCCACTTGATCATGGCATATGAACTTTTTAATGTACTACTGGATGCGGTTTCCCAATATTTTGTTGAGGATTTTAGCATCTATGTTTATCAGCGATTTTGGCCTGTGGTTTTCTTTCTTTGTTGTGTCTTTACATGGTTTTGGGATAGGGATGATGTTGGCTTCATAAAAAGAGTTTGGGAATCTTCCTTCTTCTTGGACTTTTTAAATTTTTTTTTATTTTTTTAACCTTTCTTATTGTTGTTCAAGTACAGTTGTCTCCATTTTCCTCCACCACTCCCCCCCTGCCACCCCAGCCATCCCCACCTCCCACACTTGATCCCACCCCCCTTTGGTTTTGTTCATATATCCCTCATAGATGTTCCTGAAAACCCTTCCACTTCTTCCTCCCATTCTGAGAAGGACAGGGGTTAGCTCGACCTTAAATGTTTTGTAAAATTCTCTTGTCAAACCATGTGGTCCAGGGCTTTTGTGTGCCAGGAGTTTTGGGATTACTGCTTCAACTTCACTGTTATTGGTCTGTCAAGCTTTCTGCTTCTTCTTCATTCAGTTTTGGAAGATTATATCTTTCTAGAAATTTATCCATTTCTTCCAGGTTATCAAATTTCTTGGCATATAGTTGTTTGTAGTAATTTCTTACAATCCTTTGCATTTCTGTGATGTCAGTTGTAATCTTTCCTATTTCATTTGTGATTTTATTTATTTGGGTCCTCTCTCTTTTTCTCATGATGAGTCTAGTTAAAGGCTTTTTAATTTTGCTTATCTTTTCAAAGAACCAGCTCCTGGATTTATTGATCTTTTGAATTCTTCTTTTAGTCTCTATGTCATTAATTTTGTGCTCTGATCTTGGTTATTTTCCTGCTTCGGCTCACTCTGGGATTTGTCTGTTGATGTTCCTCCAGTTCTTGTAGCTGTAGGGTTAGGTTGTTCATTTGAAATGTTTCTATCTTTTTAGGTAGGCCTGTATCACTATGAACTTCCCTCTCCAGACTGCTTTCATTGTGTCCCATAGGTTTTGGATTGTTGTGTGTTCATTTTCGTTTGTTTCCAGGAACTTTTTGATTTCTTCCTTGATCTCACTATTAGCCCACCATTGTTTAATAGCATGCTATTCAATCTCCATGAATCTGAATGTTTTTGAGTTTTTTTCTTGATGTTCATTTCTAGTTTCAGGCACTTGTGGCCCCCCCCCCAAAAAAAAGGCTTGATATATTTTCAATTTTTTTTGAATTTGTTGATACATGTTATGTGTCCTATCACGTGATCTATCTTTGAAAATATTCCATGTGCACTTGAAAAGGATGTGTATTTTGCTTCTTTGGGATGGAGGGCTCTATATATATCAGTTAAGTCCATTTGATCTAGGGCATTGTTCAATGACACAATACCTTTGTTGATATTTTGTTTGGAAGACATATCCATTTTTGACAGTGGGGTGTGAAAATACCCTACTATATAATTGTGTTACTGTGTATCACTTTCTTGAAGTCCTCCAATATTTTTCTTATTTATTTGGGTTCTCCTATGTTGGGTGCATATATATTTACAATGTTTATGTCTTCTTGATGGATTCTTCCCTTGAGTATTATGAAGTGTCCTTCTGGGTCTCTTTTTATGGCCTTTGTTTTGAAATCTATTTTTTCTGATATAAATATTGTTATCTCAGCTTTTTTGTCTTGTCTATTTTCTTGGAATATTTTTTCCCATTCCATTCTTTTTGAGTCTGTGTAGGTCTTTTGTTCTGAGGTGGGTCTCTTCTAGGCAGCATATGTGTGGGTCATGTTTTCTTATCCATTCAGCTACTCTATGTCTTTTTATTGGAGCATTTAATCAATTTACATTTAAAGTTATTATTGATAGATACTTATTCATTGCCATTTTTCCCTCTTTGTACCTGTGTTCCTCTCTCTCTCACTTTTTTCCTTCATCTTCTTAAAGCAGTCCCTTTAGAATGTCTTGCAATGCTGGTTTGGTGGAGATGTATTCTTTTAGCTTTCTTTTGTCTGGGAAACTTCTTATTTCACCTTCCATTTTAATTGAGAGCCTTGCTGGATAGAGTAGTCTTGGTTGCAGGCCTCTGTTTTTCATTACTTGGAATATTTCCTGCCATTACCTTCTGGCTTGTGGTGTTTCCATTGAGAAATCAGCTGCTAGCCTTATCAGAGCTCCCTTGTATGTTACTTTCTGTTTCTCCATTGATGCCTTTAAGATTTTCTCTTTGTCTTTAAAACTTGGCATCTCAATTATGATGTGTTTTGGAGTAGGCCTCTTTGGCTTCATCTTGATTGGGACTTTCTGTGCTTCCTGAACTTGTGTGGCTTCTCCCCTCTCCAGGTTAGGAAAGTTTTCTGTCATTATTTTTTCAAACAAGTTTTCTGTCCCTTGCTCTTTTTCTTCTCCTTGTGATATTCCTATGATTTAAATGTTTTTGTATTTCATGGTGTCCTGCAGTTCCCTTAAGATATTATCATTTTTTTTTAGTCTTTTTTGTGCAGGTGCTCTACCTGGGTGTTTCTTTCTACCATGACTTCCAGCTCACTAATTCAGTCCTCTGCATCTTCCAGCCTGATTGTAATTCCTTCTAGTGTATTTTTTATTTCAGATATTATATTCTTCATTTCTTCCTGGTTCTTGTTAATAGTTTTTATTTCCTTTTTTCATACTGTTGCATTTCCCTCTCAGGTCCTTGTAGTTGTAAGTGAGTCCTTTGAGCATCCTTGTAACCATTCTTTTGAATTCTATATCTGATAGTTTGCTTGCCTCCATTTCATTTAGCTCTTTTACTGGGGAATCTTCTATTCCTTTTGATTGTGGGTTCTTTATTTGTCTCCCCATTTTAGGTGACTCTTTTTGTTTGTTTTTGCACTTCCCGATGTTTCGATTTGCCAGTTGTCTTCATAGGGTGAACTTCTATGGTAGGGGTTCTGTGGGACTCAGTGGTGTGGTCCCTTTGATCTCCCTGTCTGGATGCTCCAGGGTCTCTCTTTCTTCTGTTTGTGTGGGTTAACTTGTAGTACTTGGGCTTTACCTGTTGGTGGTTCTTTTGTTGGTGGGTTCTCCCCTCTAGCGGGTTAATTGGTATTCTCAACTCTCACCTTGTCTTGTATGCTGTTGTGCAGTTGTTGGTTAACAAAGCAGAATTGCCAGACAACCAAACCTACTCCAGCAAAAAGAACCCTCCTACCACATCAGAAGTCTCAACAACAATTGAACTGAGATTAATAAAGGTGAAGAGAGATTTCAGGTATTATAAGATATGACAAAGGGAATATGAGAAGACCAGAAGAGGGGAAAATGTTGTTATGTGATAAGAAAGAGGAGAACTGATAAGAGTTGGGATAGAACCAAGGCAAAGAAAGGGAGAGAGTGAAATTTACAACTTAAGTAAAACATGAAAGGGTAATGGGAATAATCAAGTAAGAAGAGGGAAGAGTATACTATGAGGTTTGAAGTAAAATTGAAAAGGTACTGGACCACCAGGAACAAAATTGCCGAAAAACCACAGCAGGGACAATAGCTATGATAGTTGAATGAAATTTAATAAAGGTGGAATGGGAATAAGAATATTGGAGAAAAGAGAAAAGTGAATATGAGATGTCTACAGTAAAGAAAAATGATTTTGAGAGGGTGGGGAAGCAAGCTAGAGTAAGGAGTAAAGCCCAGGTTGAGAGAGGGGGAAAAGAGAGAAGAAAAAAAGGGAGAGAGGAAACAATGAAATAAAATTCTTCACTCACCTGATCAGGGGCTGAGGGAAAGCGAAATGGAGTAAGACAGCGGGAGAGTATAGTATGGGAATTAAAGTACAAACAAGTAGTAAACAAATAGGAGATCCTTTGGAGAAGTACAGCAATAACCATGACATTTCACTCAACTAGCCACTGTTTATGAAAAGCTAAAAAGAAATAATACTCTTCTTAGAAGGGAAAAAGAATGTGAGCTGAGTTAAGAAAGACAAGCACTTATGTGAAGTTAGATGGAGGAGAAATGGGGAGAGTAAGAGATAAAACTTGGCGTAGTGTGAGAGAAAATAAAGTTAACCACAGCAGTAATAAAGCTTAGGAAGATGGTGAAATGGATTAAGACCAGGGAAAGGTGCTGTGTAGGATTTGGAATAATGGTAGTATGATAAATATATAATGTGAATAAAAAGAATAAAAAGTAAAAGACCAAGAGTAGTGTGTTATTTTGAATATGAGTGAAGTGAAAGGAGAAAAATTAAAATGCAATATGAAAGAGAGAATAAAAAAATAAATCAAACAATGAAAACAAACAAATAAAACAAAAACTAAATAAACGGAAAGATGAGAAATAAAAAAAAACATGCAAGTTCTAAAGGTGAGCAAAGTGAAATTTGTCTCAGCTGTTGGTGTTAGCAAACTGACTTCTTTCTGGATCAGTCTCAGGTTTTCTCACAGCTCCAGGTCTTATTGTCTTACTCTTGGGGGCTGGTGGGGAAAGCTTCCAGCTGATTTTAAACTGGCCAAACCAGTTTTGCAGGTCTTCTGGCAGGCAGAGGAGGGCTAGGCTCCATTTTTTCCCTCCCTGTGGTGCTGCAAGGATGGGGGCTCAGTCTGAGCTCCAATATTCATAAATGCCCAGTTTCCAGCCCATGCCCTCAGAGCACTGTGCAGCTTGCACTGTCCACTCTGTGCATTGGTGCCTGGCTGCACCAGATAATCCGCCTCCTTTTGCAACCCTTTGATTGGTCTATGAGGTGCACTGAGTGGGAGCAAACCACTCCCTCCCCTCTTTGTTGGTCTGGATGCTGTGCCAGCACAAGGTCCCTGCAGGGCAGCTCAGTTTCCTTATTCAATGAAGCCTTTCTGGGGGTGGCTGCCTCTCTGAGCCCTTGCTGCCCCCCTTTGATCAATCCATGAGGCACCCTGAGTGGAAGCAAATGGCACCCCTACTCCTCCCTCTTCCCAGGCCTGGCTATTATCAGCGCACGAGGTCCCTGTACACAAGAGATCCCTGCACAGCTGCTGAGATCATCTTTTGAGAAAAGTCCCCTTGGTGCCGCCTGCTGCTCTTAACAAGTGCCTGGCTTTCCACACATTCCAACTCTCTGACCAGTCTGGAGTCTATCTGGGTCATGATCAGTCGCAGCCTTTCTCTGCACTCAGCTCCAGGTATCATGCAGCTCCTCAATTTCTCTGGTAATGTCCCAGCCGGCGACCGCTGCCCCAGCCATTTTTTTTTTTTGTCACTTACTGCCTTTTTATCCCCCCAGCAACTTTAAACATCCAGGTCTCTCCTAGTGTGTCTGGGACTTCCCTGCTCTGGGAGAGGTGGAGCCACTAAGTTGCAATCACTGACCCAGCTCTCCTCCAATGCTCCCGGCAGCTGTGGTCTCCAGCACACAGCCCAGGGACCTTCCCATGGGCCTACAAAATCTCCTTACTGCCCATTTTTAAGTGTCCTCTGTACTCTTTGGCTTTGAAACTTCATATCAGCTGAGATTCTGTTGGCTGTTCACTCTGTTGTTCAGAAGATTGGCTAGGTGTCCCACTTGGGTTCATGAGCAAGTGAGTAGGCTCAGTTCCCACCTACATTGATGCCCTCCTGTTTTTTTTCTAAATCTTTTTTTTCTAAGTTGGGACCAAGGCAAGAGTATGTGTTCTCTACTCTTGTTCATCACAGTTCTAGCTATCAGATTCACTCCCTCTGAGCTTCCACCCTGGGGTAGCAGCTTGAAATGCACCAGTGGCATACAGGGAGGAACTGAAGTGTCTGGCATCAAAGCAAGAGCTCTTTCCAAATCCTTTCAGAGCCCTAAGGGCATGCAGCAGCTGAAAGGAGTCAGGGGTGGGGCATCTTTCTTCCCTTGGATAGGGACTGCACCCTCACTGGTCCCAGTGCCACACAGTCTTTCTAGTGTGTTGAGCTTCCTCAGATGTCCTTTAAGTGCAAGTAGACACATTGGCAATGTGGGGCAGTTTCCCTCTGCTCCAGGGGACCCTGTCCTACCCTCAGCTTCCCACTGAGCCTCTGGTGCCTGAGAGGGAATCTCCCCCTGCCAGGTCTGCATTATTTAATTTTCTTTTCTCCAAGTATGGGGGTTTACATCAAGTAAGAGTTAAACTAACCAACAGAGAATAGAAAAAACCCTTTAGCTTGTTAGAACACTGATGTGGGAGAGGGGAGGAGGGATTAAGTAAATGACAATTTAATAACATTTCTTCTGGAAAAAAATTATGGTTGAGTTTGCAGACCGGCATCAATTTCCTCTCCCTAACAGCACCCAACATTTTTTTTTTTTGAGAAATTACTTTTTCCTCATTGAATGCAGTCTGGTGGGCTGTGAAAAAATGGCTCTTGTCCTTCCCCCAACTAAGTGGTGGCACGTGACCCAATCCAAACCAGTGTAAATCTTGGGGAGAGAAATGCAAATTAACAATGCTTGGAATTTCCGTTCCTTCCTGGGGTGGGAAGAGGGAGGAATGTTTTGACTGTCCCAAATGCTGATTCCTGTTTCTCAGCTTGAAAGACAGCCTTGGTTCTGACCCCATCCAAAACCTAGACCCTATATGCCCCTGATAGTTTTCCACATAAGATCTATTTTATTTCAGTAAAATGAGATTATTTCTACTGCTTAAAATCAAAGATCTTTCATTATATAATGACATACCTCAGGAAAACAAGCTGTGGGATAAATACTGAAATCTAAAGTATATTAAGCTCTTATTGCTTGGTCCATCGTTTTCCTGACAATTTAACAAGATTAGGCACCAAATATATCAATATTAAGTATATAAGGGAGTCTACATGTTTTTGGACATGTCTCAGAAAAAGTATGCAGCATTTGAAAATATTTTGTTCACTTCAAAGAGAGCTGACAAACAGTGTTTTGGAATGGTTCTAAACCTCAGGCACCAGCAAACTTAATGATGAAAACATGAATTCCTCCCCTTCCCCTTCAGATAAGATTGCTTGTAGTAATAAACACTAGGGTAGTGAGGGATATGGTCAACCATACACTGTCTGAATGGAAAGCCAGAGTAATTTGTTCCCATATAAAACTTATAGCATTAGCTGGAGAATTTGTAGCACTGTGAAAAGACAATTCCTTTAGAAATATTTATAGGTAAGAAAAAATATAAGCTAACAATTTTAAAACAGGTTCATTTTATTAATATACTTTATCATGCAGAAGTTTGAATGCCACTGTGCTTTTCTATACATGGCCCAAGTGGTTCAGGACTGAAGTTTCTTTGCTGTTTCAAGAAAGGTAAGGGCCCAAATGAGCAAAAGCAACAAATAAACCATGTTGAGAATATGGTGGCCTCACATCATAAGTCTGGTCAATGAAAATCAATTATAGTAAATGTTACCCTTAAAAATTCTTGAGGGAACACACTTCATTGGATATCAGCATGGTATTGCCTATCACTATACAGAATTCAACACTAATTTTTCCTGCAATATTATAATAGATTGCTCTTTCTTAGGTTACAACCAGATTAAACAGCTTTGTCATGCTTCAGGCTCATGGTTTGGGAAAAAGGCTTTTATTAAAATCACATCCATTGAGGTAAGATGCCCCAAACTGTCAGAGCTGCTGGAAATAGACTGAGAAGAAAGATTCACCTATCCCATCTCGTGCTAAGTCCCAGCCTTAAGAGAGCTAGAATTGTCTACACACTGAAATTGGGGTTTTTTCCTATTGTTTTGGCAAGCTGATTTCTCAAAAGTCTCATATGTGGTTGATATGACTCCACTGTGTCATACCTGGTGAATGATTCTTATGGCAAATCTCATCTCAGCTGAAGCCTATGTTAGTTGTATTTTCCTTTGGTTTATAACTCCATCTTGTGATTTACCTTAATCAGCTAGTAATTTGACTGCCATCCAGTTAGATGATTAAACAATAATAGCTATCATTGCTGGTACTGTGCACGGTTGTTAACAAATTTTATCAAGTTTAACCCTAAAAGTAGGTATTATTATCTCCATTGTATAGACTTAAAAAAAGGAAGGTTCACAGAAAGAGGGTACACAGCCAGTAAGAGACTGAGATCTTATATAAACCTAGATTCCAAAACTTGTGCTCTTTATCCTTTATCATGTTACCTATGTAGAAACAACAATCAATAATTTCATTTTTTAGCTGGCAGTATATTCAGATACAGTAAAGTGCAACAGGTAATAAAATAGACTTTAGAGACTCAGACAACTTGGGCTTCATTTCTACTTTAGCCTCTTACTTGAGGGTGACCCTGGGAAACTAGGATAACCTCACCCCTCCATGGCTCAGTTTCCTCATCTTCCAAATGAGGATAATAATGGAATCTACCTTACAGATCTGTAAGGATCACATGTGTAAAATGCAAAGCAAGCTTTTGGAACACCGTTTTGCACACAAGTACTCCATTGCCCCATAAGTGTTAGGTATTAATATTCCATATGTGACTTCTGGTGATATGATCCCCTCTGCCAGTTTTGATCAAGTCTAGGGTTTTGGGGACACTGTTTTCAAACTGCATAGTTTTGTTTTGTTGAGACCTTTCATTGATCAGATAGTATTAATTATGTTGTTCCTGAAGGTGGCCAACATCAAATTAGTTGGAGGCAGGATAAAAAGCAGCCTAAGATAGTTTCACTCTCCATAAGGCAATTGTAGCTGGAATCAAGTTTTAAAAGAAAATGGGAGCTTCTGGCCAAGATGGAGGTGTAGGTAGACACACTATGCCTCCTTGCACAACCAAAAGAAGGACAATAACAATTTAAAAACAAAAAACAACCAGAACTGACAGAAAATTGAACTGTATGGAAGTCTGACAAGCAAGGAGTTAAAGAAGATACATTTATCCAGACTGGTAGGAGTGGCGGAGACAGGTCGGGCTGAGAGGACTCACGGGCAAGGCGGTGGCTAGAGGAGCCTGCAGTCCCACATTTGCGTGCAGATAAACTGGGAGGAATAGCTGGGGAGCGAGACCTCACAGCCTAGGATTCCAGCATGGGGAAATAAAGCCTTAAACCACTGACTGAAAATACCTGCGGGGGTTGAGGTAGCAGTAGGAAAAAACTCCCAGCCTCATAGCGGAGTTCGTCGGAGAGACCCACAGGGTCCTAGAATATACACAAACCCACCCACCAGAAATCAGCACCAGAAGGGCCTACTTTGCTTGTGGGTAGCAGGGGAAGTGACTGAAATCCTACAGAGAGTGGAGCAAGCACCATTGTTCCCTCTCTGACCCCTTTCCCACCTGCAGCGTCACAAAGCAGCGAAGTGAGTTGCTCCGCCATGGTGAATACCTAAGGCTCCGCCCCTCAGTATGTAACAGGTGCACCGATACACACAAAAAATGGCCCAAATGGAAGAACAGATCAAAGCTCCAGAAAAAATACAACTAAGTGACGAAGAGATAGCCAACTTATCAGATTCACAGTTCAAAACACCGGTAATCAGGATGCTCACAGAATGGGTTGAATTTGGTTGCAAATTAGATGAAAAAATGAAGGCTACAATAAGTGAAATAAAGGAAAATGCACAGGGAACCAATAGTGATGGGAACGAAACTGGGACTCAAATCAACGGTGTGGACCAGAGGGAAGAAAGAAACATTCAACCAGAAAAGAATGAAGAAATAAGAATTCAAAAAAATGAGGAGAGGCTCAGGAACTTCCAGGACATCTTTAAAG
>CM052552.1:54827908-54842969 GCA_028533065.1 Trachops cirrhosus
CGTGCTATGCTGGATGCCAAAATATCAGAATGTCAAATACTGAGTATGTAATTAGACAAGAAGAATAAATATGTTGGAAATGTTTATGTCACCAAGAGTTTATCTCCTCACTACTGGGAAGATCATGTTGGCATAACTAGGTTTTTGTTTTCCCATACAATATTGCATTGATGGTGCCAGCATTTGCTTTTTCTTTCTTCTCCTTTATCTAAATTTTTGTTGCCAATCATATTTTCTCCAAACTGAGCATTTAGAAAAATGTTAATATAATACATGCAATGTTTTTTTTTGTCCTGGAATATGTGTCTCTTTAATATGCCTTTCCAAATCTTTGTACTTAGAGGACAATCTTACCTATGTAGCAGGTATGACTCTCAACTTAAAATTTAGTTGTTCAGGAAATATTTTGTTGTTTATTTTTTAAATAAAATAAAAACTGACCACAAGTGCTAAACCCACAAAATCAGTGAGATATTCAACCCTAATCATTGTTCAGACTGTCTTTCTCCCAGTGTTGGCCCCAAATCCTGGGCCTAATGCTGACCTCTGAGCTACTTGTGGTCTTAATGCCCGTCTGTGTTACTTCTTTCCCATGTTTGAAACAGGAATCTTCAGCAGGCTGGAAAACATGTAGCTCAAGTCTAGCCTCATCTATGTTCATGCCAAATCCCTGGAAAATTGCTGCAAAATGATGTGCTGATCCTAGATGTGAGTGCAAGAACTGAAAGTTTGAAAAACTCATAAAAGTATAGTGATTCTGCACTCCAATTACTTTCCTTTATTTTACTGCATTTTCTCACTTCTTTTTATAAAGGCAAGAAATGTCTTGTACTCCAGCAGGATTTTGTAATTTCTATAGATCAGTGACTGCTGGGTGTTTTTCATTCTTCTCTGTTCTAAATGAAAGTTATTATGGCATTTTCCTGCCTCTGATTTTTCACTGCATAACCGATGTATGTATCAGACCACAGGAAAGGACATCTGAATTTTATGGAAAAGAGTGCAGATCATCCAGAGATCCTAGATGTTCAAATGGATGCACTGACTGGCTTGCACTTTGGGTTATCTTGAGTGAAGAGGGTGTTAATGTGTCCCATACATGAGAGGATGGGCAAAATGAATACTTAGTGACCAGAAAGATAAACACTGGAAGAGGCAGGTTATCTATTCACGCACTGGGGTCTTCTTCTTGGGCACACAACTAATATACACCACTGAGTATAACTTCTTACCTTACAGCTAGCAGTAGGCACATGATGGAATCCTAGGCAATGAGATGTGAACAGAAGTGATATGTGCCACTTCCAAACTGATGCATGCAATCAATATCCTTGCTATTCTCCAGGCTTTTACTCCCTCTGCTAGCTTGATGCAGATGAGCACAAGTTGTCTCAGAAGCTACTTTTGGAAGCTGAAGATTATAATCTGTCGAGGATGCAGATATGTGCTACATGAGTATTCTTAGCAGTTTCTCATTAGCTTCCATGCATAGTAGGTAGGAGCCTTTTCCAACAAACTCAGATGTGTAAAAATCATTTCTTATCTTATTTAAATGACATTAAACTTGAAACCAAATCCAAGCTCCATCCTATCAGGCTGCTGGGAAATGGCAGTTTTAGCTGTTATTAAGGCTTCTTCACAGTCTCTTCAGGTCTAGCAGTTCTGCTGTTTTTCAGTCATGTTTGAGGCTCACTTGGTGAGAGCCCCTGTGCATAAGATCCAGACTCCTTGAGCCCATCACAAGCCATCCTTCTAAAGCCTTTCATATCCCTGGAGGGCTTCTTCTGAGTTATGTGTAGTTCCTTAATCTTACAAGGACCCCCCGCCCCCCGCCTTCTGATCTTTCTCCAGCCCTAGCCCAATATCAATCTTTCTCTTTCCTCCCCCTTTTCAAAAGCTATCTCTCTGTCTCTCTGTCTCTCTGTCTCTCTCTCTCCTCCCTCATGTCAGTTGTGGGACATGCAGAATTATCATTTAATGGGCTGAAGTTTCACAAAGGGCAGGGAGAACCAATGACTTTAGCCATCCTATCTCTGTATGTTCTATAAAAACCCATGAAGCAAATTATAAAACCTGATGAACTGTTTGAAATGAAGAAAGAAGAAAAAAATGCAGAAAACGTTAGTATTTCAAAAGAAACACAGCACATCTATGTAAAGCACTATGGAATCTTTCTTTAAGGTGTTGCTGGTGTTCATGGACACACTCCAGCTAATGCTCACTGATCATATAATGATCACATAAAACAGGCCCCTAATTTATAAATGTTTCCACTAACCCAAGACGGATAGCTGGTGGTTAAATCCAATACAATCTTGTATATTAACTTAATCAAACTATTTATATGGGTTTTGGATGATTGTTTATTTATTCAGAGGTTGACAAGATTTAAGAAGTATAATAATAACTAAACTTTGTGTTAAGAAACCTGTGATGCTTGAAGAAAAAATATTTTGATTAACATATGAAAAGAGAAATCCAATAAGTTATAAGTTCAAAATAAACATTGTGGAAATAAAGATGGGTAAAAATCACTAAAGGAAAAAAAGACCACTAGGAATTAGAAAAAGGAGAGGGAAATGTCCAATAAATCCTAATAATCAATAGACCATATTCAATATGGACAAGCATGTGGTGAATATGTGAGTGACAACAGTGAGCACTGAGATATGGAATCAAGACAGGAAGTAACATGAAGAGTAAAAACACAGAATGCTGTAATGAAGGAAAAGGTTCCACTTCATTCATTCTCTGAGACACTCCCTCTATTATGAGAGCGGCTGCCTGGGAGACATGAGAAACAAAACTCCATGAAAAGGATAAATGATTGTACAGTTTGGCGATGGCACTTGTCTCAATGGTCCCTAGATTAAATCTCAGCCTGGAAATGGCTCCTAGTTCTTTAAATTCTCAGTCAGAGAAATAAAATATTTTCCTGTCTTATCAATAATTCTTAAAGTATGCTTAAATGATGCATGGTGAGGCACAACATCTAGATTTTTAATATCTAAATTCTCAGACGATACATTAATTTTATCTACCTCACCCCACACTCATACATAGATGAGATATATGAAGCAATTAGAGAAAAACACAATACACTATGTAGTTTAGCTAAAGTACAAGGTGTTATTTACTAATGATTTTTATTTAATTATGATTAATTATTCAATAATTGCTAACTGTATGAAAACTATCAAAACAGTGGATATTGGAGCAGGATCTTCATATGTGAGAACTGTGCACATCAGGGATGGCTTTTTTTCATAAAAAGTAGATGTTGGTAGGGATCTTGAAGATTCTGTAGAATACGGGAATACTGAAAGGAAAAGAGTACATACTAGAATACCAGTAATTATTTTGAAGGTGATTTAAATTTAGTATTCTACACACACCATTCATAAATTTATCAGTTTTGATTATTACTGCAAATCACAAGAATTTTCTGGAAAACACTGAAAGCATCATTTAATACTCATGCAATTTAATAATAATATCTTTTTTAAAGATTTTATTTATTTATTTTTAGAGAGAAGAGAAAGGAAGGAGAAAGAGAGGGAGAGAAACATCAATGTGTGGTTGCCTCTTGTGTGCCCCCTACTGGGGACCTGGCCCACAACCCAGGCATGTGCCCTGACTGGGAATTGAACCAGGGACATTTTGGTTCTCAGGCCAGTGCTCAGGCCACTGAGCCACACCAGCCAGGGCCTAATAATAATATCTTAACCACTGCTACCAATTATTACATTCCCTTGGAACAGAAACATTTCTGGAAAAACCAGAAAACAAATACAATCCATAAACTCCAAAATTAAAGGCTGATAAAAGTAGCTGAGATTAAGTAGAAGCTATGGGACAAGATCTGGTAAGGGAAGATATGGGGGCCGTGTGGCAGGAGACCTCAGAAAGTGGGACCAGGTATATTCTGAAGGTGAAGAGCTCATGCTGAAATGCAAAAGCTAAATCTTCTTGTATAACGATCCTAACGGGAGCTAAGGTCAGACTAGCTAGAAGCCATGGGAGGTGCTGGACAGAGAGATGTACATAGTGTCAATGAAACCTAGGGACCATAAATCCCAGAGAAATTTCAAAGAATATACACACTGAAGTCCAGAGATGAGACACTTGGTTTTAGTAAGTTTTACCTAACATTTTTGTGATAGAAACTAGCTTTTTAAAAAATGGAATGGTATATTTAATTGCCTCTAGGGTGTTTCTAGGTTAGGGATTGTGGGGCATTTGGCAGAGCCCTGGCTAATGGAACCAACAAAAGTGCCTGTTAGTCAGTGCCAGGCAGGGTGGGAGCCTCAAGGACCAGCTAAAGACAACCAGCACTTGGGCTGTTGCTTAAGACAATTTCTAAGATTACTTACCAGGTAAGGAATGTCACATCTGAATGGAAGAGAGGTGGCTACAGTTAGAGGGAGGAGGAGAAAGCTTGGGTTGTGAGGGGGGTCTCCAAGATCAAAAGGTTAGGAATAACAGGGTCCTTCATGGCTGATCATGGCTGGGGAATGTGGTGATAAAGTTCAGCGGGCTGGTTTGGGCTTGGCTCAGGCCATTTTCAGGAACTCCTGCAGCATGTTTTGTTCCATGGCCTCTGTGAAGAGCTCATAGTCCCCACAGTACTAGTTCCCATTGACAGTCTGGGATGGGGTGGACTTGGGGTTGCCCATCAAGACACTCATGTCATCCCACAGGGTGTTGTCCTGGGAGGCATCCACTAACTGGTACTTGATGTGCTTCCCATGCAGGATGCGGGACATCTTGCTCTGCTGGGACTTGATTTTGTGGTAACTGGTGGTCTACGTGATGTAAACCTGTAGAAGCACAGGCCTCTCACGCCGCAGGTGGATGGATAGGTGGATAGGCTGTGGTACCTGGAGACTAGAAGCTAGTTTTTTTTAAAGTTAATAGTTGTAAGAGAAATCTAAACTTCTGACTAAGAAGGCAGAGACGGATCTCAAAGATAAAGTATACTTTAATTATAATCATCTTCAGCTGAAGTGGCTAAAATTAATTACACCACTTCAATATTTCTATGTGAATTTAATGCAACTGGTAGAATGGAATTCAGTCACTGAAGCACATATTTTATTTCCAAACTAGTTCTATAATGCTGCTTATCATAAAGGCAGAGTTTTTTTTTTTTTGCAAATTGCTCTAATGTGTAGTTATTTTTTTCCTTCTTTTACTATCAGATATACTTAATGTAGAATAGAAAGACTTCAAATCATCAATTACTTTACACTATCATCTCTCTACAATTGAGTGGTTAATAGAGAGAAAAATCAAGAATAAATATATATTAATTTCTAAAAGGGTTATGAAATATAAAGTATGGCTTACTTTTAAATATCTTACTTCACTAAACTAATATCATTATAGGAAAAAATATCAGTCCATTTATTGTAAGAAATGATAATTTGTTAAGCCTTATTACGGTTATCACATTTATTTGTAATTTTTCTCTCTTCAC
The DNA here is from genome assembly GCA_028533065.1 of Trachops cirrhosus. NCBI lineage: Eukaryota > Metazoa > Chordata > Mammalia > Chiroptera > Phyllostomidae > Trachops > Trachops cirrhosus. The sequence goes on from CM052552.1 coordinate 54,833,388, forward strand.
ACATTACCCTACCATTGTGAAAGTAAATGTATTTTCCTAAAGTATTCCTTTTCTGCATTTTCTTCTTTGAAATGATACTGCAACAGAGGTATCTGTAATAGACTACATAGTGCTTCTTCCAGGAAGACAAATGTTTAAATTAATGTTTAAATTAAATTTTATTTACTTTGACTCTTCCCTGTTTTATAACTTTATTATATTTCCTAAGCTTGGCTATTTTCCAGAGCTTGTGAGTTATCATCAACAGTCAGAAGGAGATACATTGGTCTCTCAATCTTTTATTTCTTGGCCCAAAACCAGAGAAATATAAAGTTAAATTCTAAATGCTTACACTATTGTTAAACCCCCCAAATCATTTTTTCTCTGGTTTTCATAAAGAAGTTGGGAGAATTAGAGACAGCATAACGGCACTATCATTTGCGAATGGTAGGCAGTGGCTGGTGGTGACCCTTTCAGAAGGCAGTGAGGGGTTTGTCCACCTGCATGAGACTGCCAACTTCCATATTAATTCAAAACTCTAATTCATGTTGTCATCAATTGCCATAGCACTGTGACTGGATCAAAGAATGATAAAAGTTAGTATAAGTTAATTCGCTCATTTAGAAATAAATATGTTGAAGAATAAGTGAGTTATTATTTGAGGAAGCATAATAGAAACATGCAGGAATTGGATGAGATTGGAACAAAAATGTTAAGGGCTTGATCTGAAATGGACAGAATTCAAATCCCAGTCCTGCTACATAACAGCTATGTAACCTTCAGTAGTTCCCTTAAATTCTATAATCCTTACCTTTTTCATCATTAAAATGGAATTAATAATTGCACTGATGTAGATTTATGGGAAGGATAAAATATGATAATATATGTTACATGCTTAGCATAGTGTCTGGTATACAGTAAGCATCCAACAAGTATTCACTGTTATCATTACTGTTCTTACAAAAAATCCTTATATCTGTAAAGACTCATCATAGAGCCCTGACTGGTATGGCTCAGTGGACTGAGTGCTGACTTGTGAACCGAACGGTCGCAGGTTTGATTCCCAGTCAGGGCACAAGTCTGGGTTGTGGGCCAGGTCCCCAGTAGGGGGTGTGCAAGAGGCAACCACACATTGATGTTTCTCTCCCTCTCTTCCTCCTTCCTTTCCCCTCTCACTAAAAATAAATAAAATCTTGAAAAAAAAGACTCATCATTGAGATCCACATGGAGTCTAAATTCTGATGTTTAATTCCTCATAACATGGCCCTATGCTATGTTGTTTCCCATGTCATCTCTTACATCTTTTGCCTATGTCTCTTACTAATCAGTACTTTTGTATGTTGCTGGTCTTACACCTATTTTGATGGGAATTCTTCATTTTCTGCCTATTAAATAATTCAGGATTTAGCTAATATTTGACCTCTTTTGCAAAGCTTTCCCCTACCATGGAGTCACAGAATGTTAACAGAAACCCCAGGATTGAGGGATTTCCTGGGACATGGGACTTTCCATGCTAAAACGCTGACAATCTCAGGGAAAGTGAGACAAGTCAGTCACTCAAGAGCCACAAGAGACTCTAGAAATTACTGAGATCAACCTTCTCAATTTACTGACCTGAAAACAGAGCATCTAAGTGACTAAACAAAATAAGTTTCCTAGGTAAGTGGTTTCACGAGAGAACTGGGATTGGAATGTGGGCTTCTGATTACCCATGGCTGCTTCTAGTTACCCTAAAATACTACAATAATTATAGTATGTTTTAAAGGGAGGCAAAGGTGCATGAGAAAGCATAGATATTTGCAAGTAAAAATGTCTTAGTTTGAATACAGGCCCTGCAACTTACTAGTAGGTAAACTTGGATAACTAATTGAAGTTCTTTAAACCTCAGTTTTCCCCATTTATAAAATGGAAAAATACTGCCTACTTCAAAAGTTCCTGTGAAGGTTAACTAAAATTTTATTTATTTATGTCTTACATAGTATTATATTTTATATATGAAATGTAAAAATTCTCTCTATATAGACTTTATATATAAAATTATATATATAATATATGCATTCACGTATTTGCATATAAAAGTATATAAAATTTGTAAAGTATATATACATATGTGAAGTGACAATACATATCACTTATCACAGCTTTTACAAATAGTAAGTAATCAATGTATGCTTACTATTGTTATTCTACCATTCATTTAGCATTTCTCTTCATACTTTTCATTCTTTGTTCCCCTTTTAATGCCACACATTCATGTAGAACTTTATTGTTTCTAAAACCTACCTAATATAACATTTGATTTGAACCTCTGAGAAACTGCTTCAAGTAAGCCATTGCCTAGTTTTATGGATGAAAAAATAGGATTCTAAGAAGTTGTGCAACTTCTCTAGGTTCATTTGTTGTAAACAGCCACATTGACTCACAAATCAAAATCTTCTGATTCACAGTCAAGCGCTTTTTAATTTTACTGTCTTCCTATAGCTTTATGTTTTTCTCACATGTATGACTTATGTCTCCACTCCTACTGGGGCAAGGGCCTTTGATGGCAGAACTATCCACTGAGCATCAGTGTGGTCAAGTCAGTCTTTGACTTTGACAGTGTATTCAGGGGTCTCAACCATAAACTGCAGAGTAATCTCTGCTCCAATTACCCTTGCAAATAAATTACAAGGATGTATGGAAAATAGAAAATGTGTTTTTTTTAATTTCTTAAGAGCTACACAAATATAGAGCATTTTTCCACCCATGGCTGGTATTCAATCAGCTTTTGCTGATTTAATTATGGGGTTTAAAGTTAGAACTGGAGAAATAAGAGGGGAGTCAGATTATCTTTATATCTTTGTTTTGGCTTTAAGGAAAAAATAACATCTTTCAACTTTTATCTATCTATTCTCTTCTGAAACATTAAATTCTAACCCCAGAAAAATTCCCATGTGCTCCCAAATCACAAAATAAACATTTATGAGAAAAGGCAAAAGACTCTCTTGTATTACTGGGCTCAGTGATTTCACACTTGTACTGCTTTGGACAGTTAGGTGTGGTTTCATATGCACACGTATTATCTCTCAAGGTAAACTGTAAATTCCTTGAGGGCAGGACATTTTTGTCTTATTTCTAAGCCTTATATCACCATAATTCCTAAACTATTAATTTAATTATCATTATTGTTGTTGATTTGCTTCTGCTTGTTTATTCCTCACAGGAAATTTGACCTAGACTCTGCTTATGTTTCAAGTCTCAAAGCCTAGAAATTAGCTTTTTGTCTCTTTGCCTCTCCTTTTGCCAAATGTCCCACCCATCCATCTAGTCTAGCATGCCCATGGTGTGCTTTGAGAATAGTACCATTTACCTCTGGGCCTGGTATTCTCTCTCACCTGGGAAAGTGGCAATAGCAGGGACAGAGATCCATTTGGATTTGTATCAGGGTAGAGCAAGGGGCCGTTCAGATGCCTCCTAAATCTTGCCGCATAGGCTGACGCCCATTTCCCTCCTGCCTAAGGCTAACTCTTCCTGTTAGAGTGAAACTTCTTATTTTTAATAAGCAGTGGATGCTGTTTGCACTTATTTATCTCTGAGAACTTTACCTGAAACAAAATGTGCTCATGTTATCTGTGAAGCTGATGATTAGTCCAATAATGTGTGCATGGAGTTTTGCACTCTGCTTGAGTAAAATTAAAGAGACGGTTTTTAGCTTCAGCCTGGGTGTGGATACTTGGCAACTAGCAAAGGTATTGGTAATGAAAGAAAACTTGTCTTTATGTGCTGTTAGTAACTACATTCAAATCAAACATTTTACAGTTAGCAGCTTCAAATTCATCACTAATGAAAAAATGAAAATGATAACTGTTCTTCCTGCTGGAGACAGGGTTTATTTTTCATGAGGGTCAGATAAGGTGATGTGCAGTAAAGGTCTAGATGAACACAGAACACATCCTCCACCTTTGATGACAGATATCAGAATGGACCTTACAGGAGTAAAATATTCCGTTTTCTAATGTTGCCCTTCAATCCTTGGTCCATGGGAGCATGAAGCACTACCAGAAGGGGAACATACAATAGTTCTAGTTTTAAAGATCTCTTGTCCATAAGATATGGCATCTGTCTAAATAATGAATTTCTGTACAATTTCAGTAGTAATCTTGCGCATTATAGTTAGATCCACTTCATTACTCAGTTATTTTGTACCTTCCCAGGCTGTTAGTCAAATCACCCTGCTGCCTAGCAAGTTTATGATTAATCTGGATTTCACTAATTACCCTGTAGTCACATGGATTGGACTAAACTGCTTTAAAGTATTCTTTTGCTGTACGTTTCAAATCAGCTTTCATATAATCTGTTGCAATGGCACTACAATCGCATCCCTGATAAAGGAGTCTTTACATAGGAATGACAGTCAGAAACTGTATTTTAATTCTTCCTCATACAGTCTTTCTTTCAGGCAAATATGTTTCATCCAGGGAATCAAAGGTGTGTTTTAAAAATAAAGATACATTTAAAAAATATATATGGAAGGCTCATGTTGCTGTTCTAGTGTCATGACTGGGGAGAAATAAAGCATAGGTCTGTTGAATTGAACAGAATAATAAAATAAATGCCAAAGGTCAAACCCTTATTTCAGCTCCAAACTATAATATTCTGATGACTATCTTCCAAGAAGCAACACTGCCACCTGGCTGTATTAAATCATATTATTTCTGCAGGAAAGTAATCTTTTAACTACCAAACAATGATCATTCCTTCTGTCATTAACTTCAAGGTCAACCTGTGCCCCCTTTTGATTATAAACATATCATTGTCTTTACTTATTTTACATCTGTTGTATCTGACAGGTTAGTATAGCTTACACTGTTACAACAAGCATCTCCTCCCCCCAAATATTAGAGGTTTAAAACACATTTTTTTTTCTTACATTATGTATTGGAAGCAGATCAGCAGGAAGGTACTGCATGCTGACAGTAGTTCTAATAGCTTACTATTATGATCCCAAGGCAGGACTGTGGTCATGGACAGCAGACAATAGTATGCACAGGAGAGTAGGTGATATGGGAAACTGGAGGTGAGAAGATGAGAAGATGTGAGCACCTTTAGCAGGGAGATACTACCTTGGCTTTTAAGAGGCCACCTCACAGGTTTCTCTGAGGGCACAGGGTTCTTGCTTTTGGTCATCCTGCCCCCCAAGAACCCACTGGAGGAAGGTAGATTGAGTGAACCTCAGGAACTGGCAGCCCCACCTGTGACTGTCAGGGTTGAAAACAAGGGCTGATACTGTGGTCCCTCTCTGTTCTCACGCAGGCTCTGAAATTTGAGTCCTGCCAGGGACTGGGGTTCCCCTCCTTCTTGACCTGAGGCCTATCTCCACATAGTAAGGCCTACCCCTCCCCGTGAGCCAACAAGAAAAAGTAAGTTTGACCTTATCTGGCCACACCTGCCCATGGCTTCACAAGAATGGAAGATATGGCAGGCAGGTTCAGGCCCTGTGAGGGATGGTCTCACACAGGGACCCAACTCGAGTTCTAAATTAGAGCCCTTTTTCACACTGAATATTCTTCCCTGTTGACATGTGACCACCATACAGAGACCAAAACACTCACTTTCCTGTTACTCCTTAGTGGGTCTTGATGGTCCCCACCCCCACAGCTGACATCTCTGCCTGGGACTTCCTAGAGTTGACAGAGGGGAAAATACTGTGTGGTCACGGATGGTATGGGGTGTGTATCCCCACACTCTTCCCTGTCCTTGTTCTGACTCCTAACACAACCTGGAGATATTCCCTGTCTTGACTTGAGGCTTCTTCCTTCCTACTAAAGCCCCTAATTCACTAAGACTCCCTAGAAAAAAATGAAGTTTGCCTTATCTGGTCACAACAGCTCATGGTCTCTTAAGGCTAACACAAATAGAACGAATCTCTGCTGCTCTCACTCGTAAGAGGTGGGTTGTCTTTTCAGGCATCGAGATCTTTACCTTCTTTCCTGGCACAATCTGGAAAAATCCCTTGTGGTGACCTGTGGCTGCTCACGTTGAGGAAGTTCTTCATCTCTATGAGACCTCTGGGAGAAAGTGAGTATGACTCATGTCACCATGACTAGGTCACATGGTCTGAGGTCTGACAATAAAGATAGGGCTGTATGTGGCCCTCTTCTTCTAGGAGGCATTCACTCACTGTTACTCAGTGTCATCATATTGAATCTTGTTAGAAACCTGGTATCTTTCCTCTGATGAATGAGGCATCCCCTATTAGTCCAAGGATATTAAGCCCTTGAGACCATCCCCTTTCCGGAAAGGAGGAGTAACCCTGATCTGGAAGCCCCACCTTTGACCTTCAATATGCAGCTCCAGAGCAGAACATTCTAAAGACATACCTGTTATGAAGCAGTTGCTTGCCTTGTTCCTCATACAGGATTTTTGCCATGACACTGGCATGCCTGAGATTCCACTCTCTGCTGAAGACCCAGCCTGTAAACCAATGTTCTCACCTCTTTGACAGACTCCAGGCAGAATCCAAGGGGGACTTGAGCCTGCCTGTTTTTGCCCATGCATCCTAAGGATAACAGCAGAGGAGGGACTCCTCATAACCCTGTCAATTGTGATGTTAATTTGTCATCATGCAAGCTCTTTACTTTGACCCTGCACCCTTTCTGCATCTGCACTCTTTTCTGATCTGAGCTTATATCCCACAGACAAAATACTCACCTTCCAGGGACCTGAATTGAAAGTTGGTGTTAGCCACAAGCAACCAAGACTCTTCTGATCCTCAGAATGGGACTTTATGGGATCTTATTGTTCTGACTAGGTGCTTTGTCAGCCTTATTAAGGTTTATTGCTGTCATTTCTATGAGAATCTGATACTCCTTCCATTACTGACCTGAGAACTCTGCCTTCTGACCAGGCTCTCAAGCCCCTGAGAAGCCAGAATAAGAAGGGAGGGTATGTTCATCCTGACAGCTGTTTTTCAGACTTTCTGTGTTTGAGGCAGAAGGGACTGGTGTCCCTGTGACCCTCTATATTCTGGGGTGTTGCTGCGCCCCTACATGGGGCCCTCTTTTTGGTTCCTATCTCTTGGATTAAATGTTTCCTGGAAAATTCCACATCTCCGTAAACTCTTAAGCAGTCACCACTCTGAACACTTGCAGAGAATGGCTCCCTGTCCAGGAAAGAACTATAGAACTAGGTAGGAGTCCCTGGACAGGTGGTGAGCTGCTGGGGAAAAATATATTGATCTGTTCCTCTCTTCATCAGCCAGATGCGGATTCTCAAGTAACTTCTGTTCTGACAGATTTACTTTTCACAGGGACAAGGCTGTCCAGGATAATTTTGAGAGCCCCTCATCTTTTGAGGTTATCTAATGTTGAAAATGTAGATGATTATGCTATCACAGAACACTGTCTTTCATTTATATATTTATAACTCTCAATTATAATGTTACTCTTATTGTTCTGGTTATATATTCCAACCCAGTAGTTTTGGAACTGGGCCATTCCTTTAATCACTTCTGACATATTTTGGAGTACTGAGAAGAAAATGGAAATAAGAGGTATAGGTTGTGTCTCAGGTGGGAGGACTAGAAGAGTGTGGGCTTACTGTAATTTTACCAAGTCTAGTTCCAGCCTTGCCATTTACAAACCCCAGGAATTTTGGAACATTACCAAGCTCTACCTCTATGAGCCTCAGACTCTCCACTGTAGAGTGAGTCTGATGAGCCCTGTCTTGTGTGACTGACTACTGGACTATATGTAATGTATGGAAAGCATCTGTCACCGTGCCTGTCCTGGATTGAGACATTAGAAAATGGTAGTGATTACTACGATTATCTCTGACCTTGGATGTTATCCATTCAGCTGGATTTTTTTTTTTTACATCTATGGAATGTCAGAATATAAGCACTGTTCTAGAAAATAGAAAACACCCTATTGGGATAAAATTGTGTTCCGCAATGCAAAGTAAGTAATATGCTATCTCCCTCCCCCTCTTCACTCTTTTTCACTTGTTCCATATGAAGTAGAGTATCTCACCCTCTTTGGTAATGATAGCTTCTCCTACAGTCTATACTTTCATGGGCAGGGGCAGGGTCTTCTTTGCCTAAACATCTTCAGTGCAAGCATGAAGAGTTCCAAAGAGCTCATGTTCCATTAATGACTGTGTAAAATAAAGCCACAAAAACCAAAAGGTCTTATTCACTATGATTTATATACTCAAACGTTCTTGAAAAAGATGAGCAAATCCAAGTAATCTTTTCAAGTTACACAACTAAAGACTAAAAGTGGTAAGCAAAAACAACTGATCAATTTTATATATGTACCACACTTCTTTAACCATTTATCTATGGATGAGTGCGTATTTTGCATGCATGACTCGGTAGTAACAGATAATGCAGGCTACAGCATAGGTAAAATAGTCAGTAATATGGTAATAACTATATATGGTTCAGATGGGTACTTGACTTATAGGGGCGAATGCTTTGTAAGTTATGTACGTGTCTAATGACTATGTTGAACACTGAATCTAAAATAATATTCTATGTGAGGTGCAATTGAAAAATGTTTTAAAAGTTGCCAATTTTTACTTTATCTGTATATCTATGTATCCACTGCTTCTACCTATTTTAGTGTAAACTCCTTTCAAGTCTCAAAACATTCTTATCCTAAAGCCATTTCATCCTGTACATTGCATCCCCAGGGGCTGTTTATTATATAATGGAAACTTTGTACCTTTGGCCACTTTCACCAACTTCGCCCACCTTCCACCCCCCAGGAAAGCACCATTCTCTTCGATCTGTGAGTTAATTTATCAGTGTGTGTTTTAAAGATTCCACATATAAGTGTTTGTCTCTGTCTTTTGAAAAGTTTCTAATGAAAGAACACTATTTGAAAATTACCCCTTATTTCTCCAAGCACGTGCTGTCACCAATACCAGGAATTCTTTCTTTTTTATGGTTGGTATATCTCTTTCTGAGTGTAGGTGGGTGTGTGTGCGAGTATCACATTTCCCTTATATATTCGTTCATTAATGGTTATTGAGATTTTTTCCATGTCTTGGCTACTGTGAATCTGTTGCAATGAACATGGGGATACCTATATTCCTCCACATTAGGGATTTCATTTACCTAAGTACCCAATAGTGCAATTGCTGCAAAGTATGGTAGTTTTATTTTTAACTTTTTGAGGCATCTCTACACTGTCTTCCATACAATTTACATTCCCCTTAAACTCATACATTTTTGAATAATGTAGGAATATACAGGTAAATATCTTTTAAATTTAAGAAAAGACAGACTGAATGGAGTAAGGCAAACCCATAACTGACCAACTTTTACATTTTTCTACCACTCTATGTTCTCATCAGATGTTTTTGTTTGAGTTTTTCCCACTTTACCAAACCTAGCCAGAATGGAATTCCATGCTGTCTTCTTCAGGATCACAAAAGTGATTTAAGGATTTTCAAGGTGAATTTGAAAAACCAAAACTGTCACTCTGACACACAACAGTAAGTCTGTGATCCCTGTCACTCGCAGGCTTCCATTCTGAACCTAAATAGACTTTCTGTTGGTAGAACACCACTTGAAAATTGCCCCAAAATAGGAGTCAGGGAGGCGTCCGTGCACATCAG
>CM052552.1:54843469-54873713 GCA_028533065.1 Trachops cirrhosus
GGACACCACTTCTGCTAGAGACTCTCTTACCAGCTCAGCTCTAAACTGGGCATGTGCCAGACTACTCAGAATGCTTGCTCTAAAAATTCATCACAAAACACTCCTTCCTCTCGACCTCCATTTGATTAACCCAATCTCATTGGAGTGTCTTTGGCTCCCTATTCCATGGCACTGCTATAGTGTCCTCCACAAGTTACCCACTCCATTGAAGCTGCTGACTGATGGGATTCAATGACTGGGCTATGGCATGCTGGCAACTAATAAAGGGCCTGGCAGGCAGGAAGTACAGATAAATATTTGGATGAAAATCCATCACACTGTTAAATGAATGGTCTCTTGGGTCACTTTTCATTGTGTTATTATCAATTTAACGATTCAGCCATTAGATAGCTTTAGTATGAGAGTAATGCTGAAACAGTTAATGTAGTTATTATAAGTAGATGTGACTTGGAAGTGGATTGTGGTAATTGGGATATATTACCTCAAATATATATGTGTGTATATGTATAAATGTATATGTATACACATATATATGTATATGTAAACTCATTGCCATAGACAGAAAGTTTGAGGTCTGTTACAGAACCTATATTTTTGTATAGCAATTATTTATTTTAAGTGTAAATAAGGTCATATAAAGTATTTAGCTTAAAGATTAAATACTACCCAACCATTTTTCTGTGTCTCTTTTATTGATTAATCGTCATATTGATTCATTGCTTGCTACATTTGAAACAAAAGGCAAAATGTGGACCAGGCTTTAGAAAATGCCATGTGGGGAACAATCTACTATAAGCAGTAAATTCTTAATACCTGTTACATTTCTTCTATTGTTAAAGTGTAAAATATGTAGAGTGGTGGATTTCATAATTATATATATATTGAAACCTTATTTGTACATCATGGTATATTCATATAATGGGAAACTATAAAACAAGGAAGTTGAACTATCTACAACTTCTCTCAATGCTGTGGATGAACCTCCCAGACTTGGTGTCACGTGAAAGATGACAGACAGAAAGGTACATATTCTATGATTGTTTTAAAGTAAAATACTAAAATTGGCAAAACTAATATGCACTATTAGAAGTAAGGGTATTGGCCCTGGCTGGTGTGGCTCAGTGGATTGAGTGCTCACCAAAGGGTCACCAGTTCAATTCCCAGTCAAGGCACATGCCTGGGTTGTGGGCCAGGTCCCTGGTGGGGGGCATGCGAGAGGCAACCACACATTGACATTTCTCTCCCTCTGTTTCTCCCTCCCTCCCCCTCTTTCTAAGAATGAATAAACAAAATGTTTTTTAGAGCATTGTTTCTTATAGCAGTAAGTGTATAGAAGTAAGTGTATTCCTTGAAGGGGAAAGACTTGTAATGGAAAGAAAGCAGGAGTGTGGCCTGTGTAGTGTGGATCAGATTCTGTCTCTGAATTTAGCTGCTGCATTCACAGTGTGTTCAGTTTGTAAAAAATCATAGAAGTGTATAATTAAAATATATTTGCTTACTTATATCTTTATTTTCATAAAGCATTTGCAAATTAGGTTAATATTTGCCTCCTAAGGTTAACAGGAGGGCTGAGTCAAATGGCATTTATGAAAGTTCTCACCAGACACTGAATTCAATAGATAATTAATAAACATTACTTCCTCATATGTTTAATAGTTACACCCCCAAATATCATACAAATAAGGTCTTTGCATAATCTGTATTATATCTGTTTAATACATGCTATAATAAGACAATGTGCTAATATCTTTCAGAACATATATACTCTGTCTTCTTCTTTTCTGAAGACATTCACAAACAACAAATGGTATCCAAATAAAGCTGCTTTGTAAGGTTGCCATCCATGAGTTGTTCCTTGCTGAAAATGTGTGCACTCATAACAACTGTATAATAGTACCCATCATGCACTAATAATGAGTGGACAGCAGCAGAATGGAGCTCATAAGAGAACAAAAACAAACTACAACCTGAGCAAAACAAACCTTTTAATTTTTCAACTGGCAGGAAAAATATTGCTTGAAATTGTGATGTGTCAATCCGTCTCAAAGAAAATAATGTAAAATGACTTTCTGCATAATCAGTTTACTGATCAGAGCCCAGTGGATATAAACAGTGTGCTGAGGAGTTCTTTCTAGCTCTTGGACTGAACAGAGTGTGTTGAGAATTGACATGATCCCTAGGTTCTCTGACTGTGCATTTCCTGAAAATTGCCTTAAATTAAAGACTGAATAATTTTTAAAGAACACAATCATACATGACTACTCGTATTTGCCAAGTTTTTGTCTAATTGTAGTCAGTTGTTTATTCTTATTTGCTGACTAATGGCAGCCAACATCTTTCTTATCTCATTATATTTCATCTATTAACCAATCTAACTATCACATTGAAGTTAAAGGATGGTCATTGAGGGACTGGATTTTACAATGAAAGCATTATGCACTTGAACAAAGCAACCCTAGTAATTATGATCATGCATATGTATTCTACACTTGGACCGCCATGTCTTCATAAAAGAATTCCTGTGGAAAAAAATATTTTCCAGTTCCTGGAATTGCTTTGCATTTACTTTTTTATCAATACAAATAACTATATTAAGGTTTGAAGATCAATGTTGAACCTCCTTTCTAAAATCTTAAATAATCAACTTTTCCCTAGTGAAAGCAAAAACAGAAAACCTTAGAGGCCTATTGCAATTGATTTTTCTTAGAACTGCAAAAATGTTTGTGAAGTAACAAGAGAAACAGAGAAAAAATATAAAGCAATTAGACATGACATTTCAGAAGATGGACTTGTTTATCTGGAGACAAAACGCCAACTGCAAAATCCTTCTTAACTAACTTCATGACAGCACTTCCCCCAAACCAATAATACAACCCCCTAGATTTATAAAATGAAAAATAATCCTACTGAGTTAAACACAGAAAAGACAACGAAATCCTGATTTTGATGAAGTAAAAGGGACCCTAATGTACTGGTACTGGTTTTCATGAACTTCACACACTAGCCCTTCTATCCTAGACACAAGCAACAGAAGAAATTTATTGAAAAATACCACTCAGGGAATGACCTCTTAGAGTCTGTGGCAGCAGCATCAACAAGGGGCTGTGATAATTTGGGGCAATGTCAACCCTTACATATACACTCAACCCTTGAACAACATGGGTTTGAAATGTGTAGGTCCACTTCTACACAGATTTTTTTTTCAATAAATTCACTCGGCACTTCCTATCTGCAGGTTTTGTATTGCAGATTTAACCAAGCGTGGATGAAAACTACTGCTTTCAATCTGTGGCTTGTCGAATCTGCGATGTGAAGGACTGACTGCAGTTAAGTTTTGGAGGAGTCAAAACTTATTCACAGGTTTTGCCAGGGGTTTGGGGGCAGTATCATGCCCCTAATCCCCACAATGTTGAAGTGTCAACTATTATAAAAAACCTTTCCTGTGCCAGGAAGAATAATAGGACAGCCATCTCACTGCTGGTAAAATGTGTACATGCTAATTAAGTGCCTTACTTGCAGAGCACTGTATTTTATGCAGTGCCTCGCTTCACCACTGTATTCTGCAGGGAAAAAAAATTCATGTAAATAATTAGAAGACACTTTTTAAAATAAGATCAAGGTCTTGAATTGTTTGTTCCCTCCTTCTTGGTGCTACCGGTATAATTCTAGCTTTCAAGTGAATCCTACAATTCAAGTTTGACTCTTAAATTAAGAGGCACTGTTTAAAGTGTTTTATTTTAGATCCACATAAAGTCTTCTAACACATTATCTAACAATGGGCTGATTATTATTCTAGTTTATTATACTACAAACTAGGACACTGAACATCCTTTGAACAACAAACACTCCTCTCCTTGGTATGTACATTATCCTGAGGACTTACCTTCATTGAAATTTTACCTGATGTGTTGAGGAGGATTACAGTGTCTGGACTTGCTGGAGGGGTTCACACTCTGGCTACCTGAGTACAGGATGCTCATATTTATTCTTTCTCATTGTCTCACATTCATGTGTCCTTTTAATAGATATCCATATAATGATGAGACTGTCAACCTCCTATCCAGATGGCAGATCCCTCTTTGTAGAATAATTTGCAAGGTCTCTGCCCAACTGAAAACAGTTTATTCATTCCTAATATGCTTGTTTGCTGCCGTAGAGCAATGGGAGATACCTAATTTGGGCAGCAGGAACTTGGCAATTCATGTATAATTGTTGGTTTATTGAGCTAGGAGTGTTTTCACTTTTATGACTAAGATCACTTTTATAATCTTGCTAATGAGTTTTCTGCTACTGAAATGTAAGGTCAGACTGCTTCTGTATTCTTTGGTCATTATTCTTAGCTGGAAATTTCTTTCGTTTTTTTCATATGCAACATGAACAAGAAACAATTGAACCAATGGATAAGTAACTCCCACGCTGTCGATTTTAATTTATGTCGAAAAAATATCTGTATATGTAGAGAAGTATACAAATCACAAATATATCTCAGTGATTTCCCATAAAGTAAATATACCTTTGTAACCACCACTCATATCAAGATACAGTATATTACCTAGAAGACTCACTTGTGCCCATTTAATCATAATCCCCCTTCTTGGTATAACCACTATCCTGACTTATAACACCATCAATTAGTTTCTCTGAATTTGAACTTTGTAGAAATAAAAAAGTTGCTATTTCTATGTTTACTCTTTTGCATCAGGCTTCATTTAGTCATTTTGTTAGTGATATTTATCCTAGCACTCATGAAGTTATAATTTATTCATTCTCAATGCTGTATGCTATTCTATTGTATGACTATACAGTGATATATTTATCCATTTTACTGTTGAGAAGCAATTGGAGACTTTCCAGTTTGGGGCTACTACAAATAGTTTTGCTATGTACATTCTTGTCCACGTCTATTGGCATCCATGTCCTTTGGTGCACGTGTCTTTTGACCTGTCTCCTTCTTGCTGAAATGAGAAGAAAAATTGTGAAGTAAAATGGGAATACCCATCTAAAAAAGATAAATCCATGATGTCACTGTCATTTGGGTCTTGCTATGTGACTAATTATATTTTGAACACAATGACCCCCTCTACCAAAATACTTTCCTTCAAGAATCCAAACTCATTGAATAACTTAGTAAAATGGCCTCAAGACACTCCTGTTCTCATTTTTAAATCAACCAGATTTCAGTTAGGGATGAAATAAAAATTTAGGATAAAAATATGCAACCTTAAAGCCATATAGAAGAGCACAGCCAAAAACACTCATTAAAATTACTTGTGGACAAAAGAGATTTGTACTAATTAAAATGCTTAGTCACTATAGAGTGGGTAAAGAAGGAAGATTGACTTAGTACCAAATGGCTTCATTTTATGGCTTTACATCAAACTTTTGAAATATTTTCAGTTAAGGAAATGAAAGGAAGATGAAAAGAACCTCAGAGGGAAACAGATATCCTACCACAGACCTAAGGAGATCCATTATCATCATTACGGCAGCATTTCCTATCACATTTATGAATTTGGGTGATTTTTATCACGCTTGTTGTTAAGGGACAATTGAGCAGGTGCCATTTTATGAGCTACTAATTCTTGAGTGATTTCCAAGTGGAGGATATGCACACAAGGGTCAATTATTATGAATCTAATAGAAATTCTGTCATTGGGAAAAATGCAAAGTAACATTAATCTCCCATTGCTCCCTTGAGCAGAGTTCAGCTGTCAATTTTAGTCCTGAGGAACTTGCAGACCATCAACATGGCCAGAGTGTTTCTGATTTGTTACATCAAGGGCAGAGTAAGCTGAATATTTTTAATGTAACTCTATAAAAGCAGTTCCTAATTTTAACATCATAGGACTATTTAAAGGCAAAAAGATAAACATGATTTATATAATTAAAATATAGCCTCTATATGTTAGTATATGATTTTGATATTTTAACCTTCAAATGAAAAAGTATTCTACTTCAGAACAAGTCCTGATTCTTCAGTAGCATCTACTTCAGTATTTATGTGACTAAGTATAGGGGCATTTTATTCAGGTGATATGGAATGTGCATTTTATTTCCCATGAAAATCAGAACAACCAAAAATCCTTCTAAAACTTTAAACAATAGATGGGAGATACTTAGCACCGTGATTACACACTTGGCACTCAAGAAAGTTAGGTTCCTTCTAACACATATTTCTATGACATTGCCATATAACTATCATTTGCTACATATGGATGGGGCCATATAAATGGAAAGGAAAAGAAGAAAATGTGGAAGAGGACTAATATTTATTGATGGCTTTTTATGTGTGAGGTAATAAGTTCAATATTTTATATATGGTATCTGATTTAATCCTTTCAATAATGCTACAAAGTATGATTTATTAAGCTCTCTGTGGACCAGAAAATTGATATTCAATGAAGTTAAATATCTTGAGCAATGTCACTCCCTAATAAATGGTGGACTCAAGAATAAGAGGCACAGGCTTCTCTGCCCATAATCCTTTTCCACTATACTACTTGACTTTCTCATCCTAAACACTGATTCTCAGTAGTTAAGATCCTTAATGCCCTGTGGGAAAGCTTGAAATGAAAATGATCATAGCTCACCTGCCAGTGCACCAAGCACTTCTCCAAGTTCAAGTCATTGCATCTCATAGCAGTTTTGACATTGGCAATGTTTTTTGAGGAATCTCAAGGGATACCTATCACCTTACAGTTATGGGTCCCAGGGTGATAAGGAAGGTTCCACCAGTGGCTACAGGCCACATCTGGGCCAAGGTCAAACTGCCAAGAAGGGGCAAGACTGCCGTAAGTCATGTCTTCAAGCTGACACTTCCTCTCAGTTTAGAACAATCCCCATTTCCTCATTCCTTGCCCCCAGTTTGCTGTTTTCTCTGTATCCCATCTCTCTCAACTCTAAACCATCTCCTAAGCTGCTGCCAGAGATCTTGAGGTTTATAAAGTGCAAATCTGTCCATGTCACTCTCTTCCAAAAAAATTCCTTAATCCTGATACAATTATGACAATGTCCAAACTTCTTAGAGTAGTACATAAGAGTTGGAATCCTTCTTCCTTCTCTGGCCTTGCCTCACCCCTTCTCTTTTACCCTCATATCTTTCTCTCTGACCATCCTGAAATAATGTGACAAATGCTTCATGTCTCCAAGCCTTTGTTCGTGCAGTTGTATCCACAAATATCCTTTCTTCCTTTTTCTTCTAAGTAAACCCAACTTTGTCTTTCATGGTTCAGCTCTAATCTTAACTTCATTAGACCTCAATGTCTGATTTGTATTATATGTCCTGCTATGTACTTAAAAAATGATAGAATTACTGATTTACAATAAGTTACTTGACTGTATTTTCCACTATATGGTAAACATCTTGAGGACAGGGACTCTAATTTTAGTCATGTTATTCTTGTGCATAGCACAAGGGCATATGCTCTGTATTTTGTCACTTACTATCTTACTTCTCCCATCTAAGCCTTACATTTGTCATCTATGAAATAGAAAATCACCCACTTTGTAGGGTTGTTGTTAGGATTAAGTGAGATTAGCCCATGCCAATAAAATACAATGTCTGCATGCCCTGGCTGGTGTGGCTCAGTGGAATGAGTGACGGGTTGCGACCCAAAGGGTCACCAGTTCAATTCCCAGTCAGGTAATGTGCCTGGGTTGCAGACCAGGTCCCCAGTAGGGGGTGTGCGAGAGGCAACCACACATTGATGTTTCTCTCCTTCTCTTTCTCCCACTCCTCCCCATCTCTAAAAAATAAATAAATAAAATATTTTTTAAAAACACAATGTCTACAATATGTTAAGTACTCACTAAATGATAGCTATTACTATAGTGAGAAGAACAGTGTCCAATTATTTAAGGAATAATCATTTCTCAATGTATAAAAATGATTATGAATTTCATAACATTTTAATACAATTTTGAAGGAATTCCACCTTTATCATAGCTATCAGAGGAACTCTTAATAAGAACTAAAATTTATTGTATCTAATGGGGACAGGAAACTAAATATCTTGTAGTCTCTTTGTTCTCTTTGACAGATGAGTATTTGAGGCATTGTAACATCAATTGTATCGGTTAGAATTTGATCAGAGAAGCAGAACCCTTTTGAGTGACATAGAATGAGGGGTTTATTATATAGATTATACCTTGGGCAGTTGTGAAAGGTGGTAGAGGTATGTATGCAAGGCTGTTGCTTTCATGTCTGGTGGTGAGTCTGAAGTCACCGTAGGTCAGCAGCACTAACAATGAGAAAGCAAAGCCAGGCCTGAGGTAAGGGAGCATGAGGACAAGCTGAAACCTTCAAAAGCAAACTGCATCCCTGATCAGCATGGTTGACTGGTTGAGCATCGTCCTGCAAAGCAGAAGGTCACTGGTTCTGATTCCTGGTTAGAGCACATACCTGGGTTGTGGGCCAGTCCCTGGTTGGGGACGTGTGAGAGGCAACAGATAGATGTTCTCTCACACATGGATGTTTCTCTCCTTCTCTTTCTCTCTCCCTTCTGCTATCTCTAAAAATAAATAAATAAAATATTTAAAAAAAAAAAAACTGGAACCCACTGGGACAAACCAGCACTCACATTTGTTTCCCATGGCCTCCAACCATTCTGATACCGGTGATTGGAAAAGAAAGACCATGCCTTTTGCCATTGAGCTGCACAGATGTTTACCTAGTTCAATACTTAGAGAAACTTAAGGGTGAGAAGTGTCAGGAGCTGAGGGAGCTGAGAGTTAGTGGCTACTGGAACCAGCAAGATGAACCAGAAGAGAGGTAGTAACATGTGTGTGACTTGCGGCAATGTGAGGGGCCCTGCACCAACCTCCAGAGCCTAGAGGCTGCTGCTCCCCTCTCACCTTCTAAATCTCATGAAAATTTCTCTTATGGCCAACTCTAATCTGGGGAAAGGAATTATTGAAAATGCAGTTCCAGCTCAGATAAAGTGGCACAGTTTAAAGCTGCCATCAAGTAACAACTCTACAAATGTGCAAATGTAGAACTCAGTGTTATTTTCATTAGATTACTCTCCCATCTCTAATAGTATCAATGGCAAGGTTAAGAACATACATGGTGGGGGAAAGTAGTTTTATATTTGTGAGTATGCAAAACACGAAGTTTATTCTTGTGTTATTATTTATTAATTATTGTATCATCTTCCATACAAACAACTGTAAACCTACTTTTGCCCCACCTGAATAATGTAGCTTGGAAAAATTAGATATTAAATTTTTGAAAACAGACATCAAAGAACTGGATTTCCACCAAAACCAAAACCAGTCTTTCCAGTACTTCTCATAAAATTTGTTTTTGTGTTATCAAATGATCCATGAAATTATTAGGCACAGCTTTCTTATTCAATATTACATCCATGTTAAAAAAATTTGGCTTAACATCAGTCCTTAGAATATTCCATTTTTTGACCAAACAGGGAGGACACTTTCCAGACTTCTGATCCTTGAGGGGAAATTCTAAATTGTTCATTTTTGAGCAAAATCACACAAACCTATTAACCCATGGAGGCTTTTGGTTTCTCAGAGATGGCCTATTCTAGGACCATAAAACCACAAGTAGTCACAGACCATTTTTGGTCTGATTTTTTAAAAAAAATCCTTCCAACACTCCAAACTCCATTACCCAATAGTAAGGGAAATTTTTACCTATAGATGTATATGAGAATCTAAATTTCCATGAAATCTTTGGTTTAAGTGGCTTTATCCAACTATTTCCATATTACTCAAAAACTATATGATCAACTGTAGTTGAAAAAAATAAAAATTAAAAATACATAACAAAAATAGAATGAAAATCATAAGACCTTTGAAGAACCACCTCTAGGTGGCCCCAGAGCTCTTTTTCTACTCTGACATCCTTGTGTTCTTATTTTGTTTCCACTAACAGAAACTCCAGCACACTTTGTGATAAGTATCAACTTTGTGAAAAACTGACCCCTTTCAATTCCATTTTATCTTAATCATAACTTTTTTAAAGCACTCTCTTTTGAAAACACATGTCTTCAATTCTTCCCACAGCTCTTGTTTTGCATTTCTTGTAGATGATTTAGCTCAAACACATGAGTCAGTTGTCTCATAATACTCTATACTGTATATATTATATAAGGCATTTTTATTATAATAGCCTGACTGACTTTTTAATTATTATCCCCTTTAAGTGTGCCTGGAACAATTTTTTCCCATGATTGTGGCAGATTCCAAGAATCTGGCTCCTTCATCTCTGGGGCTAAACCTTCACTCAAAGGGCTTTGATTACTCATACTAGGCTCTCCAGAGAACAAGCAGTTGGGCCACAGGGCGTGCTTGCCTTGGTGAGACAGCTGGGCTCCCAGAGGTGGCCTGAGATGCCAGAAATCATGGGGTGAGGATGGGAGCTGGCGTCAGAGTCCAGTGTCAAGGCAGTGACTTTTCTCAATTCAGCAACCAGGGTTCAACAGTATCTTCAGTGTGAGGACCTCCTGCATGGAGGCCAGTGTCATGAATGTCTCCATGTAAAACTTAGCTCACTTCCTCCCCTGTAGCTGTTTCTTTCCTTCTGGAACCGGTCTTGTCTACCATTCTGGCTAATTCTTTCTATGCTGTTAAGTGAAACAAGGATATTTACTAGTGACAGCTGAACACACCATTTCCCAAAGATGTTTTCACCTAATAAGGGCCATGGTGGGGTGAAAATGGAGACAACTATACTTGAACAACAATAAAAATTTTTTAAAGATATTCTTTAATATTAGAATGAAGCAGTGATTAAGGCCTGAAGATTTAGAGTCAGGGATATGTGAATTTTATCTATGCCACTTACTAGCTTGCAGCCATCCTAAACAACAAAATGAAAATGATATCTTGGAGCCTTCCTGTGAGGATTGAATGATATGTCAGTGGATATAGTGATTAGCACTGAGAGAACATGCCATAAGTGGTGGCTCTTACTATTTTTAAAATTGTTTATACAGAAGCAAAGTGGTAATAGCACCTGAGAGAAATGGGCTTAAAGCTTGGAATCTGAATGCATATATTGTATTTCTATCCAAGCATCATCATTTGTGAATTGTGAGATCTTGGGCAAATTGTTTAACCCTTAACCTCTATGCCTTTGTTTCCTCATCTGCAGAATGGGGAGAATAGCTAATTTTTAAGGCCATTGTGAGAATTATACACACACACATATGCACAAAAGTAAGTTTACAATTGTCCACATGGGAAACAATACAATAATTAATAACTAATAACACGAGAATAAACTGTTTTTGTCCTGAGTACTCACAACTGTTAACCTACTTTTACCCACACCTGTATCTCTAGGAAGGGCCTAGGTGTCAGAGGTTCGCACAGGTGGCAGTCACAAGGCCCAAGGGCCGAATCCAGCCCTTCACCTTGTGTTATCCATCCTGGCACCTTGTTTCTACCCGGCGGCAGCACCAAGCTCCTTGCCCCAGTTAAGGAGTAGTTATGTTTACACAGTCCTAAAGTTACATTCTGCCCTTTGAAGGCAACTGCGAGGCTGATGTGCCCCCCCCCCCGCCCTGTGAAAAGAGTTTGACACCCCTGGCCTAGTGCACAGAAATGCACAATGAAGCTTAGCTTCTTTCTAATCATTCTTCAGAATGGGCAACACACACCTCATTCTGATACATGCATTTTAGTGTTAAATATTATGGAGGAAATACCCAGTCAGATTTAGAGTGACAGGTGACAGGCTGTGAAGACTTGGTCTCTAAGCAAAAAACTCGACAATTCTGGGAAGACAGAGAAAGTGTCTTTCATACACATCTTTACTACCTTGCTCTTCCTTTCACTCCCACCAGAAGGTTGTTTTAGGGGATATGATATTTAAGTAGGTGTCATTGCATTTAAGTACCAACAGGAAAAGTTTGAAATGGCATCAGAGATCACTGAATGCATCACAGTTATGGGAGCTTGTTTGGAAATACAGAAGAACCTCAATCTTCATCACACAAGGTTTGACTATGTAGATCTAGGTCATGCCCAGGAACTGGCATTTGCTCTAGCACTCCAGGTGATCCTATTCCACACTGAGAGTCATGAGAGCAAGAGCCTTCCAAAGGGACAAAAATCCATTTCTAAGAAAATCTGACTCTAAAACCTAAGATTTGAACCACTATTTTATTCTGACCTTAAAGAATGTGCCCAGCCCTGGCTGGTGTGGCTCAGTGGATTGAGTGCTGGCCTGCAAACCAAAGGGTTGTGGGTTCAATTCCCTGTCAGGGCACATGCCTGGGTTGCGGACCAGGTTCCCACTGTCTGGGGGGCAACACAAGAGGCAACCGCACATTGATGTTTCTCTCCTTCTCTTCCTCCTCCCTTTCCACCTCTAAAAATAAATAAATGAAATCTTTAAAAAAATGTACCCAACTATTTATGTACAAATGTACATGCAAGAATGATTACTATTGATAAGAGGGAAAGTTTAGCAGTAGTGTGAATGTCCAAGATTAAAAGATCGTATCAGTTCTATCCACATGGTGGAATACTATGTAGGCATTAAAATTGAGATTTTATTTTTTTCAACTTCATAATTTACTGGTAAGTGAAAAGAGAAGGTAGTGAAGATACATGCAGTATAAATCTATTTTTGTCAAAAGTATATTTATTGATGCTGAAAAAGACATATGCTAAAATGCTCTCATGTTTAACTCTGGGTAATAGGTTATAGACAATTTTACAAGTTGAGTTTCTTTGTGCTTTCCAGGGCCTTTAATATTTTCTCTTAGCTTCATAATTAGAAACTTTAAAATGATATTTTAAGATAAGAAAGGCTGTGTGTATATGTGTGTGTGTGTGTTTGTGTACTACAATGCTTAGTAAACACATTTGCCAAGCAAACTGTGGTAGGCAGAATATTGCCCCCTGCAAAGATGTCCACACTGTAATTCTCAGAAACTGAATATATTGCCTTACATGGCAAAAGGGACTAGAGGTGATTAAGGGTTTGTTAAAGACCTTGAGATGAATGTTCCCAGATTCTCCAGTAGACCCAATCTAATCAAATGAGTCCTTTAAAGCTGAGAACTTTCATGGGTTGTGGCCAGAGAGAAATATGATGACAGAAGGGTCGGAGAGATGTGATGTGAGAACTCAACCTGCCTTTGTTGACTGTGATGTTGGAGGAAGGGGACCACAAGAGAAAAATGCTGACAGTCTTTAAAGCTGGAAGACAAGGAATCGGACTCTCTCCTAGAAGCTCCAAAGACAAGGGCAGTCTCTGACTACACCTTGATCTTAGCCCAGTAAGATCTGTGTTGAACTTCCAAGCTACGGAACAGGAACATAATAAATTGGTGCTGTTTTAAACCACTAAGTTTGTATCAATTTATTATAGCAACAATAGACAACTAATATGAAAACAAAGCTAAATATTTGTCAATGTTTAAGCTTTTTGCTAGTGTACAGACCCCCTGCCATAATTAGCAACCAAATTGCTCTCCTTATCAACAGTGTCATTAAAATCATAAATGTTAATAGTAAAAACAACTTGAGCAATCATCTAATTCAAGACTTATAGTTTATACATGAAGAAATTAAGGCCTGACAAGGTGTGTGACAGCTGTTGAGAGATTAAAATGCTTTAAGTTGCAAGCATCAGAAAAGTTGGGCTCACTCTGATTTAGACAATGAGTTTTATTATGTCATGTAACAAGAAACAAGGTGGCATTCACCACAGGGTATCAGAACTGCAGTTTTTGCCAATTCCCTCATCTCTAGGATGACTAACCCAGCCCTAGGCCTCACATCCACACATGACCATGTCAGATGAAGAACAGGAGTGTCCCCTTCTGCAGCTCCTTCTAAACAGGGAGGAATAATTTCCCTTATACCCCTCAGCTATGCATATGCTGTGACTCCAAGCCTGAAAATTAGAACCAGACTGACTGATTTCAAACAACAATGCTGCCTCTTAGTAGCTGGGCAACCTTCCTTCAGCAAGTTATTTTACAGCTTGTGTATCATTTTCCATACCTGGAAAATGGCATGAGTACATTTTGCCTACCTCACTGAGTTTTTGAAGGATTAAATGAGTTGTTGTGTAAAGAAAGCTTAGACCATTCTCTGGCACATAGTAAATACCATAGTTACTGATTTGGTCAAACCTCCCTGTATCCACATTCTTGGGATAGACCCCTTCCACACTGACTCTGGCCTCAGCCATGTGACTTAACTTGGTCAGTGAAATACTGGCCGTGACACAAGCAGAGAGTTGAAAAGCACTTACACACATCGACACTTGCCTTCTCTTGTTGCCCTTGATCACTGCTATCATATGAAGCAGCTCAAAGTGGCCTATAGGAAAGGAAAAACACATTGCTTCTGTTGCCCTGGCCAATGGCTACACATATGAGTGAGGTCATCCTAGATTAACCAGTCACCATTCAATACTCCAGTAGACCACAGACACCATGCAAGCCCAGCACAGGTGGGCCAGGGCAGCCCAGACCTAAAGAACCTCACAGCTAACCCACAAAATCATAAACTAAGTTATAGACTAAAGTCACAAAGTTTTCAGGTGGTTTGTTAATGTAGCAAAGGCTAACGGATACAATAAGCACTCAATAAACATTAGGTATCCTTTGCTATGGCCATTGCCCAATCACCAACAATGGTATAATTATCTAAATAATAACAACAGTTGTTAGTTTAGAGCAGAGGCTCCCCAACCTGGTGGACAAAGCTTTTTGCAATATGATACCCTCCCCCTATACCTTTCTGGTTTTCTCTGTTAATCTATCTATTGTAACCTGAAGTCTTGACAAACTATCGGTCTCCTAATTGTCCCCTAATGAATGCTGTCTCTGTGCCTCATTATCTGGGCTTGTACCTTGCTCTATACCCTCCATTAAATGTATGTAGAGTGTTAGCAAGTGACAGAGGTGATTCTGGTAAACAGCCAGTGTTGGGAGTAGTCATTTGATTTGGAGTAATCATTGAGAAGGACTGGATGTTGGGGTGTCAATCATCAAAATCATTACATATATGATCACACAGCTGCTCAGTAACAGGGTGATGCTATTGACTGGTTCTCCTGAGCCCCTTTCTGGTGTTTGTTTCTATCATTGCATGCTGTGGGAGAGAGTGATGCCCTCAGGCATTCACAACTTAATTATTGGGCATATTGTCCAACAGCAGAGAGATACTTGTTCACATTTTTTTTTCTTTGAGCTGCACATATTCTGAGGCAAAATAGAAAACTTCAGATACCATTACCGAGACCTTGTTTTTATTTTTTCCTGCATGCCCAGAAGTGGGTGAGGGTTCAGTATCAGCTGTGAGAAGTTAAGCTGAATAAACTGGAGGAAAACCTTCTAGAGAAAGCAAGCTCAGCTTTTAAAAAGTGCCAAGTTTGCCAACTCAAGAGCCTGGGACAGCTTAATAAAATTAAACAAAGGAAAGCCAATTAAACACTTTAAACTACTATTCTTGGACCACCCAAAACAACACAAATCAAAAGAGGAAATATTCAAGTATTTGTAGCAGCTGGGTTTTCGTGAAAGTCTTTTTAGTTAAGCCAAGTTCCTCTTCTTGCTGCTGCTTCCCAGAAGACCAAATGATTTTTCAGTCTCCACAAAGTACTTCACTATGGATTTGCCCACAGTGATAGTCAAAGAAATCCTAATGGCGTAATGCATAGCTCTGAGCATTCCTCTTTTCATTTCAAAAACTTTTAGGGCCTCCTCCTGGCTTGTCAACATCCTTGACTTGGTAGAGAAAGCCGTTTGCAATATGACGTCCCTACTCTAGGTTTTTTTATTGTGCCATCTACTTGTAGCCTGAATTCTTGACAAGCTAGGGGGCTCATTGTCCCCTGATGAATCCTGTCCTCTGCTGCCTCATTGCCTGTGCTTATGCCCTGCTCTATACCCACCTCTTCCCTACATCCTCACTGGATAAATAACCTATTTTTCAAAAGCAACCTCACATGCTAACTTTCGGAAGCCTTTCTGTATCTTTTGTTGAAACTCACCAGCCACAGACTACCTGTCATACAAGTGTAATCAATGTGTATTTAACATGCTGTAACTTGGAAGAATACATATCAGAAGAACTATGAGAATTTGGATTCTAAGGAGGGTTTAAGGAGGCAGGGGCCATTTCTGGATTGGATGCTCTCAGAAAGCAAGAACCACTTGCTGAATGGGTACCTTGATAACTTACATATAAGAGGCAGGAGAATTAAAGCAATGCTACAGTTGTCATAGGTGAGGAAGCACATATCAGAGAGAAGAGGAAATCATTCAGCCACTTTACTACAGCAGAGTGTTCTTGCTCTGTAGCTGTCTGATTATTTATTATATATTCTGTGTGTACACACTCTGTTTATATACCTTGTATGTTGTTCATATTCAGCTAGGACATCTCAAGTCTCAGGACTATTTTTCATTTATTTACTATGCAACTGGTTATGTCCATCTTTTCAGAATCTCCATAGTATAGAAGTGAGAAAAATTTCCCACAATGACATCAACATTAGCCCTCATAGGTTGTTCTTTTTGGTTTCTAGTTGACTCTTAAATCTTTTGTACATCACAGTAAAACACACCTTGTTTAAAACATTCACCATATTTTGCAAAAGAGAAAAACTTGGCATGGCTAGGCTGGTAGATCTGCATGCAAGAAGCTGAACAGCAACTATCCCTCTTAGACAAACATGTTCTCTCCATCAGACCACAGCCCCAACTACTCACACAAGGTAGAGTTGTCCATTTACACTGGACTCATAACCCTCACCTGCTGTTCCCTAAGGATATTCTAAACTATGTTCTCTTGTGATTCATGTTTCAAAGTTAAAAAAAATAAGTAAGGAACTGCATAGAAGAAGTAGAAGAATGAACCAGCAGGAGTGAAGGAATGGTGGCCTGTAAAAGGCAGATATTAAACATTTTCAGCTTTGTGGGCCAGACAGTCTCTGTCACTACTATTCAACTCTAGTTTTATAGCAAGAAGATAGCCAGAGACAATGCATAAGACTTGAGGTCCAATAAAACTTTATTTATAAAAACAGGTGGTAGACAGAATTTAACCCACAGGACCAGTGTTAGCTTTTAGACCCATTCCTGCCATTTGATCACAAGCCAATAACCATCTCTGGGTTTGGTATTCTCATCTGTAAAATGGTGATAATAATACATGCTTTATGTGTAAGGATCTACGTGGGATATTGTTACGTGAAAAACTTTTTTAAAATATTAGGTGCTATGTACTCAAAAGATATTATTAGCTTGTTATATATTTAAGGGGCAGAACTGATCATCTTTCTGTGAGAAGATTGTGGTAGATGTGAAAAGGTGCCACATAGAGCTCCCTTCGAGGAAAAATTTGCTGCCCAGCTGCGGGGAGTGTGCTCAGCAGGCAGCATCCAGCTGGTCAGCTTTTTTACCATCAGCTTCAGCCGCTGAGGGTCACCTGATCCAGGGAAGACATCATAGTGACTGAGCAAGACAGAGGTATTACACAGGTTCAATCATTTCAGCCTGAACTCTCATAAACAATACTCACTGCAGAGCTCCTCACCAGACTAACCAAGTCTTTGTGGGACCTCATGTCAGATCAGCTTCTCCCTCTGCCCAATCATGCTTCCTCTTCTTTTTCTTTATGAGTTCGTCCTTAGTAAATATCTTATACCCTAACCTCCATTTCAGGGTGTGCTTCTGGAGAGCACATCCGGTGACAAGGACAGTTTACTGAGATACTATTGTGTGTTGTTCTTTTTGTGTGTTTCTTTTCTCTGTTCCAAGAACATAGCCATGCCTTGCCTTGGGACCATTTGTGCTCTTTGATGATAAACTCCCTTTCTGATCAAAATCTCTAAAGGAAATATGCTTGGGCTTTACGGGTCTAGGTGGAGAGATAGGCTGCAAGGGAAATGGCCGACCCTGAGGAAATGGGACTACTCTGAACGAGGAAGGCATCAATGGTTTGGGGTCTGTGTTCTATAATCATCAAAAAGTTCCCACCATGTATTCACACACCCCAGCAAGACTTCAGAGAAAAATAGTAGAATTCTGTAACTCAGAGAGCCTGGAACAGAAAAGTTGGGATGCTGATGCCAGCAAAATTCCTGGGCCCGTAAGACCTCTTCAAGAGAAATGCAGTCTTGGACCATGAATAGGTCAGCAACAAGATGGAAGTTCAGAATCAAATATAATTAAAACTTTGAAAAGTAAAGTAATGTGGTATATCTTTCATAGCCTAATTGTTGAATAAAATTCAATATACTGTTTACATTGCTTTAATAAACTTTCTGACCAAATAAATCCAATGATTTTTGAAAAGTCAATAACAAAAGTCCAATCACTTATTGATTTCACAAATGTATGTTAATATCTATTGTACTATATCCCTGGCATTCTGCTAGGTGTATGGTGGTGAACAAGGTAGATATGGTCAGCAGGGAGTTTGCAGCCACTTTTTATTTTGCTGCTGCCAACAGTCTCAAGGCCAGGCAGGTGGACTCACAGGAAGCTGACAAGGCCTTCAAAGACTGAAAGGGTCAGTGTGGCTTCCTGCCACTTCCTGGGAGACTTAGCTTCAGTTCAGTCCAGATTGAGCACCTCAGAGGCTCCTCTTGCTGCCAGCATCCGTGACTCAGCTTGGCAGCTGAGTCTGAGCCTGAAGGCTTTCTCTAGTTACATGAACATGCTCAGTTCATGTGCAGGGCAGGCCTGAGTAGTATGTGTGCATGTATGAGAGACAGACAGACAGACAGACAGAGACAGAGACAGAAAGAGATGGAGGGATGGGGAGAGAGAGGGAGCAATGGTGGGGGGGGGAGAGAGAGAGAGAGAGAGAGAGAGAGAGAGAGAGAGAGAGAGAGAGAGAGAGAGAGAGAAACAAGGTGTAGTATAGAATTGATGTCTTTGGGAGCAGCTTTCAACCATTGGAAACAGGAGTTGCATAAACTCCCCTGCTTGCTTGCTCCTTGGGTGGGAAAACTCTGAGATGTTCTCTACACCATCTCCCAGACATGCCCAGTGGGATTCAGCCACAGTTGCCCACAGCAATAATATGCTCATTAACACAATCTATTTTCACTTCTTTCCCTTCACTGTCTCATTTTCCCACTCCTGTTCCAGTGATTCCCAAGATTACCTCGCAAATAAGCTGCTTGCACTGAAATTCTCATTTTGCTGTCTGTTTCCTGTGGAACCTAAACTAAGATTCCCATCACCTTCAGGTATGCTTCAGCATAAGGGGAAGGGACACCACGACCACTACTATGTCCACCCCAGCACATGTATGCAGGAAAGCCCCATCTCTGGGTCCTGGTTGATAAATGTGTGTGCTTATCTATAAGCACTCTGATTGATATATGGCTGAAAACAGCAAGCAAGTAATTTGCTTTGTCCCCCTAATTAACAGTAAGCACATTGAGGACAGGTTGTGTAACTCCTTCTTCTATCAGCACCAAGCATATTGTTAAGCACCAAGTAGGTACTCAGTGATGGAACTGATTTTTTTCCCCAGAGAGTCAGTGCCTGCTTGTAACTAAGCAGGTTTTTAGGAGCCAAGTAGGGCTATTAATTCACATTTCTGGTTATTATTTAGAGCCTGAAGAAATGGTCTGTGTGGTCTCTGCAGTGAAATAATTAAATCCCTCTGGTATCTCCATGAAGTCTTCAGGCATTTTTGTGCAAAGTCTCTAAACTGACATGATCAAAAATAGTCTAAAGCAAGCAAACATTTTCTGAAGAGGGCCAAACACTAAAACATTTTAGGCTTTGTGACCAGAAAGCCTCCATCACAACTACCCAAATCTGCCATTCCAGCACAAAAGCAGCCACAAATAGTATGGAAATGAATGTTCCAATGAAACTTTATTTACAAAAACAGGTTGCTAGCTATATTTAAACCTAGGGACTTAGTTTTCTGACCTCTGGTGTAAGGCAGTATTGTCAAATAGAACTTTCTCTCATATGAAAATATTCTATAATTTCAGATATCCAGTTTAGTAGCCAACATGTGGCTAGTGCTACTGAGAAAATGAATTTTATTTTACTTACATTTAAATAGGCACATGTGGCTAGTGACTACCACATTGGACATCTTATGGTGTTGTTTTGCCAATCCTGGCAAATGCCTGACCACTTAATCATGTTTTTGTCAACATTTCTGCCCCAACTGCTTATTCATTGAGAAACACAATGCTGGGAACAGTGAAACTGAGAATAGCATATGCTCTTGTCTTCCCAGTGAAACTGACAGCTTCCCTTTTGCTTTGGTGCGGTTGGCTGAGCATCATACATATGGAGAAGACAAGCCATTATTTATCCCTGGGCATGCTAAGGCGTAAGTAAAGCTCTTTAGGCATATTGTTCATGAGCTGCAGTGTCTCTGCCAAGAATTCAGACATCTTCAGGTGGTCTTGGATACTAGTAGAAGTCTCATCAAAGTGGGGGCTTAAGTTTTCCTTCTCAGCAAGCTATTTTAGTGTGCTAGCACTGTCAGCTCAAAAACTCTGACCTTTTAGCAGTTGATGACTCAATTTTGGCAAGCAATTTCCACCTACCTTCTCCTTTACAAAGTTTGCTTTTCAAAACCAGCCTAACAGGGATCATTTCAGTGTGTGATGAAGTAGGCACTTACTGAGCAATAAACCTGTGGATTTATGCTTATGGGTTTCCAGAAACAACTTTGCCACAATTCTGTGAAATCTTGCCCACAGTTCACTGAGCTCTGACTGGATCTTGAATTATAGCTGATGCTCCAAACAGAAAGTAATATTTGTCACATCCCATAACTGTATATTCTACGGCTTTGGAAAACTGTGGATTGCTTTGACAAATTTACTCTGCTAGGGCTGAAGTAACTCTTTAGTTCCTGGATCACACAGTTATGAGGTGCCAGAGTTTTAGAAATAATTTATAGGTAGGAAAATGCACATACCAATACAATGCATCTTCCTAAGCTCAACACAGCCATAGAACCAGCATGCAAATCATGCTTACCAAGTTGGGAAGAAAACACCATCCTTACTTTTAACAGTATAGGTCAGGTTTTCCTATTTTTTGTTGGTT
Source organism: Trachops cirrhosus (assembly GCA_028533065.1). Lineage (NCBI taxonomy): Eukaryota > Metazoa > Chordata > Mammalia > Chiroptera > Phyllostomidae > Trachops > Trachops cirrhosus. The sequence goes on from CM052552.1 coordinate 54,864,502, forward strand.
TTTTACTTTACTTAAATTTAATTAATCACACATCTGGGTTATTTTGTTTGTAAGAGTCATTCAACCCATTTTGCTATATATAGTTGTAGATCACTTATTCTTCTTAATGTAAGATAGTCCATTGCATGTATGCTCCACAATTTATTTATCCAGGAAACTTTAGATTAATATGTGTGTGATTTCTAAACTTTGGAATAAATTCTGGACAGTGCTTCTATGAACATTCTAGGGCATGTCTTTGATGCATGTGTGAAGAATTTCTGGATCATCGGGTATGCATATACTCACTGTAGGAGATCCTGCCAAACATTCTTCTAAAATGATTGAACTGTTTCACAATCCCACCTACCTACAATGGATGGGAATTCCAGTTGTTCTGCATCCTCAGCTACATAGTATTTTCTTTTTTTTAATTTTAACTCTTTTAGTTGACATATTGTAACTTATTGTGGTTTTAATTGCATTTCCCTGATGAGTTGGGCATCTTTTTATATCTTTATCAGCCATTTGGATTTTTTTGTGGAATGTTTGTTCAATTCCATTGCCCAATTTTCTATTTGATCAATTCCCTTTCCTTATCTAATGTTTTTAATTTAGTTTTTCAATATATAGTATAGTTAGAAATTCAAAAATGAAAATATTTTAAAAGATATAGAAAATGTATCCCTCCTACCAGGTTCAACCATGTCCCACTCCTCCTCTCCCCAGGAAGAACTAGTTTTTATGAGTTTATTCTGTTTATTTTATTACTTTCCTCTGCTTCCAGGGCTTCTTTATGAGGGTGCTGTTATTTAAATATGAAACAAGTTTTCCATGGAAAATAACAGAAAGTCAATACAATGATTTCACTTTAAATGGCCAAGGAAATGGGTCCCATTCTTTTCTTTCTTTCTTTCTTTTTTTTTTTTTGTAATTTTTTTGCACTGCCCATGCAATGTTAAGAGCAATCGAAATGATAGCTGTTCTGTACAACTGTGGGGCAAAAGGCCCAATTTGCAAATCATTCCAGGTCTGAAAGTTAGGATATGCCCATTTTACCTAATACTGTTATTTTGTCAGGACTAAGCAATTTGGATCTATTACATATGAAGCTTCCAAACCAAATATAAAAGTTGTAAGTCAATCTGTTCTTCTAAGCTATATATTCTCTAAACAGAAAGGTTCATTGGCATTGCAGGACTTACATAAACAAGGGTTTATGATTTGCTGCAGATTTGCTGACTTACCTGATACTGGGCTCTTTACTCCCCATTTCCTCAGTTACTCACTGGTAGTAAGTTGGACACTTAGGGAAGTCTACTAACTCTTCTGAGCCACCTAGGTAACATCACCACACAGAAAATTAGTGTAAAGAAGGTTGCTTTCTCTATAAATATTCTAATTCTACAAGCTTGCTGATGTGCTCAAGTTGCACTTTGAAGCAGAATTAGACAACCTATGCCTGAAACGTTGTATTTCTGTGTGGTAGAGCCACATGGTCATATGCCAAACTTTAGGTGAAAAGGCCCATGCACTCTAGAAGAGTTACTTACCAAAAGTGAAATGTTGTCCAAAGTAGTATAAAGATAAACTACCTATGATCACAAGTGGTCACATGCACAAGTTTCAGACAAACTTACAGCTCAAATTGATCTTAACTGCTCCTCAGCCATAGTAGACATATGGGAAAGCCCTCAGACTTCTCTATGGCAGAACCCCAGAAAGAAATGTGCATACTTGGAAAATATTGGTTGGTCTTTGGGGATTGGGCTTCTACCTCGATATATGTTAACTTCATATTTTCCCAGGAAAAGCCTCCAAACACCTTTTATCTCTCCCCAGGAAGAAAAAACCCAACTAGAATCATTGATGAGTCAGAGAAGCAACTGAATATAGGCATAATCATGAGCTTCCAATGCCAATACACATAATGCACAAACAGGAGAACACTGGAGTTAATGCCAGGTGCCAAACAACAGGGAAAAAGAATCTCTTTGTAATTATTTAATCTGAGATCGGTGCCATGACTCTTGAAGTATTTCTGATAGCATTTTCAATAAGCACCTTCATTAATTTTAATGAAAACTAAAGTCTGATAACCATAGCACTCAGTTATTTAGATTTATAACATATCACATATCAATTATATATTAACATTTATGTAACACATTAATTATGTAATAAATATATAAAACATTTTGCAGCAGCTAAAAACTCCTTGGTTATATGAAAAACTATATAAAATATTATAATCAAAAGTTTAGGACATTTCATCGTTTTCAAATTATAAATTGATTTACAGATTTGTTTTAATTCCTTGTATTAAATAAGGCAATCTGTTAGACTAAGCAGCATCTAAAATTTGTAGGTCACATAGAAAGCTATAAATCAAGCTAACAGAGAAATAATATATATTGTGTCCTCCTACTTTGAGCAATAAAGAAAGGGCTAGTCTCCCCCTGACCACCTTTTTTCCCCTAACCTTCACTATCTTTCAAAAGTAGTCACATACATAGACATGTGAACACACAGCCCATGCCATTTACCTCTATTCTCCATACTCCATCCACCTAAACTCTTCTGCAGAAACCACTCCTTAGTCAATTCTTAGGCCTAGAAGTGAACACACAAGCAGTGTCCACCCGCAAATGCACAGAACCAAGAAAAAAGCCAGAGCATACCTTGGAAGCAGAAGTGTGGTGTAGGACGAGTTGGGAGAGACCTGAGTTTCAAGTGGACCCCTAGGTAGAGACATAGTTGATAAAGGACCAAAGCACACTCTCAAAAGTACAGGAAACAAGTCAGGATCTCTTCTTATCCCATTCTAAGAACGGTGTTACTGTTTGATGACTAGTTATGTTGAAAAACGAAAGAAAAATAACAGCAGTAACAAATTTTTCAGCTCCCATCGAGTTTTTGATTTAATTCATAGGAAAAGTTTCTTACAAGAATGAGAAAAACTCTCAGATATATTTTACCAGGAATTTACAGGGAATTGCCTAAGGCAACTGCTTACAATATGTAAAAACAGATCTTCCTTTCAGGAAATGCTGGCAGGCAACCTTCCCTGAGGCTCCTGTCCTTTTGTTGCATGTTTAACAACAAAAACCCTTGAAAAATACACTTATCACCTAATTCAGGAGTGGTAAACTTTTTCCATACAGAGCCTGATAGTAACTATTTCAGTTTTTATGGGTCATATCATACAGTGTATGTCACAAATACTGAACTCTATCTTTGTAGTGAGAAAGCAGGCAGACAATATGTTAAGAAATTGGGAATGGCAGTGTTCCAATGAAATCTATTTACAAAAGCAGGCAGGAGCTGGATTTGGCCCATCAGCCATAGATTCCCTGATTTATATTATGACCAATAAGGAAAAGGATAGGCATAGAAGGTAGGGGAAGAGAAGAAAAAACTCAGAAAAAGAGACAAATACACCTGGTCAAAGGGAGAAATACTTCTATTTTATTTTCTTTTTTAAGATTTTATTTATTTATTTTTAGACAGGGGAAGTGGGGAAGTGAGGGAGAAAGAAAGGGAGAGAAACATCAATATGTGGCTGCCTCTTATGCAACCCCTACTGGGGACCTGGCCTGAAACCCAGGCACATGCCCTGATTGGGAATCAAACTGGTGACCATTTGGTGTGCAGGCTGGCACTCAATCCATTGAGCCACACCAGCCAGGGCAGAAATATATTTTTTAAAGACAGGGAACAAACAGAGTGTCATAGAATTATATACTTATGGAATGTTTGCAAGCATGCATATGCACACACAGGACATGTACACAAAGAACAGTAATAGAAGTATAATAGATGTAAACAAAGGTCAACATATCAATCGTATGTTGTACTTACATATTTTTTGGACCATAAGACACACCTAGGTTTTAGAGGAGGAAAATAGGAAAAAAATTTTTGAAGCAATAAATGTGGTAAAGTATTTAATAACATAAATAACAATATTTCACCAATGTAAATGTAAACAGAGCTCAACAGCAGCATTAACAACCATTATTCCTCCCAAATTTTGGGGTGGGGGAAGTACATCTTATACTCTGATAATATGGTATATATTTTTCTATATAAAATTATTTTAAATATGAATCCAATTTCTAACATCTATAGACTAAATCTTTTGAAATCCCCTATTTGCCTTATTTTAACATTTTAAAAAATAAAATTTTTATTCTGAAAAAGAGGATGTTGTATTTTATTTTCTAGATCAGAAGCTCTTTTCAAATACTATTTATTTCTTATCACCTGTAAGTCTTTTGCCATCAAAAACTTGAAATTCTGCTGGGAATATACCCTAAGAACCCTGAAACACTAATTCAAAATAACCTATACATCCCAATGTTCATAGAAGCAGAATTTACAATAGCTAAGTGCTGGAAGCAACCTAAGTGCCCATCAATCAATGAGTGGATCAAAAAAACTGCAGTACATTTACACAATGGAATACTATGCAGGAGAAAGAAGGAACTACTACCCTTCATGACAGCATGGATGGAACTGGAGAGTGTTATGCTAAGAGAAATAAGCCAGGCAGTGAAAGACAAATACCATATGATCTCACCTATAAGTGGAACATAATCAACAAAACAAGCAAGCAAGAAAAATATAACCAAAGATGTGGAAATAAAGAACAAACTGATGGTAACTAGAGGGAGGGGGAGGGGGTAACAAGGGAAAGAAGGGGAAGGGTCATCAAGGCACATGTATAAAGGACCCATGGACATGGACAACAGGGTGGGGAAGATTGAATGTGGAAGACTGGGGTGAGTAGGGCAGGGGAGAATAATGAGGGGGGAAATGGGGACAATTGTACTTGAACAACAATAAAAAAAGAACAAGCAACAAAAAAAAACTTGAAGTGCTATTTTTAAAGCACAAAATGTGGTTCTAATAAAGATTATTTGGGGGGCATGATCTAATAATTAAACAGAAGGCTGAATTAAGCCTAAGGGCCATCCTTACCTATAACCTAAACATCTAGAATGGTCCTATTTCCTCTCTTGAATCAGAGATAGAATTACTGGAAAAAAACAAATGTCTTGATTTAGTAAAATCTTATTGAAACTGGGATCACTTTCAATAACATTATGAACTTCAGTCATTGTTTTCTTCACATTGTTTGGCTCTCTGTAATCAGCCACAGACAAGGTTTTCAAAGACCTCTGTATTGTGGTAAACTTCAGCAAATGTAACCTTGACATTTCAGTAGGGAGGAAATGATAGTTACTAATATGAGAGTTTATTATACATTGCATTCCAACTTGAGACAGTGTTGCTTCTTTGTGATATGTGAGTAGCCCAGAAAGTGATATTTGACAACAAAAATTATATTTTAAGTTAGGCTATTACTGGGAAAAAGGCTTCTCTGTAACTATTGAGTGTACTGCTTTTCTGTATTGCTTCCCTCAAGAGCTGGTATGAGTTCACAGATCATCTCCACCATGTGTATCTACACTTGCTTCCCCTTCATCCTCACTTATTAAATATTTGAGAACTACATATAAGGCCATTTTGCTATTTCCATGTCAATTTCATTTGTTACTGGTTGCATAGATAAAATGTTTGGGTCCCAATACTAGTAAAATTTCCACTGTAGGCAAGAAAAACTTACAAAATAAATTGAAAAATATAACCCCAAGCTCTGGGTTTGTCTTAATGTTGTCAGATATTGTTAAATTCATCCTCAGGATTCCAGATTGTCAAAGTTGAAAAAAGCTTTGAAAATAATCTAATCCAAATGCCTCCTTTAACATAGATGAGGAGTGACTTGTAAACGGCCCTATTACTAATTCCCAAAAGAGGACAAACTCAAATCTTACAGCCCCAAGATGATCCTTTCTACTTCACTGTAACATTACTCCCCTTTTCCATATGCTTGTTTCCACAGTTAAATCCATTCATTACTTTAAAAATTACTTATTGCAATGAGACATCACCTCACATATGTTAGGATGACTATTATAAAAAGTGTGTGTGTGTATGTGTGTGTTGGTGAGGATGTGGAGCAAAGGGAAACTTGTACACTGTTGGTAGGAATGTACACTGATACAGCCACTATGAAAAACAGTATGGAGGTTCCTCAGAAATATAAGCATAGAGTAACCATATGACCCAGCAATTCCACTGCTAGGTATATATTCAAAGAAATTGAAATCAGGTTCTCTAAGAGGTACCTATCTATACTCCCATGTTCCTTGCAGCATTATTCACAACAGCCAAGGCATGGAGGCAACCTAAATGTCTATCAACAGATGAATATATAAAGAAAAAGGTCCTACCCTTTGAGACAGCATAGATGGAACTGGAGAGCATTATGCTAAGTGAAATAAGCCAGGCTGTGAAAGACAAATACCATATGATCTCACCTGTACCTGGAACCTAATGATTAAAACAAACAAGCAAGCAAAAAAAGAACCAGAGGCATGGAAATAAAGAACAAATTAACAGTGACCAGAGTGGAGTGGGGAGGAGAATAATGGGAGAAAGAGGAAGGGTCTAGTCAAGGAACAGGTATAAGTACCGATGGACAAGGACAACTTGGGGGGAGGGAGGATTGAATGTGGAAGATGGGGGTGAATAGGATAGGGGAGAGTAATGGAGTGGGTAGAATGCGGACAACTCTAATTGAACAACAATTTTTTAAAAACTCTGAAAAAAAAATGAATCTGTTTCTTTGGCTTACTCAGTGCCTGAAAGATCATGCAATTCCTACACTTTGTAATCTTCATATTTTAGCCTATATTTCCAGAGTATATACAGTTTATACATGAAATGATGGGATATAAGCCACAGACTTTACATAGCCTTTAAATTTAAGCAGCTTAGAACTGAAAAGAAGATAGACTTCAACACATCATAACACAACCTGTAAGAAACAGCCAAGTAAAATGGAGTGTGAAGAAGAGAAGGTGGGTTGATATTAAGTCAGGTGTTATAAATAAGAATTATTTCCTGAAAAAGTGAGCACAGCAGAAAGTCCCTGAAGTGAAGAAATGTAAAAAGTAGTTTAAGTATGAATGTAAATATACTATTTTTTAAAAAAAACTTGGGATAAGTTTAATTGATTGAAAGAGAAAAACCACACTGTAGCTTCATCATCCAGAGATAATCATTAACATTTTTGGTATTAAGTTGCTTTTACAGATTTTTCTTAGGTACACACATTTTTTTTACAGAAATTGGATTCATATTGTAGCCATTGTTTCATAATACAAAGATTATCCTTCATAACATAGAGTAGGTGTTTTTTACTCAACTTAATACTCTTCTAAAATGTGATTTTATAGTAGTGTGTATCATATAAATAATTTATTCTATTCATGTAGTAATTCCCTATATTATTCATTAAGGTTATTTCTGGCATTTTGCTATATAACTAACATCAAAATGAACAAAAAACATTTGCACACAAATCTTGGTTTGAATCTTTTTGATTCTTTCAGATTCTGGGAATTTGAATCATTAGGCCCCACTTTAAGCTTTTGATGCACACAAACCCTAACCTTCCAGAAAAGTAAAGCCATTTTAATCCCATAAATCCTAAATTATAGAGTTACCACTTAAAAAAAATCCACTCAAAACACAAATTAGGTATTGTTAAAGTTTATGTTCCTTTGGTTTATCATTAGGTTTAAAAATGTATGATTATTATCTACCTGTATTTTTCCATTGAATTGTTTATTAATGTCCTAAAGCCAGCATAACTGACCAGAAGCACTTAAACAATGATCCAAGGCCTATTTGTTAAGAGGGGGAAGACTTCCCGCCAAGATGGAGGCGTAGGTAGACACACTGTGCCTCTTTGAACAACCAAAAGAAGGACAACCACAATTTAAAAACAAAAAACAACCAGAACTGAAAGAAAACTGAACTGTATGGAAGTCCAACAAGCAAGGAGTTAAAGAAGACATATTCATCCAGACTGGTAGGAGGGGCGGAGATGGGCAGCCAGGCAGAGAGGACTTGCGGCAAGGCGGTAGCTAGAGGACTGGGGCAGGCTAGGTGGAGGATGGCAAACTAAGTGAGGTGGTGGATTGTGGAGCGGGGCATGTAAGACTGCAGCTGGCCGGCAAGGCAGCAGCCGGAGGACCCGGCCAGGCAGCAGATTGCAGACTGGGAGGTCCCACATTCGAGAGCAGATAAACTGGGAGAAACAACTGGGAAGTGAAACAGACCATGCAACCCAGGACTCCTGTGCAGGGAAATAAAGCCTCACACCACTGATTGAAAACATCTGTGGGGGTTGAGGTGGCAGCGGGAGAAATTCCCAGCCTCATAGGAGAGTTCATTGGAGAGACCCACAGGGTCCTAGAATGTACAAGCCCACCAACACGGGAATCAGCAACAGAAGGGCCCAGCTTGCTTGTGGGAAGCGGGAGAAGTGGCTGAAATCCAGCAGAGAGCAGAGCAAGTGCCATTGTTCCCTCTCGGACCCCTCCCCCACATATAGCATCACAATGCAGCGAGGTGGGTTGCTCCGCCCTGGTGAACACCTAAGGCTCTGCCCCTCACTACATAACAGGCGTGACAAGACAAAAAAAAATGGCCCAAATGAAAGAACAGACCAAAGCTCCAGAAAAAATACAACTAAGCGATGAAGAGATAGCCAGCCTATCAGATGCACACTTCAAAACACTGGTAATCAGGATGCTCACAGAATTGATTGATTTCGGTTGCAAATTAGATCAAAAAATGAAGGCTATGCTAAATGAAATAAAGGAAAATGTACAGGGAGTCAACAGTGATGGGAAGGAAACTAGGACTCTAATCAACAGTGTGGAACAAAAGGAAGAAAGAAACATCCAACCAGAAAAGAATGAAGAAACAAGAATTCAAAAAATGAGGAGAGGCTTAGGAACCTCCAGGACATCTTTAAACATTCCAATAACCGAATTATAGGGGTACCAGAAGGAGAAGAAGAAGAGCAACAAATGGAAAATTTATTTGAACAAATAATAAAGGAGAACTCCCCCAAACTGGCAAAAGAAATAGACTTCCAGGAAGTCCAGGAAGCTCAGAGAGTCCCAAAGAAGTTGGACCCAATGAGGAATACACCAAGGCACATCATCATTACATTAGCCAAGATTAAAATGAAGGAGAGAATCCTAGAAGCAGCAAGAGATAAGGAGACAGTAACCAACAAAAGAGTTCCCATCAGACTGTCAGCTGATTTCTCAAAAGAGACCTTACAGGCAAGAAGGGGCTGGAAGGAA